>CM028754.1:32845455-33512811 GCA_016801395.1 Leptodermis oblonga
CACTATAAATTTGGTGTGCCTTTCCTTCTTTGTTTATTTCTTTCATTTTGCAAATCACCCTTCACACACCACACTTGTGCAAAATCAATTTTTACACTTATTTTTGAAAATGGTTTTTCAAAATTATTTTTTTCAAAAGAAATTTTTTAAAAGGGTGTAGAACCTAATTCACCCCATCCCCTCTTAGGCTCATCTTAGGTTGATAATTGGGATTTCAAAAAGGTTTTACAATAGAAGACCTTTTGAATTATTACATCCTCATTCGTGGTTCCCTTATGTGGTTAATTTTTCATTTGGTCTGCACTCTGAAGTGCAACTTCGTGTGCTATGAGACAATTTACTGAGTCGGCAGGATGGTAGGCCATGTATATGTCATTGCCTTCCTTGATAAGTATAAAGGCTCTGTAGTACCGGAGATGTCTACAATTCAAGAGTTTGTCGAGTTTATTAATGCTGGTTTTTCAGATCTAGCCACCTCAAGAGCAGAATTCACTTGGGTGTGTTATATATCTATTGGAGGTAGACGTGCAAAGGTTAAAAAATGTCTGGATAAAGCTCTAGTGAACCAAGAGTGGTTGAACCATTTTCCAGGGTGTGAGGTGAAAGTGCTTAGTAGAGCCACATCATATCATGCTACCCTGCTTGTGCAAGCCGTTACATCGATTCCCGGGGTCCGTAAGTCTTTTAAGTATCAATAGATATGGAAAAAGAGATAGGATTTTTTTGATGTGATTTAGTTTAGCTGGTCTAAACCAATTGGGGATTATGGATTGTTAATTATGCTTCTCTCTGAAGTTGCAGCATCTGAAGCAGGACATGAGAGAGTTAAAAAAATTTTCGCCAATGTGACCTCGAATGTTGAAGCTGCTGAGCTGGAGGTGAGCAGATTACAAGGTCTCTATGATGCAGATGTGCTTTGCGGAAGGGGAAAGCATTATTGGCCCAGCTTTACTAGAGCAGGAGATTTTCTTGCGTTAGAAGTCACGAGTCCGATGGTTAAAAAGAGGGGGAGCAAAAAACTAAATATTTATATACCACTTTGCAGACTAGTTTAAGCTGGGCGGGGATTTTTCCTAATAAAACTGCTAGTGGTGATACTGTTTCTGGCCAAGCAGAGATTGGCGAGGCGGCAAAAGGCGATTTTTCCAGGATTTGCTTGGAGCATAGGAAGGGGATGCAGATTCTATGTTCAGTTGGGAACTCAACCCCTTTGTTGAGTATGGTGTTCGTGGAGGAGTTGAAAACACCGATTTGGGAGTTGGATCCGGACAGTGCTCCAGGGAGTGACGGGTTTTTAGGCTCTTTCTATCTATTTGTGTGAGAGGTGATTGTTTCTGATTTGCTCCTTACAGTTCATGAGTTTATGACAGCATCCTCATTACCCTGTTGGCCAAGAAGAAGAACCAATGTATCTCTTGCAGACTACAGGCTCATCAGCCTTAATTTGTAACTTTCTTAACATGATTTTTACAAAGGTTTTCCATGCTAGGTTAATGCCCCTGATTTCGAATATTATTCTCCCGAGCAATCTGCATTTTTGCCCGGTAGAACAATCGCAGATAATGTTTTGCTTGTGAGGGAGTTTGTGCACTCCCTCAATCAAAACTTTTGTGGATATGCTTAATGCCTCAATCATATCATTTCCCATTAAACTGGATATGGTTATGGCTTTGATAGGGTGTCTTAGGATTTCTTGGAGTACTAGTTGCTGAAAATGGGTTTTTCTTGGCATTTTGTATAGTTGATTCTTGGGAATCTCCGAGGAACTTGGTTTTTTGTCTTGATCAATGGAGAACCACACGGTTTTTTATCAGGCCACAAGGGGCATTAAGCAGGGTGATCCTTTATCTCTTTTCCTTTTCCTTTTGGTGGGAGAAGCTTTCACAAGGGGTCTTAAGGAACGCATTGAGATGAGCTCTTTGCCACAGTTCTCCATACCTAGGGGACCACCGGATCTCCCATTTGAGCTTTGCAGATGATTTGATGAATATATATTTTTTAAAATAGGGATAGTGATTCTATCATGGGGATTATGGAGTTCATGCCGGTTTATGAAGGTGCTACTAGACAGAAGGGTAGTGAACCTAAATGTTCTTTCTACTTGCCTCAAAAGTTGCAGGAACGTGATGGCTTAGTATTGCAACTAAGGGGAATAAGGGCAGGGTACTTTCCCTTTATGTATCTGGGCCTATTTGCAAGAGGAGATGCGCCATGCTTCTTTTTCAACTTATGGTTAATAAGATATATGCTCGTTTGGCTGGTAGCAAGGGAAGTGTCTCTCGCAGGAAGGTCGAATAAATAAAGGGTCTTTTGGCAGGTGGCAACCCCATATGTTTTAAAGTTTGTTTGGAATATATTTTGTAATATTTTTTTAGAATGTGTTTTAAAATTTTGTTAGAGATCATTTTTAAAAAAGAATTTCTTAAAAAGCATTGGGTTATACCACCGCCAGCCGAACAATGATTTGGTTTGAGATTTGCATTTCAAACCTCTTAGGAGAACAATGTTTTGGCCTTTTTTTGGGTTTGAAACCCAAAATAAAACCAAAACAATTCTCAAACCATCATAAAAGAACACATCCTTTATTTTTTTGGGGATATCGTTTTGGGCCTCCAACTTTAGTTGCCCACTCTAGACAAAAGTAAAAAGAGGAAATTTGAGCAAAAGAGATAAAGAGAAAATGAGAAAAATAGAATGATAAGGGTAAACAGAAAAATCAAAATAATAGAGGTATAGAGAGAAGTAGAAAGGATTGTGTAAAGGGAAAATGTGAGACAAGAGATGTAGATAAATACTATAAGTGGATAAAGATATATAGTGATAATAAATGACACGACAAATTTAAAAGACAGAAAAGAAGAAGTATATAAGGAGAGAAACTGAGATGAAAGAGGTAGATAGAAATGAGAATAATAACGCAGAAAGAAAAATATGATGATGAAAGTAAATAGAGGAAGTAAGATAAAAGATGTAGAGAAAAAGTTTTTTAAAAAAAGTAGGCAGAGAGAGAAAATTGAAAGAAAATATTTTATATATATATATATATATATATATTTTATATACACACATACAAGGTGTGTGTGAAACTGGAAGAATAAAGGTAAACATAGCAGGTGAAAAAATTGGTGAAGAGACAAAATGAGACGTTATCTATAGAGAGATAAATGGAAGAAGAAAAAAAAGAGAAAGAAATTGAAAGGATAAAAGTAGAGAAATAAAGCCGGAAAAAAGGGGTAGAAAGAAAAACAAATAAGTAAAAATGGTAATTTTGATCCTTTTGTTTGGACCTAACGCACTTTCGGTCTGCTATATTCCATTATTATGAAAATAATATTTTATATTTGCATGTTATTGCAGTTTTTGTCAATGTGACATGTTATAATCAGTTTTAACCAGTCAAAGTGGAGGTCAATAGTATTTAGGGGGTTTTTGAAATAAACAAAAAAAAAATTGTAATAATTTTTATTCAATTAAATAAATCGCAAAGACAAATTGAAATTGTTGAGAAAGAAATCGAACCAACTAATATGCAATTGAACATAGATAAAAATTATTACACAAACTAGTGAAGAAAATATAGTAATCATGGGTGTTGACTAACTTTTCGACTCGACACCATGATCGACAAGTTGCAAAATTGAAAGGCCATCTGGATGGTCATGCAGAAGGGGTGTCGCCACCCAGCTTGACTGCCAATCTAAATCTAAATGTTCTTTAAAATGTCCACTCAACTGACAAATCAACACTTACCTTGAGAAGCATCCGAATGGCCACTTCATTCGGATGGCCCTTCGAAAGGACTGTCTACTCACAAATGAAACTACAACTGAAGAAAGTGAAAAAGCCAAAGAAGAAGTGTTGACTGTTGTTGTGAATCGACACCATGTGGCTGTTAGACAAGTCATTTTTTGAGTGCTGCAAATCGGGTGTCAAAAGGACTGTCGATTCGACACCTTGCCAATTCAGCTAGTCGTTGCAGAGCTTTTAGAGCTAATTTATGCCGCAACTATAAATGAAATCAAGATTAATTGTAAACTCCATTGGTGGAGGTTTTCATCTTTAGAAATAAAGAAGAAAATGCCTTAAATATCTAGAGATGTGTTAGGCAATGTGCAAAAGTCTGAAATCATTGATTTAAGTTAAGCATGAAGAAAGAGAGAGAAAAAGGAGAAAGTGTGAAGTTCTAAGTCTAAGAGTTTGTATAACCAATTGAGGGAAGTCCTAGTTTAGAACTAATTTAGGCAATTGAGAAAAATGCGATGTCCAAGAGGTTGGAGTAAGCATTTGTAAAACTCCAATTGATCAAGAGATTGAATCAGGTAAATGGGGAAGACCTAATCTAGAGGTAGACTGGGCAAAAGACGTGGGATTTAGGCGAGTAGAAAAGTTTTAAGATCAAGAGATTGATTTTAAGCAAGTGTAAATGTATTAGTGTTTCTTAGTTTGGATTAGAACAATCTCAAGTTGTTAAACTTGGCTAGTGAACCAAGATTTAACAAGAATCTGAACCACTATAATTTTGTCTTGTCTTTTTGATTATTTGATTTTTATGTTTTAGCAAATCTCAACACACACAGAGACCACACATGGCACTTGATTTTTAAGTCGTATTTGAAAACAAATTTTCAGATTGCCAAAAAAATTTTTTAATTTGCCAACAACCTAATTCACCCTGATTATAGGTTGCTAATTGAAATTTCAATATTTATCATTCTAGTTATTCTAATTTATTTCAAAATATTTATTGTTTTAAAATAAGTTGACGTTTTCTTTGCATATTTGTTTTAGCCAATAAAGCATTTAATTTCCAAAAAAAAAAATTAGAGTTCAAGAGTATCAAGAGATGCTTTAACAGAATAGTGTGATTATATTAATTATTAACATCATTAATGAAGGATTTAGTGGTTATTTTGAAATATTTTTAGGACATTTTCAATGGTTACTCTGTAATAAAACCCATTTTGACACAGTTTTTCAACAGTTACAATAATTTTACTCTAATCACAACTCTATTTTTAACTCAAAAAAGAATATTCCATTTACATTCTTCTTTATACTTCATTTTATTATATCTTTTATAAAAAACAAACTCCAATAATTTTTAGTAGGAAAAATTAAAAATATGTAATGTTAATTAATTTTTTTATAGGGTTTTAATAAATATATAAAATTAATAATTACTGTAGTAAAAATTTTAAAATAAATTAATTGTAATTTTAGTATTATATATAATTAGATTAATAAATTGGATTAAAATATTAATTAATCATTAATTTTAAAATATCAAACTCTAAAATATATAAAAATAAAATAAATAACCAATTTACAATTTGTAAAAGTGATAAAAAAAATTATTAAAAAACTTATGCAGAAACAATGCGTGCAATATCGAGCATAGCACTGCTCCTAGGAAGAAAAAAAAATGACGCAGGGTTGGAGCCATTCCAACTGTATTTATGTGCCTTCCTCCTCCCCTTTGCACAAAGTTAGAGAGGCCTTAATAATGTGTGATGTGACGCAAAAATTATACTGGTGAAGTGATGCTTCTTCGCTGCCCAATGAATTCTTGAAAACAGCAACAGCCCAATTCGAATGAAGCCTCACTGGAAAATGAGGAGCAAGTAAGGCCCAACTTATGATGAAACTTTTTACTGTGTAGAAGAATGAATCACTTGATGACCGATCCGGGTGATCTTGATTCAGCAATGGTGATGAACCTTGAGGATTTTGTACTGTTCTGGCGACAAAATGGTAGATAATCAGGGAAAGGAGCGGGGCTTTCCCCTCTGTATAGGTTCCGACGATCAAGTCAGTAATATGAAAGAGATAAACAGTATTGAACAAGAGTTTTAAGAGAAATAATAATCAGAGAGAATTGCTTGAGAATCACTTGTGAGAATTGCCAGAAATTGCTTATGAAGGACTTACCTGAAATGAGTTTGGGGATTGAGTATTTATAGACTTACCTTGATAGTTCCGTTGGGTCATGAAGACATACGCTCCCATTTATTCTCTTTGTAATGATGACTTTGGCCGTTCCTGGAATAATGGCTTTAACTCGGCTCCTTTGTTATCATTGCTCCTGCATGTATTAAATTCGTGGCCCTACCATGATGTCTAACTGTTTTGATAATATTATCTTTATCTCAGACCGGTTTACTCTTTACCAACCTAAGCTTCCTGTGTTTTATTTACTTACCAATCTGAGTTTTAACACTGTCGACCGATCTAACTTCTCTAAACTTTTACCGACCCAGGCTTCTCGAGTAGAGTTATATTTTTCCTGACCCAATCTTACCGAGCTGGGTTATAAAGTTTACCGATCTAAGATTCATAAGTTGGTTTATAGCGCTTTCCGACCTAAGCCTTCATGAGTCTTTTAAGTCTTTATGACCGATCTAAGCCTTCATATCCGATCTAAAGTTGTAATACAGATTTGTACGATATTTCCGATCTGAGCATGGCTCTGGGCTTTATTTTAGTTTCTTTATCCTCTACTGTTTCTTTGTTTTAATACATTGGGCTAGGCCCAATGGGGATTTCAATTTTATGCACATCAACCAGCCCCCACAGTATTAGGTTTTACCGATCTAAAACTTAATACTCTTTGGGTTTTCCGAGCTAGGACTTAGCCTAAAGGACATCATGAATTTCTAGATATTAATCCGAGCCATTTTTCCGAGCTAAGCAACATATCGTATTTTACTAAGCCGAATTTGTGACTAAGGCATTTTTCCAGTGTTTATCCGACCTATAATTCATAGATTACTGACTGATAAAAACAAGAAATATGACAATGATAACCGACCTATAGATTATAGTGTCATCCGATGCATAGGTAATAATTGTAGTACCGATCTAAAGAATTTGAACAGTTTTCGGACAAATAAATGCAACCATAAAGGCGTACCTTTGCGTTACCCTAGGTCGGGATTTCGAAGAGGCGGACTTGTCTGGACACGCCTTCACGTTTATTATAGCAACCGATACAACTTCCAAGGCCATTTAGGTTTTCGAGGTATCATTAATGACTACAGCTTTTGGCCTGCCCACGTCTTTTCGATCTCCCCGAGGCTCCACTATAAAAATCGTGAGAGCAAGCATTTGACTCCCTCCATTATTTGCTTTCCTGAAAAAAGAGAGAAAAAATTCTTCCTTGTCATCCTTCTCCTTTCCTTTGCCGGAGTTTTCGTGATTTGCCGAAAGTTGACCATCGTGTCCCAGTTCTTGCAATTTTTTACCCGCAACATTATCTCACCGTCATCGCTGTTTCGTCGCCGCGCCTTTTTTCCTGTTCATCTATCTGCAATGGCCTCCGAAAAAAGTTCAGGTACCGGAGCATCGCGTCAGGTTCCGGCTGCAGGTTAGTGTTCTTCTTCTCCCTTTCTTTTCTGTTGATTTATTTATTTTCAGATTTATGGCATGTTTGAGCACTTTGTAGGATTGGTTATCTATGATTATAGTGATTTTTGTACTGATTCCTGTAGATTCGGCCGCCACTCACGAATTTAAACCCGAAGAGATAGCCTCAGAAATGACTAGGGCAGACTTAGAAAAACTTAGGTTGGCCCATTATATAAATCCCTCTGTCCCGATTCGTTTACCCGGGCCTGAGGAGAGGATAAATAATGTTTTCAAGGGTTGGGTCGGGGTTTATGAGTATCATATAGGTTTTGGGCTGAGGTTTCCGACCCTAGATTTGTTGAATGAGATGTGTGATTTCCTTCATATTGGGCTAAGTCAACTAGTACCTAATGCCCTTAGGTTTTTAATAGGTTTTATGTATGTTTGTTTTGGGGCTAGGGTCCGACCAACGGTATATTTGTTTTTCCAATTCTATACAGCCCGTAAATATCCTTATGGTAAATGGTGGGTAATATTCCAGAAACGTAGGAACGGCCCTATAATTATTACCGACTCCCCAGATACTAATAAACAATGGAGGGCTAGGTTTTTTATGGTGAAGGCAGAACAAGCAAATCATCGTTGGTCACAATTTATTTTACCAGTCGACCAAACTCGGGATAAGTCCGACCCCATAGTTCAATCGGACTATAAGGTGCTAAGAAACTATACCAGCTCGGTTAAGTATTCGGCTAAAATTCCTTCAGAGGATCTTCTGGTTTGGGCCGGGCTGAGCCAAGCCCCCGATGTAGAAGGAGAAAGTAAATACCTGCCTCTTTTTAACTTTTTATTTGTTGAGTCCTTATCCTTAATAGATCGGTAATTTTGATCCTCGTTGTTTGATTTCAGGTGGCCTCGGTGGATTTGGCAGGAAGAAAAAGGCCAATAAACCGGCTGCAGCTTCGGGGTCTTCCAAGAGATCGGCTGAGATCGATCTTACAGAAGAGGTCGAGGTTTCCGATCCTCCCAGCTTGGCATGGTGACCCGGGTCGCAAAAAAGAGCAGGCCGACCCCGGAAGAAATTCAGGCAGCTAAGGCTGCCAAAGCTCCACAAATGCTGACGGGTCCCACTCATGATCCCGAGTTGCCGAAGCCTGATGATCTTTGGGGACCCGTGGATCCGTCAACAAAAGAAAGGGTCCTTCTGCTGAAAGATAAAAAGGATAGACCGATCTCCCTGGCTCGGCCCATACTTCAAGTGCATTTACCAGAACCTCTGCCTGAGGACGTAAGGCCTTACCAGGAGTTGGAGGCTGAGGCTGAGAGATCCTTTGAGGAGATCATTCAAGTGGGCAACCAGCTTCGGAAGAATATGGAGCTGATGGTGCAGCAGGAGGCTTTTCTTGCTTCGCATATAAAAAGGGTGAGCTTCGAAACTTAATTAATTTGTCTAAGAATAATGATTACCTCGTATGACATTCCTGGATCGGATTTTTTGCAGGTAGCTTATAATTATGCTGCTACGTCAAAAAGGGCAACAGCTTTGGACATCTTGGCCCAAAGCTACGAGCTGGAAAGGTCGAAGAAATCGACCGAGGCTATTGAGGACTTGCAGCTACAGCTGGGGGTCGAACGCAGCAACATTTCAAAGCTTGGAGTTGAAAAAATCGAGCTAATGAAGCAAAACCAGGATCTGCTTTCGAAGTCGAGCCAGCTAGAGACTAAGATCCAGGGCCTGGAAGCCGATTTGGGCATCCTGAAGAAAAGTGAGGCCGCCCTGATGGAAGAAAAATCCAAATGGGTGAAGGAAAAAGCTGACCTAGAGAAAGCTGTAGAAGAGGCTACAAAGAAGGCTGCTGGGCTGCTTAGCTCGGCTGAGGTTGAGGCAGCACGCCAAGCCGAGCTGAAAACTTTTAAGGAAGGGGCCCTGCTGGAATTGATGAATCGACGTTTCTTGGAGCTAATTCATTGCGGGTACACCCTGTGCTGGGACGAGCTAAAAAGTTCCAGGTCGGCAGAAGATGCTCCTGCATACTCCATGGCCCAGACTTCTTTGCTTCTGGAGGGACGCGATCCTTTCGATTTAGTAGAGGAAATCAAGCAAGAATGCCGAGACATCGGTGTTCCAATTCCGGAAAACGTCAAAGAGGATCCTGTGGTCGACCCCCAGGAGACAGCAGATGAAGCCTCTTCTCAAGCTCCTCCTTCCTGAGATCGGCTTACCCTTAGATCGGGCTTGTCCTTCCTTAGATCGGCTTGCATTTTGAAATATTTATTCTGATTCTGGTTCCTTTCGAAGAATTTTTGTATTGTTCAGATCATCTTTGTATCCGAGCTCGTTTATTGAATAAAGACATTGTTTTTGTTAACTTTTGTTGCTTCAAATTTTGCCTTTCCCATCTTTAACTCTGACTGCTTTACTGAAAATATTTTCTCAAGTGTGCTGCATTCCAAGTTTGGGGAACCAAACGTCCTTGCAAGTCTTCCAAAATATAACTTCCTGTAGGTCGGGCTTCAATTACCCGATAAGGCCCTTCCCAATTAGAAAATAACTTGCCTTGTTCTTGTGGTTTGCTGATAGATCGGTTTCGTAAGACTAAGTCTCCTGGTACAAAGGCTCGATGTTTGACCCGAGCATCATAGTGTTGCCGAACTAAATTTTTGTAATTTAGTTGATGTACATAGGCTGAATCCCGAACTTCTTCTATCAAATCCAAGCTGAGCTCCAAGTTTTTCTGGTTTTGATCCCTTTCGAAGTGCATAACTCGAGGGGCTCCACTTTGTATTTCTGGGGGGATGACAGCGTTGACCCCGAAGGCCAACTCGAAAGGGGTCTTTCCCGTAGCTGATTTGGGCGTAGTCCGGTGGCACCAAAGCACATGGGGCAGCTGTTCTACCCAATTTTTACCTTTATCTTCTAGTCTGGATTTCAGCCCGTGCAACAAAGTTCGGTTTGTGAGTTCTACTTGTCCATTTGCTGGAGGATGAGCTACCGATGCGAAACGTTGGGTGATACCAAGTTTTGAACACAAGGCTGTGAACTCCTTAGATTCGAACTGAGTCCCATTATCCGAGATAACCGATCTGGGCACGCCGAAACGACAGATGACTTGTCTCCAAAGAAACCGAGCTACGGTTCGCCCAGTAATATTTGTCAGTGCCTCGGCTTCTACCCACTTTGTGAAATAATCTATGGCCACAACAAGATAGTGGCATGAACCGATCTTAGAAAACGGACCCATGAGATCTATCCCCCATTCCGCGAAAGGCCATGGGGTAATTATCCCAGTAAAGCTGGAGGGCGGCAATTTGTGAATTGTCGCATTGTGTTAGCAACTGGAACACCGTTGGACATATTCCACTGCTTCTTGGAATAATCGGGGCCAATAAAACTCAGCCACAATTATTTTCTTAGCCAAATTCCTAGCCCCGATGTGAGACACGCAATCTCCTTCATGTACTTCCTTCAGCATGGCCTCCGCTTCTGCCGATCCCAAGCACTTTAATAAAGGCATCAAGAAACCCTTTTTATACAGGTCCTCTCCAATTATCTGATAGTGTTCAGCCTTTTTTTGTATTCGTTGTGCTTCCTTCCGTGAATCTGGTAAAGTGTCATTTTGTAGGTATTGCCATATAGGAAACCTCCAATCCTGACCTTCATTTATAGACAAGATTGCTGGTTCGGCTATACTCCTGGTATGTACTTCTTCTACTAGAACGGTTTTAGTCAGGTGTGAGAAAACCGAAGAAGCCAATTTGGACAAGGCATCGGCATTTGTATTTTTGCTTCGTGGGCCCGCTCTATAGCCCATTTTGAAAAAAAATTTAGTTGTTGTTGTACCAGTGCTAAATACTCCTCTATTTGTCGATCTTTAGCCTTATACTCCCCCAAAATTTGTTTAACTACTAGCTGGGAGTCTGAACAAATTTTTAGGTTTTCGACCCCGAATTTCCGAGCTAACTTCAGGCCAGCTATCATGGTTTCGTATTCAGCTTCATTATTTGTGGCTGTGAAACAGAATCGTAGAGCGTAAGTGTGGATTTCTCCTCCTGGGCTGGTGAGGATGATCCCCGCACCCGATCCGGACTGGCTTGAGGCACCATCCACGTAGAGGGTCCACGCATCGTCACCTTCTGCTATAGTTAAAAGCATATCGGTTTTTTCTGACGGGCTAGAGATGCTCTCTTGGTTGTCTGGTATTCCTTCAGCTATGAAATCTGCCAACACCTGTCCTTTGACTGCTGTGCGTGGGGCGAAAGTGATGTCATGCTCTCCTAATTCGATGGCCCATTTCGTGAGTCGACCCGAAACTCCTGCCTTTTGTAAGATGGCTTTGAGGGGTGCGTCGGTATAAACGGTGACTCCGTGCGACTTGAAGTGAGGCCGGAGACGCCGTGTGGAATGAACTAGAGCCAGGACTAGCTTTTCTAGGCTAGAATAATTTTTCTCTGTTGCCTACAAAACTTTGCTAACAAAATAGATGGGTCTCTGGACCCGGTTATCTTCTCGGAGCAAAACCGAGCTAATTACAGATTCGGTAGTAGCTATATACATGTACAATTGTTCTCCATGAATAGGCATGGTCAAAGATGGCAAAGAGGCTAAGTATGTTTTTAATTGTTCAAAAGCATTTTGACATTCTGAAGTCCACAAGAATTTATCTGTTTTCTTTAAAATATTGAAAAATGGTAAGGCTCGTTCAGCTGACCGAGCTAAAAACCGATTTAAGGCCGCTAGTCTACCTATTAATTGTTGTACTTCCCGAATTGACCTAGGTGGGTGCATTTGCAAAACAGGTTCTACTTTCTTTAGATTAACCGAGATACCCCCCTCAGAAACCATGTATCCTAAGAATTTTCCCGAAGTAGCCTCAAAGACACATTTTTTTGGATTTAGCCTTAATTTATATTGGACTAGAGTTTCAAGGGTTTCACGTAAATTAAATAAATAAGCAGATTCATCTTTACTTTTAACAAGTAAATCATCAATATATGCTTCCATGTTTCGTCATAACTGTTTTTTGAAAATTTTATTTACCAAACGTTGAAAAGTAACTCCAGCATTCTTTAAACCGAAAGGCATGGTAATAAAGCAATAAGTACCTTTATCCGTGATAAAAGACGTTTTTTCCTCATCTTCCTTGGCCATGAAGATCTGGTGATAACCCTTGTATGCATCCAAGAAGTTAAGGAAGCGGAATCCAGCTATGGCGTCAACCAACACGTAGATCAAAGGTAGGGGGAACAAGTCTTTGGGGCATGCTTTATTTAGGTCGGTGAAGTCTATGCACATGCGCCATGAGCCATCGGGCTTGGGAACTAACACAGGGTTAGCTAACCATTCCGGATAATCCACTTCTCGGATGATACGTACTTCCAACAGGGCGTTGACTTCGATTTCCACGTATTTGCTACGTTCTCCCCCGAGGTTACACTTTCGTTGTCGGATCGGCCTATGATTGGGATCAATGGATAACCTGTGTTCAATGATATTTCGAGAAATGTCAGGCATGTCCTCCGGTCCCCAAGCGAAAACTTTCGCAAACTCACGCAAAAGGTTAAGTAAATCATGTTGTAATTAAGGGGGCAAATCAGCCCCAATCTTTATTACCTTGTTTGGATCGACTGCGAGGGGGATGATTCTTACCTCGGCCCCTGCTTCAATGGACAGGTCCGAGCCACTTGTTAGGTCAGTAATGTTAACGGAGGTCGGAATGACTGTAGAGGCAACTTTGGATTTAAGACATCACAACGAATAGTAGCTACCCCACCTATGGTGGGGAATTTTAAAAGCATGTGTATGGTAGAAGCTATGGCCTGGAACTGATTTAATCCAGGCCGACCCAGGTATACGTTATATGGCGATGGCTCATTGATGACCACGAAGTCTATGTTTTCCGTACGTTTTAGCTGTCCAGCTAATAACGTGACCGGTATGCTCAAATGTCACACAGGTATAACATGGTGATTGCCGAAGCCAATCAATGGTGTCCGAACTGGACTTAACTGTGTCTTGTGTAATTAACAACCAACCAGTGCCTTGGTTGTAATTATATTGCTAGAACTACCCGTGTCTAGCAATGTCCTACGTACTTGATAATTCGAAATGTAGCAATCGATCACTAGTAGATCATCACAATTGTAAGGCAAAAATATATCTGTGTCATCAAAAGTAATTCCTGGTGTCATGGTTTCTCATTTTCGCTTACCTAGAACACTGTTCCTTTGTCGGTATACCTGTTTCCTTTGGCGATTAGAGTCGCCCTGGGTCGGTCCTCCTGCTATGGTGTTAACGACCCCAGCTATGTTCAGGTTGGTTCCCCCTCCGACATTTGGGGCTCGGGGCTCGGGCTGGAGACATTCGCGGGCAAAATGACTAGTCTCCCCACATCGGTAGCATCCGTTAGGTCGTTCACGGGTTGCCGAAGCCACTGGTTTAGGCAAAGGCGCCACTTGTGTGTATTGAGGTAGTTTTCCAGCTTGAATTAATTTAGCTATTTCTGCAGCTAAATCACGACAGTCATTAGTGTTATGACCAATGTTTTTATGGTAATTACAATACCTGCCCGGATTGAGCCGATCTGTGGGACCCGTCATGGGTCGGGCTGGGGGCAGCAGACCTTGATGCTGAATGGCTGCATATATGTCGGCTCGGGGGACGGAGAATGGCTCGGCTACCTGCACAGCGTTCACACTTACCCCGGTCTTCGGGATAGGATTAGTAGTATTTGCAAAGTTTAGTTTCTTATTTCCTCCTGGTGGAAGAATCGGGGAAGAAGCTTTCCTCTTACCGTATAGATCAGAAAAAATTCTTTCCCGTTCCTGTTTTATAGCTGTAGCATCCTCAATAACAGCAAAATTAACGGCAGTAACCATCATTTCAAAATAAGAATGTGGGGGTCGGATGGCCAATTCGGTAGCTAAAGGTCTTGACCGTAACCCATTAATAAATGATCCCATCATTATCCTATCATCTTTTTCGTGGCATTGTCTAGACTCTACGTTAAACCGATCTATGTAAGCCTGTAATCCCTCTCCCATTTTTTGAGTTATGTTCATTAAGTGTGAAATTGGTTTAGACAATATCTTGTTACCCATAAAATTGGCTAAAAACAGGTCACCAAACTGATCTAACGAATGAATGAAATTTCGGGGCAGAGTACAATACCAATTTATAGCCTGACCTTTAAGAGTCAGATGGAATGTCATGCATTGGTTAGCGTCGGACAGGTTGGCGGCATCCATGACGCTCATGCATTGCATCCAATGAGCCGTGGGGTCGGTGGTACCGTCGTACTTGTCAACTTTACCTAGTCCTCTGTTTCCCGGGGGAAATGGTGCCATTTGGATCTCCAATCCAAAAGGATGAGACACGCGAGATGTGGGAACAGTTCGTCCGAGCTGAGCATATCTGGATCCGGGGAGGACGGTTTGACCAAGGTGGGGATATCCAGACTGACCTAAGGGGTGCCCTCCCATGCCGGGGTAATAGTTCCCTAAGCCGGGCCCGGGGTAAAAGTTTGGGTTAAGTAAGGGAGAGTTCCCTATGGGCGGCTGCATGGCTCGACTCTTGCCTAAACCATAATGTTGAAATAGTTCAGGGTTGGATATAGTTGGGTATCCAGGGTAATAACCGGGTTGATTCACTTGACTGATCTGTAGGCCATGGCCAGGCTGATTCAATTGACCCATTTGTTGCCCTAAAGTGGGAAATGGTAGGCCCGACATAAAAGAACAATTATTAAGCTGAGCATTGGAAGCCGCAAAGGGGCCCGGAAAAGTAGGATTAACCTGGGTATGGGCTACGGTGGTATAAACAAGAGGTGCCACTGAAAGGTTGGGAGGACCAGCTACATGACCGAGTCCAGAAGAAAAATTAACTCCCCCGGGGTATGGAGGACATACAGCGGTGGATTGTGGGGGAAGACTAGATATTAAAACAGCAGAGGGGTCGGACACGGGGTTGAATACAGCCCTGGGTGGGGGCATAGTGGGGGACCACTGCATGCCATAGGGGTGTTCCATGTTAGCTACATCTGAGGTGGTGGTTGTGATGGGAAGTCCCATATCAAGAGTAGAGATGATCGGAGCAACATGGTTTACTAAATGAAACAGTTGTGGAAATAAACGGAAAAACCTATCTTTTTCTGCCTGTTCCTGCTCGGGGGTGAGAGTTTCAACAATGGTGGTAGTAGTTGGTGGATCAGAGGGGGGAATAGAACTGGTGGTCGTTACGGTAGGAACCAAGGCGGTTGTAACGATGAGTCCGTTGGTGGTATCAGAAGAAGAAGCACCCTTTCCTGAGCAAGTTTGCGTCATGGTTTCAACAAATTTATTTAACTGAGAAAAATTTGATGAAATAATTTGATCAAACGTTTCCCACAGTCGGCGCCAGTTGATGTGACGCAAAAATTATACTGCTGAAGTGATGCTTCTTCGCTGCCCAATAAATTCTTGAAAACAGCAACAACCCAATTCGAATGAAGCCTCACTGGAAAATGAGGAGCAAGTAAGGCCCAACTTATGATGAAGCTTTTTACTGTGTAGAAGAATAAATCACTTGATGACCGATCCGGGTGATCTTGATTCAGCAATGGTGATGAAGCTTGAGGATTTTGTACTGTTCTGGCGACAAAATAGTGGATAATCAGGGAAATGAGCGGGGCTTTCCCCCTTGTATAGGCTCCGACGATCAAGTCAGTAATATGAAAGAGATAAACAGTATTGAACAAGAGCTTTAAGAGAAATAATAATCAGAGAGAATTGCTTGAGAATCACTTGTGAGAATTGCCAGAAATTGCTTATGAAGGACTTACCTGAAATGAGTCTGGGGACTGAGTATTTATAGACTTACCTTGATAGTTCCGTTGGGTCATGAAGACATACGCTCCCATTTATTCTCTTGTAATGATGACTTTGGCCGTTCCTGGAATAATGGCTTTAACTCGGCTCCTTTGTTATCATTGCTCCTGCATGTATTAAATTCGTGGCCCTACCATAATGTCTAACTGTTTTGATAATATTATCTTTATCTCATACCGGTTTACTCTTTACCGACCTAAGCTTCCTGTGTTTTATTTACTTACCGATCTGAGTTTTAACACTATCGACCGATCTAACTTCTCTAAGCTTTTACCGACCCAGGTTTCTCGAGTAGAGTTATATTTTTCCTGACCCAATCTTACCGAGCTGGGTTATAAAGCTTACCGATCTAAGATTCATAAGTTGGTTTATAGCACTTTCCGACCTAAGCCTTCATGAGTCTTTTAAGTCTTTATGACCGATCTAAGCCTTCATATCCGATCTAAAGTTGTAATACAGATTTGTACGATATTTCCGATCTGAGCATGGCTCTGGGCTTTATTTTAGTTTTTTTATCCTCTACTATTTCTTTGTTTTAATACATTGGGCTAAACCCAATGGGGATTTCAATTTTATGCACATCAATGTGTAAAATGACAAATATATATAGAGAGAGACGGAAAAAGTGTTAATGGGCAGTAAGTTTTTCCCAAATGTATCCTATGATATCAGGACGTAAAGCCATTTTCTCTCGATATATTCTCCAAATGAGACAAAAATTTTATTTGAAAGTAAATTTTTTGAGCGAGACAGAAAGTGTAATATATATATATATATATATATATTGAAAATTAAAATAAAATGAATAGTTAAAGACCCGTAAATGGAGAACCGGACTTATTAAAACGAAGCAACAGGATCAGCCACTGAGAAAGTAAGTCCAAAAAAATTTTTAAAAAATAAAACCCAGCAAGCTAAACACTCAGAATCACATCATCCATGTCTGGTGCAATATCATTGCCTTTTTTTTTTTTTTTTTTTAATAACAACTCAAAAACGAATTCCATGCATTCGTTTTCTTCGTTTTTGTTTTTTAGTAATTTCATTAATAAACGAATTCTATAATTAATTTTTTCTTTTTTTGCTTTTTATTAATTTCATTAAGAAACGAATTCCACTAAAATGATTTTTAAAATAAATAAAAATAATTATATTTAAACGAATTTTAAAAAATTAAATAATTATTTTCATTGAAAACGGTTCACCAACATGTTTCTAAGTTTTCATTCATTTTTAAAAAATAAATATCATTTAATGAAAAATGAATTTGAGGGTTTTCGAAACGAACCCCCATAAATCGTTTTTGAATTGTTAATAAAAAAAAAAGGCAAAACATAATTATATAACTAAAATTTTAATTTGTAATTCAATAAAATTTTAGAGGAAGTAATTTACGGCATTTTTTGAAATACATAAAATCTCCGTATAAATGAATTTGGGGAATTTATTTATCTTTGAAAATTTAGTCACGCATTTATGTTTTAAAAATAATTAATTCCGTTAAAAACAAAACTCATAAATTCGTTTCTCTCAAAAAAAAAAAAACATTAGACCGATATTGATGTTTCCATTTTTAATTGTTTTTAGTTTAAATGAGCTTGCATAGGGAATACTAGTGGGATTAGACAGACGCGATAATATAGAAAATGGAGAGAATAAATAAGACAGAGGTAATTGACCACCATTTCAAAAATGCCGTAAATTACTTCCTCTAAAATTTTATTAAATTACAAATTAAACTTTCAGTTAAATAATTATATTTTGTATTTTTTTTATAACAACTCAAAAATGAATTACGGGGGTTCTTTTGAATTAATGAAATTAATAAATAAAAAAGGAAAAAATTAATTTGAAATTAATAAAAAAAAATAAGGAACTCCAAGAAAACGAATTCCATGAATTCGTTTCCTTGAAGGATTTTTATTTTTATTTTTATTTTTATTTTTTGTTATTCTTGAAGAAAATGAAGTTGGGAAATTCATTTTCAGATGAAAACGAATCTCCCAACTTCGTTTTTTATACTTTGGGAATGAAAAAATAAATTTGTTTATTTTGGTAATTTTTGACCCCAATATAAAACCCTAATTTTGAGAGTCATGATCGACGAAATAAAATAGGAATTAATCATTTTAATTACTATACACCCAATATTTCCTAGCTAAATAAAACTTACATGTACTTTCGCAGCCCTTTTACAGCTTCTTTGTTTACCTCCCTTCTTTTTCCTCTTCCACTAGCTTGCACTAACGAGTCAAGAGTTGGTGTCTCATGAGAGAAAAACAACTATGCATTTCTTTCATCATCTTAATTAGATTAAAGAGTTTGACCCAACTATTTAGCAATATTCCAAAATTCTTACACCCTTAAAGTGAATCCCTCATCCTCTTCCTTGCTCATCCCTCCCCCTCAGTTCTCTCCTCAAGGCCCATTTAATCCTCTATTATTTATTTAATATTTTTATATTTATTTTGTTGCTTATATATATTATCGATTAATATTTATGATATCTTTAAAAATTTTGTGTATATTGTTGTGGTTAATTAATTAAGATTAAGTTATATGTGATGAATATTTACTGAAATGTTTATTCATAATTTTAAATTTTTATTAATAATTTAGTTGTGACTTGTGAGTAAATTTTATTGATATTGGCATTGAATATTTATTAAAAGAATATTTATGACATATTTGGTATTGGTTATTCAAGCGTAAATAAATAGTTGCTTTACTTGTATGCATATGATATTTTTATTATTAAAGTTATTAATTTAATTCATACATTTCTTGAATGGTACTGGAGAAAAAAATTGCACTACAAATTTCGTCCCAGTAATGCACCTGACTAAAATATATCACGAGTGAAATCTCCCAAGAGGGAGATGACGAGCTGGTAAAGGTTGAAGAAGGGGAAAGAAACTCAAAGTGAAGATTAGCAAAAGAACAGAGGTGGAAAGATCGAAAAAGTAAATTAAAATTTGGCTTGGGTGAAATTTGGTATATAATAACAGGGTTAAATCATTTTGCTGGTCCCTTAAGTTGGGGTGTTGCGCCTATCTAGTCCCTTAACTTGGAATTATTACATTTTGGTCCCTTAACTTTAAAATTTATCACAAAATGATTCCAAAATTCAAATTCTAATAATATTTGAATTATTTTCAACTAACACATAAATTGTCTCAAGTTCCATTAATGGTGAACGAAATGATTTAATATTTTTTTTTATTTTTTGTCCGTGTTAATGTGTGAGAATCTTACTTGTTAGCCGAAAAATAGTTCAAATAGTATCAGAATTTGGATTCGGGGACCATTTCGAAAGAAAATTTCAAGTTAAGAGACCAAATAAATACTACATCCCAACTTAAGGGACTAATGAAATGATTTAATCTAATAATTATAAGTGCTAAACCTAGTTTTATTCCGTTAAAATTAACTTCAAAAATTATAAGAATGGGTGAATGGGTGTGTTTTGAAGAATTTATTGGAAACACCGACACAAAGGAAAGAGTTTGGTGACCAAAATTAATTGAAGAAGAGGGAAGTGTCATTTGCCCATCAAAGAACTGTTCTATTTATTCCTAAACTTCATTTTATATTTATAAATAATCCCTGAATTATATTTAGTTCAAATGCACTTAACTTATAGATAACATGTTGTTAAAAGAAATTAACAAATAAATAAAAATGAGAAACCAGATAGCATGTATATGAAAATAGATCTGGATCACGTTCTCATTACTAGTCAAAGTTCGAGCCATTTCAAACTCTCCGTCATTTGATTATTCCACCAAATAAACCATTTAATCCAGAAATATAAAGGGGTAACTAAGAGTTTTAAAATCAAAGATGAGAAAGTGTACATTTTACATAAAATTACAATGGTTAATGATTAAACTATATTTTGCTCTTATTATTTTCTTTAGGGGAAAAGACAGATATTCCCCTATAGTTTTACCGAAAAACAAGTACTACCATTGTAGTTTTAAAATGTCCAATTACCCCCCTAAAATTTGGATTAGCTTAGATAATTAACAGAAATTAGAATTTTTAACAGCGGATTAAATTCTAATGCCGTAAATGAAAGTAAGCATCTCTGAAATCATCAAATTATTCTAACTTCATGTCTGCTTCATAAACACCCATCGTAACTCATGCCGGGTCGACGGCAAAGTCAAAATCAAGATCGGAAAATACTTCTTCAAACTTGGCAAAAACAATCACTTCATCAAAATTGCCAAATTAAAGTAAATGGAGCGATGGATGTTGATCAAATTGGAGATTGAGATCAATTTACACTACCTGATTCTCTGGTTCATGAAATTAATTTAGAAAAGTTTCATAGCCACTTCCCCCAACTTGTTGGTTGGCTAAATTGACCCAAAATTAAGGGATCTTCGAAATTGCATCAATATTTGGTCTCGAAATTGTATCAACGGCATACCTCATCTTCTATCCACGAACGTTTGTTGCAAATACAGCTAGTTATCACCGGCCTCCAATATTTTTGAAGTTTCAACATAATCACTAGCTTTATGAGAAAGTAATTGTTTAGAAAACTATATGGAAGACATAAACATGCAGTAAATTGAAAATATTCAATAAAGAGATGATCTATGTAAAACAGAGACCATGAATAGAACTACTGATTGCAAAAAAGTAACAAGTATTAAGAAGAAACAGAGCATCATTCAACACAATATTCAATACTCATAACTTCAGCGAGCAATATGAAATATGGTTTACGTTTCTTTGGGCTTCAGTTTTGTCGGCTATTAGAGAAAGTTGCTTCCTCTATTTTATCCGGGTTTAGAAGCTTGAAAGCTAGCTTTTCTTTTACATATCAAACAAAGTTCCGTCAAGTTTGTTTTTTGTTGAAAATACCCTAAGTGACTCCTTCCACAAATTGGAGTTCAAATTTATCAGCTAATGCTTTGTGGCAGATTTTTGGTTTTTGGCTACAAATTTTTCATGAACTTGTTCTCGCTTTTGTGTCTTTGCCTCTCTTCATAGTTAGCACTTCAGTTCAAACGTAACTTTTACTAACATTGAAGAAAATATCAAATTGAAGCGACCTTTCCCACCTTTGCTCACATCTCTTTGATCTAACCAAAGTTACGGTCCCGACGACAAATTGAAGCTTTTTTGAGTCCTAACGAAGCTCGTTTTAGACTATTTCGTTCTGAAACTAATATTTTCTTGACAATTTGTGCTAGAGGGAGCAGTGAAGTTCAAGAACATTTAGAATAATGTATTCTTTTCAGAAGCCACAAAATGCTGGCGGAGTTTTTTTGTTAAAAATCTCATTCTATGTTAGTTTGCCAAGCTAATCCAAACTTTAGGGGGATAATTGAACCTTTTAAAACTACAAGGGTGCTACTTGTCTTTAGGTAAAACCATAGGGGAGGTATCTGTCTTTTGCCCTTTTTTGTAAAGCATGGATTAAATAAATAAAAAAATGAATTATTAGTAGTATAAAAAGTAAATTAAAATAGACTCTCAACGAGTTGATCGAGTAAACATCAATGCTTAAGTTTTGGAAGATTAAGGATCGAATTATGATAATTCTGAAATCTAGCGGCATAATTTTCATGTCACTACAAGTGGATAGCAACCGACAGGCAATTCTCCTCAATTTAGGCTCCGTTCTTTTTTTATTTCATTTTAAGAAAATCATTATTTTTTTCTTCAAAATTTTTACATAAAAAAAAACAACATAATTTTTAACAAAATTTAAATTCAAAATTTAAAAATTTCCTTTAAACGTTCACTCACATAAATTCAAAAAATAACATAAACACTACACATTTTTTTCTTTTTTCTACGCAAATTCTAAAAATATATATATTTTTTTTTATAGTGCTTATGGCAGTAAGTTAATTATAAATGTATGCATGGCGCATGTGACGTCGGTTTCTTGGAGCACCAAAAGCCGCCATAAAATATTAGTATTGCAAATGGAGTTGGAAAAAGACAAAACGAGGTTAGTTCATTAATTGGTGAAGGTCACAAGACTCACAACAGCCGGTCAACCTCATGCAGCAACGTCTACTGTACTCTTTGTATTTGGTGCTATTAAGAAAAACAATTTAAAAAAGACTGTGTGTTTGGTCTGCCCACTTGCTTTAATAATAGAAAAACGACGGTGGATATGATCTTTGCTCGCTGGCGAAGTCATTGGCCAACTTTATCAATAAGACACATTACACGGTGTTTCTGTCCAAAAAGTTTGTTTATGTTTGTATCTACTACCTCTAATTTAAAATAAATGTCATTTTAAAAAGTTTTAAACAAATTAAAAATTTATTTAAATGACAAATAAACTCATAATTATTATAATATAATACTACAAGGAATCTAAAAGTTGTAATTTAATTATACTAAAATTTAGTATTTAATATAATTACAAACTCTAGAAAGATAAGTTAAGACAAGACAAATTAGGAAATATTTTATATTTTTCTTAAAACATCACTTATTTTGAAAATTTTTACTCCTTCTAAAATAACATTTATTTTGGATCGAAGGGAGTGAGTATTTAAATAGAAACTTTTTTGTGAGGTGGAATTTTTTTGAAAGAAATTATTTTGTAAAAATTTGTGTAGGAAGGAGTTGATGACGCTTTTTTTTAATAAAAAATAGGACAAATGATACCAATGGTCACTCAACTATTCGTAATGTTCAGTTTTTTAGCCACTAATCTTTTTTTTTTTTTTATTCTGTTTGCCTACTCAATTATTCATAATGTTCAATTTTGGCCACTAATGTATTTTTCGTGCTCGTTAGCCCATTCAACTTTCTCAAGTGTTACTTTTAACCCATTCTTTGAGAATTGACAGTCAAGTTAAATAAATTTCTTCCATCAATTCTGAAAACACATACATTTTATAAAAATTAAAAGTTGATACATTCTATGCAACTTACAACTTTTCTTTTTTCTTTTCAATTTTTTCATTCATTTGCAAGCAATGACATTACACCAAACAGATATACTCGCTTGATCAGATTCAGTCAAGTTCTTTTGATGGAATTTGTTTTTGGACTAAACTCTAAGTAGTAAATTGAGTTCAATTTTCAACTATATTATTGAGTTGTACTTACGATTTTACCCCCCTAAAAATCATGTGAGTAACGCATGTAAAGGATTTCGTCTAACTTGACTGTCATTTATCATGGAATGGGTTAAAAATAATATTTTAAAAAGTTACGAAAAATAGATTAGTGGCCAGAACTGACCATTGTCAATAGTTGAGTGGGCAAACATGCGCAAAAAAGATATTAGTGACCAAAACTGAACATTGCGAATAGTTGAGTGACCACTGCTGTCATTTACCATTTAAAATAATATGAGCATAATTTTAGAGAAAATTTTAAAATTTAATAAAAATTAAGAGTGTTTGGTTGTAGATTTTTCTTTCTTAAAAAGTGGTATTTTCTCTGAAAGGATGAAAGTTTAAGCTATGGTTAAAATGTGTCCGACTTAATCTAGTGATTATAATTTTACAAAGTGTATTATTGTTTTGGTCATTGTAATTTTCTCTTTGTTCGTTGTTGAAGGATGATATCTATACTTTTGAAAGTGCGTCAAATTAATCATTTCATCAAGTACTAGTGCTGTTACAATATATCAAGCAAGAAGCAATTCTTTGAGGATAATCATGTCGTAACACTCTAATTAGATGAAAACCTAACACTATATTTCCAAAACTAAGTGTCATTTTGACGAAGTAAGAAAATTAGTAGAAGTATGACAATAACATTGTGTTGGTTTCACTAAATAATAAGTATACACAAAGTTTCCAGATATCAAATCTTAGTAGTAGTAGCTGCATTGAAAATGTGAAATAACGTTTACTTTAAAAATGATAAAATAATATAATTTTGAAAGAAAAGATTTGCACAAGTTAATTTCGAAATGTTCAAACATCATTTATTTTGAGAAATTTTTTATAAGTTAAAATGTCCCTTATTTGAGATACTTATTGAAAAATAAATTTATACTTTTGGATTGAACATAACACTTATACTTTATAATAAAAAAGTTATTGGTTAATAACTAAACTAATACTTTAGAAATGAAAATTTTATTATATAAAGTAGTATTTTATGATTTTGAACCGAGAAGTGTGATACCTTTTAAAGATTAACTTGTACTTTTTATCAAAAAAATGATATTTGTTGAAAATTGAACTTATACTCTTAAACCAAAAAATTGTATTACTGTTGAGAATAAAACTTTATGCTCTTGAAATTAATACTTTATTATACAAAATAAATATTATATTTTTAGGCCAAAAAGTGACATTTGTTGCAATTAAACTAATACTCTTAGAATTAACACTTTATTGTACAAATTGTAACACTTATATTTTTTGGTCAAAAGTGATATTTGTTGAGAATTAAATTTATTCTACTAACCCTAAAAGTAGTACTTATTGATAATTAAGCTTATACTCTTGAAATGAAGACTTTATTGCATATTAATATTTATAATTTTAAATTAAAAAGTGATACTTGTTGAAAACTAGACTTATACTTCTAAACTGAAAAGTAATATTTATTGATAATTAAATTAGTACTCTTGAAATAAAAATTTTATTGTACAAAATAACTCTTATACTTTTGAATCGAAAAGTGATATTTGTTGAGAATTTATATTTTTGAGATGAAGACTTTATTGTACCAAGTAACAGTTATATTTTTTTGTTCAGAATTAAACTTATATTCATGAACCAAAAATGATAGTTTGTGAGAATTAAATTATACCTTGAGATGGAGTTTTATCGTCTGAAAGAACAATTATTCTTTTAAAATGAAAACTGATATTTGTTGAAAATTAAACAAACTATGCTACTGAAATAAAAAAAAAAATTTAAAAACACAGAATTTTGAAATGAAGATTTATATCAGAAAGTGAAAAAGGGGATAAATTGGAAAAAGAAAAATACATGTATGAATCCATTTGATGGAGACCGCCAAAACTGACAATAATATTAAGGGCAATCTTCTTGATTGATTGAAATAAAAATGAAAAGAGTATTTTGGATCCAAAAATGGAAGTAAATTATAAAAAAAAATAATTGGGTAAAGTACCTAAAACCTTTGTGTGGCTGCAGGTCCTACTAGATGCCAGGGAATTTCATTCTTAGAGCTTTTCGCGACAGGGTTTCGGCTTATGTTTCCCTGTTTGTAGTTCCATGTCTAATGGAATTTTAGGCACGTTCTTTTTGGGTGGGTTGAGTTTTAGTTTGAGTTTTGGTTTTAAAAAAATAGTTTTATAATATAAAAATTATATTGAAAATGTAAAAATTATATTGAAAAATTATAATATATTAAATTTACTGTTGAGACCAAAACCAAAATTTAAAGAACAGTTAATTAAGGGATCAACAGCCCGCCAGTCATGGGCAGTTTCAACAAAAACAAAAAAAAATGTAATTTACGAAAGTTACATATCACCTTCTTATGGTAATTAAAAAGAAAAAGAGGATTATTTGTGGTCTTTAACACAAATAATATGTGTAACTTGTTGTCTTTGACACTGGTGTTTAAAATTCAGTATCCATGGCTCGTATTTTTTTTCGCCTACACCGTGTTTTAGTATAACTAGTGCTAGCACCCGGTGTTGAACCCACTTTGTGGTAGTACTAGCACAACCCAAAAAAAGAAAATCATCTCAATAATTCCCAAAAGAAAAAAAAGTTCAATGGCTTCCATAGTTGTAACCCGGCCTAGACTCATCAACCTTGCACCGCCCCAAAAAAAACCATCTCAATAACGGTAAAAAAAAAAAAAACTTCAACTGCTTCAATGGTCGTAACTTGGACAAAGGTTCATTTTAGCTCATAATATTTTACCCAATGACCAAATAAGCTCTCAACATGATTTTGACTCCAAATAAACCCCCAAACGTTATGAAATAAAGCCACTTTAACCCCCTTTACTTACACACGCACACTAACAGAGATAGGTTAATTTGGCCTAATTTCGTAAACATTAAAGGTGTGTACAATGTATTTGTACACACATATAACATTAGGAGTTTAGTTGGACACAACATAAAGCGACGGAAGTTTATTGGGACCCAAAATAACGTTAGGGGGTAAAATAGACATTTGCTCGTCATTACTCAGACCCAGTAAACTTCAATGGCTTCATTATCACCATTACTGTCCTAACTCGGAGTTGTCGTCAAACCATTGTCGTGGTAATGCAAATCAGCGACAATCAATATCTGCCACCATCAGCAGCACCGACGAAAATCATACATGCGACTTCAGTAGCATTGCCGAAATCCATACCCACCGCTCTCACAGTTCGAACCAAATCAGTAATACATACCTGCCGCCGGCCATTGAGGTTCGAAGTCAAAATCACCTAGACAGCGAAACCATTGGAGAAGTACAATTCGACCCAAATCAACATTTTAGTGGATTAGATCTTCAATTTTGGAGGACGAAAATAAACAAGTTGGAGAAAAATTATGTTGTTGATGTTGGTGATGGGTACTGGAGTTGATGACAATGGTGTTGGGGTGGGGATCAGGGAGATAGAGGTATGTCTTTTGAACAGGAGGTTTTCTAGGGTTATTATTATAGGTGTAAAAAAAGAAAAGTTAGAATTGAAAGTAACATAATATTATAAAATTAATTTACTATAAAATGACAAAAATAACCTTTACAGTGTGTCAAATGTGACATAAATTATAAACGTTGCAGAATTTAGAAAAATCTTTTGTAGCTTTTTTTCTTCTATTTATTTATGTTTTTTTTTATAATAAGGAGGTGATCTGACCACATGAGATTTTTGGGTACTTTACCCAAAAATATACTCATTAATCAACAAACTACTTCCTCGATCAGTTCCAAATTATACAGCCTCCGTTCCAATTTATATGATGTATCAGCTTCTAGAATTTGTATGATGTCTTAAAAAATCAAGAACAGATAGTTCATTTTGTTCCATGTTTACTCTTATTTTGTATAGTTTCAAAATTAAATTTACTGAAACTACAACTTATATAAAAAATGTGTAATATGTGAATGTTATCAGTAAATAAGGTTACAAGGCACTATGTTCAAAATAAAATGTGATATTTTTATTTATTTATTTAGTAAACAATATATTAAGTGGATGACGGGCATAATGAACCTAATTATTAATACCTAAAAAGGAGTTGAAAGAGGAGCAATAACCCCATTGTACATGAAACATTTCTAAAAACGAAAATAAGACACTTCTTGTTGTTCTAAAAAACTATAGTTCCTTAAAACTACCAGCAAGGCAATTCAAAGGTCTCCTCCGCTTCGCATCCGAGCTAAAAGATTGGCAGTTGGGTTAACCTCCCTTAAAACATGGTGAAGTGCAATGTTCCACTCTACAACCACCCCTTTAATCTTCAGTATAAATGGTATGTTCTCCACTGTGTCTTGCCTCTCCCTGCTAAAACATCAACTAGAACTTGAGAGTCGCTTTCAGCCTCAACTTGCTGAGATCCTAGCTGTTGGCATCTTTCCAAACCACTCAAGAGAGATGTTGCTTCTGCAAACATGTGGTAGCTTTATCCTTAATAAAGTTGGAATATGTGTGCAACAATCTAAAATATTAAAGAAATTGGAACAGAGGGAGTGTGATGTTTCATTTGTTCCACACATTAAGAAAATTGATAAAATCACATTGTTAACTTTATGAAATTAGTAGGATTATTTGAACACATTATCAATTGTATGATTATTGCAATAAAGCTAACATATTATATTTTGAACAATGAATATTGCAGCCTTATTTAATGATAAAGTTTACTTATTATATTTTAAACATCATTGCAATCTTATTAATTGATAAATCTAACATGTTACATAGAATTTCAAGTAAGTTGTAATTTCAAATGAGTGAACGTTTTGAAAATCTACAATAAAAATGAATGATGAAGTTAATAAAAAGGGGCAAACATATAGAACAAAATACATTATTTCTTCTTGAATTCTAAAGACGTTATATAAATTGGGATGAATTTTAGAAGCTAGCCTGTTCTTTTTGATGAGTTTGAAAATGGTTTTGAAAATAATTTTTAAAAAATAGTTTTATATTATAGAAAGTATATTGAAAATATAAAAATGTATAATTGAATAATAAAAAGTTATATTAAATATAATAAAAAATAATTATAATTTATTAAATTTACTGTTAAAACTAAAATTAAAACTTAAAGAACAGAACTTAAATTGGAATTGGATGGAGTAAAACTATAGCTAAAAAGAGGAGAAAGTTACTAAAATCAGGCATAGAAATGAGGGACTAGAGGCGTCAGTTCCAAGAAAATCAGCTTCGCACCATTTACTTCCATATGATCTTCACATCGTTCATCAGCTTCAGCTCAAAGTCCCTCTTTTCTGTCAGCAGTTCCGTCCAAGTTCCCTTCACCTGTCAACAGCCTAACATTAGTGCAATATCAAAGGAAAATCTAGCTAGCAAAAATCGTTATCAAATAAATCTGAAAACTTTGCTCTAACATATCACAAATGAACTTTCTTATTCCTTGTGGGCCGGAAACCCTTTGGGTATTTAACTCAAAAAATTAATAGTAACAAAAAAAATCCTGCTGTTTTCAAGATGAAAATAGTGTTGATATGAACTTAAAAGAGGACTGAAAAATGTAATTCATACTCAATACAATACAATAATATTGTCACAACAAGTGAGTGCATATATGTAAGGTAGTAGCAGTAAGAGTACAAGGTATTTATTGAATGAGTACGGGTATAAAAAGTAAAAAGAATTATATACATGAACAAACGAGAAGAGAATGATTTACTCAAGTTTTCCGTCGTCGACCGGCTGTATTCTCTCTTTATTGACGAAAATTTTGGGAATACGAGAGACCTTGGGCCACTCTGGTCTGCTTCCTCTGGTGCATCTCTCTTCCAAAAGTGGGCAGTAACAGATCTGAAGTTCCTTCAAACTGGTGAGTTTCAGCATTTTTTCAGCTGATGGGAAAGACACAATGCGCCCGCAAGACTCAAGCTTCAGAATTTGAAGACGAGGCAAGTCCGCAACCCAGTCTGGGAGAGCCTTCAATTCCCCAAATCCCCACATTGTCAAAGTGGTCAGAGTCGAGAGTTGCTGAAATTGCTCTGAAACTTTGACTTCTGTGCTTTTAGAGAAGCAACCTATCATCAAGCTTTTCAGATTGTTGGCGCATCCTGAACCAATAGACCAGTGCTGCAGAGATGGAAGACCAAATAACTCCAAATCTTCAAGAAACTCAAGCTTTTCTATGAATTCCGGTAGAGGATTCAAATTTCTAGAATGGGCAATTCTCAATTTACGAAGACACTTTGCGCCCTCAGAATGGAATAGTATATCTGGTATGCTTCTCAACATGGGACATTGCTCAACTTCAAACTTCACCAAGTTACGGAATGCAGACACAGAAGAAGGAGTTAATGATCCATTACTCCACTCATTTAAATTTGACATTCCACATAAAGTGAACTCTTTTAAGGCTGGAAATACAGGAACATCAGCACTTTGGAACCCATAGAACTCTTCTTCAATTCTATGGACATTGTCCATCCCTACAATCTTAAGGATCCTAAGACAAGGAAGGTGGCCCAGAGGTGGAAGTTTTTCACACCAGATGCAATTCTCCAATTCCAATTTCTCCAAATGCTTAAGAAAACCTGAATCAAGCTTCACCATCCAAGATGGCAATGTTGTTCCTTTGAAGTTCTCAATCGCTAAGCTTTTCACATTTTCATGGGGCTTAAGATATTCTAGGACGTCCTCATCACAGCTGTTTTCCCTTCTAGCACTCCAGTGTAGCTTTAAACTCTCCATTTTGGACACGCCTGAAAACCCTGCATTCCTGGCTTCTACGGCGTTCGTTACATTCTCAAGGCGATGAATGCTGATACTTGAGCATAAGGGTAGAACCTTTTGCGACCCCCAATAAGTAATTCCGCGTTCTTTGTCCAAAAATCCCTTGTAGGATGGCTGAGCAGCCGAGGGTTGAAAAAAACTTTGGAATTTGGAAGGCAAAGTTTTCACTTTAGCTAAATCCTTTAGATTTTTAACATAAAGCTTCCTCAAACTCTCTAATGAATCCCCAAAGTTGCTTGGTAAATCCTGCAAATCATAAAGCCTCAAGGTTTGCAAATTGTAAAGCTTTGAAATTGAATCTGGCAAGCTTACAATTTTAGTCCTTGAGATGTCAAGATACTTGAGATATTTGAGCTTGCCAATTGAATTTGGCAATTCTTCAATTTTTCCATCCACTACAATCAACACACGAAGAGCTTCAGCACACGCTAACGAATCTCCCAAACCTCCCCCAGAAGTACTAATGTTTTCCAGATAAAGAGTCCTTAATTTTGAAAAGCTTTTTGAGAATTTTACCGTGCAATTAATCAATGACAAATGTACAGCTCCAGAGCAATCCTTCACATCCTGATCACCCTCTACAGTTTTGAAAGAGTCTCTGGATTCTGCAAGGAAAACCACCCCACGTAAGATATCAGGTAGCTTGCAGGACTCCGTATCGAAATCATCAACTTCAGAAATCTGCAAGAAAGAACTCCTCATCAAGATATCATAATACTGGCGTCCTAGAGCTACCAGCTGATTTGGATCACTTGTTTCTGGAAGATTGAGATATCCTTGAGCCATCCAGAGTTGTATAAGCTCTTGCCTTGGGATCAAATATCCTTTTGGAAAAATGCAGCAATACTTAAGACATCGTTTAAGTGGTACTGAACTCATGTAATCAAAGCATAGCTGTGGAATATTATCACCCTTGCATATTTCAGAAATCTTCAACCACTGCCTTTCATCTTGCATTCGGTACATCAGATTTGCTAACATCTTTATGTACAATGGATTACCTTGGCATTTGTTGACTAGGGCTCTCCCTAAGTCCTCCAAATTTCCAGATCTTATTGCTCCTGCACCCTGATCAGCAAATGCAATCTTGTTAAACAAGGTCGAGCAGTATGCACTTGAGCTCGAACTCATATCATACACAAAAGGTGAATCATCAATTTTAGGTTGACTGCTAGTAGTTATCAGTATTTTGCAGCCTCTGGAGCCAACCAATTTGAGCAAAAACTCTTTCAAGGGGCGCAACCTTGTGGTGTTTGGTTCCGGTACGTCATTAAGCACCAGCAAATATCTTTTCCCTTTCAGTCTCAGCTCAAGACTTTGGGAAATCTCCTTTTCTGACATCATCATGACCTCAACCCTGGCGTGGGTGAGAGTTGTTAACATCTGCTTTTTTATCGTATCAGTGTCCATGGCCGCAGGCACCTGCACCCACATTCTCTCATCAAAATGATACATCACCTCAGCATTTTTGTACACAACCCGAGCCAGGGGGATCTTTCCAGTCTCTGCCCAGCCTACAAGAGTAACGAAGTACAACTCTTTGTCATTGTTTGAATTTAGTAACTTATCAACGATGGTTGCCACTCCATTCTTGTCCTTCTCCTTCTCCTCAACAACTTCCGATTCAATTTGCCAAGTATCGTTCACTGCCTCCACTTGGGCACTTCTTCGGTTTGGAGACCCGTCGGGTACAGATGAAATATTCTCTCTTTTCAGCTTCAATAACGCTTCTTCTAGCCTTGAATTTACAGATTTGAATCGGTTAGTCACATTTGACCTAACTGAAAAAGATGAACTCATTGATGACGACAAATAGTTTAGGGGCTTATGCTTTGACAGCTCCACATCGGCCAGAACTGCAATGGAATGATGGTTTACGCGATAATCAAACACATCTAGAAGATCATCCGCCAGGGAATGGCAGCATTGACTCTTTCCAAGAAACCTTCCAATTCCGTTGAATAATTGACTTCTTTTTTCTCAGCAGTAGAAATTGTTTCTACATCCCTTTTTGCGATCTCTATCAACTTCTTCATCTGGGCAACCTCGCTGTTATTAAGGATGGAAGGTTTGGTGACCAATTCTTCTGCTCTTTTCAGTAGAGACTTCATTTGATCAGCGACGGGAGAATTGTTGGTGGCGGATAGTGTTGAATTTTCCATGGCGGATGAACAGAATAGACAGAGCAGTTTTCAAAAGGGATTGTGGGCTTGTAGCAGAGGTTACACAGGTGTTCTCTATGGAGTCTGCTGCATATGCTTATTTCCCCACTCAAGTTTCAAATGATTACTAGCGATTCCCTTCAAATATCATGGATTACATTATTCAAAATTATTTGATTAACAATAATTACTTTAAGAATGTTTTATAAAATTAGGCTTAAATACTTTAAACCCCGTATATTTGTTGGTTTGTTTTACATTTCTGTTGCGTTTCTTAAATACATCTTTTGCCTTCCATTTGACTACTAGTCAACCTTCTGTTCTTTTAGTTTCAGTTTTGGTTTTGGTTTCAACAGTAAATTTAACATATTATAATCATTTTTCACATTTCCAATACAATGTTTTTCTATTTAACTATACATTTTTATATTTCAATACGCTCTATTACATTATAAAACTATTTTTTTAAAACTATTTTTAAAACCGTTGTCAAACCCATAAAAAAGAACATGCCCAACACTCATGTCCCTTTACTTTATTTTACCATAATTTGTACATAATATCTAAACATTTTATATTTTTGAACAATAAAGTTTATATTTTTCTTAAATATACAATGCTACAATTATAATTTTTTTTATTTTTTTCTCTGTTTTAGTTTGTTGAACCATTTTCTTGTGTTCTTATTTTACAATAATGGGATTTTACACAATTAAAAATTTAAGTTACATATCAAATTTGAAAATAAAAATAAAAATCAACTATTATGAATTAAAAGATTTTGAAAATTTTAATATATATTAATCTGTTCACTTAAATGTAAAACATATATTGTGAGTCTTAAATTTTTAATTTTAAAATTGGGAAAATATTTAATGAGTTTTGATGGAATACGGGTTGGATGAGGCTCAACCCAAATACATGAGGGCTAATGAACTCGCTAGACCCGCCTCTGATCCGACTTGGAGACTCGGAGAGGGAACTCTATTTCCTTGAAGGGGTAAGGCCTCGGCCCAAGTCTTACCCGAACATGGCCCATGTTATGCAAACAGGGAATGAACTAGACGAGACAATCTCAAACTCTACTTCCCTATAGATACAATAGTTATCGATGGCTAGAGGATTTGCTTTCTATAAAATCAGATATGGAAGAATTCTGTAAATATCCTTTTACCTTGCCAAGCAAGGTCCACGACTATATTTAGTAAGTGATGCCCCTATAATAAGGTACACAATATTCTTTAACCGTAATCATATCATTTCTCTTCACTGCATACTGACTTAAACATCAGAGTATCTTAGGGAACTAGCTAGCCTCCTCAATTTGCAGGATACTGAGCTTGAGCGCCGAGCACAGCCGAAGATATCATCAATCAAGTGGACCGGGAAATTGGTACTCATCTATTGGCGCCATCTCTGGGAACCTTTCTGACAAACAAATCTATTGTTTCTTAAAGGTTTCCCTAATCACACCACAATGACTCTCACAAACATTTCTTGGGTCATAGGAATGACAACCTGAACCCACTCAGGAGATCCGCTTGGATCTCCCTACAAATTATGACCAGCACCCAGTCACTAAGCCTTTCCAGTTTTTCCTAGCCGACACTAATGAAGTACAAGAGTTGATAACCTGTAAGGAAAATGTGCAAGGGAAAAAGGCGATGGCCGTAGATCGACAAGGATTCCTTGTCAGACACCAATCCACGCTATCGTAAGCGAACTCCCTCGGGAAGTTGAGAGGAGGCTACCATCATGGAAGAGTTCCACCAGGTCATGCATGCGGAGTTTGGTTGAAAGAAAGGAGCAAACAAGCTGATCCGGAAGGAGCTACTTCCCCCTTTATCAAAAAGATCCGCACACCCATTTTCCCCAAAATTTCAAGGAAGGAGAAGAGCTCAAGACATATGAAGGAACAGAGGACCCGTTGGATCATGTGCAACACACTAAAGGAGTCATAAGCATGCTCCAAATGTATAATGACAATAAGTGCATGGCTCTCCCTAACACTTTTCGGGTACACGCTTCTACCTGGTACGCGGCCCTCCTACCGAAGTCAATAGCCTCTTATGCGGATTTCACCAAGATGTTCATGAACAACTTTCTAGGAAGCCAAAACTTTGGTAAATTGACCAGCTACCTATCCTCGATTAGGCAGAGAAAGAGGGAGTCCCTACAAAAGTACGTCAAGCGATACACCATGGAAACAGGAACATTGCCACACAAGAGTGACGATGTCCTTATAACCTACTTTATTAGCAGAGACCATGCCGGACCTTTCAATCAAAAGTTTGAATCCAAACCCCCCAAAAAACTTACAAGATGCCATCACCATAGTTGGTCATTTCATACGATGAGACGTCTTGGACTAGGCTAAAGGCTCATTGGTAGCAAAAATTTTGCCTGAGAAAATAAAGTGGGATGGTACAAGGGACGAATGCTGAGATGACTGAGGATCTACGAGAGGATACAAGACATGCTAAAATTGCCCGATCACAATAAGGGAGGTTAAGGCAACTGAGAGTAGAGGCTCTGAGACAAAAGGCCTCCTACGGAATAGTTCGAACTAACTCTACTCAATGCCACCAGAACCGAGGTATATGTTGTAGCATAAAGGAGTTTCTGAAAGCCTCACCTATGAATGCCCTGGACAACAAGCGTATCTTAACCAAGGTCTCCATATTTCTCAAAACACAGGGGCATGATACTGAAAGATGCCATGAACTCAAACAAGGAATTGAGTTGGAAATTAAACGGGGAGAACTTAAAGATTTCATCTTAAAGACCTAGAGAGATGATAGAAAGACGGAAGAAAACTCATGAGCCAAAAGGGGCTGGAACAACAAGAAGAAACTTTAAGTCATGGAAATCATCGACATGATCAGTCCCACACATGGGGACACCACCAACCAGAGGAATAAGCATATAAGAGAGCCCGTCAGCAGGAACTGAGAAAGCAAAGGAAGTGAGCTGAAACAAGACATCTCGATCTCAATCGAGGACTATTTCTTATAGGATGAATCCGACGATCCACTTGTGGCACAGGCCTATATGGCTAATCTAAAGATCAAGTGATGGATAGCGGGTCGTCAGCCAAATAATCAGCAAAGAAACGTTCAAAAAGTGAAAGTTTAACAAAAATCTAATTACGCCTGTAAAAAAAAAAAAACCCATTGGTAGGCTTCGGAAATTATCCCACCTTGTCAAATGGGAACATGCATAGAACAAAATCCCTAGAGTTCATTGTCATGAACAAACCATCAGCCTACAACATGTTCCTCAGTAAGCCAGGACTCAACAAGTTCGAGGCTATCCAGAGCACGGTGCACATGATGACCCTATTAAGGGCTAACATTAAGCAGGGGCATTAGTTCTACGTGGCCACAATAAGAATGGCAGAGAAGGGAGAGAAAATGCTTGCCATCATGGACCAAAAGTAGATTGATGACAAGAATACAGTCAGGAGTGTCAAATTGAGGAAGCATATTCATATAGGAATGGGAAGGAGAAAGGTGCCTCACTTGAGAGAAGGGTGCCCCAATTGAAAGAACAATTAACTTCATCATCGAGGAAGGATGAGGGGGCCAAAGTCATAAACCAGGGTGGTAGACAATGAGCCCTGGAAAGGGGTGAAGGAAACACACAAAGGCTCCGATCCTCAACAAGGACATGAAGGACAAGAGGAAATAGCTAAGGAAATGGTTAAACCTTGGGATGAGTTCAGAGGGCCGAGAAGGGCACATAAACAAAATGACACATAGGTATCAACATTAAAGAGTTCAAAAGGAATGGGCAAGACTTATTTCAATGAACTTTTTTTTTTTTTTTTTTCAACATGAGAGTATGGGTCAATAGCACGGATAGGGCCTCTTTTATTGCTTTTTGCATGAGATGGATCCACTAAAAGTACTTCCCTTTCTTTAATTTTTTTTAAAGAAAAGTGCTCGTCTTATGTGCTTTACGAAAGGAGTCATGTTTGAATATTGAAAGAACCTCACGCCGAAAAGCAATGAATGCAAAAGTGCCCTAATCAAGCACAAACCACGAAGGCCCATAGGCTAAAAGTCCCTGAATGACGTCCTCAAATAAAGGAAAATACACGATACGTACAAACATAGAGCTAAGATGATCTGCAAGGTCTAAACTGAGGTTTGTAGTGCTGCCAAGGCTACCGCTGGTAAGCGAATGCCGCCTCTCGACCTAAATGTTCAAAACCTCGGTAATCCGAGGGAAATGACAAAAATGTCTATGGTATTACACGCATAAACCCTCAAACCAAGTCTCTAAATAAGAAGGAATAAAACAGTCAAATCCTAAACAAATGAAGAACCTCACCCAATGAACTATAAAATGGAACAAGTCAAACAAGACTAAGCTAAAGGCTTTAAATTTTGAAAATGGTGAAAGGGAAGGGGCATGCATTGATGAAATATGGAAATAAAGCAGCAAAAATACCAATGTGAAAGACCAAATAGACCAAGCTTGTAGTTATATAGCCCCAACAAAAGAGGAGACACCAAAAATGGCAGAAGGGACACAACCCTAAAGGCATAAAAAAGGGGACACATGCCTAAGAATATTAAAATGGGATATACCACCCCACCACCACCACCCCATCGAAGAAAAACAAAGGGAAACCAACAAAAGTCATAACCAAGTCGCCTAAACTAAGACTTGGCACCTCTGGGATGAGATGGAGGCCTTTCAAGGGCAGTAGAGGAAGTAATGGCACCATCAGTCTGGGCAAGAGGAGCTGAGGAGGGCGCAGGATCCATACGCAGACCAAAACCTTCTGCACTCAAGTTATATTTAGCAAAGGCCGTACCAGTGGGGTCTCACCACTCATGTTATGTTTCAGAATAATGGAATGAAAGAAATTGCAATCTACCGATGGTACTCCTTGGGAGACAATTGTCGGGCTAAATCCTAAATATCCTGCCAACTTTAAAAGTATGCACCAACCCGCACTTCCCTAAAGCATCCACTAAAGAAGGGAGACAGCTCATTGGACCCCTTCACCACTCTTCAGCTTGTCGACTCTCCAAATGCAGATAGCAGGCCTCTTGCTCTAGGCCCTGACATCGGCGGGTTAGGACCTGCTTTTCAGATTGTAAACGAGCAGTTTGCTCCAAAAAAACTAAGTTAGTGGCAGCAGCCTGTCTCGACCACCTCAGCCTGAGTCCTCGTCATCGCCTCCCAAAGAGCAGACATGTCCTTCTTTAATTTATCGTCTTGCATTTCAAAATGATGCTCCAATTGTACGACCATTGCAGAAATAGAAGAGGAATGTGACGAACCTAAATGGGCCTTGCCTGAGAAAGAACTTTCTTAAAGAAAAAAAAATAGCCAGAGAATAAAACCAATTAGAATCGAGTATCAGTAGCAAATATATACTAAGAAAAAGAAGAGATGAAATATCACAACTTATTACAAAGGTCCCCCCAACACCCAAGGAGGGGTCAAACTCAAGGGAGGCCTTAGCAAATTCCTCCGCCAAATTTTGCTCAAACCGAGCTTTCTTGGCTGAAGATGATCCTGAGAAGGGTCAGAAGGCCCCGCACCTGAAGAATGAAGCCTGTAAGGTTTACAAGGTGCAAAAAACCAAAGCGGCAACCCCATCGCCCCAATTAGGCAAAAGGAACCCCGAATAAAAATGAGCAATCCCGAGAAGGCTCGGTAGGCGGAATACCCCTCTTCAAAAACGTGAAGGAGGCTAAAAAAGCATAGAGATAAACAAAAGTAGAAGGAAAGTTAGAATTAACAAGAAAAATGTAAAGAGAGGGAATACTCACGCATGGACATAGGTTGGAGAGACACAAAACGAGGACCTTGAGGAAGCTCTACGTCAGGCTTAGGTGGCAGAAACATCGTACACCAACGGTGAGGACTAGATTGCCTTAAAATCCTTGGTAGAATATCACCTTCAGGGTTAGGGCAATTGAGCTTAGTCAAATCCGTACAACGAAACCATTGGCGAGGCAAGTTAGAAGTAGCCGATTGCATAAAGAAAAATTGATGCTTCCAATCCTGACCACAATCTTGGTAGGAGACCAACTTATGAAAATGAGGCCGCTTAGAGAACAACCAATTAGAAGTTTGGTATTTCGACTAAGAGTGTAAAAAAACAAGAACAAAGGAACGGCCGGAGTAACACCAATGCAGCCACAAAGCCACACAAACCCCACCAACAGCTCTACGAAGTTGGGGGCTAACAGAGCTAAACCTAACCCAAAATAGTCAAGAACTCCCCAGATGACAAGATGAACATGGAAGCATAGACCATGCACAAGTTAATAAATTTTAGGGAGAATTCGTATTTTTGATAATAAATATTGTGAGGTTGTTTACCTTTACTTTAGAGTTCTTTTTTTATTTTGAACTTGTCTATTTGCCTGAATTGTTAAATCATACTTATTCCGAAATGTAGAACAAGTTAGGTTACTTGCTCTACCTAATTTTTTGTTGTTTCAAACTCATGTTAATGTTGCTAGTTTAAGATTAAAGTAGCTAGTCTCACTTAAATTAGCTGAGTGATTTTTGAGTTTTAATTAAGTAAGTTTGTGATTAGCACTATTCGACTTTCCTTGGCAATATTCTGCATCTGTGAGGAATCTCCATCGAATTGCTCACATCAAAAAGGTTTAGCAGATAGCAAGAAAGAAAAAGGGGGAACAAATATATAGGAAAGAGCAAACGAGAAGAGCAAGAGAAATGAAAGAAAAAGAAAGGGAATCTTAAAGGAGAAAGATGCAAAGCAAATTGGAAGGAGAATGTGAGAAGCCACAAATCAAAGAGGAAGTAGAGAAGGCACAAATCAAGACAAAAAAAGGGAAAGAAGGAATCAAGGTATTAGGAAAGAAAAGGAAAAAAAAAAGAGAAGAGAAGAACAAAAAAATAAGGGAAAGTGAGACAGTTAGACTAAGAAGTTGGGTGATGTCAGCCGATCAATAGAAAAGATACTTGCCAAAACATGACTCTATCCCATCAACCGCAAATATCAGGAAGCATAAATTCAAATCGCTTTCCCTCCGCACCTAAGGGTTGGCATATCCCAAATGCTTTAGATCCTCAGGTAAAAAGGATCCTAGCAGGAGAACATTAAAAAATCTAGCCCTCTTCCAAACCGAGGCCAGACTTGGGGGCTAATTGATGGAACACAGATTAGACGAGGCTTAACCCAAGTACATGAGGGCTAATCCACTCACAAGACATGTCCCTGATCCAGAGCGTGAAAACCCTAATACCTTGAAGGAGGCCTATGTAATGTAAACAAGGAAAGAACTAGATGAGACAACCTCGGAATGTACTTCCCTCAAGATACGAAATGCATCAATAGATGGAGGATTTGCTTTCCATAATATCAAATATTGAAAAATTCTGTAGATATTCCCTTACACTGCTAAGCAAGGTCCTTGCGTAAATATAAGGGTGAATTGCATTTACCTTCCCTGAGGTTTGCCTAAATAACAAATGGATCCCTCAGGTTTCAGAAAATAACATCCCTGTCCCTTAACCACCCAAACTTGGAGTCCAATACATCCCTGAGCTCGGAAAGTTGAGGTGGCATACTGATGTATTTTGGCTTGCAAAAAAACGTACATTTCCATGTCGGAATCAAGTCTCAATCATGAATCATGTTGTCCTTCACTTGACCATTTCAATATTCATCTGATCTCTTATGCCTTCCCCTTGTCAGAAAAACCATTTTTCTCAACTTTATTTTCAACCCTTTTTATAGTTTTTGATACTGCTTCATTTATCTGAAGTTGTTTTTGTTTAGTTCTTGATTGACATTCCCACATTTCTTGTAAATTGCCTCCCAACCTATCATTTTCTTCTCCTTTGCTGCAAAAATCCCTTCCCTGTTTCTTTTTTCTTCTTCTTGTCCTGAAATTTACTTCTGTTTCCTTTGCAATGATAAAGGTTGCAAGAAAAAGTAGTGGTTTTGGGAAGATCTTTGTGGGGATATTTTAGTGATTATAGTTTTGAATTAATTCACTGTTGATATAAGATCCTCCGCACAATTGTTGCCTCAGGAAGAAGGTAAAGTTTACTTCTTTCTTCCTTCATTTGTTCTCTTCAGTATTATCATTGTTTCAGTTTTCCCTTTACTTTTATTGTTTCATGCTGCTTTGATTTACATAGATGATCTGTTTTACAGACTTTGATAGTGCTATGGTAGAACTAATTCTCTTTTTGCTGCATTGCCTCATGGAACATCAACGTTCCAGGCTTAGGGATGTATTGGACTCCAAGTTTGGGTGATTAAGGGTAGGATGTTATTCTCTGAAACCTGAGGGATCCATTTGTTATTAAGGCAAACCTCGTGGGAGGTAAATGTAATTCACCCTATATATAATAAGTGACGCCCCCATAGTAAGGTACACAATATTTTGCAACCCTAATCATATCATTACTCTTGATTGCTTTTTGACTTAGCCATCAGAGTGTCTTAATGGAATCAGTCCCTGCCATTTACTGGCCATTGAGCTTGAGCATCGAGGACATTCAGAGACGTCATCAATTCAGTGGACCGAAAAATCGATACTCATCAAGTCTTAAAATAAATATTTAAATATGTAAATTTTATTAAAATGAAGAGAATATATAATGAAAAGAAGATATTTATTCAAAGATATATTATTCTTGGGTTTCAAAAATCATTTTCCCTTTAATAGTAGTTTACATTTTCAAACAAAAAAAGAAATAAAAAGTTGTATCAACCAACAATGTAAATCGTACATAAAAAAAACAATAAATTTTGAAATAAATATTAATGAAAAAAATTACTGATTCAAACTGGAGTAATAGAATATATTTTAAAATTTTAAATAAAAATTAAATTTAAATTTTCTAATCTTTTTACATTTTAGAAATAAATTTTAATCTTAGAATAAATATTTGGACAGATCAGACTAGTGCTTGATGCACATATCATCCTCACTCACTTTGGGAAAATCTATGTACACCGTACTTAAACAGGTCCAGCCTCGCATCACAGAAGAGATGAATCAGAAACGCACGGCCCCACATACACGGATAGGAAAGTCTAATAGGAACTAAGCCAAATGCACCCAAATAAAGCTTCAGGACCAGACGGTAGGCCCAATCTCTTCTACCAACAGTTCAAAAGCATCATAGGTACGAAACTTTGGGCATACGTGGTCGACATCCTGAACAATTACAAACTTGTGTCTGATACAAACGAGACTAACGTTCTCCTAATCCCAAAAGTCAAGCTCCCGAGATCAATCACTCAGTTTTGGCCAGTAAGTTTCAACAATGGCACCTACAAGTTGGTCTCTAAATGCCTGGAAAACAGACTCCGGCTCTTACAAGACACTATCTCCCCCACCCAAAGTGCCTTCATCCCTAACCAGTTAGTCACCGACAATATCCTCTTAGCCCATGAAATCCACCACCATATCCATACCCAATGAAAAGGGAAGAAGGGATCAATGTTAATCAAACTAGACAAGAGTAAAGCCTTTGACAGAGTAGAGGGGCACTTCCTCATCCTAGTTCTCCAACAACTTGGCTTCCATCACTAATTCATTGACATAATTCACAAGTACATCTCCAGTGTTAAATTCTCATTCTTACTCAGTGGGTAACCCTTAAGGAAGCTAACCTCATCCAGGAGACTATGACAAGCTGGTCCCCTCTCTCCCTACCTATTCATCATAAGCACAGAAGCCCAATCGCTTATGCTGCAAGAAAGCGAGCAATGCCGAAACCTCAATGGCACTAAAATCCACTCACGAGCCTAATGTCTCGCACCTGTCTTTGTTGACGATACGTTATTTCTATGTGAAACATCTACTCCCGAAGCCACCTCCCTAGCAACAATCATATAGTACAATAAACCATAGTTGTTGAATCATAACACGTATCATGTATTGGAAACCTAATGTTATATTACATGTATCGTATTGTCTATTTACAAATTAGCCCATGTTATTTTATTTATCTTAACTGGGAGCCTAGCTTATTTTTAATTAATTATTTAAAAATAAAAAATAAATATGACAAAAGAAATATTAAAATATCTTAATTACAAATATTATAATTTAAAATACAAATATTCATATCCAAATTTAAAGATATCATAATATTACAAAAAATATTATTTTAGTATTATTATAATACAATCAAATTTATTATGAACGAATATGTAAAAAAATTGAAAGATTGAATGTTTATTTGCTAATTAAAATAGAAATAAATTTATTGAATTGGACAAATATGTAATAATAATGAAACATTATGGTAAATATGTAAAAATATAGAAAGCTAGGGGTTTGTATTGTAAATATAATAAAATACCAGGAAGGTAAGACAAAAAAATAAGCAAATGGACTGTTTTACCCCTCAAAATTTTCAGCCGTTAGAGGCTCCATGGCGCATTTAGACGGAGTGGTATTTTCCGAGCAAAAATGATAGTTGCGTAATATAAAAAAAGTATTTCAAAAGAAAGTGTCATTTTTTTGCCAAACACCCATAGTTACGTGATGTGTTTTGCACTTCACTCTAATATATATAATGACTTTTATAGATTATTGGAGGTATATAAAAAGAAAATGCATGTATAATTAATTATATTTTCAATATTATCATAAGAATAAGTAATTATAAAAATTTAATTTCTATAATGTAATATTATAGGTATCAGTATATAAATTATTATAAATTTTTTTTTTTTTGGTTTTAAGTTTTTTAGTATAAAGAAATTTTTAAAAAAATTTATACAAAATCAAGAAAATACTAAAGATTTATTGAAATACTAGGAGAACGCATGTTTAGAATAGAAACTTCGGGATATTAAATGGTGAGAGAGTCCTTTAAAAAATAATTTTAAAATGTTGACCGTCAAAATTGAGAATGAATTATCAACTAATTATTACCGAGGGATTGCATTTATTACCTTTCCAAAGGAAAGGTATTCTGAGATGGAAAGTCATTTACTTATTTAAAAGAGTGAACGACAAATTTGCTTTAGTTCACCGTTATTTACCTTTATTCTTTTTTTTTTAAACCCAAAACATAACTATACTTTTAGAAATGCATCCGTTAACTCCAGTGGCAGCATAGACATGTCACCTCAAATGTTACTTTTGAGAGACATTTTAGTCTCTTTATCATAATTTCTATCTTCTCTCTCCCCCCCCCCCCCCCCCCCCCCCCTCCACCAACCAAGAGAAAAAAATTTGTCGATGAAAGAAACTTCACTATAGATGAACAAGAAAATTCTTTGATTCTTTCTTCATTTTCCGACCATGGATGCATAAGAAAATTTAGTGGAGACTTTCGTTACAGCCTGGACAACATCGGCGACATCGGAGATCATCGTGACGACTACACTGGTAGCAGCGGCATTCTCCGAATCACAAACCCTAGTCAATCAATCAATCCCCAAAAGATTTTTCATACTTGCACTAAAATCATGTCCAACAATAGCACTCTATATGATGATTTCTTCTTTTTTTTAGTTTAGAGATAAAATATTATAGCGGTAAAGACCCTCTGCTTCTTTAGTGATAAGCGCAAAAACACAACTCTATTTTCCAAAATTTCCCTTTTTGACCAATCACTGTTACACTAATAAATTGCGTTAGCTTCGTATTTGGTTGCAATTTATGAATCAATCAAGTTTGCTGAAGTAGTAATGTTTTTATATGTTTCAATTTGGGCCTTTCACGTTTTCCTTTTTAGTTATAATGTTCTTGTAGTAATGAATGCTTGAGATATGGTCTAAACAATTTGTTAAAATGATTGATTAAAGAAGGGTAGATAATTTTCAACTTCAAAGTTATTAGTTTGCTTAGTGATTGGTTGGGTGGTCTTTTGTTCTCTTTTGTAGTTGAAAGGGATATTTTCCACTGCCCTTTTCATTGTGATAAACTGGAGAGAAAGTTAGAGGATAACAAAAAAAAGAGGTCAGGAAGAAGAAGATGGAAATTGTGATAAAAAGATGAAATTGTCCCTCAAAAGTAACATGTGAGATGCACATGTCTTTGTTGCTGTTTGAGTTAACTTTAAGTTAGCTCTGATGACATTGTTGATGTATTTATGAAAGTATAATGATGTTTTGGGCTTAAAAAAAAACGTACATAACCGGGAACTAAGGCAAAGTATAAATACATAATGGGTTGTTCACTATATTCTAAAATAGAAGTTTAACAGCCCCGCATCACTGAAGGGATGAATTAGAGATTCACGGCCCCATATACGCGGATAGGGAAGTCTGACAGGAACTAAACCAAATGCACCCAAATAAAGCTTCAGGACCAAAAGGTATGCCCCATCGCTTCGACCAACAGTTCAAAAGCATCATGGGTGCGGACCTTTGGCCATATGTGGTCGACATCTTGAACAATGACAAACCCGTGTCCGATACAAACGAGACCAATAGAAAAAGTCAAGCACCAGAGATCAATCACTAAGTTTTGGCCAGTAAGTCTCTACAATGGCTGGAAAACAGACTCTGGCCCTTACAAGACACTATCTCCCCCACCCAAAGTGCCTTCATGCCTAACCAGTTAATCACCGACAATATCCTCTTAGCCCATGAAATCAACCACCATATCTATACCCAACGAAAAGGGAAGAAGGGATCAATGTTAATCAAACTAGACAAGAGTAAAGCCTTCGACAGAGTAGAGGGGCACTTTCTCATCCTAGTTCTCCAACAACTTGGTTCCATCACTGATTCATTGACTAATCCATAAATACATCTCCAGTGTTAAATTCTCATTCCTACTCAATGGGTAATCCTTCGGGAAGCTAACCTCGTTCAGGGGACTAGGACAAGCTGATCCCCTCTCTCCCTACCCATTCATCGTAAGCGTAGAAGCCCAATCGCTTATGCTACAAGAAATCGAGCAATGCTGAAACCTCAATGGCACTAAAATCCACTCAGGAGCCTAACATGTCTCGCACATGTCTTTGTAGACGATACGTTATTCATAGGTGAAACATCTACTCCGGAGGCCAACTCCATAGCAACAATCATACAGTACAATGAACCATAATTGTTGAATCATAATACGTATCGTGTATTGGAAACCTAATTTTATAATACACGTATCGTATCACGAGATACATTAATATATGATAATGAATTTTACAGATTATTGGAGGTCATGTATAATTATATTTTCAATATTATCATAAGAAAAAGTAATTATAACAAGTTAATTTTTATAATTTAATATTATAGGTATCAGTATATAAATTATAGTAATTTTTTTTTTTAAGATTTTCAGTATGAAGAAATTATCAAAACAATTTTTTAACAAAATCAAGAAAACACTAAAGATTTATCGAAATACTAGGAGAATGCATATTTAGAATTGAAACTTCTGGGTATTAAATGATGAGAGAGTCCTTTAAAAAATAATCTAAAAAATGCTGATAGTCAAAGTTGGGATTGAATTAAACACTAATTATTACCGAGAGGGATTGCATTTATTACCTTTCAAAAGGAAAGGTATTCTGAGATGGAAAGTCATTTACTTATTTCAAAGAGTGAACGATACATTATGTACTTTTACCTTCTTTTTGGTTTTTAACTCAAAACATCACCATACTTTTAGAAATTCGTTAGCTATCTCATTGGAGTTAACAGATGCGTTAACTCCGATATCAGCACAGACATATGCATCTCACATGTTACTTTTAAGGGATATTTTAGTCTCTTTATCATAATTTCTATCTTATCCCCCCCCCCCCCCCTCCCACCCCCAAAAAAAATTTGTCGAGGCAAGAAAACTCACCATGGGTGAACAATTTCTTCGATTCTTTCTTCATTTTTCGACCATGGATGTAAAAGAAAATTCACTCGAGACTTTCGTTACAGCCCCGGACAACGTCAGCGACATCGGTGATCATCGCGATTACTATACCAGTAGCAGCGGCTTTCTCCGAATCGAAAACCCCTAATCAATCAATCAATCCCCGAAACATTTTGTATCCTTACAATGAAATCCTGTCCAACAACAGCACTTTATACAATGATTTCTTCTCCTTTTTTATTTTAGAGATCAAGTATTAAAGCGGCAAAGATCATCTTCTTCTTTTGTAGTAAGCGCAAAAACACAACTCTAACTTCCAAACTTTCCCCTTCCGTTGCATATTTCCCTTTTCGACTTTTCAGACTAATCGCCGTTACGCTAATGAATTGTTTTAGCTTTGTGTTTGGCTGCAATTTACAAATCAATCAAGTTTGTTGAAGTAGTAATGTTTGTATAGGTTTCAATTTGGGCCTTTCACTTTTTTTTTTTAGTTATAATGTTCATGTAGTAATGAATGTTTGAGATATGGTCTAAAAAATTTGTTAAAATGTTGATTAAGAATGGCAGATAAATTTTCAACTACAAAGTTATTAGTTTGCTTTGTGGTTGTTGTGTGGTCCTTTTTTTTTCTTTTTCTTTTTTGCAGTTGAAAGGGATTTTTTTTCACTGCCCTTTTCATTATGATAAACTGGATAGGAAGTTAGAGTATAACAGAAAAGGGGGTCGGGAAGAAGAAGATAAAAATTGTGATAAAAAGATTAAATTGTCCCTCAAAAGTAACATGTCTTTGTTGTTGTTTGAGTTAGCTGTTATGTTAGCTCTAATGACATAGCTCATGCATTTTTTAAAGTATAATGATGTTTTGGGGTTAAAAAAAAGGTGCATAACCATGAACTTAGGCAAGTATAAGTACATAATGGGTCGTTCACTCTATTCCAAAATAGAAGTTGAAGAGCCCATTTTAAAGGTGCTAATGTATTAGACATCTTGATACGTATTGGAAAAATTTATTGAACTATACAATTTTTTGAAAAATTGTACGACTCACTATTATATTCGATACGATTGTACAATAGGTATCACGTTTCGTACGATACTAAGAATTATTCTCCGAACAAGCGTCAAGGCAGCGCATTAGCTATGAGAAGAGCTCTATATGCTTTAGCAGGAACACCCTAGAGCACCACCGCCACGCAATCTACACCACCCTTTGCATAGTGGAGGGGCCGAGCTACGACAAATATCTTACCTACCAACCACCTTTGGTTGGTCCAAAAAAGCCCTACTAAATAATATAAAGGACAAAGTCTGGCAACGACTGGAAACCTGGGGCGCCATACAACTTTCTAGTGGGCGTAGAGATATTTTCATTATATCAGTCATACAAGCCATCTTGACTTACATAATGTCCGGCTTCAAGCTCCCTAAAATATTAACTGACTAGTTACATTCCATGACCAAAATTTTCAGTAGGGCAGCTCCAAAGAGAAGCAAAAATTACATTGGAAGAAATGGTCAGACCTCTGCTCCCCAAAATTCGCAGAAGGGCTAGGTTTCGAAGATTTGGAGCTTTTCAACCTAAAAATGCTAGGCAAACAGGCATGTCATCTAATAATAGCACCACACTCAATTCTAGTGCGTGTCTTCAAGGCTCGATGCTTTCCCTGATGCACTTTCTTAGAGGCCTTTCTAGGAAGACAACCATCATTTGCATGGCAATCCATCTCAAAGGACATCAAATCCTCTACCACGGGCTCTGGAGGAGAATTTTTGATAGCCGCACCACAAAGATCTACGAAGATAGATGCCTACCAAGATCCTTGGCCTATAGCACGACATAACCCCCGCTGGGCCTCCCACTTGACAACCTGGTGACGCGACTTTTATCCCTCCAATTGGGCATAATGGAATGAGCAGCTGATCTACACCATCTTCAGTATAGAATAAGCGAAAGGCATACTGAGCACCAAACTCCCACTCACCCTATCCGCGAGGACACCTGGATGTGGAAGGGCACCCCCAGGGTAAGTATACATTCAAGTCTCCATACCTTGTGTCACTAAAATTGGCTCTCTTCTCTATTGCAAGTATGCTAGCCTCAAGAAACAATGCCCCCTCCCTCCCTCCCTCCCCCTCCTCCCCCCCCCCCCCCCCTCCCCCCAAACACCTGATATAGAAGACAATCTTGCGCCTCAATGTACCTCTCTAAAGGTGAAATTCTTCACATGGAGAATGTGCTCTAACACTCCCGTCCCCAGAGAACCTTAAGAGATAACAACTCCAAGTAGCAGAACACTACCCACACTGCCAGACCCCGAACGCCTCACTCACCCACCTGTGCTACACTTGTGCTTACTCCAGGAGCATGTAGCAAGCAACCAGCCTGGGATAGAGCGTCAAAGCTATTCAGTAAACCAGAGCAGACCAGTGGACCATGGAGATGATGCTCATAGCAAACCCAAACTCAGTGCTGGCCATAACGACTATCCTATACCACATTTGGTGGAGCCACAATAAAGTCATTCACGGAGAGGCTGTCAACTTAACCTCGAAGGCCCTTGCCCATCACACTACCCGCTGGATGAGTGACTATCATGCAACACAAAGGACACCCTCGGAGCAAGGTTAGAGCTAAAAAACTTAGTGACCTACTACCTTCTGGTAACGCACTGTACCTCAATGCAGCCCTTGACACCCCTGGCAAACGATGCCAAATAGGGATGGCATGTGTGATGCAAGAAAGGGAGTGGCTATTTAGATTCATAATGCATTGTCAACATGTCGATTCGCTAAGATAATAGAAGCTCTTGTAGCTCGGGAAGCATTGGCCCAGACACCCCCGCCTACTTCCGATATGCGGATTAACTAACCATGTTTAGCTAGTGACCAGGGCCGCGAATGGCAATGAGGAAGATCACACAGAATTCAGACTCATAATAAGGACATCGACAGTTAAAACAGATCCTTTGTGTAGCGACCCTTACCTAGGTACGTCGAGAAGACAATGCCTTAACTCATGAAGTAGCACAATATGGCACGACCAATAGAATCGGGTTTCAAACTTGGACTCAACCCCCCAACTCTTTTGTAACCCAACTCCATCTTTAAAAAAAAAAAAAAAAAAAAAAAAAAAAAAACAAAAAAAAAAAAAACTTTTAAAATGACAAAAAAAAAAAAAAATCCTTACTTAAATAATTAAAGGTTAATTGATAAAAGAAAATGAGTATACTAAAGTCTTACTTTTATAAAAGATTTTAATGTGTAATATATTTTTTAGTAAAAAATATGACTTACTGAATTAAATATTTTCCAACCTAATTAATTTTAGGGCTTGACTCTAAAACTGTTGTTCACATTATTACTCCAATTCATGACAAGTATAACATTTATCAGGATTACAGACAAGTATAACATTGACTTTGGATGAGTAGACTTAAAATTTCCTTTCGGTTTTTGTTTTAAATTGTTTTCTTCCCAGATAGAAAATTTTGTTTATGTTTTGTTGTCATCATCGTCGTGAAGTGTACCAGGGCATGAATCCATAACTAGTGCTATAACATACAATTATCAATTCAATCTATCAATTAATGCTTCGTTGTCATTTGGGTATCCCTATGTGATTCAAACACGGAATTAGTTAATAATTAATATTAGTAATGGTCATTAGATGCGCCTCGATTTGTTCAGCCCAACAAATGGGCAAAAAATATAAATTTAGCTCTACGGTTTCATATATACCAGTCAACTCATAGTGGTTGGGATTTTAAATTAATAGGGTAAGTGATTTCTTAGGCCCACTCACTTGGGTTGTTGTATCGGTTCAATCTAACTTGAAAATCTTCATTATTTTTCCCAATAAAGTTTCTAAAACCCTCACCCGCCGACACCCTTGACGTTTAACACCAGATTATAGGCCTACTTGTTGTCTTTGGTTTTTTCGTTTTCTTTTGTTTCTTTCCTTTTTTCATATTAATAAAATAGGTACCTAATTTCATTGTCATTAAAAATAAAAATAAAAAGTTTCTAAATGGTCCTAGGCTCAAAATCAAACAGAACCTCAGTTGTACTACATTGTATAAGTAAACAAAAAAAATAATAATAATAATAAATAGAGAAACACTAAATGAACCCAATGTCTGAAGTTCCCGAAGTTACCGAAGCAGGTCCTACTTGTGTTTTGACCTTTTTGTCCTCTTTCTTATCTTCTTTTCTTCTCTCGCCTCTCTTTTGTCAGTTGGTTTTTTTTTTTTTTTTTGTAAATTCCTTCTCTATTTCTTTCAATTTTTTTTTATTCTCCTCTTTTATCATCCTTTTAGTAGGTGATTTTATTTTTGTTCTTTTTATTTTTTGTCCTGATTTTTGAAAAATAATGTAGTAAAAAATATGGGTTATAAACTTATGTCAATTAATTTTTACTTATGTTTTTCGTCCAGACTTTTAGAACAATTAATTTACAATATAACTATTCTGTACTATTTTACAATATAGAATGTAATATTTTTTTTTTATTACTATGTATTGTTTTACAATATAGAATGTATTGATTTTTTATTACTATGTACAGTTTCACAATATAGATTGTATTGATTTTTTTTACTACTCTGTACAATAAAGACTGTACTTATTTTTTATTACGCTGTACTATTTTACAATATAGACTGTATTGATTTGTTTACTATACTGTACTGTTTACAATAAATATTATACTATTTTTACTAATCTGTATTGTACTGTTTTACTTCATGAGTTTTCAAAAATCTAGATTAAAAAAAAAATCTACTGAAATGAATGATAAAAGAGGAGAATAGAAAGAAATTGGAGAGGAAGAAAGAAGAAAATTGAGAATTGTGAAAAATGAAAGAGAATAAAGAGGGGGGGTGGGGGGGGGGGAGAGAGAAGAGAGAGAAGATAAAAGAGAGGACAAAAAGGTGAAAATGCAGGTAGAACCTATTTCGGGAACTAGAGTCATTCGGTCCATTTAATGCTAACATAATAAATAAACAAAACTGATACTTGTAAATAAATAGTACAAATTATTCTCTTTCAAAAGTATGAGTATAAAAAAATAAATAAAATAAACAACGCAATTATTTGACCTTCAAATCTTGTATATCACTCTTATAGTTAATTTCATATAAGTTTTTTTGTGTTTAATTAAATATATTTCTAATATTACTTCATGCTTAATAAAAGGGTTGAATATACTAAATCATCGGCTTCTTCATCATCCTGCTCCTGCCTCCCACACTTATGTAATAGTTTAGAAATATTATAATATTATAACTTATAAGATGCTTGAATAAAAAAAAAATTTAAAATATTCTCTCTTGACTTCTTCGTCTCTTCCTCGAGCCCTTACACGTAATATATTAAGAAGTAAAATATAACTATTTGTTTTTATTATTGAGAAGGACAATAGATATATAAGAAAAAAAAAAATAATGGGTAATCCACACCATGTGATCATGGAGATGGAAAAAACCCACCCCAGATCGATCTTTATAAGCCTGCATGCAAATTTATCGTATAAAAATTCTTACAGATTCTATATTTTCCTTGTCTTATAATTTAAGTTGCTGCCAATATACATAATAAAAAAAGATGCAAGTGGAGCTGTGATTTTCATCTTGAATACGTCAAACTTCAGGCACGGGCAGAGCTACGCATAACACTTGCCCAGGCGGCCGGACGGCCCGGACCTTAACTTTTAGTTTAACACAATACCCACAATGTAGTATAAAATTACTGGATGACATGTGATGGAGCACGGTTTGCCAGGTGAGGATTGGGAGTTGATCAACTGGAAATTTAAGTTAGTTTAAGTTATGTAAGAGAGGTGGTAGCAATTGAGTAGGCAATTTAGCGTGTACCTTTACCACTGATGATACATAGGATATTTATACGGAGGTAGTTCCTTCAACCCGTTAGCGAGCCCGGGTTTCTCAAAACTGCCCCAGGCAGTGGCGGAACCAGAAAATAATTAGAGCGGGGGCTACCATAATTTTTTCCCCTAATTACATACATGTATTTTACAACTATATTTCAGAACTCACAATTACAAAAGTAATATAAATTTATAAATATACTTATAAAATTATACTATTAGTTGATATTTAATTAAGCATTAGTTTAATAAAAAAAAACTAAAATTACACTCATAATTTTAGTGTAGCAAATCAATCAAGATGAAATAAATAAACGTATCACTTTGTTTTTTTCATACATTTGCAAAAATCTACACATTTTCCATTAAATTACACGAGTTATATATTCTAAATTATACCGTGAATATGTGCAATAGTTTATATTCTTAGAATAATTTCTCGTTTTAATTGCACCTTGAAGGGAAAATCTGCTTGCCATTTGTCCACACTGTTTTATAAATTTGAGGCTTGTCTTTTTTATTCTCTCTTTCTTATACTCTAATTCAGTTAGTGAGTAGTAATAAAACTATATGTCAACTGATAAATGTCCGGGGGCCCACCCAATTGATAAAAGTAAGTAGTCTGGAGTCTCTGAACTTAGCATCATAAGCTCAACACTACCGAGCAATTAAAATTTTGGTGTGGAAACTTGCAACTGTAATTAAAAAATTTTGGTGTGGAAACTTGCAACTGTAATTAAAATTTTGGTGTGGAAACTTGCAACTGTAAATTTGCAAGGCTGTTTCCGGACTAGTGCTACTCCGTAAACGAGCTACTGACCAGAGTAGTCTTTGCTGCCACTGATGGGCTGGAGTGGGGGCTGAGGGCTGAGAATTTATAGTTTCACAGTGTGGCTGTAGCCTATGAATGGCTGTTCTCCAAACCACCAGGGGAGTTTGGAGGAGGCTGGAGCCCACACCAGCTCCCATCAGGTTCCCCCGCTGGCCCCAAGAATATCAGGAGTTGCCTATGATTTTTGTAGAGGAGATCATTGGTATATCAGCGCAAATGTGCCCGAGTCTTCCGGGGTCGTGCACCCTTGATAGGACAGTCGAGGGTGAAGTGGCACTAAATCGATGGAGTGTGCTCGCGAGGAATGCGGCTGACGCAGTGCCGATGGGGCTCGCTCGACTAGACTACTGACTTGTCAGGCTAAAATTATGAGCTTAGCTAAAATTACAAAATCACCCTCTTAGTTTCATTAAATAATAAAAATCCCCTTTGACTGATAGGAAAATGAAACTCTCCCTAAGAATTGAGTAAATTACAATATCCCCTAAGATTTGGACTTACACTAACAGAGATTATTTAGTTTAGTAATTGTACTTTATAACCCATAAGAAGTTTATCTTTCATAAACATGACTTTTATACGTGATTAATAGAATATTATTTTTACTTTTTGAAAAATAAAATTATCTTCTAATATAAAAGTGTATTTGAGAAAATAAAATTTATACTTTTAAATCGAAAAGTATGTTCTTACTTTTATCAGTGAGAATAAATTTATATATAAAAGTAAAATTAAATTTACTTTAACCCTAATTTAATTGATAAATTATTACTCTATATCTTAAACACTAATTTTTTATTTTTTTTTATGGCGAATTATATTGTTTTCCCCGAGGTTTGGATAAATTATAAAATTACTCTTCTAGTTTGGTGGAGTAACAAAACCCTTTTGACCAGTGGACGAATTACATTCCTCCCACACTTTCCCACACCCAAAAAAAAAAGGATAAATTATAAAATCACCCTCTTAGTTTTGCTTAATAACAAAAATCTGCTTTGGCGGATAGGAAAATTACAATTTTCTCCCTAAGATTTAGTAAATTACAAAATAATCCTCTTATTTTGGTTATAAAACTGACCCATTTCAAAATGAATAATGATATAAACAACTATATTTATGGGATGGCTAAAGTGCCACTCACTCATTAATCTATATAAAGTTTAGAGACCAAAATGTCATTTACAAACACAACGCAACACTTAGAATTCCTAATGTATATATTGTAACAAGTCAAAAGAAAACTTTTTATGCATCTCAAACAAAAGCATTGTTGATGGCCGCTTTCAATCCTGTAAAAAGCCATAATTAAGGATATTATCAACAAACTTTTCTCCAAACAACGAAAAGCAGGTATGAGAGCCAATAATAATGCATTGTTTACAGAAAAATTTATCGAAATTATCCTCACTTTTCGTCTCTTCCAAAGTTGAAAGCAGTCTTCAACAATGCTATTGTTTGAGAAATAAAAAATAATTCTTTTGTCTGAAAATAATAAGTAGGAGTTTTAAACGTTAATTTGTGTCTTTGTAAAGGGCATTTTGGACTCTAAATTTTAGATGGATTAAGTGAGGGGAATTATAGTCATCACAAATATATAGTTGTTTATGTCCTTATTCAGTTTTGAAATTGATTAACCAAAATATATATAGGAGTATTGTTTTGTAATTTATCCAAATGTCAGGGGAGAAATCGTAATTTACCTAACGGCCAAGGGGGATTTTGTTTTTTAGAGAAATTAGGAGATGTGGTTTTGTAATTTATCCAAATCTCAAGGAAGAAAATGAAATTTGTCCATTGATCAAGAGAGATTTTTGTTATTTAACCAAACTAGAAAGGTGATTATGTAATTTATTCTAACTTCAGGAGGGAAATGTAATTCCCCTTTTGTCTAGTGTGATTATTAGTATGATTTTCGTCATACGCAGCCAAAGTTCTACGTAAGCTAATTGAGTTGAAAATTCAAAATTTAATCGTATATATATGTGTGTATGTATATATATATTACTGTCATCATATGGTTTGATATACAAGACAGACTACAGATTACAGGGACAGCCAGATGAAAGCAACTGCTCCATTTTCTTATAGCCATTTGCTTTAATTAAATAATTATACTTAATGTGCCAATAAAGTTTTTGGTGGAAATTAGTTACACTTAAGTTGCCCTGATTGGAAATTAACTGAAGGAGACTTAATAATTGCATTTAGGAGCGAACTTGTGCCTCAAAGAGTAAGACAAATTATGGGCGGCTTTCTTGACGCACCAAGTACAATTATTTAACAAAGCAAATGTCTATTAGAAAATGGAGTAGTTTGATGTTGCCTCTCTATTTATTTTATTTGCCATTTTAGAGACTGTATCTCTAATTTCCTTCTCTTTTCTTTTTTTCTTTTTGGACATAAGGGACCGTATCTCATAAATACAAGAACTTGCCTAATGATAGTGTTCAAAAGGAGCAATCGCACTTTTAGCACTTCTGTCAAGCTGTATTTGTAATTTTAGCCCTTTTGGTTCCTACAGTATATAATTATCTACGACCGATTTTGTCAAATTTCAATTCAAATCAATAAACTATCTTCAGTATATTTTCATAATATACTGTTGTAATTCAAAAGTAAGAATTAAAATTACTGATATAGAATACGTAAAAGCTTTACCCTAGCGATACATCTCCTAGCATTTTATGATCTTGGTAATTTTATGCAGGTCCAATCCGTACCTTGAGTGTAGTTTTCATTTTTTTTAATGTATATCTTGTCATCACATCTTTAACATTAAAATTTACATTTGATGAGAAATATTTTTCTGTATTCATTATGAATTTGTACAAAGAGTTTATATACAGCTAGCATACCAAACCTACGAGACCCAAAATAACCTACAAGGCCCAAAATACACTGAACTATACAATATATCTAACACCACCCCCCAAGTTGGCATATGCAAATTGTGTATGCCCAACTTGGCTAGCAAAAACTCAAACTACTGTCGCCCTAATGGTTTGGTAAAGATGTCTGCCAACTGAGAATTCGTGGAAACGTGTGATGTAGCAATGGTCCCATCCACCATGACATCCCTCAAAAAGTGACAATCCACTTCAATATGTTTCGAACGTTCATGAAAAACAGGGTTCTGAGCCAAATGCAATACTGACTGACTATCGCAAAATACCTGCATTGGCCCCTCCGTGCAAATCTCAAGACTCTGGAGAAGTCTTTTAAGCCACTTCAACTCACCAGTCACTTTCGTCATAGCCCGATATTCTGCCTCTGCAGAGGAAAGTGAAACTGTAGCCTGTTTCTTGGTCTTCCAAGAGACATGTGAAGCACCAAGAAATACCATCCATCCAGTAACTGATCTCCGTGTTTTGGGACAAGCAGCCCAATCTGAATTACGCCACCCTGTCAGATTCAGATTACAGTCTCTCTAAAGTAGAACACCTTGTCCTGGGCTCCCCTTCAAGTAACGTACTACTCTCAAGGCTGCTGCCCAATGATCCTCCTTTGGTGCCTGCAAAAATTGAGACAAAATGTGCACGAAAAAACACAAGTCTGGCCTAGTGAAAGCCAGATAGATAAGCCTGCCCACGAGCAACCGATACTTCTCCCCATCGGCCAGGTCCGGACTCGTCGAAGCTGCAAGTTTCTGATTCTGCTCCATCGGAAACAACACGGGCTTCGCTCCCAGCCGTCCTGTCTCAGATATAATGTCCAGAGTGTATTTCCGCTGACACAAGAAAATACCCTCTGCACTCCTCCTCCCCTCTATGCCCAAAAAATATTTGAGCTTCCCTAGATCCTTCATGTGAAAACAGGCACTCAAATATTTCTTGAACTCTGCAAGTTCCTTGGAATTGTTCCCCGAAATAATCAAATCATTCACATACACCAAAACATTCATCCTAATCCCCTGCTTCGAAAAAGTAAACAGTGAGTAATCCGAGTAAGACTGAACAAACCCATACCTCCGCAATGCTGCTGTCAACTTTGCAAACCAACATCTGGGGGCCTGCTTCAACTCATACAACGATTTGCGAAGCCTACACACTTGGCCATCTCTCCCTTTGCTGAAACCAAGAGGAACCCGCATGTACACCTCCTCTGTCAGATGTCCATGCAGAAAGGCATTGTGAACATCCATCTGGTGTAGTTCCCAATCCTTTGCTACTACAACAGCTAGAAAAGTCCTGACAGTCACCATCTTCGCCACTGGTGCAAACGTATCAGAGTAATCAATGCCTTCCACTTGGTGATTGCCAAACACAACCAACCATGCCTTGAGCCTCTCAACCTGCCTATCTGAACGATACTTGATCTTATAGATCCATCTACTCCCCAATGCTTTCTTGCCAGCTGGTAATTTCTCCAATGTCCAAGTCCCATTCTTTTTCAGAGCTTGGATTTCAGTCTGCATAGTCTCACGCCAGCCTGCATCTTTCATGGCATCCTTGAAAGACTTAGGCTCAACTCCTGTAACAGCTGCACGAAAGGTACGATAGTCCACCGAAAAATAACTACTATCTAAATAATTAGACAAAGGGTAGAGATTACCATGACCGGAGGAATGCTTGGAACTCGATGAAGCCGGGGGGTGGACTTGAAACCAACAACTGTATTAACCACAAAATCTCGAAGACGAACAGAAGGAACCCGAGTACGCATACCTCTACCCAAATGCACAACCGGATCCCCTTCGCCTCGCAGCTCAGCCCCATCCACCACGAACTGCGGCTGTTGGCCGCCCTCGGCAGCGACAGAGGGCTGCGGAACAACCTCGGGATCTCCCCCTGCCGCAGCTGGACCCGACACATCTGGTGGCGCAGCGGTGGTGCTAGGCGAAGCCGAAGGGGGAGGCACCTCCAGTAGGTCCTCATCTTCCTCAAACTTATCCTGTACAATGTCAACCAAGTCCGGTGCAACAATATGTTCCTCAACCAAAGTAGTAGAAGGATGATCGGAGAAAGGAAACACAGATTCAACAAATTTAACATCACGGGAGACAAAATATTCAAGGGTCTCCAAATTATACAACTTCCACCACTTTTTCCCAAATGGATATCCCACAAAGATACACCGACGACTTCTACTAGCAAACTTATCAAATTTGGCTTTCAAGTTATGGGCATTGCACAAAGAACCGAAAACACGTAGCTCAGACAGAAGAGGTTTCACACCAAACAGACATTCATACGGGGACTTATAATTCAACAATTTTGAGGGAGTCCGATTTATCAGATAGCCAGCAGTTAAAACACATTCACCCCAAAACTGCACAGGAAGATTAGCCTGAAATTTTAAAGCCCGAGCTACATCTAATATGTGCCTATGTTTCCATTAAACTCTACCATTCTGTTAGGAGTGCCCACACAAGAGGTTTGAAAAATAATATTCCGATCAGCCAAAATATTCCTAAGACAAAAGAATTCAGTCTCATTATCACTCCACGCCGTTTTAACTTTAGCATTAAGTTAACGTTATACTAAAGCTAAAAAAAGGGTAAACAATTCAAACACCTCAGTTTTATCACGCATCAAGTAAATCCAAACTCCTCGAGTAAAATCATCAACTATAATGATAAAGAAACGAGCACCATACGAAGATAAAGTATGATAGGGACCCCACAAATCACAATGTATCAATTCAAAAGAAAAACATGCTTTATTGTCACTCAATAAAAATAATTCACGACTCTGTTTAGCCTGGCAACACACATCACAGGACTTATTCAAACCATCACTAGAAATAAACTCAAATGGTAGGTTCTTCACGATCTTAGCTGAGGGATACCCCAATCTTTGATGCCAAACAATCGGATCCTGCTGATCAACAACTCGATTAGCCTGAACACCAAAGCCACCCCTGAAGTAGTAGAGTCCCCCCCGTCTTTCACCGATTCCAATCAGTATCCTCGAACGTCGGTCCTAAATAACACAGCCAAATTTAACACAGTGTACCACACAGTCAGTATCATCAGCCAGATACAAAACAGAAATAAGGTTGCACAATAAATGATGTATATAATAAACATTGTTCAAGGTCAAGTGACTAGAGAATCTGACCGTTCCACTTTTCACATAAACAACCTTACTACCATCAGAAAGTCCAACAGTGCAAGAAGGCATATCATGTAAATTGGACAACAAAGACAAGTTACCCGTGACATGATTCGAAGCACACGTATCTATAAGCCATAAACTGGATAGAAACTCACCACTCAATTGATCATAGGTGCTCGTATTACCCAAAAGAGAAAGCAACTGTTGCAATTGCTCAGAACTCACACCCGGAATACCCAAAACAGGCGCCGAATCACCACTGCTCGCGCCTCAGCAGCGCGAGGTCGCACCGCTGCACTTGCTGCCAGTCCGCCTCCTTTACCACGGCCAGCTCCGCGATCAGGGTTGGCCTTCCCACGGAATTGAAGCCGTTCTTCCCACCATTCCGGATATCCATTCTTCCCAAAGCAGGTAGATTCCTCATGCCCAATCCTACTACAGTAAGTGCAAGTGACATTAGGAAGAAATCTCGAATTATACTCAGAAGTACCTTTATGCTGGGCTTTCACAGCAAAAGTCATCACATCTGCCTGGTCAGATTTGACAGAACTGTTCTGGGTCTGTAGTTACTCCTCTTGATTCATTGCCTAAAACACCCAATCCAAGGTGGGTAGTGGATTTTGCGCCAAAAGTTGAGAACGAAGGCTCCCAAATCGCTCCTGATTGATGCCAAACCAAAAATCATGAAACTTCGCCTCATCCTTTTTCTTCTGAAACTCTTCACTCATTCCACAAATACAAGCAGACACCGAATTGTATTTGTCGAGTTCATCCCACACTTTTTCTAATCTCCCAAACTATGTAGCAACAGACACTCTGGCAGTCTGTTTGCAATTGGCTAACTCAAATTTCAACTCCTGTTGTCGTTGCCCACTACTAACAGTAAACCGTCTCTGCAATAAATCTCACAACGGTTTCGCCTCTTCAAAATAAGGAATCGTCTTCTTCTGCGACTCGTCAATGGTGATCATGATCCATTGCACGAGTGTAGATTGCTCCGCATCCCAATCATTCAGATACATCGGATTCACAGGTTTGCGAATACTACCATCCACAAAACCATACTTTCGCCTTCCTCGCAACGATAAGCGCATAGAATGAGCCCATTAGTCGTAATTCGCACCATTAAGTTTTACCATACTAATCATGTTCTCCAGATTATCATTGGAGCCAAGATAATATGGAGAAGAAGGGTCAATTCGCCGATAAATAATCTCTGCATTAGGGTCATCAGTCCCGATCTTCGGGTTCGGGGGGTTCGCAGGAGCTGGCGTCTGCTGGTCGGGGCCCGGGGTCGTGGTTTTCGATCCTTCATCAGCCATGGTGAAGGAAATCGGGGGGGTGGGGGGGCTCAAAAAAATCAAAGGTAGAGGCTAGGGTTTTTTTTATTTCGTGGCTCTGATACCATGATGAGAAATATTTTCTGTATTTATTATGAACTTGTACAATACAAGAGAGTTTATATACAGTTAATATACCAAACCTACGAGGCCCAAAATAACCTATGAGGCCAAAAATACACTTAATTATACAATATATCCAACAACATTGCCTCAAGAATTTTAGCGGCTTTTGATTCCCACTCTAAACCGAATGACACTCGAAAGATCAAAATAGTTTTCCAAAGTGTTTCGGGTTGCTTTTTTGAATCATAAAAATGAGCTAATCATGTGGCAATCGATGCCCGCTAGCAAAGCGACCACCAAATCTCACTCCAAACGTCCCAATCAAAATATGCATCAATACACGATACCTTTTTGAAAATGAGAGTTTAAAAATGAACTCATTCACAAAGTACTTTTAAATTGCATTGTTGACATAAGAAAAAAAACAAATGCAACTTATAAGCCAAAACTTGGTTTTAACTAATATATAGCATTTACAGTGCAGCAAAGAGCTTATAGGGGATATACAAGGACCGGAATGCGCAGGGCCCCCAATTTTATGGGGCCCCAGGCCCCATAAATTATTAGTTTTATTATATATATTATTAATTTATTAAATATGTTCATTATAATATTTACTTTAATTAGTCTATTAATTGAATACCGAATGTAAATTTGTCGTCATTTACTCACTTTTATTTTTTGTGAGATTATATATATATTAGGGTAAATACACAATTACCCCTCTGTGGTTTTGAAAACTGATGCATTATCCCCTTATGGTTTAAAAAGCTACCATGCACCCCCATTAACTTCCGTGAACTAAGTAAAATAGACAAAATTAACCAAAATACCCCCAAAATGCCCTTATTCTAGTTGTGAATTATAGTTTAAATGTGGGGGTATTTTGGTCCACTTTACATAGTTCACGAAAGTTAAAGGGGATGCATAGTAGCTTTTTATGCATAAGTTTTCAAAACCACAGGGGGGTAATTGTGTATTTACCCTATATATTGAGTTGTATTTGTGACTTAATTATTTATATTTTTTGTTGTTGAAATATTTTAATTTTGAAAGCCTTATTAATGAATACTCCCTCCCGGGGTGAAAGCTTTCTAAGAGTTGTGTCATACCCAAACTCTATCGAGTAAGCATTCTATCAGAAAAATCTGATATCAAAATATAAGCATATTAATGGAGCTCAAAATAAAGTAGCTAAAATAATTAATTTGCCACATTTTATTCTAATTATGTCTTTATTTTTTATAAGTGAATTAATTATAAATTACAAATTATTCTATTAGTAAGAGTAAGAAGAGTAAAAAATTTGGAAGTAGACTCTTCTACTCGAACAAAAAAAATTAAATTGAAAGTATACTTTTCTAAAGGAACATGGAGAGTATTAAAAAGGGACTGGTTCAAAAATATAAATTTGGGTTCTTTTATATTATCATAAATGTAAAACAATATATATTATTCTACATTTATAATAACATAAAAATGCCCAAATTTTTATTTTAGAACAGGGCTCTTATTTTAGTAGGAAGGGCCCTGGGATTGACGAAAACTCATCTCTTGTTTAGTTTGCTCATGTCCACCAAAAAGGCTACACTAGGAAAATTAGAAGTGACTTGTGTGGGTATCAACATGCGTATATGCATGATCTTTCACATCTTGTGAAAGATCACTCATCTTCCTTACAACTAAGTCCCCCCCCCCCCCCCCCCCCCCCCCCCCCCAACTTCTAAAGGTCGCAAACAATACTACAAGTATTTACAAAAAAAAACTAACACTGAAGTTATTGGATAGATCACACATCTTTTGGAAAAAAACACACATCGCTGTGAAGATCATGCATCTTGCTGCTGCTTTACAAAAGTCCTACAAAATACACAAAAATGAATCAGTATATGGAAAATTAATATTTACAAGGGAGAGCCGAAGCGTTGTGTCTAGGCCGGAAGCGAATCGCACCTTGGCAATGCTCTATCGACTCGCAACTTCACCGTTGAATGGCATAGGCTACAACACGCTAGTTAAGGACCGTGCAGCCATCAATAAGGTTGCGGGGAAAGTGTGAGAAGCTGGCCCGTGAAATTTCCCCCCACCTGATTTGGAAACGTCCTCGGTGCCTTCAATATTCTTCTAGCATTTCATCACTTGGAAAGCATAGCGACTAATCGTCTTTGCCTACTTTCTGTTAGTGTTGTAACTGTTCACTCTTTTATTTGCCCCGTTGAGGTTGGTAAATACGTTAAGTCACTTGGTCTAGGCAACTTTCCCATTTTCATCAACATTCTCCCTTTGAATTTTAACCTATTCCATCACAGTTTCGCTTGAGCACATCACCTTTGGGTCTTCAGATGTGGTTTCTTCTCAAATGATGAAGGGTGTTCCGTACACGAGATTTAAGATTATTTCATTGGTGGCCAATCTCGAACTGGGGTGTAAGGTATCCTGGATCTTTGTTACCTCAATTTGACCGTGAAGCTCCCTATTTGGGTCTCTACCCATCATTTCGTAACAAATGGTTTCTTTGATTGTGGCTTTACTTCATAAATCTCCTACCAAGGTGTGCTGGACCGCTCACCTTCTTCGGGTCTCTAACAAGCTACTTGACTACAAATTCTTCAGTTTACTCTTGCAGTTGCTTGAATTATCCATAGATTACTTCAGTGAAGAAAAAGACATCACAATATTAGAATAAGCAATATGGGTATCCCAGAAACTAGCTTAGGTAGTAATAAGAGAAACCATGTTCGCGCATCATTGCGACACTCAAGACCTATTGTGCTTTGTAGTTCTACACTTTCCCTCTTGCTAGCAAGGGTTTCCAACACTAAGCCAAGCATTTCTACAACTGTAGTCATATAGACCTCCTGTGTTGATCATCAGTTCGACGGATTTTTCATTTAAGCACAATGCCACAGACATAAGGTCGTTGCTGCTAGATTGCAGCAAAGGTATATGGACAATCTCGAACAACATCATATGGATAAGTTTTTACAACCGAATTGTCCCCATTTCGGAAGAATCGTTGCCCTTCAACTTAGCGTTATGCACATTCGTGCGCGCCATTTATACTTGGCTAAGTATTCACAACCGATTACGCTCTCCATGGAATAATCGTTGTCCTTCAACCTATTATCTCGTAGTTCTCAGTTTTTTTAACTTGGCCTTGGCAACCGATCGCATCCCCTCCTAGGACAACCATTGTCCATCAGCAGTTCCTCTTGCACTCGCGCAACTCAAATTCAGCCTTCAGAACATATTACTTCCCTCTTTGGAAAGAATAATTTCCCTTCAACTGCCTTCTCATATTCGGCTTTGCATCTCAGCATAAGTTTTCACAACCGATTACTCCACTCCAAGGATAACCAATGCCCTTGAACTTATCATCACGCAACACACAAATTTCACCATGTCGCTAAAGCCCCTCGCAACCTAGCATTCTCGGTCCGGAAAAATCACTACCCCCATTTTTCAAATAACAGCTGATCTAGGACCATGTGCTCATCCACTTGATCCACTCGCAGACTCAATGGAGAACCACCATGCCCATTCAGAACTGGAATACCTCACTACCTCCACTAAGGCATCAAGTTAAACCAACAAATCAGCACATCACGCACCTCACACTTAGTCCAAGCATCTCTTCTTGAACTAGCTCAATCATCATTGACTGTCATTTGAAACTAACCCAGGTCAATGAGTCTGTGATCCAAACTGTCATCTCAACTCCTCACCAGGTATCGCTCCCTAATTGCAACTTATGACACGCTTCTTGTGTTGCTGGCTCTATTATCAACTGTCGCGGGTTACTCTTTTGAATCACCAAAATGAGCTAACTGTGAGGGAAGTAATGGCCGCTAGCTATCAAAGCTTCTGCCAAATTTGGCCCTAAACATATCGATCAAGATGCGTTGATAAACAATACCCTTATGAAGACGAGAAGATAAAAAGGGACTCATTCCCAAAGTATTTGTAAATTGCACTATCAACGTACGAAAGACTGTTAAGGTGACTGATAAGCCAAAGTTTAATTTTCATTAATAGATTGTATTACAAGATGTAGCCAAGAGTTTATAGGGGGTGGATGAAAACTCATCTCTTGCTTAATTTGCTCATGTCCACCAAAAGGGCTACACTAGAAAAACTAGAAGTAATCAGTGGGGGATCAACATGCATACATCCGTGATCTTGTGAACTATCACTTATCTTCCTTAAAATTAAAGTCCCTAACCTTCAAAAGATTACAAACATTACTACAAGTACTTACAAGCAATAAATATCACTGCAGTTATTGGAAAAATCTACATCTTTGGAAACGTCCCACGTCTTTTGGAAGAAGAAAAACACATTTTTAGAAAGATCACAGATCTTTGTTTTTGTACGATATATAGTATCTATGATTATGTCTAATTGTATAGTTTCCTATTATAGGTTGAGATTATCCTATACTGTAGCCTTATATAAGGTCACTATGTATATCTCGTATTACTATAAAGTTATACAATAATACAACAACGTATTATTTATCATGGAATCAGAATTCATATAATAATATTTTATTTTCCTAAGTATTATTGTTGTCGTCGCGTCGCGGCTAGTCACTACCATCACCGACCAGATCTAAATCTCTGGAATCGGTCTTGATTACCGGCCGACGTAGAATCCCGATCTGACGTTCATTCCCGTTCCAGATCTAATACGTCCTTCCCAATCTGAAGCGACTACTGCCTAGATCTGTGCCTTCCAGTGTTTGGATCCGTCTCTTCTGGCGTTCTGTTGGTGCTGCTCTGTCGGTCGGTGTTCTCACCGCTGCAGAGATCTTGCACTGGGGTTGATTTTGCCTACAGAGCCGATTTCCTCTTCAGATCCGAAGCAACGCCGTCGTCCTCTACTGTCCGCTACAAATTGTTGTGGTCACCCTCAGTCTATTCTCTTTGAATCATATCTTTCTTCATTGTATTTTTTTTCTTGACAAGGAGAGAACGAGACAAGAGGACAAGGTGCCACATCAGCCCTAGCTTTGACCACTCAGTTGCCGCCACGTTAGCATATGTCTCCACTTGATAAGTCACCCGTGACTTGTTCAGTTGCAATTTACTTTTCTTAAGATCTGTTTGGCTATTCTCTTTTTTGGTTTCTTTGAGGCTTGCTTGGTTTTTCCACTATTATGGCTTCCTCTCAGCTTAATGATGTGACTCATCCGATAAACATTATTCTTGATGGCACTAATTATGGTATTTGGCTTCCCATAATGCGCCGATTTCTTCAGAGTCAAAAATATTGGCGTATCATTAGTAGTGAGCGAGCTAAACCATTCTAGGCTAAAGAAACATCCTCGGGTGCCTATGCTGACATATTGGTGGAATGGGACAGTGTCAGTATTAAAATTGTCTCTTGGTTCATCAACACTATTAATCCCAGTGTTGGTCTCTGTTAAACAATATTGAGACAGCAAAGGAAGTTTGGGATTTTTTTACCGCACGCTACACTACCGCTGATTTGGCTCATTAATACCAACTTATCACCCATATTCAATCTCTCCATCAGGAACCGAGCCAGTCTATTGATGCTTTTCACTCCCAGATGAACTTTTTGTGGGATCAATTTGCCCCTTCTGAACCTTGATGGACATGCCTCGGTGATTCTGTTCTCTTTGTTGCCTATCGAGATAATTTTCGTCTGATTCAGTTTCTGATGGCTCTGCGAGCCGAGTTTGAGCCGATCCGAGCCACTCTTCTACACTGTCTCCCTTTGCATACCTTCCAATCAGCTCTCTTTGAACTGATTTCAGAGGAAATGTGACTCCGCGCCATGGAACCTAAGTCTACTGATATTGTTATGGTTGTTCCACCTTCGTATGCTGTTTGTCCGTTATCTAGCCCTCCTGCTACTTGCCCTAACGGTGGTAAGGATCGAAAACAGTGCAAATACTGTAATTTCTTGGGACATACGATTGATACATGTCATAAGTGATTGGCTGCCATTTGCCAAGGTATTCATGTTGCTGCAGTTCAACCTGAGTGCCATACTGGTCCCTCAGCTTCTCCATCTCTTATAATCTCATCTCTCACCACCTCTAAACACTACTACAAAAATGACTTTTAATAGCGGTTTTTTAGGGATTTTAACGGCGGTTTTCGGCATTTTTGAACCACCATCTATCCGGCAGCCGTAGAAAGTTTACGGACTTTCTACGGCGGTTGTGAACCGCCATAGAAAGTTCGGACTTTCTACGGCGGTTTTTTTCAAAACCGCCGTAGAAAGTCCGAACTTTCTACGGCGGTTTGCTTAGGAACCGCCGTAGAAAGTTGGCTTTCTATGGCTATTTTGAAAAAAACCGTCGTAGAATGTCTACTTTCTACGGCTGTTATCTTCAAAACCGCCGTAGAAAGTTAACTTTCTACTGCTGTTTTGAAGATAACTGCCGTAGAAAGTACCAAATTTGTAAAAAAAATAAATTAATATTTCATTTTTTTTCTCTACATTCAAAAAATATATATCAAAAATAGCAAGAACAGCCTTAGAAAGGTTTTGATATATATATATATATATATTTCAACTTTATTCAAAATATATATATTAAAAATTTTCATGCTAATAACTCGAACAACCGCCAAACTTCACAAAATTTTTGTGTGCATCCATCAAATTCTAATTAATTTAATCATTAATAGCAAGAACAATACAATAATCACCGATATAACACTAATCAAATCCAAATTTAATCATTCATCATCTCACCAAACTTGAATTTAACACTAATAATAAACCCTATGCCAATCACAATAATCAAGTAACAATAAAATTTGTAAAGTTTAAATAAAATTGAAACTATTCGATATTACCTTTTTTATTATTTGAAGCCCACAACAAGGACTGATTGTGGTGAAATTATGATGGGAGATTAACTCCAAGTGGTGGGTCATGGCCGAAGTTGGATGATGGCGGATCTTGTTATCAACGTCGCCAGAAGAACGGCTTCGGGGGAAGACAAGAGAAAAAACCGACGGAGAGAGGATGGGCGTCGGCAACGAGAGAACTCTTTGGTTTGCTGGAGATAGAAATAGGGGGAAGCCGTGGCTGGCTAGAGATGGAAACAAAGGGAAACCCTTAAAATTCAAACAAAATCAAATTTCTATGGCGGTTTTAATAAAAACCGCCGTGAAATAGACTTTTTACGACGGTTTTAATTAAAACCGCCATAAAAAGTAACTTTCTATGGCTGTTATGAAGAAACCGCCATAGAAAGTAACTTTCTATGGCGGTTCTAATTACAACCACCGTAGAAAGTCCATTTCTACGGCAGTTTTAATAAATCCGCCGTAGAAAGCCCGTAATTGTGAATTCCCGCCCATTCCTCTATTCCTGTTAATTTCTAATTTTCTTTTTTTGTAAATTAACCCCCAAATTTTTTTAAATTTAATAATAAATATGTACTTTACTATTTATCAATTTTTATAGTAAAATTCATCATATTTATTAATTATACAGCGGTTAGAAATGCAACCGTCTAGAAAGGGACTTTCTACGGCGGTTTTATTTCTAACCGCCGTAGAAAGGGGACTTTCTACGGCGGTTTTATTTCTAACTGCCGTAGAAAGGCCCTTTCTACGGCGCTTATTGATAACCGCCGTAGAAAGTCCCCTTTCTACGGTGGTTTATTTCTAACCGCTGTAGAAAGTCCCTTTCTACGGCGGTTTTATATAGAACCGCCGTAGAAAGTCCGTACTTTCTTTTTAATGGCGGTTTTGGTCTTTTCGCCGTCAAAGCACCGCCGTAGAAAGTTCATTTTGTAGTAGTGAAGCTTGAAGGATTGATCACTCAAATTCTCTCCCGTCGTGAGTCTACCTCTTCCTATGTACTCTCAGTCCCTCCTGGTAATTCTTCTTGACTCTGTTTGTTTTAATCACATGACAACTGATCCATCTATGTTTGCTTCAAAGAATTATTTACTCTCTACATTTGTCATACGCACTGCTAATGGCTCTTGTTTGACTCTAAGCCACACCGGCACTGTAACCACCTCCCCTTTCTCTGTTCTTGATATATTTTGTGTTCCTAATTTAGCCTTTAATTTACTCTCGGTTGGTCAACTTTGTGATCTAGATCTTGGCTTACACTTTTTCAAACATGGTTGTGTCATACAGGATCTACAGACTAGGATGCAGGTTGGGACAGGCCGTAATTCGGTCATTTATTTAAGCTCACATCTCTCTCCATTCCCACTTCAGATCATGCCATCATTGAAATAAGTCTGTCTCTCTGCAGCTCTGGCACTCTAGATTAGGTCATGCATCTTTATCCTGCATTCAACAACTAGTATCTAACGGGTCATTAAGATCTGTGAACAATAATTCCTTTGATTGTATTTCTCGTCAGCTTGGTAAACAACACGCATTGCCCCTTTCATTAACTGATTCTGTCTCTTCTCAGCCTTTTGATTTGGTTTATTCTAATGTTTGGGGTCTTGCCCCCACTCTTACTATGGGAGATTATCGTTATTTCATTATTTTTATTGATGATTATTCTCAATTTTCCTGGATCTACTTAATGGAACGTCAGTCTGAGTTTTTGTAGATCTATCATGAATTCCACAATCTGGTTTGCACTCAATTCTCTAAAACTATTAAGATCTTTTGTTCTGATAATGCTACTGAATACACTGACTCCTGCTTTCTTACCATTCTTCACAAAGATGGTACCATCTCTCAGCGTTCCTGTCCAAGTACTTCCCAACAAAATGGGCGTGCCGAATGTAAACATCAGCACATCCTTAACACTGTTCGAACATTGATGCTTTCTACTGGTGTTGCTGAACGCTTTTAGGGGGAACAGCTCTCACTGCTGTCAATACCATCAATCGCATTCCTTCTCATGTTACCCACTATACATCCCCTTATAAGCATCTCTATGGTGTCTCTCCTGATTACCACACCCTTTGCGTTTTTGGGTGCGCTTGCTTTGTTATGCTCTAGCCTTATGAGAGAACGAAACTAAAGCCTCTCGTTTGTGTTGTTTTCTTTGTTATGAAATTCAACATAAAGGATATCGCTGCTATGATCCTATTTCCAAACGTCTTCGGATTTCTCGTCATGTGACATTCTGGGAAAACAAATCCTTTTCCAGTATCTCCTTCTTTCTTCTTTCCCCTACTCAGTCACCCTCGTACTTCACCACTCCATTTGTCATCGACACTTCGATCGATCTCTCTTCTACTGGTGCAGGTTCTCTTGACTCCTCCATCGATGCTCATTCTCCTTGTGCTAGCTCTCAAAAATCTTGTCCCCGCTGACTCTGCCACTTAGTCTGTGGATCCACCAGAAACTTCAAACTCATCTCTTCCACCTCGGCGGTCCACAAGGGTAAGACACTCTCCATCATATTTCAATGAATACCACTGTTCTCCTATTTTTTCTATCTCTATGAGCCTCAGTCCTTTCGAGAGGCTCAGTATAATCTTCTTTGGTAGCAAGCTATGAATGATGAGTTGCAGGCACTTCTCAAAAACCATACATGGGACTTAGTTCACCTGCCTCTAGGGAAATCCTTGGTTGGCTGCAAATGGGTGTACAATATCAAAATTGAATCAGATGGCTCTATCAAAACCTATAAGGTACGACTGGTCGTAAAAGGGTTCACTCAGGAATATGGGATTGACTATGAACAAAATTTTGCTCCTGTGGCCAGAATCACTTTTGTTCGAGCTCTTCTTGCCGTAGCCTCTTCACGTGGATGGGAGTTGTCATAGATGGATGTCAAAAATGCCTTTCTTAATGGGGATCTTTCAGAAGAAGTTTATATGCGGCCTTCACCGGGCTTTCTCCAATCGTCCACCAAGGTGTGTCATCTCCGTAAAGACCTCTACAGGTTGAAGCAGGCACCTAGAGCATGGGATTCCAAGTTCAGTTCCACTCTCTGTCAACTTGGCTTTCGAATCAGTTCCTATGATTCTGCTCTCTTCATCAAGAATTCCTCCTCTAGGACTATTCTTTTCTCTTGTATGTGGATGATATGGTCATTACTGGTGATGATGTTTCAGGTGTATGTGACTTGAAAGCCTTTCTCCATACTCAATTTGAGATGAAAGATTTGGACTCTCTGTCATATTTTTGGGCCTTGAAGTCTCCAGGTCTGCCTCTGGCTACCACCACACTCAGACAAAATATGCTTCCGATCTCTTGTCTAGTGCAGGCCTCACAGACTCTAAGGTTATCTAGACTCCTACTGAACCCAACCTCAAACTTCTTTTAGGTGACGGTGAACCTCTCGATGATCCCACTCGCTATCGTCAGTTGGTCGGTAGCTTGGTTTACTTAATAGTTACTCGACCTGACATTGCTCATGATGTTCACCTTGTTAGCCAGTTCATATCTGCTCCCCGTTTGGCTCACTTTGCTTCTGTTCTAAGGATCTTGAGCTATGTTAAGGGAACTGTTTCATATGGTCTTCATTTTCTGGAAAACTACCCACTGGAGTTACGGGCCTTCTCGGATGCCGATTGGGCTAGAGACCCGACGAATCACCGTTCCACAACTGGTTCCTGTTTCTTCTTTGGGGACTCCATCATTTCATGGCGAAGCAAGAAACAATCAGTGTTTCTTGTTCTAGTTCAGAGTCTGAATATCGGGCGTTAGCTGACACTGCTGCCGAACTTCTGTGGCTCAAATGGCTTCTCTCGGATATGGGTGTTTCAGTTGCCTCCAGCACACCGCTATCATGTGATAGTCGGAGTGCAATACAAATTTTTCATAATGATGTCTTCCATGAATGCATCAAACATATTGAGATTGACTGTCATCTTGTGCGTTATCATTTGTTATAGAAGTCATTAACACTTCTCTCGGTTTCGTCGGAAGATCAAATTGTTGACCTCTTTACAAAGGCTCATTCTCCCGGACGTTTTTGCTCTCTCGTTTCCAAACTCAAGTTGTGCTCCATTTTACCACCTTGAGTTTGAGGGAGGGGGGGAGGGGGAAGGGGAGGGGGAGGGAGACTGTTACGATATGTAGTATCTGTAATTGATGTGTAGTATCTGTGATTATGTCCAATTGCATAGTTTCCTATTATAAATTGAGCTTATCCTGTATTGTAGCCTTATATAAGGTCACTCTGTGTATCTCGTATTACTATCAATTTATACAATAATACAACGATGTATTATTTTTATCAGTTTTAACTTTACAAAAGTCCTATAAATAAAGAAATACTAACATATAGAAAATTAATATTTACAAAGGAGAGTCGAAGCTCTGTGTTGAGGCCAGAAGTGAAGCGATGCTCTATCGACTCGCAGATTCAACGTTGAGCGGCATGGGCCGTAACACGCTAGATGATTGTCCGAGCATCAATATAGTTTCAGGGCAAGCGTGAGAAGTTTGGGCTGTGCCACAATGTCACCACCATTTTCGATACATCTTTTTGTACGATTGGCCTTGAATAGTTCTTTTTTTTTATTTATTGTTTTTTATTGCAATTTTTGTTTATAATACATGGCATCCTAATTTCTGCGAAGTTTACATGCAACATTTAGCTTAGAATTCACAAACATTCCATCAACATATTTGTTCACACAAAGCACACTTCGCATATCATATAGTTAAGGGCTAAAATTACATATTCTACCTGTTGAATTACTATTAATTATTGATGAAAAATCAGGGCCCCACATTTAGATTATACTTTGTTATTGTGTACATTCGAGACACACATTAATTAATTTATATTTAAATATAACATGTCATTTATTAAAAAAATTATTATAAAGTTCTTTGATAATTTCTTAAAATGTTAGAATCCTTTCCCTACATGGTAGTATTACAGTTCAAAAAATAAGTTTATTCTTAGTCTCAAATGGAAGTATGTGTATGTAATTATGACCACATCATGGAAGAATAACTGTAACCGTAAAAAATACGAAGAGGTATTTATATTCACCCTAGTAATTTAAATAAAGGGTAAATTACAAAAGCTTCCCCAAAATTTGTTGGTTACTAAGGGTGTTCATAAACTAGCCAATTCAAATAAGCCGACCAATCCAAATCATGTAAGGTAAATGGATTTGCTTATTTGATTTTCGGATCGAGTGAATGGTTAGACCCGAACTTTTAAACTGTTAAATGGTTTAGAATTGGATTTGAGTCTTAATCTAAATAAGGGACCCCGAATAAGTCAAATAAGAGTTAATATAATATAATATATATTAAATTTATTTAATACTCCCTCCGTCCCATTCAAAGAGTCATGTTTGTAATACTGTTTTGTAATACTTAAAACATTATTACAAACAGGACTCTTTAAATGGGACGGAGGGAGTAGCTTTTTAGTGTTTAGTACGTTTTAGCTTTTAATATATATATATATATGTGTGTGTATATATATATATATACACACATATGCATACGCAAACCTCTCTCTCATCCTCTTCCTTCCCTTTTGCTTTTTTCCACGGCATCTCTTCTCTTCCACTGCAAATTCTACTGCACAATTTCTATTTTTCCTTCAATCCTTCCAATTCCATGGTTTCTATGGCACAGTTCCATGGTTTTCTTCAATTCTTTTTTAATGATGTATTTTTGGAAGAATTTTGTTTTCCTTATTTGGCTTATTTGAGCCCCAAACCAAATAAGCCATGGCTTAAATGGTTTGGTTTGGTTTTTACTTTAAGCGGTTTGGTGTTTGGGCGTTAATTTTTTTTTTTTCCAAAAATTCGAATAAGCCAATCCAAATAAACCATTCACCTGATTAAATCCCGAATGAACACCCTTATAGGTTACTAAGCAAAACTTGAGATTTGAAAATTTACTTAGCAAACCCCATCTAATCATATTATTTGCAAATTCAAGGGGAAGAATTTTATAGTGTTTTAACATATCCCAGGGTTGGTTCAATAATTTCTTAAATCTCGTGATTTACTTGGCAATTTAGATAAATTTTGGGAAGTTTTTGATAATTTTACCCTTAAACGAACTGTTTGATAATACTACTATTAAATTGACGGCTACAATGGCAAAACAATGGGAGCCATTTCTGGACAAAATCGGTCCAGGACCGAGGCGCGTCAAAGCGCGTCCACTGACGCACCTCGGTTGAAAAGACGAAAATGCCTTTGATGAAAATAATTGAATTTTTTTTTTTACTGTTTTATTTTCTTTTCAAATGGTACATTCTTTATGATAAAATAGTACATAACAATTTTAAAATCAGTACAATCTTTATCCTTTCTCTCTCCCACAATTGCATTGATTGTATGTCTCTTCTCTATTGTATCAAATGTTTGCTTCAGTGTACCATTTTAATATGAGCATTGTATCAAATGTTTGTTTTAGATGCATCATTTTAATATGGACTTTGTATTAAACATTGACTTTAAATGTATCATTTTTTAAAAAATGTATCAAATATTTGATTGAAAGATTTTCCTACTTGTACTGAGGATTTTTTTTCTCCACCTCCCACTTCTTGAACTAGGCATGCTATATGATATATGAGAACAACAACCCAATAAACAATATAAATAAATACAACAAAAAAATTTTTGTCACTAAATTAACAGAAACAGAGCATCACTCATAAGCCTTAAATGGCTCAATTGCTTCAAGGATTTATTCTTTTTTATCACATCACTCTAGACCTGTCGTGCACCGCCACCATCTTCAACGCCACCGCCGTGCACCACCGTCATCACCACATCCCACAGGCCATCAATTATCATTTACCCACAATTTATTCTGCCAGCAAATCATACATAACCTCAACACCGCGAAGAAACCCATGGCTTCTTTAGCCCAAAAATATCTTTGATTTCTCCCATGGCTTCTTGGCATTCATACTTTCCCTTACTTATTCATCCATCACCAACACCACGAAGAAACCCAGCGAAAAAAATTCAAAATCACATCGATCATTGAGAGTCAACCGATTGCTTCATTGATTGCCTCTGCCCTCATGTTCAGTTGGAGTCTTGGAGAGAGGGAGAGGAAAACAAGGGAAAGAAAAGATTTGGGGGGGAGGGGGGGGGGGGGTGAGAAGAAACAATCAGTTGGAGTCTTGGAGAGAGGGAGAGGAAACCAAGGAAAAGAAAAGATGGAGGGAGAAGAAACGAAAGCCAGAGAGGAATACAAGAGAGAGAGAGAGAGAGGAGGAGGAGGAGGAGGAGAGCGATTGTTTACACGCTCGCCACTAACAAGGGCAAAAGCGGAACATGGAACACTAGGGCCCTTTGCACATTACCTCGGGAAGTCTCGGCTCCTTCAGCATTTGGTCCATTTACTATTTCCCCAAAACAATAGCACATGCAGCGACAATATTTTAGTGCACTCAATCGAGGTACCCTGGCTTGCCAACCGGACGGGCCGGGGTTTATATTAAGGGTGTTATTTTTGATGTGTTTGAAAATGATTTTTGAAAACAGATTTTGAGAAATAATTTTTTAATGTAACTAAAAAGTGTATTATAAATGTGAAAATGTATAGTTAAATAGTAAATAGTTTTATAAAAAATGATTATAATATATTAAATTTACTGTTAAAACTAAAACGAAAACGAAAGAACAGGGAATTGTACTCCTCGGAAATTCTTTTCATTTTTTTTAATCACTTTTATCTCTCGTGTGTCACTAATATAATTGCGTGGATATTATAACTCATACTCCCTTCCTCTGTCCAATTCAAATAGTTCATTTTAAATTATTAAAGTTTAATAATACAAAGTAAAATTTTTGAGTGAGACGGAGGGAGTAATTACTCTTGTTTCATGTGACTGATGTTATTGGTTACAATTCTAATGAATAATGTATAGTCCTAGAAAGTACTCTCACTGTCTCACTTAAAGAGTCCATTTAAAATATTAAAAAAAAAATTATGATCTCATTTAAATAATCCATTTTTGATTTTTTTAACTTACATACTGTTACCTATGTACTAATGTATAGTCCATAATTAACCATTATTTACAAAGTAAAGATATAAGTGGATATTATAGTACCAAATTATATATTTTCAGTTTGTACATCATAATTCATAATAAATGTACATTTTTAAAATAAACTTTTTGAGTGGGACGAATGTAGTACAAAGGAATGGGGAGAGACTTCTAATAGTTATGAATGTAAGACCTCCTTTTGAGTAAGATTGATGTTACAAATTAAATTATCAATTTTATCCCTTTGGGAACTCTAATTTTCAAAAACAACCAAATGAATACGAGGGACAAAATTATTTTCAAAAATTATGTTTAGTAAAATGATTTTGAGAAATTTTTTTTTTTTGTTAAGATAGTAGGTAGCAAACAGGATTTTCCCTCAATGTTTGGGTTACAGAAAATTAGTTTTTAGTGTTCAAAAATGAATTTATTTTTAAAATAAAATTTTGGAAAACAAACTTTTGAACATATGCAAAACGAGGTTTGAGTTTTAAAATAATTTTTGAAATCATAGTCCTGTAAAACCTCCAAACGAACAGGTCCTAAAACTTTCTCGAACTAGTTATCAACGAATAATACTCTTACTATCCCATATAGAGAGTCATATTTCAAGTTGTACTTTACGACTTACAAATAGTTATACAATGGACTCTTTTAATAGGACATGGTAAGAAATAATGAAAAAAAAACTCTGTTGAAGAAACATTGGAAGATAACAAAAATTAATAATCATTTTAAATTCTTGATAGAGTGTTGAATAAGTTTTAGCTAGCTTAAGCAAATATATCCATAATAAAAAAATGGACTTTATTACATTTTACCCCCTTTATTACCAATATTTGACTATTTATTATTTTGTATTTTTAAAATTAATAATTTACTCTCTTTAAAACTAAAACGGTGTTCTCTCTAATCAACGGTAAAAGAAAGAATGAATAGCGTTAGTGTTAAAACACAAAAAATATTACGAACCCAAGGTAGGTCCTCGATTCGAAATCCAGCCAAAACTGTATTTTTAGAGTTCCTATCACCAAAAAAAATTGTGTAATGCATTCACTGATTTAAAAAATCCAAATCCTTAATTGTTGTACTGTCAAAAATCTTATTCTGTATTGTTTAAAGTACAATACATATAACATACAATGTACGATTAGTTTAAAAGCTAGAGAGTTAAATAATAAAATTTGAATAATACAGGGAGTACAATATTATGAATATTTTATTTTAGACGTAGTACGTACTTACGATTTATAACACATTATTACTTATAAGAAACAAATTAATTCGTTTTCCTAGGACAGTGGATAATAAACTGTAATATTTAGGTACAGACAAAGTTATCATAATTGAATTATTTATTATTATTAGATTCTTCTTGTTTAGGCGGTGGTAAGAGGTAGTGGTTGCAACTTACACCGTGAATTATTATTGACAAAAGGGCGAATTACATTTATGTTCCCTAAGATTTGATTAAATTACAAATTAGTTCTTGTACTTTTAATAATTGTCAATATTTATTATAATTTAGTTATAATTATAAAATTAATCTTTATTAATTAAAATTATGAATAAGCACAAACTTTCACAAATAAATTCAAGAAAAGTTTAGTAAAAGTTTAGCCCAAAGTTTAGCCCAAACTAATATATATAATAAATAAGTAAAATTTTAGAGTTGAGTATTCAATGAACAATCAAAGTTTAAATTCTTAACTCGATATCACCATTACTATTAGTATAAAAAATCTAATATTAAAAAAAAAAAAAACTAAAAAGTTTTGAATATGTCATGGACGTATTTGTAATTGTCCCAAATATTAGTGAGAGATGGAGAAATATTAGTGAGAGATGGAGGTAAATGTAATTAGCACATAACAAATATTTGAGACAACTAGCATTTATTTTTCGTCTTTTATGGGTCAACGCTGAAAAGCTCTCTCTCTCTCTCTCTCCCCCTCCCTCTCCCTGGAAATTCAATCATCTCTATCTAAGTAACTTTGAATTTGAGAGAAAAGAAGCAAATGATGTCTCTTCCAGATGCAGCTTTGAATTCGCTACTGGAAAGTATAAGCCAATTACTCAAGTACAACAATCATCTGATTTCCGATGTAAGGGAAAACATAGAGAAACTGCAACGAGAATTGATGAATCTCAAAGGGGTTTTGAAGGACTTTTCTAGTTACAATCATGAGAGTGAATACCTCAAGGAACTTCTGAGGGAGATTGCAACAATATTCGGTGAAGCTGAGGATGCCGTTGATACTTACGTAGTTCAGGCCGGCGTTCAAAAGTCAAGGCCATGGGTGTCCAAAGTTTTTCATAAGATTACCGATTACCCGATGGCGCTTCGGGATCTGGGGAAAAAGATTGCATATATTGCTGAGAAAGTTAAGAAGATTAACGAGGAGAATTTGAAGAATAGCTTTGAGGTGCTGCGATTTCAGCCAATCGCCAACCCTTCGCGACCTGAAACGTCGTCACTACAGGTAGGTACCGTATTTCCTTCTTTTTTTTTTTTTTTAAATCTGTGATGGAGAAAAGGGTCTGATCTTTGCTTTGTTAGTGATGAAAACTACTTTGCCTTGGTCAAATCGAGTTCAGCCAAAGTTTATCGATTGCCACTGATTTTCATTTTTTTTTTTTTTTTTTACTTCTTCTCATTCCGTCCCACTTTAAGAGTATATACGTTAAATTGAATTAAAATTCTTAATAGTTTTCGATTTATCAGTTATTAATGATTAATGCTTCATCAATTCCAATAAATATTTTTTACATTTTTAATAAATATTTATATTTCTAATAATTTTTTTTACATTCCTCATATAATTTTAATATTTTAAAATTACAATTCAAATCAAGATTTGAGTCCAATCTTATAAGGCCTAACCCTAAACCTATATATATATATATATATATATATATATCCTTTATATTCTTTTATTTAATTATTAATTATAATTAACATGCCATATAATTTTACAATTCTATTTTATATTTATTATGTTAGTTACATAAATTTTCAAACATTAACAAACTTTCATTAGAATTTCTTTTTGTAGAATACAAGTCACCTTTCACGATAAAGAATAGTAATATTATAATTCATTTCATTTTCGAATATATTTGTAACACACTTAAGGTCTGTTTGGTTGAATAGAATTAGAATTAGAATTGAATTATAATTGGAATTCTATATAACTAAAATGTAGAATTAGAATTACAAATCCACTAGAATTTCATTGTTAGGTAAAAGAGTAGAATTGTGTAGAAATAAAATTGCAATTCTAATTCTTTTGTTTGAATATATAAAATCTTATATAGAATTAAAATTCTTTTAAATTATAAAATAGTAATATTTAATTTTTTTTGTGTTATTAATTATAAGAGTATTCAATTGACCGATCAGTTTCAATTCGATTGAACCGAACAGTTCAAATCAAATTTGGTGCGCGCCCGAAAATGACGCTTCGGTTTGGTCGAGTTTAAAATGTCCTATAAGAACATAAATAAAACTTCAGTTCGCCTCCTAACGAAAAATAAAATAAAAGTAAGAAAATAAAAATCTGGGAATGTATATACCAAAATTTAAAAAAAAAAAAAAAAACTCCCAGCCCCAAAACAACAACCCCCCCCCCCCCCCCCCCCCCCCCCCCCCCCCCCTCCTCTCAATCCCACCCCAACCACACAAAATTCCCCAACCCCATTTTATATTTTTTTAGATTTTAATTTTAATATTCTACTTTTAAAAATTATAGATTAAATAGTTTTAGTTATTTTATTTAAGAAAATATAAAATGTCATTACATTTTGCATATATTAAAAAATAATATAAGATAATTACATGCATTGTAGAAAAATAAAAATTACTTTTATGAGATACTAGTCAAAAAAAAAATACTTGCCCAAACGCAAGGATGAAAAAAAAATTATTATTTCAAAAAAATGACAAACATATACATATTTGGGCCAAAAAAATAAAAATAAAAGGAAAACGCTAGTTAAAAAAACTGAAAAAAAAAACTAAATACACACCATAATATATACGTATATATATACACACACACAGACCCCACAACACCACACACATCACACACAGAGTACACACTTATACACACATATTCCTTAAAAAAAGGAAAGAAAAAAAAAACACACACACACACATGCACAAACACACAATACATAGTATATAATTAGAATTCTTAGGTTCAACTGAAGAATTGAAATTGTGAAATTGGAGGTATTTGAAATTTGAATTGAATTTTTAAAATTATTTTACAAACAAACAATGGAATTGGAATTAGAGCTCCAATTCCATGAGAAATAAGCAAAGCCTTATAGTAATTACATGAGATGTTGTTCAAGAATAAAAACGAATGAAAAAAAAGAGCTGACAATCCTAGAGGCAACCCTAGAGGAAAACGGTGAATTAAATTTAAAAAACAACCAAGTGATCAATTGTGTGATTAAGGTTTAAGATAAAATTAAAGCAATAAATCACATAAGGAATGATGTAGTTCAAGTATCCAATCCTTAGGATACACTAAGGAAGTGTTTTACTTGGTGTTTCTTCACAATCTATTGGGAAAGTTGAAGCTTAAACCAATTTAATACCCTCTTGATATACTCAAAAAGTTTACTTTCAACCAATATATATATATATATATATATCTTGTTGAAAGTGTCCACGTTGAATTTATTTACATTACAGACCTTTACTAAAATAATAATGTGTGGTTAACAATTAATCATACTCTCTCCGTTCCATTAGAAGGGTCCACTTTAAATAATGTAAATTAATATAATTATCAAGATACAACATCTGAAATAGCTAATTTGACATTTTATTTCATTTATATCCATACTTATTAAGTAAGTTCTAATTGTGAACTACACATAAGTATATTAGTAATTGTAGAATAAGTAAAAAAATTTGATAGTGGACTCTTCTATTGAAACAAAAAATATTTTTCAAACTGAACTCTTCTAATGGAACGGATGGAGTACTTTATAAGTAAGGATAAAAGTGAAGATTCTGGTGTTAAATTACTTATTTTAGGCATTGTACCTCATAACCTATAATAAGTTGTACATTTTTCAAAGTTGTATATCTTTGAGTGAGGGGGAGGAAATACAATTTTTTTCAAGAATTCACCTTAATAAAATAAACCCCTGCATTAATTCACTCCAAACGAAGTAAATGAATTCAAAACTTGTTCCTCTAATTCATTTTCAATGTAATCAGTGAAATTATTGACAATAAACAAAAAAGGCTACTCTCTCATTGAGAATAAAGTAACGAAGAATGTTTGATTTTTTTTTGAGATTGACAATACTTGGTGCTGCCCTTTGAGGATATTTATAAGTGCACTGAGGCTATGTACTTTTCCATATCATTCTATGAAAATAATCACTTTTTCTTCCAGAATTTCATACAAAGAAATGATATTATTTTTACTAAACTTAAAATTTGAAATTTTTAAAAAATATTTATTCACATAAATTCAAAAAATAATATAATTATTACACTTTTTCCTACACAAAAGTCTCACCTACACATACAAAAGTATAACTTTTTCTATTATATAAAATAAAACCTTTTCTTCATATAAAAGCATCATATTCTTATGTACAAAAATCTCATCTTTGTCAGCAAAAAATATTTTTTATAAAATATATTACTTCTTGTACCAAAAGTTGTTTAAGTATCTCATATCGTACCTAAGATTAATTAGTTATGATTAGGACTTGAGCAATTGGGGTTAAATGCTAGACTACCAATTACGAGAGAGATTTTTGATAGCTATAGGTAAGTGTTAAAGCCCGTATGGTATTGCAACTGTCAGTGACGGAACTTGACTCACTAAAATGGAGGGACCAATTGGAAAAACCTTCTAATTAAACTAATAAACTCTTTTTGTTGGGCCCAAATATTTACATAAATTTTTTTTGGCCTAAAATATAAATACTTACTAAATTTTTTTTCTTTTTCTTGTAGGGGCCAGGACCTACCCTGGTCCCCACAATCTTCCGCCACTGGCAACTGTGATCCCAAGTTTTGTTGGATCGAATTTGAAAATATTAAAAATGTAATGTACTGAAAATGTAAATACATATATTCGAAATATAAAAACTTGTTTTGAGAAAGATACTTATTACTTCTTCTGTTCTATTAGAAGGGTCTATTTTGACTAATGTACGAATTAGTATGAGTGTCAAGGTACAACATATAAAATAGTCAATTGATACTCCCTCCATCCCACTCAAAGAGTCCACTTTGTATTATTAAAAACAATAATACAAAATGGACTTTGTGAATTGGACGGAAGGAGTACAATTTATTTCATTTGTATCATAACTTATTAAGTATGGGTAAGTGGTGAACCACATATACTGTAATTATATTAGTAAGAGTAGGGGTAGTAAAAAAAAAATTTTTAATTTAATTTTTTTAATAGAACGGATGACCTCTTATATATAATTCTTTTTTAACTCGTGAATGTAGATGTAGGTCTAGTGTTGAACCATTTACTGAACAAAATACCACCATTCCTTATCCGAAATAGAGAGGAAAATTTATTATAAGTTATAAATAGGTGTTAAACATTCCACATTCGATATGAGCTTGGTAATACATAGTTTAAAGATGATAAATTAGGTTCATATAATAGAGTACTGATGACGAGGGACATTGTTAAGAATAATGAGTAGAGGTTAAATATATTCACATGAATTTGTGAGAGTGGCATACTAATTAATAAGTTGGGTTCAAAACTTGATTAAATGATTATTTTTGTCTAAATTAAGTTTCAACTAATTTATTAATCCTGTTTGGTAATTTAGTTCAAACCAAATTTGAATCTTGTTTTATATTATATAATAATTTCTCATCATTTTTTATAATTATTTTTATATTCTTAATGAACATTTTTTAACATTTTCAATATACATTTTTATATTCTCAATATAATTTTAATATTTTAAAATAAAATTTAAACCAAGGTTTGAACTGAACTTTGATACCAAACCGAAGTTTTAATCCCTTACCAAATTCCTCAACAGAAGGATCACTTTTTTTTTTTTTTTAATAAAAAGTTACATGGTATTACGTGCAAGTGTTTATGATACAAAGGGTGATAATATTGTCCACCGTGATTTCCTAGTCGCTTACGTGATTTCTTAGTCGCTTACGTGTACTAATATTGTCTTATCTAATTAAATGATGTTATTTCATACGAGTAAGTAATATCCTTTTATCAAAAGAAGAAATAAAACTGTCCTTTTTAAGAGCGAGACATGATTGCTACATAAATGAGGTGCGAGCAAGCTATTTTTTTAAATATTTGATTGTATTAAGGTTTCCGTATTTTGCTGCCCGTTCTCAATTTATATGTGGTGGTTGGCTTGTTTTATTAAGGCACCTTTAGTTGAGGATGAGGATCAGCATCTTGTTGGGTTTGACTCCGCAGCCGAAAAATTGATAAACCTTCTAACTGGAGGACCTGAGGATCTTGAAGTTATTTCAATAGCTGGGATGGCAGGACTTGGAAAGACTACACTAGCTAGGAAGGTTTTCAAAGATCCGGACATCGATTTGGGGTACATGATTCGAGCATTTGTCTACATTTCAAGAGAATGTGACAAAAGGGATGTGCTTCTCCAGATTTTGAATTGTTTCACCGTGGTCAATGACGAAGTGAGAAAGAAGGATGCAATAGAGCTAGAAAAACATGTTTACGGACAATTAGAGGGAAAACAATATTTGGTTGTGTTGGACGATGTTTGGGAGGCAAAAGATTGGGATAACTTAAGAGATGCTTTTCCTAACAACAAGAAACGATGTAGAGTCCTAATAACTACACGCAATGTAAAAGTGGCGGAGCATGCAAATCCAACAAACCCTGACTCTCTTTATAGGTTGGACTTCTTAAGCTTAGAAGCGTGTCGAGAGTTATTGAGGTGGAGGGTTTTTCATGATGACAGGATCCCTGATGAGCTACTAGAATATGAGATCAAGATTACTCAAAAGTGCGATGGGTTGCCATTGGCTGTGGTGCAGATTGCAGGCATCCTATCCAATCATTGTGAAAGTGTTGATTGGTGGAGGGAGGTCGCTAGCAGTGTAAATAATTACCTGACTGGGGATACAACAGAAATGAACAGGGTAATAGAACTGATGTACAGGTGCCTGCCAAACTACTTGAAACCGTGTCTTCTTTATTTGGGTGTCTTTAGAGAAGACTTTGAAATCCCTGTATGGAAATTAGTGCGGTTGTGGATTTCTGAAGGGTTCATCCAAGAACAGGAAAGAATGAACTTGGAGGAAACTGCAGAAGAATATTTGGAGGAACTTGTTCATAGGAACTTAGTGATGGTTGGCCAGAGGAGGTTAAACGGCAAAATAAAAACTTGTCGTATGCATAGTACATTTAGTGAGTTTTGCAAGAATGTAGCTAGGGAAGAAAACTTTTTCCAAGAAATCAGCAGAGATAGACTGGGCTTCTTTTCTTCTCAAAATCAGGTTTTGGATCAATATCGTCGCCTTTGCATAAGCCATGCCAATATTATAGCTTATATTTCTGGAACACCTTCAGGTAAGCGTGTACGTTCTTTCTTGACCTTTTTTAAAGAAGAAACAACAGTGGAGCCAAGATATGTTTCAGCCATTCCAAAGATTTTCAAGCTTCTCAAGGTGTTGGAGGCTCAATCTCTCACTTTCACCCGATTCCCAGTTGACCTATGCAATCTTGTTCTTCTAAAATATGTAGCTATATCCTCCAACTTTTCAACTCTTCCTTCAGCCTTTTCTGCCTTGCGGAATTTGCAAACTCTAATAGTACACACCGATTCTCCTATCCTTGCAATAAAAGCCGACATATGGAAAATGCCACAGTTTCGACATCTGCATACTAATGCATCGGCCAGTTTGCCACACCCTACGGAAGAAGATTCATTAGGTGAAAATGTCCAAACACTATGCACCATTTCACCTGAAAGCTGTAAAAAATCAGTGTCTGATCGGACTCCGAACCTGAAGAAATTGGGCATTTGTGGGACACTATCCAAGCTTTTTGAGGGAAGTGATGGATCTAGTTTGCTTCAACATCTAGACTCTCTTGAAAATTTGAAGTTACTAAATGATGACACCAGATCCAAACTCATGTCTCTTCCTTCGAAGTTTCCTCCATCGTTAAGAAAGCTCACCCTGATGAATACCCAACTGGAATGGAAAGAGATGTCAACACTAGGGAAGCTAGAGAATCTTGAGGTTCTCAAATTAAAGAAACTTGCATTTCAAGAAACTAAGTGGAAAACTGAAGAGTGGGGTTTTCGGACACTCATACATCTCTACGTTGGACAGACTAATTTGGTGGTCTGGGAGGCTTCAGCAGATCATTTCCCCAAACTGAAGAGTCTCAAACTCAATGGCTGCGATAAGCTTGAAGCTGTTCCAGCTGGTTTGAAAGATATTCCCAGCCTCCAATCAGTGGTTCTTTACTACACCAATCGAGAGGTGGCTTCCTCTGCCAGGAAACTTCAGGTGTTGAAGCTACAACAAGCCAAACAAGGCAACAGAAGCAACATATTAAGGCTCTCTATTTATCCCCCGGAACATATTGATATTTCCAACTAAGAATATCCGAATATGCAAGGCTTCTTTGGCAGGTTAGTAAAGTTATTTCGTGTTTCACTCTTCTTAATGAATCTGTCCTTCAGATTGTAAGTGATTCTAACTATCTCGTGTCTGGGTACTTTTTCCCTTTTCGCCCTTTTAGATTATCCAGCGTGAAGAATCAAATCCAGTCATGATCTTTTTGTTGAAGAAAGATTGAGCAATGAGGATGGCTGCATCTTGAAAAGTATTATTTGTGTGTTTGTGTGCTTTATTTCCCCTTTATTGAAGTGACAATTTGGAGGCGGACTTATGGTTCATCCTTCCCTGCAATTCCCATGAACATTTTAGCTCTTGTGCAATAATCGTGAATTTGTACGTTTTCCCAGTTTCGGCACTTATTCTGTTTTGTAAGGCGAAGAATTATGGCTTTCATTTGACACTCTTATCGTTTCAGTTCTTTATTTCTTCTTGTCTAGTTTGTTACAGTCCAACACATTTCAGATTTTCATTTTATGCAAGACGGCTTGTTGAAGATTACTGTCGTTTTTAGCTGGATTAGTTTATTTGATTTGTTGGTTTAGATTACTCTCTGATCACTAAGTATTTTTGTTTAGAGTGGTATTTCGGGGCATGATCAGATTTGTTTTGAAAATAGATATTTCAATTAACCTTTTAACATCAGTATGTGTGTTTTCTTCATAAACGATGCCCATTTAAACAAGCTATACATTTAAAGGCATGCGTGATAATTCAACAACTAAATTCATTAATATGATACATCAACTACTAAACTCAATACATCATAAGTTAAACTCAATTCGCGATACATGGGAACACCAAACTGCATATGCAACTTGCCATATTTCACAATTGATCAACCGAGTCACATGAATCACATTTAGCATATATGCCCTGAAAATCTGATCAACAGGACTCATTAGCAGGACTCCGAGCACAAGATCAAATATAGAAAATGGACTTGTAAATCCTCCATCTGCAACCTCTCTCCTCGATCTTTGATTCAAAATATGGAACGAAATACTCTAATAATCATTCACTTAACAATATTTTTCTGCCCTACACTGCTCTTTGAGTTTGACTAAAATAATCATGTTTTTAATATTGAAGATAACAAACAAAACTTCTTCAACGAGACAGTTTGTGTGATGGTTAAGCTCTATACGTTTATTTTTGTAGTTTTAACATACACCCAATCCTTCAGATGCTAAAGTCAATGTTTCAAAATCTAAAAACAATATACTTGTTTTGAAACACACAATAGTTGTTATTTTAAAATAGCTATAATACTTCAGAGGATAAAATAATACATAACGTTGATCAGTCAGATTTGTCAAATATACATGTTTGCCGTTGATTTAATAGATCTTGATGCCATGAACTCGAAACCATTACTATATATACATGGTGTCCGTCTGTGTTCCAACAAGCCATTATCCAACTATTTGAAGTCGGTTATATAAACCTTATTTCATCAGTCGGGCGAGAAAGTGGGATGGTTCTCATGTATCTGGATCTTATCGGAAAAAAAGAGAATCCTTAGAATATTAATTGGGATTCCAATCATTCGGTCAAAATACATTGATCATTTATATTTAAATATGTCATTTTTTTAAAAAAAATTTTCAATTTATTTTATGTCTTCCTCTACGCCATTTCAATATTAATTAATGTTTTTTCATTTTTCATCTTACGTATACTGAGACATTTAGGGATTTCAACATATGTGTCCAATTTCAAAAGTTTAAGTTTGATTCTTAACCAGTATTACTTTTCAATTTAAGAGTATAAGTCTAGTTCTCATCAAATCTAACTTTTCAGTTAAAAAGTATAAGAGTTATTTTGTAAAATAAAGATTTTATCTCAAGAGTATATGCTTAATTATCAACAACTATCAGTTGTCGGTAGTTTACTTTGTATAATATAATCTTTATTTCAAAAGTATAATTTTCAAATAAGAAACTGATATTTTCCCTTATATCTGATGACATTAATTGCACTTTCTTGTTTTCCCTAAAAAAAATTAAACCAAGTAATTCGTTATTTTTTAAATTAGTATGTTCATCTTATTTAGGACACACTTATAAGAGAACGAAGGGACTCGAGGGAGTACGTTCGTTGGGTTCTCTTTGTTTTAGAAGAGAAATATTTCTTTGGAGAAAATTTTTTTTGGGAATTTATGTAAGAAAGAGAAAAAAAAAAAGTTATAATTATGTTATTTTTTGAATTTATGTGAGTAAAAAATTAAAATTTGAATTTTAAATCTAATAGAGAATGAGATTGTTTTTTTTTACGTGAGTTACTCTGCCTCCAGTATAAAAACTCCAACACGAATTTGGCAACATGGAATCCAATATTCAAAGCTGATCTCGAAATGTACGAGAGATTGACTAAGGAATTTGGTGAGGATGGTTGAAAATGACGAATAGAAGAAAAGAAAATGGCTTCGTCTATTTTTGCCTTTGTCTTTAGAATCTCATAGAAGAAGAAAAAATCTTGGTTTGTTCTTATGGCAAAATCAATTTTTCAATTTTTTGACACTTTGGCTAGTGGAATTATATTTTCACCCTATAGAATCTCTTGGCTGCACCGTTGTTGTGCACTGTAAATTAGCCTATTAGGGGTGGGGATTTGTGTGGTGTTTGGGTCAGTAACGTTGACATAAACTCTAACTTCACTTGTTTGATTATTTTTGTCAATCTATTTGATTCGCAAACATTTTGGATTTGTATCAGGTTCATGTCATATTTTATTAAATTACTTATGTTGAATTCGGGTTGACGAATTCATGTGTCGGTAATTTCTACCTTAACAATACTCATTTCAGTATTCGTATTGACTAATTTAATCCACAAAATCTGTCAAAACTCTACCTTAACCTATTTATATCGTATCAAAAATTGTCACTCTTACTATCAATAATTTCTTGTGTTCTGTGAATATTTTGTATTGCTTGTACATGCTGTCAAAATATTTCAAGCTCATATTACATTTTAAATTGATCGAGTTAACCTCCTATAAAACCGGTTTATACATGTAACCACTATTCACATGAACATTATTAGTACCCTTCAAGTGAAGAGTACTGTTTTTTTTTTTTTTTTTTGTAATACTTTTTGACACAAAGGATGCAAAACAAAACAAAATATATATTCATGAATATCAATGATATTCTACTCATGTAAAAGCGATTTATGCATGCAACCAGTGTTCGCATGAAAAATACATGATATATATATATATATATATATACATGATATATATATATACTTTCAAACTAATACAAAGAAAGTGAATTTTTTTTTTTATGTTCACAAGGATTAATGATATTCTTCAAGAGTATTCCTTTTATAAATATTATAAAAAAAAACATAAAAACACAATTTATGTTTGTGAACAGTACCATTTTCACAAGTATGAGTTTAAGGACCTGTTTGATAACAATACTTAATGCTTAAAATTATTTAACTAAGCAATAATGACTTTCGCTCTGTTTAATAACGAAAATCCAAACCTTTTAATTAATTAAGTACTGCTTATTTCCTTTAGGAAAATTTAAACAATAAAAGTTAGCTTATTGCTTATCACTTAATGCTCCACGTAATATTTTTTTTTAATAATTCATATTTGATTTCAAAAATTACCCCTTTTATTAAATTCATATTGATTTAACTATAAATATATTTTTTTAATAAATTATTATTTTATTTTTTCTTCACTGGCATACCATGTATTTTAAACTTTGTTATCATAATATTGTCAAAAAATTGTTTTTTTATTACTGTATTTTGGTATTAAAAATTTATTTAATAAATTATATCATTTACTTGTTTTTATAAATATCATTTGTGCTGTATGTTTAATATTACTTATATAATTTATTAATTATATATGAGTTTAATTGTAAAATTTTTAATTTATTTTAGAATGCAATAGTGGACTCGTTTTTATTTTTAGGGATTTTAATAACTTGTAAAAAATTATCTTTTTTTATTATATTATTCAATTTAATGTATTTTCTCTTATTTTGTTTTTCCTTATGTGTTTTATTCATCATAATTTATGTTTTATTATAAAAATTTGATATTTCGCATATATAAATATTAAAAATTTCAACGTAAGAGTAAAATAGTACATTTTCAAGATTTCAACATCAAGATCAGCATATTTATCAAACAAGATCGAGTGATTAAGCATTTTGATTCAGAGGCTTGGAAAATATATTTCAGCAGTAAGATGTTAAGTGCTTAATCAATTAAGCATTACGGTTTCAGCATTAAACATTCAACTATAAGCATTAATTTTTATCAGACGGACAATTGTATTAAAAAAAAAAAGGAAAAATAAAATTTATACTTGTGAACAGTATGAGTGCTACTGTTCACAAGTATCTAGGGGTGGTCAAAAACCCGCGGGTCGGGTCGAACCGCAGGTTGGACCCGGAAAAACAGACTCGCGGGTCTGGTTTTTTTCAGTTTCGGTTCAGGGTTGAACCTGCGCGTCGGTTCGGTTCCCTCTCAAAATATTTTTTTTTCTTTCCATAACTGCGGGTCGGTTTTTTTCTAGTTCGGTTCCCTCTCAAACCAGTGGGTCCAGTTCGGTTCTCCATCCAATTTTGGGTTTTCTAAACTTAAAACATGTAAAATTATAATGCTCATTGGCATAAGTCATAATTCAAACACACAACCTAAGGTTGACAAACCAATCTTAAGAAAAACTAATTAACCACTCCAACAACTCTTTATTTTGTTATTTTTTCTTCTTATCATTATATTATACAACATTAAACTATAAATTATTTAATATCTTTTTAATTATATTAATGATTTAAATTACATCACACATGTATTTCACAATCTAAACAAAATTAATTTTTATATAAAAAAATAAATAATATTTTATTTCATAAATTTATATATTATTTCAAATTTAAATACTATGCTTATCAATTGAAAATTGATATCTTAAATAAGTAAAATTATACTCTATTATTCTTTTATTACAATATTTTTTTAAATAGTAATATAAATGTACAAACAGTAAAGAGAAAAATAACACAAAATGTAAATTTTACCATTAGTTTATATAGTATTATAATGTATATTGTTTTAAAAAAATTTATTATAATATATGTAGTATAAAGAATTGATATATGAAATTAATATATAAATAATATAATAAAGATAATAAGATAATATAACAAAACAAAAAGTAGAAGAAGTGGCTAATCAGCTTACCTTAAAGGCAATTGTTAAACTTAGGTCATGTGTTCAAATCTCATGTTAAGCAAAAATAATATAATTTTGAAACTTTTTCACTGGAAGCAAAAAAAAAAAAAAAAAAAAACCGGCCCAAACCCGACCCGACCCAGCCCGGCCCGGTCGGGTCTATACCCGACCCGAAACCGACGGGTCGGGTCGGGCCGGGAATCACATTTGCTCACCCCTACAAGTATCAGTGAGTATCCCTTTAAGTAAAATAAAAAACAACAAAAAAAATAATACTTTTGAACAGTACTAATGGTATTGTTCACAAATATAATAATCAAACTCTTGAAAAGTATCACTTTAAATAATAAAAAAAAACTTTGAAAGACTATGATGCGTGCTCTTATAGCATTGCTATTATAGAAAGAGTAACGTGCTACTCCTGAAAAGAGTAAGGGTTATACTCTAAGTCCCTAACAAATAAATACAGTAAATAACAATATCAACTTTATCCTTTGAATATATACTAACTTGCTACTCTTCAAAAGTAACAGTATTACTCTTCTAGAGCAAAGTTGATACACTAATAAGTGTCAATATTGTGGAAGTAGACAAGTGTTTCTATTAGTCTTGTAGTATCACTAGTCCATAAGAAATAAAAACAGAGATATAGAACAGATTTTGGGACATGCACGTCTCTACATATAGACACGCATATCCAGCGGCGAACGCAGAGCTAAATTTCCGGGGGGGCGAGCGTAATGAGAATTTTTTTCGCGGGTTATTAAATAAAATACATACCAGTAAAGTATCAAAATAAACATAACAATATATGTCCAAAAATTAAAACCTTAATGAGAAATTTAAAAATAAAGAAATACTAGTAAAACAACTAATTCTTAAAACTACTAACAATAAAAAACTACACAAAAATTAGAATTAAAAAAAAAATAAAAACTTACAAACATACAAGCTGAAGCTATAAAGGCCAAAGGGAGGGAGAACCGGAGAAAGAGGCACGGCTGCAAACTGCAGTGGACGCCGGACGGGACAGACGGCGGCGGAGGAGTTGCGCGGTGGTTGTTTACGGAGGAGCGGGAACGCCGCTGAGCCTTGACTGCTGCAGCGCGCTGCTGCTCTGTTTTCAATGGGAAAACAAAGAGAAGAGAGGAAAGAATTCAAGGAAATGTTAGGTATGAATTGGGGGAAATTGAATTATTGGCCATAGGTTCAAAATGGGGAGGGATTAATTTGCAAAATTCAATTTTCAGTCAGGCCCTTAATGTAAATTTTTTTTTTTTTGCTTTTTCCCCCTTAGTAAAACGACGTCGTTTTACTAAGGGGGCATAAAAAAAAAAGAAAAAGAAAAGAACAAAAGCTGAAGACTTCATCTTCTTTAGCGGGTCTTCTTCTTCGAGAAGACTAATGGCAGGGCAGCAGCTGAAACCTAAGTTTCAGCTGCGCCGCTGCCGGGGCGGAGTCGAAGGGTAGTAATACTACTACCCTTCGCTCCCGGATAAAGGGGGGGCAGTGGCACCCCCCCCCCCCCCCCCCCGCCCCCCCTTCTCTCCGCCGCTGCGCACATCCTCTCATGTATAAATTGCATTTTATACATAAATACACTTCATGCGAGTTTTTGTGTTTTAAATTTTATTTTCAAATATATGTCCATATTAAACTGGAAAATTGTTAAGGGTGTAATATTCAAAATTCTTTAAAAGAAAATAAATATTTTTTAATTAGTAACAGGGTCATAAAATTAGAGTTTATATTTTAATTATTTTGTCCAATACCTTATTACCCTTTTATACTATTTTTTAGAAGTACTACTTTAATAATACTAAATAGGTTCGTTAGATTCTTGAAATTTGATTTACGGAACTCTCACCAAATTCACCGTTCATAGAGAGAATATGTTGATACCCAAAATTCCTTTTAACTGGGGAAGACTAATACTAGATGCAATGTGAACAATTAAAAAAATAAACCACCATGACATTTGAATTTTGACTATCAACGTACAGGGACTGAAAACTAAAGAGAAAAGATCGTAAAAGTAATGAAACATAAAGGAATGGAAAACTCGAATATGAGGAAGATGTTGAAGAAGCAGAATTGTTAGAGCTCGACCTACCAAAAATAAATCAATGGTTTGCGTCATAATTAATTATATAGCAACAAATTTGAAAATCTAGTACTAACAAGTTCCAGTTCATGGCACTATCACAAAACGAGTTTTTGACACCTGTTATTAAAGTCATTTCGCACCAAGTTTACCAATTTTCAGAAAGGTGCGAGAGGTATGCGGTGCAAACATCTCGAGTACCGGTTGTTTCAAACTCGGTGTAAACATTTACACCGGTTGTTGAATAAAACCAGTGTAAACTTTGAAAAAAAAAAATTTACTTCACATATATACTAATTAAAATAACGAGAATATATTACACAAATAAAAAGAAATTGTGAAAAAATAGTCCTAAATGTTCTGAACTAATTAAAAATGCAATAATATATTCAACTTTATCACAATTAGTTTTTATATCAAATATGTATTACATAACAGAAAAGGCTATAAATTCTATTAAGATATCCATTACAAAATGCTACAAGTGTAATGATAGTTTCCTACCTTCGTCATCCTCCCCAACTTGGCCTTAGGTTGCTCTCGAACTGCTTTCATATTTTCTTTCATATATCCTCCTCCAAATAAAAAAATAACAATTGCCTTTCAAACTAACTGCTTCCATACTTTCCTCCATTCTCATCCAAGTCAATAACGATATTAGTCTTAAATTAATTTGGATCAGCTGTACTTTTCAAGTTCATCATCGGCCGAACTTTTCAGGTTCATCATCGACCGAACCTTTCAAGTTCATACTCTTCCAGTTTGGACTTATGTTACTCTCATGGCCATCCTCCGCCATTTTGGCTCTAGGTGCAAAAACGCTACGTTTTCAGTTACGCTTTGAACTAGAGCATTATCCACTCTAGTAAGATGACGGAAGAATGGAAGAAAAAGTGTACGTGCGACCTGCGCAACATCTTGCAAAAATGTGATGCAATGAGTAGATTCCCTACTTTTTCCACCCGTTGCATATGCTCACTTAGTCATTAACTCAACAACTAGCAAAAAACTCAAGAGAGTTTAAAATAAGTGAGTGGTCTACACTCTCTTTCTATAAGTTTTCAATCAATATCAAACACTATTTAGTCCAAACACACACACAATTATTAATAAGGGGGCAAAAAATAAGATTGTGCCCTCTGAGATATGAAAATACAAATAGAGATTAAATAAAGAAAACACCAAGTAGACCCGCACCACTGTGCAGGGTAGTCAACTCTCACTAAAAACATTACAACAAGTTTAAAAGTTTACATAAACGGATTTAAAAATAATTTGGAAAAAAAAAATTAACAGTGCATCAGAAATCGGTATTAAAAATTTACAAAAATAGATTCTAACATGGCCTAAAAAGAGGAAAACTGAAATCTCAATTAATCAATAGCAACCTAAGATGAACCTAAGAAGGGGAGGGAGTGAATTAGGTTCTTGACCATTTAAAAATATTTTTTCTACAAAGAAGATCAACTTTGAAAAATCATTTTCAAAGACAAGTTTTAAAACCAATTTAAAACTAGATTTCTAAGTGAGGTGTGAGATTAGTAATTTGCAAAACATGAAAGCAAATAAACAAGAAGCAAGACACACCAAATTTATAGTGGTTCGGAATCTTCGGATTCCCCTTGAATCCTATTCCACTCCCCAAGTTCTACAACTTGAACGAGTGTTTCAATCCCTTACACTTGCTTAACTCTTTCTCAAGAGATTAAGACTTTTTACTTGCCTAGCTAATCTAGCTCTAGACTTAGGACTTTACCGTTTACTTAGTCCAAACTCTTGGATTAGACTCCCTTGCCTAAGGCTAGCAATAGATCTTTTTCCCAATCCTTCCTCAAGGATTTTAGGTCTTACTCAAGACTCCCCTTGCTTAGCAATTAGGACTTCACAAATGCCGAAACTCAACCCCTTGAGATAGGACTTCTCCTTCTCTTCTTGCTCCCCCTTACTTCATGCTTAACTATTAATCAAGAGCTTGGGACTTTGCCTCACTTACAAGATGCCTATAACATTTACTCAAGTGTTTAGGACTTCCCTCAATGTGTTTACAAAGTAGGAAATTAGTGTTATAAAAATAGTTAACTATTACAATGAATAAATTCTAGTCTAGCCTAGCTATGAAATAAATTGCTAGAACTTTGAAATGATTTTTTGAGAGATTTTTAACACTTAAGATTTAGCATAAAATGGATGGAGAGAGATTGTATAAGTGTTCTTGAAATGGGGGTATTTATAGGAGAAGAGAGCCTTTGAAAAGGTTGAAAAAATGGGCAAAAATGGGACTTCCCGAAGCTCCTGTGACAGTCACGACATGGCTCTACGACAATCGCGACTGTCGCAGGTAAGCATCGCAGGGTTAGCGTCACAGGCTAGCGTCGCTAGGCCTGCTGCTAGAGGCGCCTGTGCCTGCTGCACGAGGTGCCTGGCAGGGCTACTCGCCGTTAGCCTTTGTCGGCCCTTAATTTGACATTTCTTCGTTTGCTTGCTGTTTCTTTGTTTTGACTCCGTTTTCTTTTCCATTTTTTGCGTTGGTTCCCCCGTGAACTATTATTTTCATTTTTTGACTTAGAAACACCATGGATCCCACCTAAGGACATGCTTGGGACGTGTTTTTCTTCTTTCTTCATTTGTTTGCCGTTTCTTTGTTTTAGCTCGGTTTTCATTACCATTTTTTGCATCAGTTTTTCCGTGAACATTTCTCAACATTTTCTCACCTAGAAAAACTGTTAAATTAATTCTCATATTTGTTAACTCATCAATCAAAATAAGAATTAAAACCAACCGGGTCTAACAAAAACAATATGGACACTATTAAAATCATATCGCAATCGCAACATCACAACACAAAAGAAAGAAAAACATCCAAACTAAACACAAAGAGCAGTTGACTTGCACTACAGAGCTCTGTTCTTGATCTAAAAAAATTACAAGTCTAAAAATTTATATATAAAACACAATAAACATGGCGTCAATTTTATCTTTAGACATAGATCTTACTCATTTTCTTTGTAAGAATCACAAAAGTTGCATCTTTTCCATGGATGCCTATGAAGCAAAACAACAAAACATTAAAACCATCAAAGCTACAGAATATGTGGTACAAAAATGCAATGAATGTACTGAATAAGTGAGGTTTTGACATTTCTTTCGATTTTTCGTGACTGATAAAGGATAGTTGCTCCATGCTGGGACTCGATTCAAAACAGTTGTGGCAATGATGGCTAAATTTTGGGTGAGTCGAAGCATTGAAGAGAGCTACTAGGTTAAAAGATGGTGAAGAAGAGCTGTTACGACAAACTAGTGATTTTCGGCTCTATGTAAACGTAATTATTTCCCATTAACACCAATTATTGGTACAATTTTCTCTTTAATACTTGTGAACAGTACTCACGGGTGTTGTTCACCAATATTAGATACTTAAAGAGAGTATTATGGATACTCTCTTTAAGCATCTTAAATAGAGTAGTACATACTACCCGATAAACACTTAATGGAGACACCCATTTGGAGGCGGGTTTTTGGAAAAGAAACAATCGAGGCGGGTTCCAAACACCCGCCTCTAAAGGTAGCGAAAAGTTTCGGATGTAGGAATGGAGGCAGGTTCGCCGTCACCCGACTCCAATAAAGTACATTATTGGAGGTGGTTTCAGCGAAACCCACCTCCATTACGCGAATGGCTTATTGGAGGCGGGTTTCGTCGGAACCCGCCTCCAATGAAGTACATAATTGGAAGCATGTTTTGGCGAAACCCGCCTCCAATTATACTTTCTCGTTTTGGAGGTGGGTTTCGTCGGAACCCGCCTCTAATGAAGTACATGATTGGAGGTGGGTTTCATCGGAACCCACCTCTAATGAAGTACATGATTGGAGATGGGTTTTGTCGAAACCCACCTCCAATTATACTGTATCACAAGTTTTAAAAGGAAGTACATATATACACAAATATATATTAATTCTGAAACAAATCAAGTGACAAAGAATAGCCTAGTGGTAGTTCAGTCTTATGCCAATCCCAAGAACGTGGGTTCGAACCCTTCTAGTTTTCTGAAAGTTTAAATTTTTACCTTCAAATTTGCTAAATCCCACATCGCTAGGAGATGAGGCATGGTTGATGCAACAGGTACCCGCCTCCAATAACCCAGTCAAACCCGCCTCCAAAAGGGTTAGTGGACGCGGGTTTCTCGGGCACCCGCCTCCACTAACCTGAATGGAGGTGGGTTTATTCGGGTTATTGGAGATGCACCCGCCTCCAATAACACTTTTGGAGGCGGGTCTCCACTTTGGAGGCGCCGGTATTGGAGGCGGGTTTTGGGTCGCGAAACTCGCCACCAATAAGGGGGAAAATCTGCCTCCATTAACTGTTTTTCGGGTTGTAACAGTTTCTTTTTTTTAATACTTGGGTACTATTCACCGATATTAGATATTTGAAGAGAATATTATGGATATTATCTTCAAGTATTTTGAATAGAGTTGTAGAGTTTTTTTTTTTTTTTTTTTAATACCCGTGAACAGTACCCATATTGTTCACCAATATTACATGCTTGAAGAGAGTAATATTGGATACTCTCTTCAAATAACTATTACATTTGAAAATAGTACTCCTGTTCTATTAGAAGAGTCCACTTTGGTGTACTAAAATACACACTTGAAGAGAGTAAAGATTTACTTTTTTCAAGTGTCATAATTATTTAAAAAGAGTAAAACCTTAACCAAAATTTCATTCACCCCGTTTCAAGGAAGAAAATAGAACAAAAGAGCATCTATGCATTAATTAGTGAGCTAGAAAGAAAAAAAAAATACTGAAGCAGAACGATCAATAATCAAAATGAACTTGTTTAGAAAAAAGAAAGTTCAATAAGTAACTAAATAAATATGAACATCTCATTGTAATAGTTAGTATCGTCGTGTGACCACCATGGCAACAAATACAAATTTAGCCTAATTACCCCCAGGGGAGTAGCTCAGTTGTTACTTGGGCAACAGATTTCACCCAAAGACGCAAGATTGAGCCCTGGTAACCGCAGTGTGGATTTCATCCCCCCAAATGTGGGGGATAGTCCTTGTGGGCACCAGGCACTAGTCCTCCTGCCTAGGAGGCCGCTGAGTCACCCTGATTTACCTCCCACACGAGGCTTTGGAGGCTGGGCGGTGTGGGCCCTGCGGGCGAGGGATATCGCCTTTTGCACCTAACAAATTTAGCATAATTAATGCTCCTCCTCTCTTTCCTTTTTTTTTTTTATTTTTTATGGCATATAAAGTTCTAATAGGAAATACAAATTTACAAACGTAAAGAAGCCTTTGCCACCTCATGCGCAACAGTTACTACTTCCCTATGAACTTTAAAACATGTACAGATAGATTGAGAAAGTGTCTCTATACCCTGAAATGACCTGTGCTATTGATCTCCGTTGGAGTCTTTTAGAGTCCATGCTGTTGCTCCTTTAGTGATCATCGCAGAGCCATCAATTATTGCTGTAATGAACATCTGTTGGGAATTAGAAGGAAATGTAGACCATTGATTCTGATATATATATAGCTGCCACCAAAACCGAACTCTTTTGGCAAGATCAAATTCATTGTAAGAAAATAAGTTATGGTTTTTGTACTTTTTCGGCATCTCACACATACTGAGCTGATATTCAATCCTTTTTGTTGTAGTGCATCTCAACTGAATTTAATAAAAATATACAAAAGGTAAACTTTTAGTTTTATAATTACTAAATTGAAAGAAAATGATACTTTAAGTACTAAATTGCAATTTGCAATAAACTTTATGGACTTATATTCTTTTTATGTTAATTTGACTTGGAAACAGTGCATCTCTACTAAATTTCACTAAAATATACTGAAAAAGATAAACTATAAGGACGAAATTGAAAGAAAATGAAACTTTAAGGAATAGTTTCATCATCAGATCCTGTCCAGGTTAACTTACTGTTCACTGTGGATTGGATTTCTTTGCTTAATTTCTTGCATATGTATGAGGTTGTCCTAATTGAGATGTACCTCGTTTCGTTATGTTGTTTAATTTTTTGGTTTGACGCAAATATTGCCGTTGGAAGGATATCCTTGTTGCCCACAATCTATCTCTGGAGTTTATTGCCCACAATGTGTTGTTTTGTTTCATGAATTGATATATATTATGTTGTGTTTATTGAAAGATTAAATCAGAATTTAAGGGGCTTTTGTAGTTGAATTCAGATTATTATTGAATACGACTAGTTTTTAGTTATGTTGACTGATCTCACATAGGAGTAGGAAAAGATATGGCTCGATGAGCCCTGCTCAATTTTATATGAATGCTTTAACTTTAACAAAGGCTTGGAAGCTGTGTGACTTCCTTATCACCATTCCATGTCAAACAGGTTTAGAATTCAGCAGATAGTGATAAGAAGAAAAAAATGAACAATTGAGGGCGGGAATGGAAATGGGAATCAAGGTCACTCATATCCATGGATGAATTCCTCATCAAATGAATCATAAATTTCTTTTAGTGGATATGAAAGTTGAAATTATCAGATTCCTATACATACGTACCAAAACATCAGAATTTTAATCCTAAAATCATATGTCCGTTCCCTCCATTCTCATTCTCGCCAAATACACCTTAAGATGATTTACACATGTGTGTAACTGACCCTTAAATGTCATATTACAGTGGGTGGAAAATAGAGAGCCGGTAATTCATATTAAAAGGTAAAGGGAAGGCCCAAAAAGAATTAGAAAGAAATTAGAAAGGAAAATATGTTATGTTCAAATATAAATGAAAATTTCAGCAATTTTTTTTTGCGAGTCAATCAATTTTATTATTATTTTTTTTTTACATTTTTTTAGAAACATTTTATTTTTTACTTTTTCTTTTCATTTTTTTTTTTTTTTGGGTGAAACAACCCTCGGCTGGAGGACACGAGGCCCTTATTCAACTTTCAAAACTCGTGAAAGCCATACAAAATAGAGGGGACATAAAGCCAAAACTCTGTCACAAAAAAGCCAGCAGTTTAAACCCTAAGGTAGGGGAAACTTCTGGCGTCTAAAATTATCAATCCTTTCAGCTGTCGCAGGAGGGAGTCCAACGAGAAAAAGGGCGACGAAAAGGTGCCACTAGCCCTTGTTGCGAGTGCATCTGCCACTGCATTAATTTCCTCCCCTGTAATTGTGCCGCAGAGGGTATTGCCTCCGTAAAATCCCAATCCTAAATAACATTGTTGCCACTTGCCACAGCCTCTTCCCACTTCTCACGGCTTGGACGAGCACCTATGAGTCCGTTTATCCACTTCCAACAGTCCCATCTGCCTACAAGTCATAAGGGCATACAACAAAGCAAGAGCATCAGCCTGGAACGTCGTGTAGTGCCCAAGAAAATGCTACCTACAAACACCACTTCTCCTGATTATCCGCGCAAGACTGCTCTAGCACCCGCAGGCCCTGAGTTGCCCATTGAGGAACCACATTCAACTTGTACATCGCCGCCTTGGACCCCCCCCCCCCCCCCCCTGCTACCACTTTATTGCTCCTTTTCTTGCAATATGCCCAAGTGGTGATTATAGATCCAATGAGAAACTGCGCTGACCCTAGGTAGACCGATGGATTAACCAACCCCATTTCCTATACCAATCTCTGAACATCAAACACAATCCGGTCAACCCGTTTCGGTGTGCCCTCAAAAACTGCCCGACAATAGGCTTTCCAAATCTCCCAACAAATCACAACTGGGACGATGTCAGTTATCTCCCACAGGAGCTTTCTCACTTCCATGTCCTCTCGAGCCCAAAACAATTCCAGGCACTCCTCCAACGTAGATATGCCACCCAAACTCAAGTGCAATAGATCCAGCCACGTCCCCCATACCTTTTGTGCATGCTTACACTCAAAGAACATGTGTTCTAGTCCCCCCCCCCCCCCCCCCCTCATGCTTGCAAAAAGGATATTCAGAGGCCAGTGAGAACCCTATCCTTCACATAGCATCATCCAGTGGGAGTGCGATTTACAAGGCACTATATCAAAAATGATAGTTTGATCAGTAAAGGTGATAAAGCTCGTCGTAAGGCTACCAAAATGCACAAAAATCAATGCTTAAACCTGTAAGAAATTACTACAAATAGTACAAAAAGCAAGGTCGATCCGCAGGGAAATGTTGATTGAAACTCTCATTTCTATCGATTTGAAAAATAGTTTGATTTGCAATCACCTCTGTGTCAGAGAGACCTCTAAATTTTGTCACTTTATAAAAACTAAAACTTCACAAGAACAAATAAAATTATCAATCAAAAGAACATTCCAACATCATGTAAATCGCATTAACCTCATGCATATAATCATAAACATCTAAAGGAAACTAATAACATAGCATCAATCAGTTATAGGGTACCGTGGGCTCCCTACGACATACCCCAATCCCCCCTTAGCGTGTTGGCAATCACCGTGGGCTCTCTACAACATGACTACTGCTCTAGCTAATCTAATTAAAAGGCCGTGGGCTCCCTATGACACCTTATTAACCAAATTAACAGCATTAAAAGCTAGGGGAACATGATACTAACAATTCTTATTGGATTAACTTTAAGAATTATTACCCAATGAAGCTAATTTTGTCACTAATTGACATTACTGATTTTTAACAAGTTGATCAGACTTACTAAAATCCTAGTATGCAGAACTATGTTCATAGGATGAAAAGAGAATGCATGCAATTAGACAGAATTCAATTTCTAGTTTCATATGTGCATGGGTTAATGTTCTTTACATAATGTTAGAACTAAATGTTTACCTACTCATGGTTATGGCAAATACACTAAAATTTAATCTAAAAGCCATTAGAGAAAGCAACAAAGAAGAAAATAAAGAAATAGAGTACTTATTAATGAAATCAAATCCAAACCACCCTCCGTTTGGGCAAATAGAGACCTGAACGAGAACAATCCAGCAACAAGAACAACTCTAAGTTTTACTGCACCAATCTTTCCTTAATCCCAAAACGAAAAACAAAGGAAAAACTAATATAAAACTACTTGAAGATCTTAAAGAAGAACTAAATAAAACTAAAGAGTGTATCAAAAGCTTCAAGGGAAGCTAAACTGAACAAAGGAGAACTAAAAACTAGAGAGAACTCTTGCTGAAAACTAGAACTATTGTAAGAAAAAATATGCTAAAGACTGAATGATTTTTTCCTTCTGTAATCTCCTTTATTTACAGCTATAGAAAGTGCTAAAAAGTAGGGAGAAATCTCCAATTTTCTCCAGCTGCATTCCAACGTGAATGAGATCACTTTTGATCTTATCATCTTCACTTGTTCCAAAATCAGCATTTCAAACCCAGATAAAATCTCATCCTTATATCCTTCTTGCTCCTTCCTGAACCTTCTTTTATCTCTTTCTCTCTAGTGAAAACTTCATAACCATGGTAACTCTCTCATTTACTGAATGCTGGAATTTGTCTTCTTGATTCACGGTTGGAACACCCGAGACTGCTCCATATCTACACCCTTTTCGCTGCTACCTTTCATTTGATCAAACAGACCCTTGCTTTCTCCTCATTTTAGCTCATTCTTCTCCTTCTTGACTCAATCTCTAAACATCTGCTCTTGGCTTCATAAAATAACAAATATACCCGTGAAAAGTACCCAAGAGACACTAAAATAAAACAACTAAAAGACACTCATCAAGAGGAGGCTTCCGCCAGAAAGCCGGGGGATGGTCTTCCGGGCCTCTATACCGATATATGTCATAGGGCGAGCGAATACTAAAATCCCTCCAAATGTTCGGTGATGTGAGTTCCAACTCCAATTGATGCGGAACGGAGAACTCGACATGAAAAATTGGCAAGGAAAGTCTGATTTGCAAGAGACAGCTCTTAACCTCTAGAATCCTTACTTTAGATTCGGCAGACTATTAAATTAACCTAAGCTAATTTAAACACGCAATTCAAACCAAGCAAAGAATTAAAGATCGAAACAACGCATGCAATTAGGCAGAGCAATTACCTAATATCGTATAGTTTATGTAATCTATTGTAATCTACAAATCATGCAAATTACTTAAGCTCAAATATAGAAGAGTGATTTAATATAGTATATAATTAATACTTTCTCATAATTAAATCAACTGTTGGATAACGGATAATTAACCCTTATTTAAAGTTATAGGAGGTGGTTCATATTTCCAGTACAAAAAAGTAGAAAACAATTGAAATTAGAACTCAATCAAGAGATTGATCCTTACAAGAACCAAATCCTAAAGGAACTAGGATTTGTGTAGGAATGGAATTTCGGCTTTAAAAGGTTAGTGAACCTTGCCACAATTACAATCAAAAGAAGAATAAAACAATAGTTCTAATTATAATATAAAAGGAAAGTAAAAGTCCGATTGGATTTAATTGGATCCAATTTCTTCTTCGTGATACTTTGTTGGACTGGAATCCTAATTGGATTCAATTTGCTAAATAGACATCTGAACGGAATTAGTCATGTGATGAATGAATTCATTTTGATCACCAATTAATTAATCAATTGGGTTGGGCCATTAAATTAAATAGGATCATATTGGTCCATTTAATTAATTTTATCCAATTGGTCCATTTAATTACTTGGATCTGATTGGGCCATTTAATTAATTGGATCAAATTAATCTCTACTGGCCCATTTAATATAAATTAGCATGTTCAGCTTTGATGTGATTTTGATCATCCATTTGACCCCACAGACTTGACTTTTATGTTGAGTAGGGATTTTTGCATCATCCGAAACATTTTCTTAATAAGTATTCACTCATATATATTTTCTTAAATATTTTTTTAGCTTCAATTTTTCTTTCTACTTTGTATTTCTAATGTGTTTAAAATTTCCCTAAATCCACTAAGTGGCCAGATTATCAGGGCATTCCGTTAGTGCTAATGGAGGTTAACAATGCTAGTATATTTTTGACCCGTTTAAATTATTATAGATACATTCCTGCCTTAAAAATATCAAAGCGGACACAATCGACAAGTATAAGTATATTTTTGATAGTTACCTCTTTTTAAATTGTTAAAGAGTTGTTATATGTAGAGATAATGGAATGAAAAGGTAAAATGGTAGATAAATACGTTTACAAAGATACGTTTCTGTAAGGACAACTTTTTTTAGTCCAATTATATTTAAACATTAAGTTACCTGATAGGGTTTTTCACGCTCAAACAAATTAAAGAGAAAGGAATAAAAATTGGAGGAAGAAATCATAACAAGGAAATAAAAGAACATAATTGGCGAGATTTATTAAAGGAAAAAGCAGACCATCAACCTACTTGCTTCTAAAGTGATTATATTTTCCCTTTTTTCTGAAATAATGAAATTTTCCTTCAAAATTTAAAAAATAACGACTTTTTCTTTAATCAAATTTCCAGAAATAACGAAACCAAAGATGTTATCTTCACTTTCTGGGAAAATTTCTTGAAGCATTGTTTTGTATGGAAAGCAAAACTGGTATCTTCGATTTTTTTTTTTTTTTTCACTAAAATCAGTTTCGCTCTTTTTTAAAATTGCCGAAAACACTGTTCTTTTTATAAAGTAAAGCTTGTAACTTTACTCTCCTTGAAAATTTTCCAAACAATTGTTTTGTATGAAACACGAAGGTGGTGAAGGAAACTTTCGGTAAAAAATTGCCCGAAACATTGCTATGTAGAAAGCGAAACCCACAAAAACTGAAGTTATAGGGGGGACAAAGAGAATGAAGGAGACAATTCTGAAAAAAATTGTGAAGAGTAGTTTATACCTTAGATAATTTGTTCTAATTGTGATCATTATTGTAAAGACGTTTTCTCCATGATCTCAAATAATTTATTAAATATATGCACGCAAGAATGTGTCATTGTGAAAGTAAAAAAAAAATTGATATATATAATAGAGAATATCGTTTACTATTTTTATAAATTTGTCTTTTTCATGTAAAAAACATACGTGAAAGATGCACGTAAATTAATGCGTTATGGAGAATAAACTTTGGCGGTATAAAAAAACACTTCATTTTACTAGTGTAGCTGCTTAAAATAATGCCACGTGACAGCTTAGTCATCATCCTACTAAGCATTTTTACCTCCTGTTTTTGCATTATATTTGTCACAGTTTCCATTCCAATTCCATTTGTATATGTAAATATATATGCATTGGATCGAAAGCAAAAATACGTAAAGTAAGCACAACAGTAATCAAACTGAATAAGACATATAAATATAAATTAAAATTTCATTTAAGTAATAATTAACTAATTAAACTAAACATGGTGAAGCGAATATAAAAGCAGTAATTAATTCTGAGTAAAAGGATTAGCAATATTGCTTGGCAAATCAATACCAGCAGGGCCGGAATAAAGAACAAGTTTGTCTCTTCTTGAATAGCAAATACGAGCCATCAGTAGCGCCAAAGCAACTGCAACCACGCCACCAACCACTATGGCCGCAATGATCACCGACGTATTCATCTCTCTCTCTCTCTCTCTCTCAACTAAAACATATATTATTGTTATATGTATCAAGTTAATTAATATTCGTTTATTTATAGGCTTTGAACTAGCTAGATTAATTATTATTTGTTTGGTAAATAATTAATTCGGGAAATATATATATACATGCATAATATGTATTTTATTCTAATTTTCTTTCCATGCATGCATATATAGAAAGAAAATAATTTAATTAGGAGTGATTAATGATTATATAGATATATATATATATATATTCCCTCTTATTTGAAGTAGCAAAATAATTAAACGATCATAGATAAATAAGTATATACAGTGGCGAATCCAGAAATTACATTTTAAAATTTTTGGAGGGATCCAATATACATATAAACTTTTTTTGACTTATGTCAAAAAATATATATATAAATTTTTTTTTTTGATAGTTAAATACATTGTAAAATATATATATATAATAAAAAAAAATATACATTAGTAATAAGGGTGCATGAGAGTGTTGGAAGGGTATGGGACTACCCTACCCCCTGGCTCCACCCTTGTACATATATAACTACGTTTTTTTATGATGACTTAATTTCCATTATTTGTTTGAATTTGATTAGGTTGTTCAGTAGAGGAAAGATTTGTGAAGCAATATATATATATATATATATATATATATATACACACACGTACATGGAAAGTTGCGGGAAAGTGAAGCAATATATGCATATAATTATATTTTAACGCTTTCAATCAATATTAATTATGGAAATATATATGCCTAATATATATTTTATTTTAATTTAATTTTCTTTCCACGCATGCATATGTAGAAAGAAAATAATTTAGGAATGATTAATTATTATATATGTCAGATATTCCCTCTTATTTCAAGTGGCAAATAAATTAAAACGATCATTCAGTTAAACAAGTCTTGAGTTACTGCAGTATATTAGAATTTACTGATGTTTTAATTCGGTTATCTTTTAATTTTGTTAATTGTTTTCTAAATAGTGATTGCCACAATAACTGGTTAGTGGTTGAGGTTATCCTTCTATCTCGCTGGTTTTATGTAAGTCAATTACAACAATTAATGATTCGAAACTTTTAACCCGTGGGTGCACTGCACATTTTTTAAATAATTCAATTTATGAGCAAAATATATAACGCAAAACAATACCTGAAGGACAAAAATGAATGTGAAATAAGTGTTGTATATCACGCTACGAAGATTTTTTTGCATATCTATGTCTTGGGAAATAAAATTTTAAAAGTGAAAAAAATATATCAAAATATATATTGAAAAAAAAAATATTATAAAATGAAAACTTATTTTGAAGACAAAGCATTCCCTCCCATTCGTGATTTATAAAAAGAATTGGTTATTTTAATAGAACCTAATGCTTTGGGCACCCCCTCAATTGTACGGTACATTGTTGCCCCAGTTTTGAAAATTTGCAATATTACGTGAGATTAATTTGGGTGTAGGATCAATATCAATAGGATCGAATTGTAGGACCGCAAGATCCAATACAAAATATCAGGTGTAAAATTACTCATAAATTATAAAAATTACTCTTATTTGAGTAATTTTAACAAGTTTTTATAAGATTTGATAAAAATCATAAATATGATCGATTTTGTGTTTTGGGATCGTAGCGTCGTACGATTCTATGATACATCTCGCAATACTGCAAACTATAATTGTTGCTACCCTTAATATATTGGGGGTGCCTATGCATAGCTACTACGCCGGAGATTTGCACATCACTGTCGAAGAATGACTTCAAAAGTTTTTTTCAAAAATATTGTTTGAAACTATGTAAATCGCATAAATTTTAGAGGTGGTGTAAATCAAACCGAGAATTTCTCATCTACGTGTAGAGTGGTTTTTTTCTTATTAGGACAAGTACTTCAAAAAAAAATTTAGTGTTTTAAGAGTATAAAAAACTTTAAAATGATGATTGGAAAAGAAATTACAAAATGTTTTTAAAAAATAATTTTAAATAAAATGTATTTACAGTACAATTTTTGAAGTACACTTTCAACATGTTTTATAAAATATTTTTAAAAAAATTAAATCATTTTAAGTTAAACTCACGGGTCGGCCTATCTTGCCCTCAATCCGTCCCCAACCCCGGACCCACCCCTACCCCGGACCTGATCCCGCCCCAACCCGGGACCCGACCCCAACCCCGGATCCGCTCCCTACACCGGACCCGACCCCGGCCCCGGACCTGACCCCTCCCCGGCCTCGACCCCGGCGCGACCTCACCCTGCCCACCCAAAAGAAAAAAATGGTTCATACACAGTAAAGATAATTTTTATATACTTTCCCGCATCAAACATAATTTGAAAATATTTTTTTCAAATACTTGTCCAAACATCTTTTAAACTATTTTTAAGTCAAAAAACGTTTTTATAAAATATTTGTCCAAACTCATAATTTATTTTTACAAAAACATATTTTATAAATATTTTTGAAAAACACTTTTATAAAAATGTGTTTGAAGTACTTGTCCGAACATAGCCTTTATAACAAACCAATGATTTATTAGTGCACAATTAAAGTGAGAGTAGCGATTGTAGAATCATGCCAATATTTAAGATAATGGTACAAATAATTATTCTTCTCAAAATTAATGATTTCGTGAAAGAAAATGAAATTAATGATGAAAAAAAATATTCAATTGGAGGAAATCAATTAGAGTGAATATTTGAGGATGTAACCTTAAATTTTTGTGGGATATTATATAAATTAACAGTGTTAGTGGAGTAGCAAATCACTAGGAATAAATAACAAATAAATTTGATATCTTTGTTCACATTTTCATACAAAATTGACAACTGTTACTATTATAAATTATAAACAGGTTGTACAAATCACTTTATAGAGCGAATGTATAAAATAATTTATCATTAATGAAATATAAATGTTGGTTATGTTCATTTATCATTAACTCAATTAAAGCAAATAGATTATAAAGTGCGACCATACAACCTGAGATGGAACATAATGAAGTCAGTGTAAATGTTTGCCTCATATAAATAAAAGAAAGAAAAGTAAAAAATTAGTGCCCAAAGAATGTATATATAAAAATTTGACCCCTACAATAATAAAAATAAAATTTAGTCTCTCCACCCCAATAATTAGATTCAAACTTTGACATGAATACAATCCAGAATTGGATTATAATTTGCTCACAATTATCAAACTCAGGCAAAGTAGGGCCAAAGTATAGGCAACCTTATTTGAGAATGGAGGAAGTACTTTTTATTCTAGTTGAGGTTGATAGAAATTTTGACGAGAGGAGAAACCATGCGTTTATGAGTGTACTTTGGCCCGTGGGACTTGGGCATACATTGGTGACCGCCTGCATGCTGCCCTCTTGGGTATTACAGATTTATGGGACTTACTAGATTTTTATTGGTTCAGAGAGGCTTTGGAAATAGCTAGGCTTCCCAAGGTGGTTACTGCTATTGTACCAGTGGTAGTTTGCCGGGAGATCTGGAGGGCTCACTGTAAAGCAATTCACGAGGGGAAGTTGTTTGGATTAGGTCAGCTATTGGGTGTGGTCACTAAGTCTGTTTTCGACTTATTGGCTTTAAAACCCCTAGTGTATCAACCACAATGGGCTTTCAGGAAACAGAAGGAGGACCGGATTGTCTATTGGAGTAGACCACCTTCGGGACAATTTAAATTGAATGTGGATGTCTCTTCTCGAGATAATATGGGGCTCTCGGGAGCGGGAGCAGTTTTGCGAGACTCATATGGTAAGGCGATTTTCTCAATTGGGGCATTCTTTGGGGTGCTCACGAGCTTTCAAGCAGAAGCACGTGCCTTACTGCTTGGTCTTAGTATATGTGATTGACTGGGCATTCAATAGATAGCAGTGCAGAGGGGTTCAGGACATTGGAGCTCAACGGCTACTCTGGATAGAATCTTGGACTTGAGGCATTGCTATGGGATCATTTACCACCTATATCGTGAAGGGAACGCAGTGGCGGATAATCTGGCTCAAATTGCAAGCTTAACCGGTCTTATAGAATTCTTTGTTCACCAAACGCTCGTTACGCTCACTAGGAGAACTATGGGGCTGGTTACACTAGATGCTAGGGGTTTTCCCTATTTACGGCCTTAAATGTTATTTTGTATGATTCTTTTCCATATTCTTTCACATGTATAGGCTGCATTTGCATTTATGCATCTCAGTATCTCTAAAGTACGACTCATTACGTCCCCCTTAGAACTTCGGGCATTTTTTTATTTTTTTATAATTTAATAAAGGGTCTCCGAACCCACCAAACTTAATCGACTGTTATCCGAAACGAAGAAAAAACATAGTAAATTTTTTATATTTGATTAAAAAGAGCAATTTGATTCTCTCGAGAAGAAAAAGAAGAGTATTTCTTATATGAAGTAAATTTTTATTTTTGGAACTCCCACAGCTTATTATTCATATTATATAAATTTGTTTAGGGGTTAAATAATAAATTCTTTTTTGTGGACTACATTTGAAACATGTGTAAAGATTGTGGACTATTATTATATTTTTTCCAAAAATTGTTGGGTAGGAAATTCTCAGAATTATGAGAACGAGAATTTAGAAAATGAGAAATTGTTAGAATTAAATAGCTTCTCGTTTTCGGTAATTTTTCATTTTCAAACTTATGCCATTATTTTCTTTTTCTACCTTTTTTGTTTCAATTTTTCTCTATTCATCCCTATAATTTGCACTTTCTTTTTTATCTTTGTCATTTTTTTTTCTCTCTCTACTCTCATTTATTTCTTTATTTCCATATTCTTATTTTATGTTTTTCTTAAACATTTTTTTACCTTAATTTCTCTCTCTATCTCTAATTTTCTATTCTCTCTATGTGGCAAATGAAAGAGAAGTGAAATCGAAATCATAAATTAAGATAATCTATACATGATACTTTAGAGGCTAAATTTGATACACAAGCCAATGAACATTCAGACGATTCATATACAAATTTTTGAGTTAATTAAGTAGTTATAAAATTTAAAAATAAATAAATAATTTTCAAATAAGAGAGGATTTTGTATTTAAAACTTTTACGTTTATTTCAAAAATTACTTGAAAATGACATATATTTAAAAGGCCCCATATGGTGCAATGTTTTGTGAGAAAATATACAGTTGCAAAATTTATGTTTAACTTCGTACACTACAAGAAAATGTGTTTTTAGAGACGTCGCTAAAACTGTCTTAAATAGTGCACTTACTGTCTCAAAACGATTTTTGAGACAGTAATTGTGCCGTCTCCGTTACGGCCGTCGCAAAAGAAATTTGAGACGGTGAAATGGTCTCAAATAGTGTTTGAGATGGGGTTAAGACAGTTGTTCAAATGTCTCAAAAGTATTAGAGACAATCACTTTTCTATCTCAAGTGTCGTCTCAAATAGGATCAAATACAGTAATTTACTGTCTCGAATATTGTGTCTTGAATGTTTAGAAGTTAGAGACACTAAATTGAGACACCACTATACCGTCCCAAATAGAATTAAAAACAACAATCATCTATCTCAAATATCATATCCTATTTTATTAATAATTCAAGATTCTAAATTGAGACGACAATGATCCGTCCCCAACAAAAGTAAATATTGAGTTTTTTTTTTTTTTTGTTTATTTATGATATGGTTATTCATTGAACGAACTATTTTTTCAAAGGAAAGTAATTACTAATTTAAGAGTTAATAAACACCACTCCTTGATAAATTTAAAATAACATCCAAGATGAAAATAAATACTTAGCAGAATAAAACACCATATTTGAACCAATCAATATAACATCGGAATATTTAATGTGTATTTTTTAAACTCACGATACTACACATTCATAAATGTGATATTCAAATAGTTTGACTGTTACATAAATAAATACTAGTTTGGAGCAAGCTAAGAAAGTGTCGAACAATAGAAAATGTAAGCATAAGTGCCACAAGTTTGGAGCTAACTTCAATCCATCTCTTCATCTTCAAAGCCTGAGAAAAACAATAAAGGATTTTTTTAATTAAAGCGTCTACAAACTTCTATACTAACATTTACAAACCTTTCAACATAATTAAGAAATATTGAATCCCACAAACATACGATAAAAAAACATCTGACCAAGCAGTTAAGAAAGAACATGTAAAGAAATAACTGAGCATATGATAGAGAACTCATATCCCCTATCAGCACTTGCTTGAAATCTACATCGGAAACCAACCTTTTCCTTTCTAACAAATAGGTGCAGAACGTACTTTGTTAACAAGTAGCAAAATATGGAAGAGAACAAGGAAAACAAAAAAAAAAAACCAAATTAACCAGCAAACAAGGAGATTATACCATTCATATACTGAAATTTTTTTAAAGAATTATCCTGGGTTGAGGAAGCCAAATCAAATAATAACACAGTAAGCACCCCTGAACATTCTTGCTTGATGAGAAAAAAATATTAAATGTGTTATTTGGTTCTCCCAACAAGCAAAACAATAAAGAGATTAACCATTGCCTTTTCTTCTTCATTTTTTTAACACCAATTAATAATGATATTAGCAAACCAGTAACTAAAGGTTCAGTACCTATGAAAAAGCTAAAAGGAAGTAAAACCAAAACTATTACCAGCAAGAAAATTAATAAATAATATCAGTAGAAATCATTGAAACACTTAGCTCATCGATGACAAAACATTGAGCTATAGCACATCATTGTTTTCTTTTTCTTTACGATAGAAAATTGACAAGTTTATTTTCAAGAAGAAAATATGTCCATAACTTATTCAGAAGATCAATCTCAGCTTTGCCACATTGAAATAATTAGGAACTTATTTCTTTCAAGCTACTCATAGCTTAATGTTCAATGGACTAGTACAAACTGTTGTCTTTTAGCATCGATCATAGCAGGTACATGGTAGATTTCCAAAACAAAGAAAATGCTACAAAAAAAGTAAATGCTACAAAGAAAACAAGAACAACAAAGTGTAACAAATTAAATTCCTTTAACCATCCATATCTTCAAAGCACATTGTATTACTTCGAATTATTGAGAATGTCCATGAGTGAAAAAGTATCACATACCTCCTATTTTGCAATGTGGCAGAGACGAGATCCATATTCCTTGTAATTTTGCACCACTCACTCTTTTCAGATGATGGGACGTTGTTTTTAGAGCATACTAGAGTCTCACTTGAAGTCAATTCAATATTAGAATACCGTGAATCTGAAGGTACTACAGAGAAATAGATAAAATATAAGCAAACAGTAAACTTAATCCATATGTTGAAAGCAAAGAAAAGAGGCAAAATCCTATAAATAACTGTTATCAACAGTGGAAATAATAAAATATCATAATTTCACAAACATCAAGCTGTAGTACTTGCAATATGAATTAATAAGAAAAAGTACATTGGAGCAAGATTTTATTCTTTGACAAATAAATGTAACAATTTTAACTAGTATTGACCATTTCCATAGCCATGTGAACTAAGTCTAGATTACCACAAAAAGAAGCCCTCAGAATTCATCTACTAAATTCAAAATGGACAACAATAAAACTGCATAGTACAATAAGCGGCACCTCCATCACGTATTTGATGATGTTTACTACCAATTGCAATGATTTGATTACATATGGCATCTATCATGATCCAAGTCTCAATGATAACCTTCTTCTCTGAGTTAAGAATTGATAACTCTAGCCCCTTACACTCTCAGTAAAATTCAATACTTAATCTTAAGAGATTCAAGAAAAGAATGATTAGATCATAAGATTATCAGCTTATTTCAATCAGCAATAAAAAAGGAGCAATCTTTCTACCTTAATAAAAATATATATCCAAATACAAAATCACAATTTTAAGCAAAAACATGCCCCTAATCATTCCAATCTTCATATGTGATTAACTCAGAAGAAGTTTTAGGAAACAACACCCAGCTATTTTTTCTATGAAATATTCACTCCAAAAAAATAAAAAAACAAATAAAAATAAAAGTAGCGGGCAGAGGGGCATAAAATCAGGGTATACCAAGTTTTGCCCAAGCATCGCCATTGCTGATAGAAGCGTTGCATAGAGAAGTTGAACTTTCCCCTGTTTCGATTGGGACGAGTCACCTCGGATGATGATGCACTCTCCACTCTGCAGTAGCGTAGGCTTGTGGACCAACCTGACCACTATGGGGCGGATTCCTGAGGCGGGCTGTGAAGGTGCCGGGTGGGAGCAATCGGAGTCACCGAATGCTGATCGAGGGAGAACTGGACTTTGGAGTCTGATTCATATCTGGAACCCTTTCCCGGGCCGGTTGAGACGGCGGGTTGGGAATCGAGGAGCTCGCATCTGTGATCTCAAAAGTTACTGCCGGTGATGTTTCTATGGCTCGAGCTACAACGAGGTTGATAGAGGAGGTGTGGTTTCTGTGGGAAAAGTCAGGGAAGGGCAGGAAGAAGAAGATATAGGTTTTCTGAGAGAAGGGGAAGAGAGAGACGTGGGTTTTGGGGAGGAGGATGCAAGTTTTTGCATTTATACCCTTATTGAAGTACTTATTAAGATTTTAATTTATTTTCCTTTTTTTTTCTCATTAATTTGGTTTCACTTTCATCTAGTAATCTAACTCACTAATTGTCCTTCTAACTTATTTAATCTCAATTTCATCTCATTAACTTTCACCATTCTTTCATGAACTTAATAGTTTCCATAATTTCCTGAAATTGTTAATTAAATAAAATTATCTATTTTTTCGTAGAACATTATGATTTAATTAACTTTTCTCTAATACGTACTTATCTAAGTTTGGTTGGAAAATTTTATCTTTAGCTAGAAACTTATAATTTCGTCTTGGATTTTATTACTGTCATGACATTTGCTATTGTTTTAACCTTAAATTTTGATCTTTTCATTTTAGTTTGGTTACCGGTATTTTAAAGCTAATTTGTTTGTTCAATCATAAAAATCATATTCAAAAATTCAAATTTCCAATACCATATAAAATTTAATACTCAATTTTAGGAGATACTAAGTCATTTAAATGAGTCATATCGAAAAAGTATCATTTTTATGTGTTTTGACGTGCTTTAGGAAGTAGGGTGTCACAATCAGAATGCTTTGGGAGTAAAAATGTTCTTGTTCAATTGTGTGCCGACAAAGAAATTGATAGTTTTAAATTTTTTGAGGAAAGTGATAAGGCTTCGATCCAAGGAAGAAGAGCAAGGATGAAAGTTTCACATAATAGGGGGAAGGAGCTTGAACTTCATATTTTGACAAGAAAAAAGGGGTCTTGAAACCCTTGAACAATACAAATTTTCAATCTTGAAGTTTCTCTTAAGTTTCCCATATTTTTTGTCTTTACTTTTTTTAGGGACAAATTATATTGTCTTCAATAATTGTCTCAATTATTTACATTTAAGACGAATTATTATTTTCGGTCTCAATTTAATTGTCTTAATTAATTAGGTTGAGACAATGTTTGTTAATGTCTTAAATGAGTGTCTCAATTAATTTCATTTGAGACAAATTATTTTACCGTCTCTAATAGGTGTCTCAATTAGTTCTATATGAGACAACACTATAACAACCGTCTCAATTATTGTGTCTCAATTTAATTATTGAGACAATCACTATAATTGTCTCAAATTGATGGTATTTGAGACGATTTTCTTATACTGTCTCAAAAATTCATCTCAAATATCATGTTTTCTTGTAGTGGTAATATTTTGGTTTTGTTTTTCTTTGGAATTTGACATTTTTCTTCGTTTCATTTGAAGTTATTGATAGTTTTAGTCACGTTCACAAATTAAAAGAGATTTTCAGGTTGTTTGGGCACTTTATAAAACTGCATAAGTTTGAGTCTAATTTTCCATTAGGAGAGTCCATTTTAACCAATGTATAATTTATTATGAATGTTAAGGTACAACAACTAAAACAGCTAATTTGACACTATTTATTTCATTTTTATCCATACTTATTAAGTGTGGATAATTATGGACCACACATGATTATATTAGTAAAGGTATGAGGAGTAAAAAAAATTAAAACCGGACTCTTCTATTGGAACAAAAAAATTATTTAAATGGACTCTTCTGATGAAATAGAGGGAGTAATTAATTTTTAAAAATGAAAATTTGATATGAATATAATACAATTGTAACATAATTTGTTGTGACTTGAGAAGCTCCTATAATAAGTAAAAGGAATCAAAATTGTTAATATCTTCAAAAGTAAGACAATTGTGTTATTCTTAAATAATATGAAAAAAAAAATGTAATAGTAGTCCACAATCTTTACTCTTATTTCAAATGTGGTCCATAATATTTAATAGTGGTTTTAGGAGGTCAAACCTGCCTTTGACTAATGGTCAAATTCGTTGACTGTTAATTTGGTCCAATTTTCGTCTTTTAGACTGAAATTGAAAGCGGATACAATGTGAACTATATTTTATACATATTAAAGATTGTGGACTACATTTAAAACAGTGGTAAAAATTGTAAACTACTATTTCATTTTTCCCATTTATCCTCCTGATTATATTGATATTTCCAACTAAGAATATCCAAAAATGAAACGCTTCTTTGGCAGCTTAGTAAAGTTATTTTTCGTGTTTCACTCTTCTTAATGAATCTGTCCTTTAAATCATAGTGATTATAACTATCTCGGGTCTGGGTACTTCTTCGTTCCTTTTAGATTATCCAGTGTGAAGAATCAAATCCAATCCAGTGATCGATCTTTTTGCTGAAGCAAGATTGAGTCTTGAAAAGTACTCCATTATTTGTCTGTTTGTGTGCTTTATTCCCCCTTTATTGAAGTTGCAATTTGGAGGCGGGGACTTATATATGGTTCATCCTTCCCTGCAATTCCCATGAACGGTTTAGCTCTTTTGTGGAATAAGCGTGACTTTGTACGTTTTCCCAGTTTCTGCACTATTCTGTTCTGTAAGGCGAAGAATTCTGGCTTTCATTTGACACTCTATCGTTTCAGTTCTTTCTTCTTGTCCAGTTTGTTACTGTCCAACACATTTCAGATTTTCATCGTGTTCTTTTTTATTATTTTGAAAATATGTTTTTGAAAAATAATTTTATAATGTAAAAAGTTATATTGTAAATGATAAAAAAAAGATTATAATATATTAAATTTAGTGTTTAAACCAAATCCAAAAATTAATTACTTTCGTTTTTTAAATGCATTAGTTGATTTTATTCGTTAGTTTAGATTACTTTGACCACAAAGTATTTTTGTTCACAGTGGTATTTCAGGCCATGATCAGATTTGTTTTGAAAATCGATGTTTCAATTAACTTTTAACATCAATATGTTGGTTTTTTTTCACAAGCAATACCCTTTTTAAACATGCAATACATCTAAGTGTATACTAAATACGCGATATTCAACGACAAAACTCATCTTATGATACATCAGCAATTAAATTTAATATACGATACATTAAAAAATACAATTGATACACTTATTTTCACAATATATATGCGATAGTTTAGAAACTCAACTCGATATGAGCGCATCTGACCGAACCACGTGAGATACTTTTACGAGATATGTTTTCTAAATGTGAGAAGTGTAACTAGTAAAACAAACTTATTAGGATTGATGTTGAAAATTTATTATACAGTTAAAATGAGTTTGATATAAATTTGGCATGAGTACACCAAACTACATATGCTACTTGCCATATGTCACAACTGATCACCGAATCACATGTAGCATATACAGTATGCTCTGAAAGTCTGTGATCAACACTCGATCTGCAACCTCTCTCCTCGATCTTTGATTCAAAATATGGAATGAATTACTCTAATAATGATTCACTTAATAATATTTTTCTGGCTTACACTGCTCTTTGAGTCTCATTAAAATAATTATGTTTTTAATATTGAAAATTACAAACAAAACTTTTTAATGAGACGGTTTTTCTAATGATTAAGCTTCATACGTGTACTTTTATAATTTTAACATACATGCAATATTTCATAAGCTAAACTCTATAGTTTAGAACCAAAACATGGTATACTTATTTGAAACAAACAATAGTTGTTATCTTAAAATAGCTACAATACTTCAGAGGATAAAATAATATGTATCATTGATCAATCAGACACGTCGAATACCCATGTTTTTCGTTGATTTAATAAATCTTGAAGCCATGAACTCGGAACCATTACTATACATACATGGGGTCCGTCTGTGTTTCAACAAGCCCTTATCCAACTATTTGAAGTCGGCTATATAAACCTTATCTCATCGGCCAGGCGGGGAAGAGGGGGGGGGGGGGGGGGGGGGGGGTGTGAAGCTCTCCATTCCTGGTTCTCCTGTAGCTTAGATTCTCCGGAACTACAAGAATCCTTAGTTAAAATGGGATTCCAATCATAGGGTCAAAACACATTGATCATTTATATTTAAATATGTCATTTAATAAAAGTTATTTTCCAATTCATTTTATGTACGTCTAGCTCCACGCCCATTTAATATTAATTAATGTTTTTCCATTTTCAATCTAACGTACTGAGACATTTAGGGATTTCTCAAATACGTGCCCAATTTCAAAAGTTTAAAGTTTGATTCTCAAAAAGTATTTATTAAGTATAGTTCTCATAAAAAATACTCCCTTCGTTCTATTAGAAGGGTCCATCTTTACTTAAGTACAATTTATTATGGATGTCAAGGTACAATAATACTTAAAATACTTAATTTATCACCATTTGTTCCATTTATATCCTTACTTAAAAAATAAGAATTAATTGTAGACCACACATAATTATATTAGTAAGGGTAGGAGATGTAAAAAAATCAAACTGGACCCTTCTAATGGAACAAAAAATATTTCTCAAACTGGACCCTTCTAATAGAACGGAGGGAGTATTATTTTTTGGTTCAAAAGTATAAATGTTATTTTGTAAAATAAGCTTTTATCTCAAGAGTATATGCTATATTACCAAGTATCAGTTGTCGGTTCAAAATTATAAATTTACTTTGTATAATAAAATCTTTATTACAAGATTATAAGTCTAATAAGAAACTTATATTTTCCCTTATATCGGATGACATTAATTGCAGTGTCTTTAGTTTCTCTAAAAACAATAACTTTTGGATACTTTCTTCAAATATCTTGAATAGAGAGTTTATTTTTAAAATACCCGTTAACAATATTCACGGATACTTTTCACTAATATTACATACTTGAAAAGAGTATTATATAATATTCTCTTCAAGTAACTACTACATTTGAAGAGAGTAGTAAATTTACTTTCTTCAAGTAACTGTGTGAGGACACAGAATTTCGGACTAGAACTCGAGACCTTTTAAGGGGTAAAATAGACATTTTGCTGCCTCAATTTTTAATCATGAATTCGAATTTCATGAGTTACTGATTGATCGATTGATTCTTGAATTAAATGCTTAATTGATTGATTGAATTGTTCAATTGAATAATTGATTGATTGCCTGATTGATTGACCGATTGATTGCATAAATTGATTGATTGAGAGTTAAAATGGGTATAAAATCCTAAAATAACATAAGGAAAGTAGGAAAAGCAATAAGGAAAAGAATCTGGAAAATAGCCTGTGCGAGTTGTCGTCCGAGTCGGACAGAAACTCGGACCGCACAAAAACGAAAACAGAATCCGTAAATATGGAATTGGAAATTGAGATCAATCCGATAGAAGGAAACTACCGGATTTACGCCTAGCTTAATTAAGGATGTTTCTGCATCACCCTAAACCTAATGGTTGTCTATAAATACAACCTTAAATCATGAATTAAAAGCTTGAACTCCCAAAAGCAAAAGTTAGAAAAAAAATAGAGAAGTGCCATGAGAAAAAAGTGGGAGCCGCCGCCGTGAACCGCCGACGCCACTTCCATCACCTCCATTGAAGTTCTATGAGTTCGTGGTAATTTTAGGACTTCACGGTGAGTCTTAATTTGTGGTTTAGATTGAGTTTTGAATTAAGAAAAGCTTGAATCTTTATGAAACTTGAAGAACAAGTAATTCCGTAGAAAACATGTTCTTAGGATGTTATTACCTTTATTGAATGTTAAACATATGTACGATCGATGCCTATAGCGTTTAAGTGATCCGTAGTGATTAAGTAGAAAAGTCGAAATCAGAAAATATGCATGTTCAAAAACAATGCACCTAGCCTATTTCGAAGCAGGATTTAAGCGTGTTAAAGTAACCCGTTATGCGAAATAAAAGTTTCTAGGTGTTGCCTGTATGCTAGACTTAAATCTATGCCTTTAGTTTGGTTAAAAATGATCTGGAACAATGTTAAATCATAGCTTGAAAGTAGTATCTAGAACCAGAAGTTTCTGGAAAACGTAACCAGTCGTGCGAGTTAGTGTCTAAAAATACAACTAAGGTAAACCTAAGAGGGGAGGGGTGAATTAGGTTTAACAACAAATTTAAACAAACAAAAATCTTTTTGTGATTTGTGTGTGATTTTAAGTGAAAAGCAATAAAGAAAACAATTTGAAGAACACACAACAATTATAGTGGTTCAACTTTTCCTCCTCAAGGAAAGTCTAATCAACTTCCAAGCTAAATGCTTGGTCCTGATTTCCCAATAAGATTCTTAAAGGTGAATCTTAAACCTTACAAGTTAACCCAAGGGATTACGTCCTAGTTTACTCAAACTATAGGTAATCCTTTAGTTAATCCCCTTGCTTAGACCCTTATCAACCTCTTAATAAGATCCAAGACTTCCCTCTAACCCTTTTACAAAGTAAGAAATTTGATGCTATGAAATTAGCTAACTATTACAATGAGGATTTTCTATTCTAGCCTAACTTTGAAATAAATTGCTAGAACTTTGAAATGATCTTTTGAGAGATTTTTAACACTTGAGATTGAGCATAAAATAGATGGAGAGAAGTGTCTTGAGTGTTCTTGAAGTGGGGGTATTTATAGGGAAAAAAAGCCCTTGAAATGGTGAAAAAAGGGGCAAAAATGAGCTAACCCGAGGGCGCCGCGACCAGACCCGCGACAGCAGCAGGTCTCAGTCGCAGGCCTGCGATTGTAGCAGGCTAGGCCTGCGCGCGCAGCGCCTATGAGTACCCCGGCGGCTTGCTGTCACCTCTTGTCGGCCCAATTTGACATCTTGTTTCGTTTGCTTGCCGTTTCTTCGTTTTAACTCGGTTTTCTTTGCCCTTTTTTGCATTAGTTCACCCGTCAACTCTTATCTTCATTTATTGACTGAGAAACACGTTGGGTCCCACTTAGGGACGTGTTCGGGACTCGTTTTTCTTCTTTCTTCATTCGCTTGCCGTTTCTTCGTTTTAGCTCCGTTTTCTTTGCCTTTTTTTGCGTTGGTTCTTCCGTGAATATTTCTATACATTTTCTCACTTAGAAAAACTATTAAATTAATTCTCATATTTGTTAACTCATCAATCGAAATAAGGATTAAGACCAACCGGGTCTAACAATCTCCCCCTTTTTGACGATGACAAAACAAATATGGAATTCATGACAATAAATCAACAATAAGTAAAATTGAGTAACTCCCCCTCAATTTATAATCTCCTCCTCAATTCCATAATATTTTCTCCCCCTTTTTGACATCACAAAAAGGACTTAGTATGCATAAACATTGAAAATGGTTTTGTAAAAGTGCATATAAGTAAGAATTCATACAACTTTAAGAAATGACATATTATAAAGGCATGAGTTGAACATTTAGTTTTGCTCTCAAGTAAGAAAATTGATCTTTTGTCAATGGTTTTGTAAAAATATCGGCCAATTGATCCGTAGTTGAAATATATTTCAATTTTATTTCTCCTTTTTGAACCAAGTCTCTAATGAAATAATGTTTAATATCAATATGCTTGGTTCTTGAGTGTTAAATTGGATTCTTTGAAATGTTGATTACACTAGTATTATCACACATAATTGGCACACAATCAAAATTCAATCCAAAATCAAGTAAAGTATGCTTCATCCAAAGAATTTGTTGACAACATGAAGAAGCGGCTAAGTATTCCGATTTGGCCGTAGATAAGGGTACACTAGGTTGTTTCTTACTAAACCATGACACAAGACAATTACCAAGCAATTGACATGTTCCACTTGTACTTTTTCTATCAATCAAACATCCCCCAAAATTCGCATCCGTAAAGCCAATTAAATCAAAGGTTTTACATTTAGCATACCACAAACCAAAATCAAAAGTGTGTTGTAAATACCTAAGAATTCTTTTAATGGTACATAAATGAGATTCTTTAGGTGCAACTTGAAATCTTGCACATAAACATACGGCATGCATAATATTCGGCCTACTAGCCGTGAGGTAAAGCAAGCTACCAATCATTCCTCTATACAATTTATGATCAACACTTTGTCCATTTTCATCTTTATCAAGTTTAGAAGAAGTGCACATAGGTGTAGCAATAGCTTTACAATTTTTCATGTTAAATTTCTTTAAAATTTTCTTGGTATATTTAGATTGACAAATAAAAATACCTTTGGAAGTTTGCTTAATTTGAAGTCCCAAAAAGAAATTTAACCCTCCCATTATGCTCATTTCAAATTCACTATGCATAATATTAGCAAATTCATCACATAACTCATGCTTAGTGGCACCAAAGATAATGTCATCAACATATAATTGAACAATGAGCAAATTTCTATACTTATCAACTTTATTAAATAAAGTGGTGTCAAGTTGGCCTCTTTTAAAATTATTAGCTAGCAAGTAGGATGTCAATCTTTCATACCAAGCTCTAGGAGCTTGTTTCAAACCATATAATGCTTTAACAAGTTTATACACATTATTTGAAAATTTAACATTTTCAAAACCGGGAGGTTGTTCCACATAAATTTCTTCATTTAAGAAACCATTTAAAAATGCACTTTTAACATCCATTTGATATAATTTAAAACCTGTAAAGCATGCAAAAGCAAGTAACATTCTTATAGATTCAAATCCAGCAACAGGAAAGGTTTCATCATAATTAATTCCTTCTTGTTGTCTATAACCTTGTGCAACTAATCTAAAATTGTTTCTAGTTATTTCACCTAGTTCATTCAACTTATTTCTAAAAATCCACTTAGGGCCAATTATAGAGTGATTTTTTGGTCTTTCAACAAGATTCCAAACTTTGTTTCTTTCAAATTGAGCTAATTCATCTTGCATAGCCAAAATCCAATTTTCATCAAGTAAAGCTTCTTTTATATTTTTCTGTTCAATTTTTGAAAGAAAAGCAACATTGTTTTCAAAATCTTTGTTTTTATGAACATTATTTTCAAGCACTCTATTTCTAGTTGTAACCCCATTAGAAGGATCCCCGGTGATTAAATCTTGAGAATGATTTCTAATAAACTTTCTTGAAATAGGAAGTGGGTTAAAAGTAGAAGTAGATGCAACTTCATTTTTAAATGAAACACTCTTTTCAAAATTATTGGCAAAATATCAATAAGTTCATCATCTTCATTTTGATTTTTAGAAACAAGATTTTCATCAAATTCAACATGCATGCTTTCTTCAACATTCATAGTATTTTTATTAAAAACTCTATATGCTTTTCTATTTGAAGAATATCCAAGAAAAATTCTTTCATTGGACTTACTATCAAAATTTCCAAGGTGCTCACTTGTTTTCAAAATGAAACATTTGCACCCAAAAACTTTGAAGCATTCAATGTTGGGAGTCCTTCCAAGCATAAGTTCAAATGGAGTCTTTTTCAAAATTGGTCTTAAAAGAACTCTATTCATTACATAACAAGAAGTATTAACCGATTTAGCCCAAAAATATTTTGGCAAATTATTTTCACAAAGCATTGTTCTAGCCATTTCTTGCAAAGTTCTATTTTTTCTTTCTACTACCCCATTTTGTTGAGGAGTTCTAGCAACTGAAAAGTTGTGAGTGATTCTAAAAGAATTGCAAAAATCTATCAAATTTGCATTAACAAATTCTGTTCCATTATCACTTCTTAATTTAACAATATTCAAATTAAACTCATTTTGAATTTTTCTTGCCCAATTTTCAAATTCATGAAATATTTCATGCTTATATGCCAAAATTATTACCCAAGTGTATCTAAAATAATCATCAACAAGTACATATGCATATCTTTTACCACCTAAGCTAGCATGTTGAGTAGGACCAAATAAATCCATGTGAATTAATTCTAGAGACTTTTTAGTACTAACATAATTTTTAGTTTTAAAAGAAGACTTCTTATGTTTACCAAATTGGCATGCATCACATAATTTATCTTTTTCAAACTTTAATTTAGGCAAACCTCTTACTAATTTTTTCTTTGAAATTTCATGTAAGTGATCCATGCTAACATGAGCTAACCTTCTATGCCATATCCAACTATCATTACAAGTAACGGTTAAGCAATGATCATTTTGTTCAAGTAAAGTTTCTATATCCAAAATATACACATTACCATTTCTACTTGTACTACAAATTACTTTATCATTTAAAGAAAGATCTACCACATAGCAAGTATCATTTTTGAAGTGAATACCAAGATTTTTCTCACAAATTTCACTCACACTTAAAAGATTAAATTTCAAGTTATCAATAAGCAACACATTTTCAAACAAATTATGCCCTTTGGAAGAAATGTTACCTATACCGATTATTTTTCCTTGTTTGTTGTCACCAAAGGTTACATGTCCTCCCTTTTTTTTGACATTACTTAGAAGTGATTTATCTCCGATCATATGTCTTGAACACCCACTATCCATATACCACTTGAATAGCTTTAAGGTTTTTAAGGGTGTGTCATGCACCTACAAGAGAAGGAAGAAATGTAATTGGTCCCCTTTTGGTTTTGGGTCCTTGTGAGTTAGTTTTGATTACCCATTTCTTTCTACCAATAAGAACCAATTTTTTGACATGGCATTTAGGTGAAACATGACCAAAAATACCACAATAATGACAAGAAAGATGAGCATTCTTTAATGAAGGAGTCCAAGTCTTAAAAGAATCATGCTTGTTAATATTTGAAGTGGAGGAACTAGTGGATGCTTGTGCATAAGTGTGATATCCTAGTCCACTTTTATCATTATATGATCTTTGAGCACTAAGTATTATATCTAAGCTATTTTTACCCTTAGTGAATTTGCTTATAGTTTCACTTAATTCATTGATTCTCTTGTTCAAGGCAATATGTTCAGTCTTTATATTTTCAACTTTTCATTTTCTATTTTCTCAAGTTGAACATTTTGAAGTTTTACCTTCAACTTTTCATTTTCTATTTTCTTTTCTTCAACAAGATTAAGCAAGTTTTCATTTTTCTTTTTCAAGTTCTTGCAAAGTTTAGTACATTTATCTAGATTCAAAGTAAGAGTTTGAACATAAGCAATAAGATCACATTTTTTCATGCTTAACTCATTTTCAACATCAAGATATTCATTATCACTAGAAGAGAAATTATGAATACTAACCTCTTCATTGAGCCCCATGAAGCACATTTGTGCTTCTTCTTCATCACTTGAAGCTTCACCTTCGGAATTAGCTTTATCCCATGTTTCGGCCATTAACATTGGCTTCTTACCTTTCTTCTTTTGAAGCTCATTCTTCTTCTTCGGACATTTATTCATGAAATGACCAATTTGTTGACATTCATAGCATCTATGACCATTTTTCTTTTTATCAAAAGTTTTTCCTTTTTGAAAATTGTTTTTCTTAAAAAATCTTTTGAAATTTTTAGCTAAGAGGTTTATCTCATCAAGGGATAACTCCTCTTCACTTACTTCATCTTCATCTTCACTCTCAATTTTTGCAGATTTGAGAGCAAGACTTTGCTTTTAGAGCCAACTTCATTATAACATCTTATCTCTTGAATTTTGAGCATTGACATAAGCTCTTGAAGAGATAGAGTAGTATTTAAATCCTTGGAAGTTTCAATGACTAAAGCTCTAGTATTGTAGTTTTTAGAAAGACCATGAAGAATCTTGCGATTCATTTCATTTAGAGGGTATGTTTTACCAAGATCCTCAAGGTCTTTTACAATCTCATTGAATCTACAAAACATCCCATCTATAGTTTCATTAGACTCCATTTTAAAAGCTTCGTATTGAGAGACAAGGATGGAGTTCCTTTCCTCTTTGATACTAGCACTTCCTTCATGGTATTCTTGTAGTTTAAGTCATAGGGAATGAGCATCTTTACAACCTTTGATGCTACTAGAGTCTTGAATGTTCAAAACATTGTATAGAACTTTGAGTGCTTTAGCATTCAAAGAAAGGTTTTTCTTATCATCACCCATGAGCGCACTACATGTTTTATCTCTTGTGGTTCCAGCTTGATTCGTGATATTAATAGATATAGGACCTTCATCAACTATATTCCACAAATCATAGTCAATCGAGATAAGAAAGGTTTTCATCCGGTCCTTCCAACCACTAAAATCGGTTCCACAAAAGAGTGGTGGCCTTGTGGTGGAGTTTCTTTCATAAAAGGGAGTTGCCTTAGTTCCCATGGAGCTACCTCACGGTTTTTAGCCTTATTTTGAGGTCCTTGCTCTGATACCAATTGAAAATATAACTAAGGTAAACCTAAGAGGAGAGGAGTGAATTAGGTTTAAAAATAAATTTAAACAAACAAAAATCTTTTTGTGATTTGTGTGTGATTTTAAGTGTAAAGCAATAAAGAAAACAATTTAAAGCACACACAACAATTATAGTGGTTCAACTTTCCCTTCTCAAGGAAAGTCTAATCCATTTTCAAGCTAAATGTTTGGTCCTAATCTCCCAATAAGATTCTTAAAGGTGAATCTTAAACTTTACAAATTAACCCAAGGGATTACCTCCTAGTTTACTCAAACTATAAGTAATCCTTTAGTTAATCCCCTTGATTAAACCCTTATCAACCTCTTGATAAGATCTAAGACTTCCCTTTAACCTTTTTACAAAGTAGGAAATTTGATGCTATGAAAATAGCTAACTATTACAATGAGGATTTTCTATTCTAACCTAACTTTAAAATAAATGCTAAAAATTTGAAATGATCATTTGAGAGCTTTTTAACACTTGAGATTGAGCATAAAATAGATGGAGAGAGGTGTCTTGAGCGTTCTTGAAGTAGGGGTATTTATAGGAGAAGAGAGCCCTTGAAATGGTGAAAAAAAGGGCAAAAATGAGCTAACCCGAGGGCGCCGCGACCAAACCCGCGACAGCAGCAGGTCTTAGTCACAGGCCTGCGACTGTAGCAGGCTAAAACTGTGCCCAGCGCCTGTGCGCGGCACTACCCCGGCGGCTTGCTGTCACTTCTTGTCGGCCCGATTTGACATCTTGTTTCGTTTGTTTGCCGTTTCTTCGTTTTAACTCCGTTTTCTTTGCCTTTTTTTTGCATTGGTTCACCCGTGAACTCTTCTCTTCATTTATTGACTGAGAAACACCATGGGTCCCACTTAGGGACGTGTTCGAAACTCGTTTTTCTTCTTTCTTCATTTGCTTGCCGTTTCTTTGTTTTAGCTCCGTTTTGTTCGCCGTTTTTTGCATTGGTTCTTCCGTGAACATTTCTATACATTTTCTCACTTATAAAAACTATTAAATTAATTCTCATATTTGTTAACTCATCAATCAAAGTAAGAATTAAGACCAATCGGGTCTAACAGTGTCCGAGTCGGATAGGAACTCGAACATGCCTCTGAAAATGATTTTCTAAACTTTCAAAACTTGAAACCCGAAGAACATGAAAGCCTCTGTACGAGTTGTCATCCGAGTCGAACAGTAACTCACACAGCCCTATGAACACTATTTTTCTGAACCATTTAGAACCTGAACATTGAAGAACATGAAAACCCCCGCGCGAGTTTTCATACGAGTCGGGTAGAAACTCGAACGTAGTCCAGAACCAAATTTTTCCTTAATTTTGTGATTGCTCTTTAACCCTAAAAGTTTACCTTAATCCTGAATTGACCCAAAAAGTATTTAATGATACTTGCCTTAGGGACCTTTGACCATAGTTGACCTAAAAGTTAAAGTCAACCCTAGTTGACCGTAAAGTCAAATCAAGAGTAAAACGTAAAGTCAAAACGTAGTGACTTATACTAGAACGCGTAATGCAGGAGTTGACCGTTGAACGAGAAACGAACCCGTCAACTGTTGACCACCCACGCTTTAGGAAAGGTGATGGATTTACTCGATATTTTCGTAAATGTTAATTGAACTATATATAGTATGAGTGAACTGTAAAAATGATTGATCGACTAAATTAAGCAGTTACCAACACCTCACTTGCATGTAAATAGAATTGAATTGCTACATATGAGATGTATGCCATGATTGATTGCTTGCCTTGATTTGTTATACATAAGATGTATGCTTTGAATTGCTTACTTACTTAATATGAGTACAAGCATGTATGCTAATTGACTCATGATTGATCACATGAATTGTTCTTGATTGAGAACTTGATTGATTGTACACTATAGAGAAGCATGATGTACTTCTAGGTGTAAATAGGAGATGCCTAATACCTATGCCATGAGTAGGTTATTGCATTACATGTTGACATGTTTATGAGTCATGAAAGCATGCTAGAGATGCCATGTTTGCATAACAAGAGATAAGGTATGACACCTTTAAACCAGATAAAATATTGTGCACGTCTAGTCTTAATTGATCGATTGTAATCGCCCGCACGTGTTCCCGCGCTCGGTTAGGCCACGTTGCAGTTAGTCGACGCCTCCCTAAAGGGGAAACTAAGGATTGCAAGTATACAACTAGGGATCCAAAACCCCTTGCCGTCGGGCACTCCGGCTACTGCTGGTACTGTTGCCGCTTAGGTATCGAGGTGTTTGCAAACTACCGCCTATCGCTAGATCGTATTCCTGATTTTCGCCTTAGGTTTAGATGAGAAAGCTAAATAGAAATCAGATTGATTGAATTTCTAAGGGTGGATTGATAGATTGATTGTTGCATATGGTTAAGAGCATTTCATGTTGCCATATATCTCTGCTACATAATTATAGAGATGATTGATTGATTGCTTCCGTATTGACGTGTGATTTGTAAATACTATGAACACTATAAATATTGATGCATAAACTGTGCTGGCATGTCTATATGATCGCTTTGAGAATTGAGACATTTTTGTCTAAGTACCACGGTGGGAATTTTATATAGAAATCGAGATCTCTCACTGAGTTTAGTGAGGCTCACCCCTTTCATAAACCTATTTGGTGCTTAATTAGGTATGGCTTATTGTTCGTTAGATGTGAGGTCGACCTCCGCTGCAGCAGTGCTGAGCGTTTATTTTGCACCCTAAGATGATTTGCACATGTGCGTAGGAGACCCTTAAATATCATATTACAATGGGTGAAAAATAGAGAAGCATTAGTTCATATTAAAAGGTCAAGGTTAGAAAGAAACTAGAAAGGAACATATGTTATGTTCTAATATAAATGAAAATTTCAGCAATTTTCTTTGAGAGTCAATCAATTTTTTTATACATTTTTTTTAAAAACATTTTATTAATAAGTATTCGCTCATATCTTTTTTAAAATATTTTTTTAGTTTCATTTTTTCTTTCTACTTTGTATTTCTAAAGTGTTTAAAATTTCCCTAAATCCACTAAGTGGCAAGATTATTAGGCCAACGGAGGTTAACGGCGCTAATACATTTTAACCCATTTAAATTAATATATGTACATTCCTAGCTAAAAACAAAATATAGATACCAAAGCGGACACAATCGACGAATATAAGTATATTTTTGACAGTCCAATCTTTTTAAATTGTTAAAAAGCGGTTTTAAATGTAGAGATAAAGCAATGAAAAGGTAAAATGGTCGATAAACGTACACGTTGCAAAGATATAATTTTGTAAGGACAACTGTTTTTAGTCCAAATATATTTACACTACCTGATAGGTTTTGTCACGCTCAAACAAATTAAAGTGAAAGAATTAAAAATTGGAGGAAGAAATCATAACAAGGAAATAGAAGAACATAAGGAGAAGAAGGGGGAGAGATTATTAATAGAAGTAGAGAGATTTATTAAAGGAAAAGCAGATAATCAACCTAGTTTCCTCTAAAGTGAATATATTTTCCCTTTTGTTTTTTACTAGAAATTTTCCTTCAAAATTTTAAAAATAAAGCTCGTCTTTTTAATCTGATTTTCAGAAATAATAAAAGAAAAGATGCTACCTTCAGTTTATGTTATGGAAGCAAAACTGGTAGTTTCGTTTTTATTTTTTTAATCAGTTTATCTTTTTCTAAAAGTGCCGGAAACACTGTTTTTTATAGAAAGCTAAGCTAGAAACTTTACTTTCTTTGAAAATTGCTCAAAAACTGAAGTTATAGGAGGAAAAACTGAAAGAGACAATTTTGAAAAGTTTTGCAAATACTCCGTAGTATTTTATACTTTAGATATTTTGTTCCATAATTATTGTAAAGACGTTTTCTCTATAATCTCAAATAGTTTATTAAATATTTGCACACAAGATGTGTCATTGTGAAAGTAAAATAAAATAAAATATAGGCTTAATTATCTTTTGCCTTTACGTTTATTGAGCTAGTGTGACTCTTGCCACCTCCATTTTAAAAATGAGTTTTTTTTGCCCCCTTTGACCAAGTAAAAATTATTTATTGACCACAATACCTTTTAACCATAATTTTTTGAGTTTTTTTTCCCCTTAAATGAATTTCAGCACAAAAATTCCCTAAAAATTAAAAAAGAAATTGGTCTGAAAACCGAAATTGGCATCTTCCATTCTAGCTAGTTGCAAAACTCTTTGATTTCTTCCCTGTCAAACACACAGTGATTAAATGTAAATTGATCATCAAATCTTCAACGCTTATGTGCTCATGAGGTGACTGAATTACGGTATTCGTGGACTCCGCTTGTGATAAAATAGAACCACTTCCACGATCTGGAAGCGACACCGCCGCCCACGTTTTCATGGCGGATGATTATTCGGGCACCTCGTCCGCCTCCGCCATCAACAACAGCGCGACCACCCTAATCGAAAATGATGAAGAATCCAACAATTATTCTTGAATGACGATTGCGTAGTTTGTTACGTCAGCTCCAAAAGGATAAGTTGCGTTGGAATTGATAAAGTTAAGTGTAGTTCATAATTGCATAAAAGGAGGAGAAGTAGTGGCTACGGCGCGCTGAGGCACTTCTTTGACGGCCCTGCACCATCAGAGTTCTCCCAGTTCTTTCCTAACCCCTGATGCCATAAAGAGGGAAGAAATCAAAGAGTTTTGGAACTGGAATGGAAGACCCTAAAACCGAGGATGCCAATTATAGTTTTTAATTACATTGGTTGAAGTTGCCTTTAGACCATAAAAGGTATTATAGTTATTAAAAAAATTCAACTCATTTGACCAACAGTTAAAGAGGACAAAAAAAAACTCATTTTTAAAATAGAGGGGGTAAAAGTCACACTAGATCAGTAACACGTAGGAACAAAAAATAATTAAGCCTAAAATATATAATAGAGAATATCGTTTACTACTTTCATAAAATCGCCTTTCTCATGTAAAAAAAAAAAAATGTAAAAAAGACACATAAACGCGTAATAGAGAAAGAGCCTTAGCAGTTTCAATATATCCACCTATATATACATAAAAAGACACTTCCTTTTACGGTAGCTGATTAAAATACTACCACATGACAATTTAGCATTCGACTATGCATTTTTCCCATGTCTTTTTGCATTGTATTCGTCGCGGTTTCCATTCCATTCGTATATATAAATATATATGCATTGGATCGAAAGCCAAAAATACGTAAAGTAAGCACAACAGTAATCATACTGAATAAGACATATAAATATATATATATATATTATAATTTAGTAACTAACTAATTATACTAAACATGATGAAGTAAATATAAAAGTAGTAATTGATTCTGATTAAATAGGATTAGCAATATTGTTAGGCAAATCAACATCGGGTGGGCCAGAAAAAATTGAATAGCAAAGACTGGCCGTCACTAGCCCCCAAACAACTGCAACCACGCCACCAACGACTACGCACACAACCAACAACGTATTCATCTCTCTCTCTCCCCCTCAATAAAAACAAATATTATTGTTCTATGCATCAAGTTAATTAATATTCGTTTATTTATAGGCTTTGAACTAGATAGGTATTTGTCTGGCAAATAATTAATTAGGGAAATATATTTTCATATATGCGCCTAATATATCCTCTATATTTTATTCCAATTTTCTTTCCATGCATGCGTACAATGATTAATGTTTATATATGTTAAATTAATATTTCCTCTGATTTGAAGTAGCAAATTAATTAAACGACCATAGATAAATAAGTACATACTCGTTTTGTTTCATTAGAAGAGTCTACTTTGACTAATGTATAATTTATTATGAATGTTAAGGTACAACACCTAAATTAATTAATTTGACACACTTTATTTCATTTATATCCTTACTTATTAAGTATGGACTAATTGTGGACTACGCATAATTATATTAGTAAGGGTAAAAGAAGTAAAAAAAAATTAAAAGTGGACTCTTCTATTTAAAATATATATATATTATTCAAAACAGGTTATTTTAATGTAACGAAGGGAGTATATAATTACGTTTTTGATGACTTAATTTCCATTATTTGTTTGAAATTTCTGTGGCTTAATTTGAACGGTTTCAATCAATATTAATTAGGGAAGTATATATATGCCTAATATATATTTTATTTTAATTTAGGAATGATGAATGATTATATATTTCAAATATTCCCTCTTATTTCAAGTAGCAAATAAACTAAACAATCATTGAGTTAAACAAGTCTTGAGTTACTAGATTATCCTTCTATCTTGCTGGTTTTATGGAAGTTAGTTACAACAGTTAATGATTTGGGCTTTCTAATTGGTGGATGCAATGCACATTTTTTAAATAACGCAATTTATGAGCAAAAAATAACGCAAAAAAAATCCCTAAAGGACAAAAATTAATGTGAAATAAGTGTCATATATCACGTTATGAAGATTGTTTTGCATATCTATATTTTTGGAAATAAAATTTTAAATGTAAAAAAAAAAAGTATGAAAAATATATATTAAGAAAATAAAAATTTATTATAAAATAAAAACGTATTTTGAAGACAAAGCATTCCCTACCATACGTAATTTATAAAAAGAATTGGTAGCTACTACGTCAGAGATTTGCGCATCACTATCAGAGAATGATTTGAAAAGTTCTTTTCAAAAACAATTGTTTAAAACTATGCAAATTGTGCAAATTTTAGAGGTGGTGTAAATCAAACCGAGAATTTCTCATTTACGTGTAGAGTGATTTTATAATTAACCAATGATTTATTTGTGCACAATTAAAGTGAGAGTAGCGATCGCATAATCATGCCAATATTTAAGATAATGGTACAAATAATTATTCTTCTCAAAACTAATGCTCACAATTATCAAACTCAGGCAAAGTAGGGCCAAAGTATAGGCAGCCAGCAGCCTTATTTGAGAATGGAGGGAGGAAGCGCTTTTTATTCTAGTCGAGACTGATAGAAATTTTGACAAGATAGAAGAAACCATTAGTAAATTTTTGAGATTTGATTAAAAAGAGCAATTTGATTCTCTCGAGAAGAAAAAGAAGAGTATTTCTTATATGACGTAAAATTTTATTTTGGAAATCTCACATTCATATTAGCTAATTATTCATGTTACTCCGTACATAAATTTGGCTAGTGGTTATATAATAAATTTTTTTTAAGAAAATAATAATAATAATAATAACAAATTGATATAAACGCAAAGAACTGTCTTTACCCTCTAAGGCTCTCTTCTTTTCGAATCCATTTTCGAGAAATCATAACTTTTTCCACCACAAATCTACCATAAACAAATAACATTATTTTTATAAAATTTCAAATTCAAATTTTAAAATTTTTTATAAATCTCTACTCACATAAATTTAAAAAATAATATAATTATTACATTTTTTTTTTTCCTTACACAAATCTCCAAAAGAACTTTCCTCTAAAAATATATTTCTTTCCACAAACTAAAATTTTCCAATTGGGTCACAAAAAGAACAGAGCCTAAGGCTATGTTCTTTTCCATTCACATTTCAATAAAATCATAACTTTTTTTTTAAAAATTTAACCCCCAAAAAAAAAATCTCAATTCTTACTCAATTTAAATTTTGAATTTTTCTCAAAATCTTCACTCACATAAATTTTTAAAAATAACACAATCATTACACTTTTTCATTTCTCTCCTACACAATTTTTCAAAAGAAAATTCCCTCCAAAAAAGTTCCTTCCCTAAATCCAAAAATTTCCCAGTTGGATCACCAAGAGAAAAAAGCCTAAAACTCCCGTAGAAAATTTATTAGTATTGTTATTGACTACCAAGAATTTGAATGACTTCGATATAGCTAGCTCATTTAGGTACTTGAATTTAGGGGTAACCATTTCTGACACAACAGGAAAACACGACACGATCTAAATGCGGTTGAACCTTTACGGTTAAAGGAATAATGCTAGAGTTCAAAATATCGACACGTTGACCTGCAAACCCAAATTCGAAATGAGTAATTTCTAATACAACACGAAAACACGACATGAATCCGACACGATTCGACAATACTATCGAGTTAAATAGATATACACAAATAACATGAAGAACTAGATATACACGATAACCAGCCAATTCGGAATTGACACGGATTGCTACCCGTAGATAGATACATTGAACATTAGGGTCCATTTGTTTCCCATGGAATTAGAATTGAAATAAAATAGGATTCTATGGAATTGAAATATAGAATTAGAATTGTAAATACATTTCAATTCCATTGTTTGGTAAAAATTTAAAATTTATTAGAAATGAAATTGTGATTCCAATTTTTTTGTTTGAATACTCAAAATTATATATAGAATTAGAATTCATTTGTAATAAGCAAAATAACCATATTTTTCTTTTTGGTGTTATTACTAACTTTTGCATCAAATTAAGAATGAAATTCACCCCCTATACATAAAATTATATTATACAATTATTTGAATAAATAAAAAATCCTATCTAATTACAATAATAAAATATTAAAGAGTAAAGTCATCATTTGGTCCCTTACATAGTGCTTAATATGATCTTTTTGGTCCCTTACACTTCAAAACGATCTTTTGATCCCTTACATTTTGATTAATAACCTTTTTGGTCCCTTATATTTTAAAACAATCTTTTGATCCCTTACATTTTAATTAATAATCTTTTTGGTTCCTTACATTTCAAAATGATCTTTTTGGTCATTTACTTTTATTTTTTGAACTATTTGGTCCGTTGATTATTTAATCTGACGAAAAATATTAATATTACTCAAGTGTTGTTCACACGACTCTGCTAGCAATAACCCAATAAAAAATATTAATATCACTCACGGGCCGCAAACACAACTCTGTCAACAAATAGCAAACTTGTCTCAACATCATTTTTAGCATCCTAATAATTATGTTGGGACAAATTTGCCAATAATTATATTGGGACAAATTTGCCCTTCGCTAACGAAGCCGTGTGAACAATACGTGATTGATATTAATGTTTTTCGTCGAGTTAAACGGTCAAGGAACCAAGTAGTTCAAAAAATAAAAGTAAGGGACCAAAAAGATCATTTTAAAATGTAGGGAACCAAAAAATTTATTAATCAATATGTAAAAAACCAAAAATATATTTTTGAAATATAAAATACCAAAAAAATCATTAAACAATATGTAAGAGACCAAATGGAGAATTTACTCAATATTAAAATATCACAATATTTTTAAAACTAATGGAATAAAAAAAATTTCTCTCCCTTTTTAGATGATATATTTTTTCCATCTCTTTTTACAACAAAAATTTCTTCTCATTCTTCACTTCATTTCTTCTTGTGGTCTACTTTCTTTGACTCATCACAGCCCAATTCCATTGCTACATATTGGTGTTCTTCAAAAACTTTCAGCTCCACTTCCTCTCTCTCCCCCCAAACACTCCCCCTTCTCTCATCACTCCCCTCTTCCTCCTCCCCCATCTTCCATTAATAGAGGATGGGGGAGCTCTCTTCTTCTCCTCCACTTTCTTGCTTTAATAAGTCTCTCCTTGTAGAGAGTTTTTTGTTCTCTCCTCCTACAAAGTTTTCATTATCTCTTTTTCAGAGAATTTTGTCACTCCATTTATGGAGTTGTGTTTTTCACTTATTTTTGAAATCTTTAACTTCAGATCTGTGAAATGAAGTTGTAGATGAAGAAGATGGTGAAAATAAAGACGATCGTGGTTGGCTCTGTGAGTGGTTCGTCAGGGATCCCATGGATCTTTTGTGTCATGGGTCAAATTTGGTTCTATATCAGAACTCAGTAACAGTGCAGCACCACCGATCTGATGATCTGCTCAGCTGTTTGCAATTTTGCTGTCTTTGCTTAGCTATAGGCTAAATTTGCAGTTTGTAGATTTGATTTTCAGATCTACATTGACTCTAGATTGTAGATCTGATTTTTAGATCTACTTTAATTCTAAATTATATTGCTTGGCTCATGGCCTACTGTCAAATGGTTGCTGGACGATATTTTCAACCCGTTAATTTAAGTATTTCTTTCATTTAAAAAAAGAAAAAAAAAAGAAGAAAAAGATTGGTGTTCTTCAAAATCCATCTCTATTAAACTTATCCATCTGCTGTTGCTACTCCAGTCCATTGATAAAGGTCTTTTTCTCTTCTTCAGGTAAATTGTTGAACATAAACACAAACTTGTCCCCTATAAATAAGTTTAACACCACAAAAGTCTCTAAATCAAACTACTACTCAAATAATCAAGCAATCATATAGCTAGAGATGGCCACGGTTCCGGTTCGAACCAGAACCGGACCGCCAATTTCGGAACATGAACCGGAACCGTGGTCCCCGGTTTCAGAACTGGAACCAAACCCGCCTCTGGATGTTAAGGTTCTAATTCTTCTTGTCTGAGAACCAGGAACCGGCGGGTCGAAACTGACAGTTCCAACCCTCCGGTTCTAATGTGATAACCATAAAAATAATAATTTTTTCATTTCTCTTGCACATATTCGAACACGTAACCTTTGATAAAATTGAAAGGCTTTAAGCAAAGTTAATTAACCACTTCAACTATTTGCTTTTTTTGAACTTCTTTTTTATAATTATAATTATATTATATGTTTAACATATAATATATATCATTTAATTGTTTAAATATATGCACTATCGCTACATATTTTATTTTATTTTTGTAATTTTAATTATTTATAAATAATTGAGTTATTAATTGAATCAAAATAAAATAACATTTATAAGTTAAAATTGTTAAATAAACGAAAAAAATTGTTAAATAAACGACAAAGATTGGAATTGGAACGAGAACCGTGACAGACTAGAACTGGAACCATGATAGAACTGGAATTGGATCCGGAATCAACGGTTCTAGAATCGGCACGGAACTGTCCCCCCAAGGTTCCGGTTTCGGTTCCACTGATTCATGAACCGTAACGGCAATTTTGGAACCGTAACCGGCGGTTCCGGAACCGTGGCCATCCCTACATATAGCTAGGATGAATCTGCTTACTATGTACCTTATTGGGCTGAAAGAACTTCCTTCCTGCAAATACCATGAACAGTGCCTTCCATACAGCAATCAGATTACTTTCTGTTCCCTCATCCACTAGCCCTGTCTGGGTATTATAAATGTAAAGGAACTCTTTTATTTTCGATCCATGGATTCTGCACAAGAGAAATGTCTCAAGTGGACAACAACTGATGCAGAGTAATTACTCTTGGAAAATGTAATTCTTGCATCTGTAAATGTACCAAGTACCCAAGCAGAGCAGCAGGAATAATGAATGTGAGAATACCAACTTCAAGTTTGCCATAGCAAACACCTGTTCCAATTCAGCAAGAATGGGAACTCCACATCATCCCTTGAAATTCTTAAGGACAAAATTGATCGAAAATGAAAGGAACAAATAATTAGGCAATGACTATTAACGATCTCAGGAGAGCAACAAAAAGCTTCTATCACACTTCCAATTTTATTATGATTGAAACTAGAGAAATAATATCCGTAAATGAGTAATTCGTGATCACAAGGGATATTTAGTGTCGCTCTTAATCTTTTACCAATTTCATGTGCAAAGACACTTTTCTTGAGTGCGTACAAATTTTAGGCATTAAAATCTTTTCATTATTCCAAAAATATATCATTTTCCTACCTAATAAGTACTAGAAACAGCAATATTGAAAAGTAAGGGGAATAGCAGAAGGGAAAAAATCAATACCTTACTTCAAGACAACTCCAGTGAGTGTGATAGCAATGCCCTGCAGTAAATATGCCAACTATTATGTATTATCAAGGCAAAAGAAACCTGGATTATCCACCAACCATCACCAAGACTGGATTATCCACCATTATCCACCAACCATCACCAAGACTGGATTATCCACCATTATCCACCAACCATCACCAAGACTCAAGAGCACCAAATTCAAAAGCCAAAAGATAAGAAAATCATGACAAACAAGACTTAGAAAAAGCTAAGGATCCATTTCCAAAACTGGAATTTAATCCAGGACAAGAACTACCTAGTACTACTATTACATTATATTTATAAAATATTCCTATACAAATTGTTGCCGGTTAAACTAAAAAACGTTCATCACAATCATTCAAACCCAAATGACTTAAAATCTCATTCAGGAGATAAAAATTTAAAACTCCCCACAAATTTCAAAATCAAAAACAAAAGCATTATTCTTCTGCAAGAAAACACAGATTAATGTGAAAATTTTTCTGATAAACTGGAAAATCAGCTATGGAAAATTACCCACCCATCAGAACTCGGAAAAAAAAAATGGATAATTCATCACAAGAGCACTTGTTAACAATTGCATCCACAACAATTCAACGTTTTGAAAATAATAACCAGATGAAACAACTGCTTAGCTACAAAGCATGAACAGAGATCAAAAGAAAAATTAAAGAAATCCCATTCATTAGCCGTCGGAGGAATACACGAACAAATCCCTTTACGTTGAAATTTAAATGTAGGGATAGAAGGAGGACAAAGACACCAAACTATAAATGTGAGCATCTCTTCAATTTCGAACAGTTTCCAGAGACATCAAACTAACGATTACCTATTCAGGAGATTAAAGTTTCAAAACCCCCAAAATTTCAAAACCCAAAGCAGCCATTTGCAGTAGATAGTTTTTGAACATTGATTCATTCCAAAAGAAGCAATAGATAAGTTTTATCAGCCAACAAAAGTTAAAACCCCAATTGCCATAGTAATAATTGAAGAACAAATAAAAAATAGCTCATTACCTGTCGTGTTAAATTCACCGTCGTTTCCACCTTCCACCAGTTCCCGCCTTCTGATGGAGAAAAGAGGTGAAGAAGAGAAAGGGAATGTGGTCTAAGGCTGAGAAGAAAGGAAGAGCGAAGGGGAAGAAGCTGTTCGGAGCCATAGACAAGAGAGTTGGGTATGGAGGCGGGGCTGGGAGAGGAATAGGGCAAATTACCCGTTTTGCTTTATAACCCAGAATTTAAATATTTTATCCGAATTTAGACTCGTGAGTTTATAAATTCTAAAGGAATTGGAATTGTAACTCTTGAGTAATCTTAAAGAATTGAAATTATGGGCATGTTCTTTTTGTTCTGTTTTGAAAACGATTTTGGTTTAAATAGTAAATTTAATATATTTTAATTATATTTTATCATTTTTAATACAACTTTTTATTATTCAGCATCTACTTTTTACATTTTTAATACACTTTTTATATTATAAAACTAATTTCTAAAATTTGTTTTCAAAATCGTTTTCAAAACGATGAAAAAGAACAAGCCCTATAGAATTGAACCTCTATAAAATTAGAATTTTAATTTTAAAATTTAAAATTTAGTCTAAATAAACAATAGAATTAGAATCGGAGCCCCAATTCTAATTCCACAGCCCAATTCCTGAGAAACAAACACAGCCTTAATGTTAGTGGAAGCGGTGAATTGGCATTCAACGGAAGCCAAGGTTTCCATAAAGGAAAGTGCCGCGTACCGAATCGCGCCTTTGAATGCAAATTCTTCACGATACATCCATCACATCAGCTGACTAGTCTTTGAGTGCGCCCACCAATGGAGATGCCGAAAATTCTCCTCCCCCTTTCCATTTCCAATTCCAATTCCAATTCCAACCCCATCAAACCCTAACACTCCAGAAATCCCTATCCAATTTCAACAAATAATCATAAATGGACGGAGGTTCTGCGGCCGTGGCTGCTGCCGGAGGCGGTGGCGGAGGAGGGGGGCCTGCACCATTCTTATTGAAAACGTATGAAATGGTTGATGATTCATCCACCGATGACATCGTCGCGTGGAGCCCCACCAGGAAAAGCTTTATTGTATGGAACCCGCCCGAGTTCGCCCGAGTCCTCCTCCCTACTTACTTTAAGCACAACAACTTCTCCAGCTTCATTCGCCAGCTCAACACCTATGTATGTTGGCAATCTGCTCATTGATTTCGATTTTAATTGGGATTTATTTATGTTTTCGTCATTTTGGTAATTCATGTGTTATAGATTATATCTTGATGAATTATACAATTTCCCTTTTTGTGTCTGTAAAGGTGCTTTTTGTTCTTCCTTTTTTGTGGGTTGCAGTGGAATTTTTCTCTGTTATTCTCGATTTGAGGAAAAAAGGAAATTTTATTATATGGTACACGAATTATGCTTGTTTATAATTTTGGATTGTTTATGAGCTGAAGTGTATGAATTGCTTTTGATTATTATTTTTGTTTCTTTCCTTTTATTGGGTATTAGCGTTTGGGGGGAAGGGGGGACGGGGTGGTGGACTGGAGACCTCAAATGTGAAATAATGAAATAATCTTGTTAACATGTTATAAGGAGGTTTTGTTGAGTCTAGTCGATTTTAGGGACATGTATGTTGAATCAGTGTTGGGTCAAGTTTGTTCTTTCTGGTTTTATGTGGGACTTGACGTGTTTAGGGGCTGCAAAATTTAGTTTATGTGATACTGTCTTTTTTTACTATTCAGAACAAATAGGTGGTAAATCAGTACTTGCTTATACTTAGGATTGCCTGCTATGTAGTTGGACTTCAATGTTTTTTGTCCCTCTTCCCAGTGTCGAATAGAAGATCAATTGTAGATTATGATGGCTTTGCCGGTTAATGTGAAAAAAGACACTTTCTGCTTTCTTGTCATTGATTCTGTGTAAAACCCAATAATCAAATCCCTGTTGCTTTTGTCTCTTTTATTTCTGAAGAACCGAATTTTACCATCTTTCTGGAATTGAATTTTATGTACCCTTTTGTTTTTTCTCTTGATTTAAAAGTTTGGTGCTTTGGCTGAGAGTGTAGAAGCTTAAAGTGATTGAGTTTGAGTCTATCATCATCATTGCTGCTTACAACACATTATTAACGTATAGTATTGTTGCCATCCTCTATCTGATTACTTTATTATTATGTATTTGTCTTCTGCAGAAGTCAGTTTTCTTACAGTAACAGTTCATGTGTTCTCATATTGTGTTGCATTAACAATTACTCCGATCATGTTGACTGAAATAACTGAGTTTTCTTAGGGATTTCGAAAGATAGATCCTGAAAGATGGGAGTTTGCTAATGAAGATTTTGTGAAAGATCAAAAGCATCTTCTGAAAAACATTCATCGTAGAAAGCCCATACATAGCCATAGTAATCCTCAAGGTGCTGCTGCTGACTCAGAGCGGACAGCCTATGAGGAAGAAATTGATAAGCTATCACGTGAGAAAGCTGCTCTTGAGGCGAATGTCTTGAAGTTCCAACAGAAGCAGTCTACTGCGAAAGTTCAACTGCAAGATTTTACTCAACGCATAAGTGGACTGGAGCAGAGGCAGGAGAGTTTGCTGAGTTTTCTGGAGAAAGCAGTTCAGAATCCAGATTTTGTTGAACGTCTTGCTCAGAGGCTTGAATCTATGGATGTCTCAGTATACAACAAGAAAAGAAGATTGCCTGAGGTGGATCAGCCCCTATCTGACCAAGACAATATTATGGTGGACAACCACAGTAGCTCTAGACCTGAGTTCGGTTTTCCTCAGGATTTCTGCAATAAGCTCAGACTCGAGCTGTCACCAGCTGTCTCGGATATTAACTTGCTCTCGCATAGCACTCAAAGTTCAAATGAAGATGGGGAAAGTTCACCAAAGCGAATATCAGATCTGTTGCAAAAAGACTTGCTCAAATCTGGAGAAACTCAATATGTCCCTGAGACTTTAGAGCTATCAGATACTGGGACATCATTTGGTCAAAAAATGGATTCACCTTTGTCTCATAAAGCAGAAGGTGGTGAAAGCCCTAAAGCAAATTGCTTACAGCAATGTTTAAGTTCTAATGAAGAAGGTGATTCTCATATCAGTTGCCAGTTAAATCTTTCTCTGGCTTCTTCCCCATTGCCAGTCAGTAAGAGTCATTCTTCAGCCAAGGTGGTCCATGTGGAGGATGAAACTGGCAAAAGTTCTGATACAACATCAAAGGCTGATGGTGATGAGGCTGATCTTAGCCTTCCAGCCAAGAACAGGATCCTTCCTCCTGATGGCAATACAACTTTGTCTTCCTCACAAAATAACAAGCAAGTTCCCACTAGTCCTCCTCCGGCCCGGGCAAATGATGGATTCTGGGAACAGTTCCTGACTGAAAGACCAGGCTCCTCGGATACTGAAGAAGCAAGTTCTAATTTTAGGGCTAACCCCTACGATGATCCAGAAACAAGAAAATTAGACCAGGGGATATCCAGAAACTTAAAGAGTGCTCAGCATCTTAGTCTTTGATGAGCACCAACACTATTGACTGGACTCCATCTATATCTGCTTGGAGCTTCCACTACTTCAGGTTCTTTGACATTGTTATTAAATGGGATCAGCCCGCCCTGCTGTACATTTTGTAGAACTAATTATATTTTCCTCAAAAATCTTTTCTTTTGGTTTGGGAAGCTTCTTTAATGGCTGTACTATTAATCATTTGGATTGTACACAAAGCACAAAAGAATTTCTACCTTTAGCAGTATATGGTGGCAGTGGCACTACTAGGAGTATGATTGTTATGTAAGTGGATTGGTCATTTATTTCAACTTAGAAAAAGGTAAAGAGTAATAGTTTCATCAATTATAGAATTGTCACCAGCTGTTTATGAACTGCCTCATGACCATCACTGGGAAACTTTGGCATAAAGAGAAAGTGAGCTTTGCAGCATTTTCTCCACTACTAGTAGGGTATGAAATGGTACTAACCATTTCATTCACATCTGTTTCCTTCTTTATGGTGTGACTTTCAATACGATGTCTTGACGTTTTTGAAAATAGTATACAGTTAGTAGTAGTATACGATAGTTGATAAAGAGGATTCGAACTTTTCTTTGATTGCAATCAAAGAAAGCTTTCTTCTAGCAGAGAATGATTAGATTTTCTGGTTTTTTGTTGGTTTTGTGGTGCTGAAATTTGGAGAATTTCATTCATCCCCAATGTGAACATGATGATTCAATGATGGCCGAACTGAAGCACTCTTTAGAAACACTATCATTGCTTCCGACACACTTTAGTGCAAAGGAAACGAGGTGTTTTAGCGATTGTGATACATAGAGAGTCATATAGAGGTCGAGTTTTGATTCTTATTTTTGTTAGTTCTGCATATTTATAGTGTAGACTGGTTTAAAAATTTATAAATAAATAAATAATAATAAATTTTCAAAAAAAAAAAAAAAAAAACCTCTTGGTGCAAATAACTCAGCTAAAGGTTGTAAGGTAGAGATAATCTATTCCTGCTTTACTCCCCCTTTTCTCGGATACTTAAAAAAAGGATACGAGAGAGAGTAAAAACTACTAAATGGGATCCAAGGACTCGGGACTTGTATTTTTTAAAAAATAAAACATAAGAAGGCAAATTGCATTTACCGCCACGAAGTTTGCGTATAATTACGAAATGAGTCATGTGGGTTGTTAAAAGAAAAAATTAAAAAATCCCAAAAAACAAAGCGAATAATGTGGTGCACAAAAACTACAAAACTGACTTTGTAAAGCATAAAAATTGTACTATATTTCAGGATTTTAATAAATAATCTTTAACTTAAAGGTGTACTTTGTAATTTCATAAAATAATAGGGATAGTTTTGTAATTGTTTCCAAGTTTCAAAGGGGGAAATGTAATCTCCACCAAAAAGGAAGAAATATTTTTTGTAAAAAAAACTCCTCAGCCTGCTCTTTATATATATTTTTTTTCTCCAGAAAAAAAGGAAAAATAAATAGAGTTCCTCTCCAGCTAATAAAGGGGCATTTATAATTTATCCATTGCACCATTATTGTTGTAGTCAAAATTAATTTCTCAGAGTGAATCTCTACAAAGAATTTCTCCTTTCAAGATGTAGAAAATGAATACTAGAAACAATAAATATAGTTTTTTTTAAGTAGATGAATACAAATTATATTGTCACACAATTTTAAAGTTTGATTTTCATGTTTTAAATATTATGTCATTTTCAGAATTCAAATAGTATTACATGAAATTAATGGAGTTATGGAGTCATGCAAAACAACACTAGTCCATCCAAGAAACAAAATTTGCAACCTAGTTTAGTTGAATTTTTTCCGTTAAGAATGGCATTTTTGGTACTAAAATTTTAGACTGTTTGCAACTTTGGTACTAAAATTTTACTCAGTTCTAAATTTGTGTTTTATGTTTATACTTTGTTGTATATTTAGTACCAATACCGGCTATTTCAAGTTTTACATAGCCAAATCGAAATCAACGATAATTTGGAGATATTTTGCAAATTCTACAATTTTGTGGGGCTGAAAAGATATTTTTGTAATATTATTTTCAAAGCATCTTTTGCGGATTTCTTTCTCCCTCAGACGACTAAAATTAAAGCACAAGTTTTCTTCTTTTTCTCTCCCTCGTTTGATTGAATTAGGGTTCGCTGCAATTTAAGAAGCGAAGTGGGCAACGTGTAGCTCTTTCTCTTATTTTAATCCCTACAAAAATGTGAAGGGGTCTTCATCGACTAATTGAGTCTCTCGAATTGCAGCGGTTTATTCTGGAATTGGTATTGGTCTTGTTAGTAATCTCTATGATATTGTTTGAATGGAATTTAGATGCTTGCAAATGGTGTTGTAGAATTTGCAAAATACCCCTAAATTACCGTTGATTTCGGTTTGACTACGTAAAACCTGAAATAGCCGGTATTGGTACTAAAAATTCAACAAAGTATAAACACAAAACACAAATTTAAAACTGAGTAAACTTTTAGTAATAAAAATGTTATTTTCTCTTCTTTTTTTTTTTCCTTGCTATAATGTTATTTTGTTTATTGAATTTCTTCCTCCAAAATTCTTAAAGCTGTCAAAATCTGCCAATGTAAACGTTTTGCCTACCCTCAAATGCTGACTGTCTTGCTTTATATGAGATGCGCGTATTGCAACTTTAGATTTCTGCTTTCTTTGTCATCCTATACTATTACAATGTATTAGGATATTGAAAATGGGGAAGATGAATTTGGAAATCCTCGCAATTATTGTCGTCGACGTCTTGAATTTCAAAAAGTTGCGTTTCCAAAGCTTTAATCCAACGGTTAGGACTTTGATAGTGTGTTTGCCCATCCGAACTTAAAATATGCCAAAGGTTTTTATTATCGTTGGAAGTTTCGGATTAAAACATTTTGATTTATTATTGTCATTAGTAGGGGTGACAAAAAAAAATCATTAACCCAAAAATCACTCAATTCAAAACCTACTTAAAAAAATAATGGGTTGGACGAGCTTGGGCTAAATATGTAATGGGCGGATTTAGGATATCTCATTGGATAATCTAAAACCTATCCATCATTGGTACCAAAAATATCCATCCAAAACTACCCTTAAAAAGATAAACACAACTCACTTATTTTAGTAGGCCCATTTTATATTTTTTTCTTCAAACTTATTTTATTTTTTTTATTTTTTGCGTCCTACAATTACTTTTTGTTTTTTCCCAATTTATTCTTTTATAATATTTTTAAATGACGTACTTATAAATACTAATTCAAAATTCGTTCAGGCTCCAAGTCGAGTTCAGGTTCGGGTTTCAGGCTGGGTTTGGGTTTGGGCCAAGTTGGTTCAGTTCGGGCCCATGGTTCAGGCCCAATTCTGGGCTGGATCCAGTTTCAGGCCTCGGGTCGGGGTTGGGGTATGCACGGGGTTTATATAAATATAAAAAAATTTAAAATTGTGTTTGGACAAAAAAAAACTACATACGATTAATTATAAAAGTAACAATATATAATATTTCAAATTTTAGAATAGATTCAAAGAATTAAAATTCGCTTCCAAAAAAAATTAAAATAAAATTAAAAAATTTTGAAAAAAATTTATTAATAAACTATTAAATAAGCCTTACATTGTTTGTATAATGAGTATTATGAGTATCTATGGGTATCCATAACTACCCATTACTCATTTAAATTAAGAACATTAATTGAATGGATAATGGGTACCCATTACTCATTAATTTAATACTCGCCCAATACTCGGTCAACCCGCTCGTTTGACACCCCTGTAACAAAGTAAGAAAAGGAAAATAAAGAAAAATTACTTATAAATTCAATGACATGTGAAGAATTTATGGTTGTGAACAATTTTTTGTGAATTGGACGGCATTCAAATGAAAAACCGAAATGTCGAATGTTGACAAAATCAAACCATAAAAAAATGCAAGGTTGGTGATGAGTCACTATCAGCTACCTAAGACTACTAGGCATTTGGCAGGTGAACTTGAAAATTACAAAATATAATAATATTAAATGATCAAAACGTCATATTAGTTAAACAAATAAAATTAATTTCTTACGTTTCGGGACTGTTCTTTTTGTTTCGTTTTGAAAACGATTTTGGTTTCAACAATAAATTTAATATATTTTAATCATATTTTATCATTTTTAATACAATTTTTTACTATTTAGCATCTACTTTTTATATTTTCAATACACTTTTTACATTATAAAACTATTTTTCAAAACTTATTTTCAAAATCGTTTTCAAAACGCTCATCATGATTCATTAAAATTTACAAAATGTATTATTTACTTCTAAAAAGTCTCTTATAGTTCTCTTAATATATATTTATTTATTTCTCTGTATTATTTTTTCGTTTCACTATAAGAGTCTCATTTCACAAAAATATATACTTTTCTGTTTCATTAGAAGAGTAAATTTTAAAAAATATTTTTTATTTTATTAGAAGAGTTCACTTTCAATTTTTTTTACTTCTTCTATCTTTACTTATATGACCATGTGTGATCTATAATTATGTTACACTTAAAAAGTAACAATATAAATAGAACAATTTGTTTCATTCATATTCTTAAGTGTTATTAATTATAAATTACACGTTTTTATATTATTAAAAATACTAAAAATAAAAATTGAAAGTAAACGACTATCTGACAAAAAATATATATATAATATATTTTTTCAATCAAACTTTTCTAATAATAAGACGAAACCAATACTATAATCCTTTATTTAAAGCCATTGTGATTTGTCACGGACAGCAAAGCCAAACGCATCTTCCTAAGCTATGTCAGTTTTAGTGTTAACAAAAGTAGCATAGTGAATGTAAGTGACTCACTGTGGCCACTGACCATTACTTCTACATTAATGACTCCCTCCTCTCATTCATCCAATTCCAATTCCAATTCCAAATACGATCTCACTGCCATTTTCATGCCCTGAAATCTCACTTTCCTAGTCCACGCTTCACTTCAATCTGCCAGCAATGAGGAAAAATCTCCCCTCAAATCCCCACAAAATTCCCACCTTTCAGCTTCAAATTCACCCCTTCAGTGCAGCACTTGTTCCTTTCCTTTTCTTGATGACACTGAGTTCTGGGGCCGATTTTGGACCTCAAATCAGCGAAAACCAGTGAAATGGTTGCAATGGTGAAAGGGGTTTGCGGTGGGAAGATTAGTGATTGCCCTACTCTGTCTCTTGAGGACCAAATGGATTCAGAGAGCAACAAGAGAATGCTTCTTATGCGGAGGAGCTACATAAGTTATGATACTTTGAAGAGGGATTTTACGCCATGTGGGACGCCTGGGTCTTCGTACTACAGTTGCCAATCCGGCCCTGTGAATAATTACCACAGGGGTTGTGAAATCATTACAAGGTGTGCCAGAGGAGGTTAGTGAAGTGGCGAATTTTGGTGGGTTCTGGTAAAAATATGTTTTTGTAAGATCCTTGGAACATATTTTTATTAAAAGTTCCACCTTGATTTGTAAGCAGATCTGGAGTTCGTCTTGAGCTCTTACAAGTGTAGTGTCCTTTTTTGGGGGAAATGATGAAGTTTTAGGTTTTCCTTGCATGTCTTGATTGTGTTTTTTTATGGGTTGATCCCACTTTTCAGATTTGGTATAAATAGATTGGTTGTCATATGAAAGATATAGAAGCCATTAATTAATCAACATGAGAAGGAATGCCTTAAATAGGACATGTTCTAATAGTACAACTCTTTAATTTGTGGTGATAAATCTTGGAAAGAAAGTGTCTTTTAATTTGTAGTTCTTTTTCATTTCTATATTTGCTTGAGCAATTAGACCACTTGGAGATACATTAGAGCTGAGTTCCTCTTTAGGATAAATCTGGATGAAAACTACAGTTTTATCCTTTATGTGGTTTTTCATTTGCCTTTGGAAGAAAATGATGAGGTGGATGCTATTCTTAATGAAGATATATAGTGATGAGAACCTCAACTTCCTATTGTAGTGGTCCAAAGAACTCCCAAAGGATGAACACCATAGTAATGGTTTAAGCATGCCAGAATGCTTCCAGCTGTTGCCGAACAACCTGGAACTTCCTGGCATGAACTTTTCTCCACTTAAGTTATCATTTTTGGAAAGTTGTCATTCATCACACTAATTTCTTGCAATTCAGTGAGAAAGAAAGTAAATATGGGGTACAATGGAAATAATGTGCTCTAAGTGCAAAACAATGGCTGTAGTAGAAGATTGATGTTTCCTTGGTTGTATGTGCTATGAGTGCTTTCCGTTTCGCCAAAGGCAGTTGATCTTATTGAGATCTTCTGGCAATGATAATTCTGTATGCATTTTGCATTTAACTAACTCCATTTTCCAATAACTTCAAACAATTGCAGAGTATAGTCAATCAAGTCTTCCTTTTTGATGACTGAATATTTTTCGACATTCCCATGTTTAGTAATTTGGGACAGAATCCTGTTGTGCGTTTTTTTTTTTTTTTTTCCCCACTCCCATTGCATTTTGTTGTTGAAATGCATAATTTAATTAGTATGATTCATACTATCTTTATTCTAAATGTGGCATTTTCATCCTATTGTGTAGTGGCTTTCATGTGTAAATTGACATTTTCATTGTTATCGGTGGGCTCATACGCTCATTCTCCTTGGCTGTTTAGTGTTTATATTATTCTTAATGCAATGATTTGTTAACCTTTCTGCTCCAATCAAAGTATAGAAAATGATTATGCCTATATGTGCCCTTTACAATTTTTTGTTGCCAGTTTTCTTTCTTCTTCTTTTTTCGGTTGAATGCTGCTTCTTGTTGCAGTTTATTGTTATCTTTTAATGTTCTTCCCCCTGTTTTAGGTTCTTTCGGCTGAAAGGCTCATTCCTTAACCCTACAGCAAATTATGTTTCCTCTTTAACACAGATCTAGGACTTCATATTCTCTGTATCTCCTCAAGAGATTAGCTAGTCACTTGAGTAACTTCCAAGACTTATCTCACTACTATGATTCAGTTTTCATTCCATCTTTTCTGGTTGTTAGAAATGCTCCCAGTTTTGCTTCTATGCAGTGTCAGCATCACACAAATCAAGAAATTAGAAATTTGATGCCCTTAATTTTGTCACAATCTTTAAGGAGTGGCTGTCTCTGTGCGTAGTGGAACATCTTTCCATCAGAAACTTCATCTGAATACACGATGGATCGGTAAACATTACTCAAGTGCTGCATGATATTTGTTGTCAAAAAGAGTGGAAATGTTCATGTCATTGTTTGTGTAAGATTAATGCTGTAATGTAACCATCTTGCTCTCTACTTTCTTGTTGAACCTTTTATATCTCTTGGCTTATCTTTTGGCCAATGATATGAACTTTACTATGGAGGAACAGGCAACTTGTTGAAGCTTCTCACACAAAAATGCACTAGAATGCTCCAGTTTACGTGTGTAAATAAAGGGCAGCCCGGTGCATAGAAGGCCCGACGTACTTAGTATGTTGAAGGATTGGACCGTTAATGTATGCAGCCGACATATTTTGGAAAAAAGGGTGAGAAGAAATGGATCTAAAAGATAATATGAATCCATGAGTCGGGATGTTTGATGGATATGGATCTAAAAGATTCAAAGGAGCAAATTTTCCAATGAGAATTTGTTAGATAATATTAAGGGGTATTTTTTGAAAACATGGTTTTAGAAAAGAAATTTTACATGTAAAAATGTGGATTAAGAATGATAAGAAATTATTGTAAAACATAAAATGTGGTCAAAAATTAAAACAGAAGTAAAATACAGGATGACCCTAGTTCAAGCTCAAAATTCGGTTAGCTTTGTTGCTCCTTCTCCCTTATCTGTATTTGCTTTTCTATTTTTTTTTCCTCGTCTTTGGAGTTTGTAGTGGAGATGGATTAGTGTTTTTTAACGTTCCCAAATAAGTGTCTTTTAGAAGAAAAAATTTGTTCCTAAATAAGTATTATTTCTTTACACATTTCAATGAAAAAAAATTTAAAAGGTTCTGATATGACTTGTTATTTAACTGATGTCATTTAATGGTATTAATTACAATATAATTTCGAATGCATATATATTACATACATTCATTTATATGCAGTTAAATGAGAAAACATAAATAAGGGTAGGAGGAAAAATTCACTTACCTTTAGTTTGTGTGCTCATCCATCAAGAGACACTTATTTAGAAACGGATGAGTTAAATTAAATTGTTTTAGATTATGAGGAGTGTTGGTATGCAAGAAATCCACTTTGTGATAGTATTTGGCCAAAGGAAGAAAAAAATAGAGAAGAAAATAATCCTCTTGATGAACAAATTTTCTTGTAAATTTGGCTACCGTAACCTAATTCATTTCTCTAGCTGATCGCATCCCAATTCCCCTTGGGAGGTTGATCTACACAATAGGCGACATAACTTATAATGATTATGAATTTAGGGGTGCTTGGTTTGAGGTTTTTGGGATGGGGAATGAGTATGGTAATGAAATAGGGGTGTTTGATTGAGGGGATTCATTCCCTAAACTCCACCCCTATATTCTATTTTCTTTCAATCATCCATTCCTAAAATTATTCCTTCCTAAAATTATTTTTGTGTGTTTTTTATTTTTCAAAATTTTAATTAGTAAAAATTATTAGTGTACTGTTTTTAAACATAAATAGTTCATAATGTATTAAATGTTTAATTTAAAAAAATAAAAAATAAAATTTATTCTTAAAATTATAGTTATGAACCAAACACCATCAATAGTAATGATAGTCATTTTCAATCACAAACCAAACAACACCACACCAATGATATCATTCCATCTACTATCATTTCTCACTATTGTCATTCTCATTACCATTCATATTCCTCACTACGAACCAAGCGCATAGTATTATGAGCATCGTTATTTTCCGATACACACAGACATCCCTTCACACAAACTAGGGTAAATCTCAAACTATCCTCAACCCCCTTCTAAAGTTTGGTAAAATATCAAAATGTCCCTTGAAGGTTGAAATATATTAAAATACTCCCTTAATTTTTGGAATCGGCAATACCCTCAATTTTTGAACAGCCTCCCTGTGAAAGGTAGTTTTGATCATTCAAATAAATTTTAAGAATTATTTTGATATTTTATTTTAACCTCAAAATGTATATTGATGTTCTACCAAACTTTGAGTGCATTTTGAAATTTGCCCTACAAGTTAATAGAGCTTTCAAACCTAGAACAAATTTGGAGATAGTCACTCACGGTTAGTCCAAGTTTTGTTTGGTGCACCAATTAAGGTAAGAAGCCGCCATAAGATATTACTTGAAAGGTCAATCAGAATATACGAGAGTTTGTAGGAAATTATCATTCCTCTAAGTGTATGAGGCGCATAGTGTCATGCTTAATCATTTGAAATTATGATTTAAATAGAATTATTAAAACGGTGTCGTTTGGGACAGTCAATTTTACATGTTTTATTAGCAGAGAAAATGCCTAGATATAGAGCTATAGCCGGCAACGAGGGAGGCATGTAAAGTTTGGTTCTCATTTTCTCATCAAATATAATTTCTTCTCTTCTTTCTAATTGCTTTTTCATCTCATATTCCTTTCTTCTATTTTCTCATCTAATTTTTGGGATTCATTTCTTAATTCCATAACACATAGGGTAGCAAAAAGCCTCTCGAATTTGGGCCTATTCTTTTGGATGGCTTTGAAAATGAGTTTTCAAAAGTAATGGTTTAAAAATGTGAAAAGCGTATTAAAAATATAAAAAAATGTAACTAAAAGGAGAAAAAAAATTAAAAATAATGATAAATTAATATAATATTCAAAACAATCAAAACCTGTTTTTGAAAACATAGAAAAGAATAGAGTTTTGTGATTTATTACTATACTAAATAATGTCAGCTATCAAGCAAGTTTCAAATAAATAAATAATAACACCAAACTATTATTTTATATTTTGACCCTTACCACCACACAAAAAAAATCGTACATATTTTTAAAATGTAACTTTTTATAATATAACTATCAAAATCCTTTTGTACAAATTATCAAATAAATCAATCATAATATGATTAAATTAACCAACCAATGATTTACCATTCATGGAATAGAGTCTATAGGCCTATGTTATTCTTTAGGAATTTGTTTAGCATTTAATTTCCTTAATTTGACCTTAAAAATATAAGGAAAAGCCATTATTTACCCACAAAATTTATGAGATAAAATGATTGAAAACCACCTTTTAAATACTTTAAATAACAAAATATTCCACTTCAATTATGTTAGCCCGCCAATACTCGAGTACCGGTATTTCTCAACCACTACAACTCCAAATTATCAACTATTATAGTAATATTAAAACCACTTATTCAAAACCCACTACGAATATTCAAACCAAAAACTCCCAATCCAAACCCACGAGGCATATAGTAAAACCAAAAAAGTCCCAATGGAACAAAATTAATAAGTCTCAGTGGGTAGATTCATGTCTTTTTTCTGATTTCACCTAACCAGTGAAAAGAAAAGCACCAAAACAAGAAGATAATAATAGAGCTCTAAGAAGAAGGAAAAAAAAACCTTTCTTTCATTTTCTTTAGGGGAAAAAACCAAAAATAAAAGAAAAACCGGAACATTATCCTAAAAAAAACAAGCTAAAAAATAAAAATATCATTCCACGCCCCCAAAACACAACCATTATTCAACATTCTCTTGGTCTTCATCAAGCTGAGACCATAAGCTTTTTCCAATCCTTTAAAGAAAACCCTCCAACAACAGCTCTTTCAATTTCAAAACTACCAAGCCTAACATCAAACTGCGGTATGTAAAAGAAGTAAATTGCATGCTTGTCTTCATTCCTTAGTACCTATAGTGAGGAGGCTTGTATGGACCTTCAACGGGTACGCTAATGTAGTCAGCCTGTTCCTTTGTGAGCTTGGTGAGCTTGGCACCGAGCTTTCCAAGATGGAGGGCGGCAACTTTCTCATCAAGGTGCTTGGGCAAGACGTACACCTTCTTCTCGTACTTCCCGGTGGTCCTCTCTTTCCACAGCTCAAGCTGGGCAATCACCTGGTTGGTGAAAGAGCAGGACATGACAAAGCTAGGGTGACCGGTGGCGCAACCCAAGTTCATGAGACGACCCTCAGCCAAGATAATGATGCCGCTGTTGGTTTCGGGAAAACCCACCTGTCGGTTTGAGGCTTGATTGTGATTCTCTTAACTCCTGGGTAGGTCTCAAGGCCAAGCATGTCAATTTCATTGTCAAAGTGACCAATGTTGCAAACAATGGCATTGTTTTTTCATCTTCTTCATGTCACTAACCATGATGATGTCCTTGTTACCAGTGGTGGTGACAAAGATATCTGCCTCCGAAACAACATCTTCAAGGGGTAGAACTTGGAATCCCTCCATCAGGGCCTGAAGAGCACAGATAGGATCGATCTCAGTCACAATGACACGAGCACCGCCTTGCTTCAAGGCAGCAGCACAGCCCTTTCCGACATCTCCGTACCCACAGACAACTCCGACCTTTCCAGCAATCATAACATCAGTGGCTCTCATGAGTCCATCAGGGAGTGAGTGGCGGCATCCATACAAGTTATCAAACTGTTAAACCAAGTAAAATATTAGACCATCTTTCAATAAATTTAATTATGAAATGTAAAATCATCAGAGTGAACTCAAAGAAGAGTTCCAAACAACCAAGGTCTATTAAACCAAACCAAAATCAACCATGAAGATAATCCAGCAAACAATAACTATGAGACAGATAAACACAGAACAAAAACTACATTTTTCGCACATGTACTTATGACCAACTGACATTCAATTCAGAAATCAAGCAAAAAAAGGGAATTCCATTTTAACTCTGTGGCACCATCCAACTTTACTACTGACTAAACAAACCTATTATGTTATCTTTTTGTGGGATTCCTTTTACTAATATATGTCCAAACAAATTTAAACATGTCTCAGTCAGATAGCAATTTCACAAAGTTTAAAACACAAAAATCTAGATCTGAATCCAAATGAACAAATACTAATGACTAGTACTAGTTCTCAATTTTTCAAATCATGCCAATACAAATTCATAAAGTATATCAGAAAAGAACCATTATCATAATGCATATTAAATACAGAATCAGATCTAACAAACACTAGAAAGGTTCAATTTAACAATAAACCAATAGACCACCATCAGTGCTTAGTAATGAAAACAAATCATTAACCCAGCAATCCAATCCTGAACCAGATCTACCTACTTCCGTCCGCCCTTAAAATTATGAATCAGACATGTTAAATATACTACACTGTGGAAAGCTCAACCAATTGTCAGATATAAATGCATAAATCAACAATTAACACGAAAATTGTACCTTGCTCTTGGTCACTGAGTCATTCACATTAATAGCAGGGAACAACAGAGTTCCATTAGCCTGCATTTGATAAAGCCTCTTAACACCAGTGGTGGTCTCTTCCGAAACTCCAACGAGTCTCTCCTTCATCTTAGTATACTTTAATGGATCAGACTTCAACCCATCCCTAATAATTGTCAAAACAATCTGAAACTCAGCATTGTCAGTGGAGGCTGGATCAGGCACTGCCCCTGATTTCTTGTACTCTTCCTCAGCCTTAACTCCCTCGTGGATCAACAATGTTGCATCACCACCATCATCAACAATCAAATCCGGGCCACCACCGGGACCCCAGTCAAGGGCACGCTCAGTGCACCACCAGTATTCCTGGAGGGTCTCCCCCTTCCACGCGAACACGGCGGCACTGTCGCGGGCTATGGCAGCGGCGGCATGGTCCTGGGTGGAGAAATGTTGCACGAGCACCATCTGACCTCAGCCCCCAAAGCAGTGAGGGTCTCGATGAGGACAGCGGTCTGGATGGTCATGTGCAAGGAGCCGGTGATCCTGGCACCCTTGAAAGGCTGGGATGGACCGAACTCAGTCCGGCAGGACATGAGACCGGGCATTTCAACCTCGGCGAGCTCGATTTCGAGGCGGCCGAAGTCAGCCTGGGACATGTCCTTGACTTTGTACTCCCTCCCGGAGGTGGTCTTCTCGACTAACAAAGCCATGGCTGAAATGGGTTTTTGGATCTGAGAAATGGGATTCTCTCGGATCTGGGTGATGATATATAGGATTACGGATCTGAGATCTCTCTCTTCTTGCTGGGGTTTTGAGTAGGAAGAAGAGAGTAGGACACGGCCTATAGAACGGGGGGAGGAGGGGTATAAATAGGGTTTAGAGAGTGAAATGGACGGTGGAGATTTGAGATCTGGGAGTGTGGGGTTTGGTGGATTGGTGGATCTGAAGATTTTTTTATGATCTGGATATTGGAAGTATTTGTTGGTGTACCGGGTTTGGGTTCAAGTTTCTTCAACGTATGGGTCGGGTCGGATGAAGATCCAGTTGCTGTGGAAATGTGCTAATTGTGTCGACAGGATCAAATTCAACTAGCAAATCCAGCCATTGCCAATAGTAACACATAGTCTCGTTTTTTATGATGTTTTAAAATTAGATTTTGAAATATATTTTTAAAAAATAATTTTATAATATAAAAAGTGTATTAAAATGTAAAATAATATAAATGAATAGTAAAACTTGTTTTGAAAATAATAAAAAAATAATTATAATATATTAAATTTACTGTAGAAATAAAAACTAAAACAAAGAGAACATGTATGTAGAGAAGAAAAGTGCAACTTCTTTATATTAAGATATGCATAAAATGGGGGAAATTTATTTGGTGCAAGTTTGTCAAGCTGAAGACTTTAAATTAGGAATTTGAGAATAAAATTAACTGGAGATGGAGAATTTAGACGAAGATTTGAGGGAGAAATTAAGAGAAGAAAGAATTAGAGAGAAACTGTAAATTGATTCATAAAATTCGATACTGTTCAGTCACTTAGCCTTACATTTTAACCTCAAGATCATGACAAAGTTACAAATAGTAGTCTTAAAAATATATATATATATATATATATATATATATATTGATGTGACGTAAAAAGTTTGGTATTGGATGCTCCTGTTTGGCCCAATGCATATATTGTATACTCAGGCCCAATCTGCTAATTGACAGCTTGAAGGGATGAAAACGGAGCTGGAATCCGGGCATCAACAACTTGGTTCTATAACCTTCTGGAGGAATCCGGTCTGGGAAAATTCTGGCAACGGGAGAAATAAACAAGAAACAAACGGGGCTATCCCCCCTGTGTAGCTCCGACGGTCAAGTTAGCAACATGTAAGCAGAAAATGGTATTGACCAAGAGTTTAAGAGAAATTGCATCAAGAATGGCTTACCTGAAATGAGTCTGGTGACTGAGTATCACCTTGATATATCCGATGTACCATGATGAGCTCTATGCTTAACCATTCCCCCTTTTTATGTTGACTTGAATGCCCATGTAATAACGGCTCTATTTTGGCCCCTTTGTCATTATTGTTCCTGCATATATTTAAGCTAGATCATGGCCCTACAATGATGCCTAGCTATCATGTCAATGTTACCGTTATCCAACCTAAATGTCCCAAACTCGGTCTTGATGGTTACCTACCTAAGCTATTTTCTTAGCTTGGTTTACTGCTGACCTAAGCAATTTCATTACTACTGACCTAAGCTTTCCCGACCTAAGCTTTCATGACCTAAGCCTTCATGACCTAACATTTCCCGACCTAAGCTTTCATGACCCAACCTTTCCTGACCTAAGCCTTCGTGACCTAAACTTTCCCGACCTAAGCCTTCATGACCTAAGCTTTCATGACCTAAGCCTTCATGACCCAAGCTTTCCCGACCTAAGCCTTCATGACCCAGCTTTCCCGACCTAAGCCTTCATGACCCAAGTTTCCCAACCTAAGCTTTCATGACCCAAGCTTTCCCGACCTAAGCCTTCATGACCTAAGCTTTCCTTGTCTTGATTGGGCCAAGCCTAATGGCTTTAGCTATTTTTATGCACATCAACAAGCCACCCCAGTATCATGTTTTACTTGACTTTTGCTAAAACATGATACTTAAACCCAGATAAACATGCATCCGACCTTAATAAGTTCTTGTCCGACCTTAACTGTGGTGAGGTACTGAAATCTAGACTATAATTACCGACCTAACATGAATTTTACCGTATTTGAAATGCTGAACTAACAAAGAGCACTACCCCATGCCAGCCGGACCGACCTAGCAATGCTTCCAGTGACAACAGAAAGACTTGCTTAATTGCATACCTCCGCATCCTGACCTAAGGGTTTGACCCAATATCTTACGAGACTATGCTAAGGACTTGTCCCGGCCAAATGCCTAGCCCTGCCTATGTTTGTCTCAGCTAACTGCTTAGCCCTGCTTATGTTTGTCCCAACTAATTGCTTAGCCCTTCCTATATTTGTCCCAATTAACTGCTTAGCCCTTCCTAGGTATGTCACAGATAATTGCTTATCCCAGCTAACTGCTTAGTCCTTCCTATGTTTGTCCTGACCAACATATTGGCCTTGCCCCTGGTTTGCCCTGATCAACGTATTGGGCCTACCCATGATTTGTCCCGACCAATGTATTGGCCATGCCCATGTAACATTGCATTGCCTGTTTAACATTATAACGAAGAGAAGCCATCCCATACATGATAGAAAATGTAAAAAGCATATGCATAACTGAAACTATGGATTGAAAGTGGTTTAAACCGGGCCTTCCAAGGTACACATGGTAAGGTGATCATATGATTTCTGTAAGTAGTAGCTGGCCAGCTATCATGGTGACGGGTATACTCAACTATCCTGTGAGTATAACATGGTGGTTACCAAATTTAACATGGTGACTGGTATGCTCAGCTATCATGATGGTTGTCATAATAATTTGAAAGCGGTTCCAAACCGTGTCTTTCAGAATGCCTACTGAATAATAAAAACAATAATGTGAAAGCGGTTTACAACCGTGTCTTTCGCAATGCATACTGAATAATGAACACAATAATATGAAAGCGGTTCACAACCGTGTCTTTCGCAATGTATACTAAATAATGAACATAATAACTTAAGCATTTGAGATATTTTATTGTCCTATAGACCGTACCTGATGGTCTCTAAGACCTACCAACGGTGTCTGACCCGATTTCATGACTGTATAATTGAATAACTGTATTAAATCCTGACCTGGCTCAAGGCACCTGTGGGTCAGGCTGTGAACAAATACGTGTCCCCTGCATGCTATAAAGGTCATCCACTGATGGGTCAGCCTCCAAGGTCATCCTTTAATGGGTCGGCCTCCAAGGTCATCCACTGATGGGTCGGCCTCCAAGGTCATCCACTGATGGGTCGGCCTCCAATGTCATCCACTGATGGGTCGCCCTCCAAGGTCATCCTCTGATGGGTCGGCCTCCAAGGTCATTCACTGATGGGTGGGCCTCCAAGGTCATCCTTTGATGGGTGGGCCTCCAAGGTCATCCACCAAGGCCATCCTCTGATGGGTCATCCACCAAGGTCATCCACTGATGGGTCAGCCTCCAAGGTCATCCTCTGATGGGTCGGCCTCCAAGGTCATCCACTGATGGGTTAGCCTCCAAGGTCATCCTCTGATGGGTCGGCCTCCAAGGTCATCCTCTGATGGGTCGGCCTCCAAGGTCATCCTCTGATGGGTCGGCCTCCAAGGTCATCCACTGATGGGTCATCCACCAAGGCCATCCTCTGATGGGTCGGCCTCCAAGGTCATTCTCTGATGGGTCAGCCTCCAAGGTCATCCACTGATGGGTCATCCATATGACTTCAGTCCTGCAAAAAAGTTAACACCATTCCTGGGGCTCCAATCTCGATCAGTGGCCGGAACGCCTTTCTGATTTGTTGTTCCTCCATTTCTCGATAATAAAGAACAAGAAATGCAACAAGAGTTAAAGTATAAAATTTAAAATATTTTCACAATATTTTTAACGTCATTTCACTGAACATTTTAATTGTTTCGAGGGCCGCATTTCGAAGCGTTCTCCTTCTAAAATGTTAACAACCAGATAGATGCACAAGGTATGCTGCTTGGAAGAGGTTCAAAAACCAGGCCTTCCCAGATGTACATGGTATGATGTCGATTCATTGATGCCAACCAAATTTATATTTCTATATGTCGGTTAAGAAATCAATTGTCCCAAAAACTGTACCTGATTGGAGAATTATTTCCTTAGTGCAAACCGCTATTCTAGAAGAAGAAGCATCCGTTCCCGAACGTTCTTGCGTCATGACTTCAACAAATTTCTTTGATTGTGAAGAAAATTTGATGAAGAAAATCGATCAAATTGTCCCCACAGACGGCGCCAGTTGATGTGACGTAAAAAGTCCGGTGTTGGATGTTCCTGTTTGGCCCAATGCATATCTTGTATACTCATGCTCAATCTGCTAATTGACAGCTTGAAGGGATGAAAACGAAGCTTGGATCCGGGCAGCGACAGCTTGGTTTTATAACCTTCTGGAGGAATCCAGTCTGGAAAAATTTTGGCAATGGGAGAAATAAACAAGAAACAAGCGAGGCTATCCCCCCTGTGTAGCTCCGACAGTCAAGTTAGCAACATGTAAGCAGAAAATGGTATTGACAAAGAGGTTAAGAGAAATTGCATCAAGAATGGCTTATCTGAAATGAGTCTGGTGACTGAGTATTTATAAGCTCACCTTGATATATTCGGTGTGCCATGATGAGCTGTAGGATATGTCCGTAATGCCATGATGAGCTGTATGCTTAACCATTCCCCTTTTTATGTTGACTTGAATGCGGATGTAATAATGGCTCTATTTTGGCCCCTTTGTCATTATTGCTCATGTCTATATTTAAGCTAGATCCTGGCCCTGCAATGATGCCTAGCTATCATGTCAATGTTACCGTTATCCAACATAAATGTCCCAAGTTCGGTCTTGATGGTTACCTACCTAAGCTATTTTCTTAGCTTGGTTTACTGCTGACCTAAGCCATTTCATTACTACTAACCTAAGCTTTCTCGACCTAAGCTTTCATGACCTAAGCTTTCATAACCTAAGCCTTCATGACCTAACCTTTCCCGACCTAAGCCTTCATGACCCAAGCTTTCCCGACCTAAGCCTTCATGACCCAACCTTTTCCGACCTAAGCTTTCATGACCTAAGCTTTCCCGACCTAAGCCTTCATGACCCAAGCTTTCCCAACCTAAGCCTTCATGACCCAGCTTTCCCGACCTAAGCCTTCATGACCCAGCTTTCCCGACCTAAGCCTTTATAACCCAAGTTTTCCTGACCTAAGCCTTCATGACCCAAGCTTTCCCGACCTAAGCCTTCATGACCTAAGCTTTCATGACCTAAGCTTTCCTTGTCTTGATTGGGCCAAGCCCAATGGCTTTAGTTATTTCACCCCCCCCTTCAGTTTGATATTTGCAGTAACCACCAGGCAGATCTTCGCCAATCCGGTAAAAAATTCACATTTTCGACAAAAATACTAACAAATCAGGACATAATACAACTAAAATAATCAAACCAACGATCTAAAACAATACCGCAAAACATTTTAACTTTAGCCACTAACATTTTTCCGATTCGAGTCGTCTCGATTTTTATCCGATTTTGTGATTCCACCCGGGTCTGCTTTGCAGGAATTATTAAACGGAACAGAGCCCGTGAGTTGCTTTTTCAATTTTTTTTTGTCCAAGGGCATTTTTGTCTTTTTACAGAGAAATGTTACTGCAAATATCGAAACGGTTACTGCGAATATCAATTCTGTTTTGTTTTGTGGGTTTTGAGTTTTGTGACTCGTCTTGTCCAAGGGAGACGCAATTCCACATGACCCATGTAACGCGTGCTAGACACTTCCTTTATTCCCAACCCTTCACTTTGTCTTATCAATCTCAACAAAATAAAACATAAAAAAGTGAAACAAATGTTTAACGAAATATCATAAGTGTTTTATTTATTTATTTATCTTTCTATATTTTTATCAATTTAATAATTATTTTTCAATCTCTTTTAGTGAGCTTTTTTTATTAATTAATAAGTGATAGTCTTTTTTTATTTATTTATTAATAATAAGTGTAGAAACTTGTATTTGACATGTTTATGATGCGTGTATCGAGTTTAACCTCTTATATATTGCGATTATGTAATGAAACAAACATATGAGTTTAGGCTATGAGGTATCACATATTGAGTTTAACTACTAGTTTATCACATGTATTAGTTTTGTTGTTGAAGTGTCGCGTATCAAGTTTAGCGTATCAAGTTTAGCATATTGAGTTTAGCCTCTAGTGATCGAATTTAGCCTTTGATTTATCGCGATTATGAGTTTAACTGCTGAACTATCGCGTCTAAGTTTAGTTTCTGATGTATCGCAATTACGTTAAAATACAAGTATTAAAAAGAAAACAGGCATATCAACTAGCTAAATATTGCATGTCAAACCGTTTAAGGATATACATTGAAGGCAGGGGCTGTGGGGAAGGGAAGAACGAAGTAGGGAGCCTCCTGCAGAGTCATGTCAGCTTTGCACTATAAATAGGCAGAACTGACAGAGGTAGAAATCGAACCCCCGGCATCTGCGTGGCTCGCCCTGCGCATAACCGTTGGGGTATTAACTCGTTCTTGTGGCTGTTCTTATTAGTCAGAGAACAAATTTATTTTTGTAATCAATCATTATAATGTATTGTACCTCACAAAACACATAATAAAACTCTAATATCAACTTAAATGAGTACGAGAATGCTTAGTTTGCAAGATTGGGACCTCACGTGGAATCGATTTAGGTGCAGGATCGAGATCGGTAGGATCGAATCATAGGATTGCAAGATACTACACAAAATAGGCAAGTGTAAAATTACTGATAAATTATAAAACTACTCTTATTTGAGCCATTTTAGCAAATTTTTTTGGATTTAATAGAATCATAGCTTGGGTCGATTTAGTATTTTGAGATCGTAAAATCATATGATCCTTGATACGGATCGGATTTTGCAAACTATGCGAGAGCGAACAATATGAAGATCTTCAAGATTTAAGAACAATAAAGAGAAAGGAAATTTCTACAGGAAATAAAAGTAGAAATGTAGAAGTAGAGAAAGACTTTTCACAAGTCACAAAAACAGAAATCTAAGGCGTGTAATCACTTTCCTTAAAGTGTTTAATGCCCCCACTAGATGTCTAACTGGGAATGTGGCAAGATCACTTATAGGATACAATACATTTTTCGTTAACAATTAAGTAGACAGTGTTTAAATTGTTTAGACAAGAAAGAAGATGGAAATTAGTTGATTGTAAAATCATGTCATTCACCCTCTATATATAGAGATGAATGGTTGCAAACTTGGGATGTGATAAACTTATGAACGGATACAAACTATTCGTTAGGATGCAACACTTCAGCTTAAGATACATTCTTTAGCAAACAATCACAACTTTACAGAGAAGACACCGTTCAGAGGTGGTTCGAAACCGGCTTGATCTTTATCCCAAATACTTTGAACTCCTGTCAAACCTTAGTAATATTTATACTATAAACTAACTGAATTTTCAACACAATACACCCTTTTAATACACAGGTTGATGCTCCTATTAATCTGAATTTCAATAAGTTTTGTGATCACCGCGAGGCTCCCATTGTCAGAGAACAAATTGAGTGCAAGATGGTTGTTCAGAGTCATAATCGGAAACTTGGAAAAGTTCTTGCACATATATATGTACACGAAGCCTTCCGCCAAATGTGGGATAGTAGATGAGTGACGGATGTATTCAAGAATTTCCTCAGGGCCTTTTCTTTTTTATTATTTTGAAAACGATTTTAAAAATATGTTTCTATAAAATAATTTTATAATGTAAAAATGTATAGTTAAATAGTAAAAAGTTATATTAAAAATAATAAAAACTGATTATAAATTAAATTTACTATTGAAACCAAAACAAAAACCAAAAGAAAGGGAGTTATATAAATCAAATTATATTTTAATACTTTTCAAAAACAGAGAAATCCTTTGTCCTCTTAATATGGGAGGCCAAAGAAATCGTAGAGTGAAAAATTACATTTGTCTTTGAGAAATAATAAAATATAAATTTACGAAAGTTCACTAAAAAAATATTACATATTGATCATGCATGCGAGATTTGATCTTAGATATGTCACTAATCAAACTATGAAAGTATCTAACGGATTAAATCTTCACATAAAATGAAATCAACTTTCACGTATTTTATCATCTTTACAAGATGTGACATAAACTTCTACTAATTTATGAAGAGAAGAGACCTCACTTATTCGCACATATATAATTTCTTATGGTACGAGAGAAGAAAATTCTTATGGAATGAGATTAAGCAAATAATAAATAAATAAATAAATATATATATATATATATATATATATATATTTCTCCTTTGTCCTCCTAATATGGGAGATTGGAGAAGAAGATAATGAAAAGAGAAACACAAGGTAAGGTTAGGGAGACGAGAGAAGAGTAAAGAAAGAAAAGAAAAGGGACCCCGTTTGGTATCAAGACGTGATTCACACTACTACAAAAAGGGGCTTTAATGGCGGTTATTTAGCATATTTAACGGCAATTTTCATCCATTTTGAACCGCCATCTATCCGACAGCCGTAGAAAGGTTATGGACTTTCTACGGCATTTTTTTTTTTCAAAACCGCCGTAGAAAGGACTTTCTACGGGGGTTCCTAAGCGAACCGCCGTAGAAAGTTAGGCTTTTCAAAACTACCGTAGAAAGGACTTTCTACGGCGGTTCCTAAGCAAACCGCCGTAGAAAGCACCAAATTTGTAAAAAAAAATTTTAATATTTCATTTTTTTATTTATGTATTCAAAACATATACATCAAAAATAGCAAGAACAGCCGTAGAAAGTTTTATATATATATATATATATATTTCAACTTTATTCAAAATATATATATATATATCAAAAACTTCCATGCTAATAAACTGAACAGCCACCAAACTTCACAAAATTTTTGCGTGCATCCATCAAATTCTAATTAATTTAATCATTAACAGCAAGAACAATACAATAAAAACATAATCCTGAAGTAAACAGCCAATATATATATAAAAAAATACAATCTCAATCTAATCAATTTTGAAAATAAATCAAACCAAAATCAGTAGGAAAATTATAAAATAGAACATATAATAAACCACCGATTTAACACTAATCAAACCTGAATTTAATCATTCAACATCTCACCAAACACGAATTTAACACTAATAATAAACCCTAGGCCAATCGCAATAATCAAGTAACAATAAAATTTGTAAAGCTTAAATAAAGCTGAAACTATTCGATATAACCTTTTTTATGATTTGAAACCCACAACAAGGACCGATTGTGGTGAAATTATAATGGGGGATTAACTCCGAGTGGTGGGTGATGGCCGATTAAGAAACCATCTCCAGAGTTGGGTGACGGCGGATCTTGTTATCAACACCGCCGGAAGAATGGCTTCGGGGGAAGACAAGAGAAAAAACCGGCGGCGAGAGGATGGGCGCCGGCGACGAGAGAACGGTTTCGGTTTGCTAGAGATGGAAACAGGGGGAAGCCGTGGTTGGCTGGAGATGGAAACAAAGGGAAACCTTTAAAATTCAAACAAAATCAAGTTTCTATGGGGGTTTTAATAAAAACCGCCGTAGAAATAGACTTTCTATGGCGGTTGTAATTAAAACCGCCATAGAAACTTGATTTCTATGGCGGTTATGAAGAAACCGCCATAGAAAGTAACTTTCTATGAGGGTTATTAAGAAACCGCCATAGAAAGTAACTTTCTACGGCGGTTTTAATTACAACCACCGTAGAAACCCCGTAATTGTGAATTCCCGCCCGTTCCTCTATTCCTATTAATTTCTAGTTTTTCTTTTTTTGTAAATTAACCCCCAAATTTTTTAAAATTTAATAATAAATATGTAATTTACTATTTATCAATTTTTATAGTAAAATTCATCATATTTATTAATTATATACAAACTCTTGCCTTTATGTTATGATAAACAATAAATAAATTTCAAATTTTTAGTTGACCAATTCATTATTTTAGGCCCTTAAATTTTTTTGAAGTATTGTTACATAATAATTATAAGAAAACTTCAAAAATAGCAATTTTCATTGAATTACTAATAAGATTTTTGAAACACAATTTCTATAGAGGTTTTTTTCAATTCTATGGCGGTTTTCTTACACCGCCGTAGAAAGGGAGGTTTTTGAATAACCGCCGTAGAAAGTTACTTACTACGGCGGTTACTAATAAACGCCGTAGATAATGTCTTTCTACAGAACCGCCGTAGAAAGTCCGTACTTTCTTTTTAATGGCTGTTTTGGTCTTTCTGCCGTTAAAACACAGCCGTTAAAAGTCCATTCTGTAGTAGTATCAAATCTTGATTTGGATTGTGATTTTAAAATATTAAAATTGCAATGGAAATGTAAAAATATGTATTGAAAATGTAAAAAAGTGTTTTCAAAATGTAAAAAGGCTTATTGGGATTAATAAGAAATTATTATAAAATAAAAATGACTTGATACCAAACGGATATAAGTATATATGATCTACTAATGCAAATACTTAAAATTTAACAAATTAATATTACATCTGTTCTATTAGAATTGTCCGCTTTGATATATGTACAACTTATTATGAATATCAAAGTACAACACCTAAAATAGCTAATTTAACACTATTTATTCTATTTATATCCTTACTTTTTAAGTATGTATTAATTGTGAATCACATATGATTATATTAGTAAGGGTATGGAGAAGAAAAAAAAATTGAAAGTGGAGTCTTCTAATGGAATGGAGGAAGTAATTATTACTTTCTCTATTCCACTAGAAGAATCGACTTGCACACATATATAATTATTTATAGATATTAATGTAAAATACCTAAAATAGCTAATTTGACATCATTTGTTTCATTTATCTTTTTACTTTTAAGTTTGGGTTAATTGTATACCACATAATTATATTATTAAGGGTAGGAGGAGTAAAAAAAAATTAAAAGTGAACTATTCTATTGGAATAAAAATTACTAATGAAAGTTGAATTTTCTAATAAAACGAAGGAAGTACATTATATAATATTAGTATTTTCTTCTTAATACAGAGAATTGGGATGGTCTCATGTTCAATATGTCGCTAATTATAAGTATGGAGTTTAATGTTACAAGTGTCTATTACAAAATGAGAAGTATGATCAAGTTTAAATTATTCGATATTTCATCCGTTAAACTCGATACACTTATTTTTTATAGTTCTTATTTTAATATAAATGTGATACTTCAAAGGCTAAATTCAATATCTTAACCCCTAAAATCGGCATGCTTATTTTTAATACTTGTTGTTTTAACATAAATGCGATATTTCATATGTTAAACTCAAATTTTCAATAGTAAAAAAAACGGTACGCGTGTTTTAAACACGCATGTGCCGTAAGACAATTAGACATGTTTTTGCAAAGAAAATTTGATCTTAAGTGTTTTTTTTTTCTTTTGAATCAATCATTATATGGATTGTGCCTCACACAATGCGGGGTGAGTCTTTCGACAATACAACAATTAAAGATCTAGACTTTTTAAACGGTGGGTGCACTGCACAATTTTTGTGACTGACAACTTTAGAAATGCAGTTCTAGGTTTTGAACCCAAAACTTGCACCCCAAAGGTGACTTAAGTTCCCCTTGGATGGCAAACTAATTTGGTATTTATTGGAACTTAATTACCCAAATCCCATTGAGTTTGGTGTTGAAGCAGACATTGCTTACAGTGATGAAACCATAACAAAATTTTTAAGGGGTCCAACATATGAACCAATTTTTTTATAGAGTAAAATACATATATAAAAAAAAATTTCTTTAAAAATACGCTACTAATAAGGACGGGAACGGGGAGAGGGTTGGAGGGGTCCGGATACCCCAGATCCGCCCATGATTGCTTATGAATCAAAATTTGTTATCAAGATTAATATAGAGGGGAACAAAGAAGCGAACCAAAAGCAAAAAACAAATAGCAAGTGGTTATAAGATCCTGAAATTAATTAATTACGCTATAGAATGGGTGGTTAATTTTTTTTTTAATTTTTAAAAGATGCTATTAAAAGATTCAAAAATTTTAAAGTGTCAGAATTTTAAATTAGTATTGAACTCTAGTCTTTCATTAGTGATGAATTGAGGCGCATTTTTGAAAGGAATAATAGGTTTGGAGGATTAGTCGGATCACGTCGCCCTAAGTACATTACTGCTTCTTCAGTGGCGCTCCACGACCTGCCGACTACAACTGCTTCTTCTTAATTTGAAAGTTGGGATCCCAACATTTTTTTTTTTTTTTTAACTTCTGGAAAAATATTATAGTACAAAACAACTTATTTTGTCATATATTACTACTAATGAGTTATGCTTCATTAGAAGATTCAACTCTTACAAACGCACAACTCTTAATGATTGTCAAAATACAACCATTATTGATTGAAGGCACTACTACATGTTTTAACTACATATCGAGAAATAGATCTAACAAGAAAGATTCGAGGCGCAGTTAGACTATATCTTAAATTAGGAGTCTCAACCATTTGGTTGGTTAGAGAGTTCTTAGTCTACATTCATTTTTTTATATGTGCATTTTTTTTTAAATTTTGCACATTTTGTATTATGAGGTAAGACTCATTATATCCCCTTTCGAATTTTTTTTACCCTAAAATTTCTAGTAAAGGGTCTCCATACCCCACATTCACTTAATTGCGTGTTCTAAAAAAAAAAAAAAAAAAAAGAATGTCAAGATACAACACTCAATAGTGAATGTGACACTATTTGTTTCATTCGTATCCTTATGTTTTATGTGTAAGTTATTTGTTAACCACACATGATTATAATAGTAAATGTGTGGGAAGTGATGTCAAAAAAAAGAAAAAGAAAAAAAAAAGTAAGAGTATGAAAAGTAAAAAATTTAAAAGTGAAATTTTCTATTGGAGCAAAAAATATTCTTGAAAGTATACACTTCTAATACAAATAATAACTACTCCATCCATTCCATTAAAAGAGTCTACTTTAACTATTGTATAACTTATTATGAATGCCAAGATATAACACATAAAATAGCTAATTTGATATCCTTTATTTCTTTTATATCCTTACTTATTAAGTATAAACTAATTATAGACTACACATGATTATATTACTAATGGTAAAAGGAGTAAATTGTTTAAAGTAGACTCATTTATTAGAACAAAAAATATATATTTATTTTAAAGTAAACTATTCTAATGGAACGTGATGAACAAAAAATAGAACTCAAACAATAATGCAAATTTTTTGCATTTTTTTTAAGAGAAGATATTTTGTCTGTGAGAGGAATCTTCATATTCAATAATTAATTAAATTGTCGGTGTTCAGATTTTAAATATATTTACGTGGACTACACTTTAGGCTCCCACAATTCTTCTTTTACTTCGTGTCTGGAATTTGGAGGTTGGATGACCTGGAGGCTCGAGTGCCATTTAAATTATAAATTTATCATCTGATTAATTTAATTAGCCTAAGCCAATTAATTACCATTTGAATATTGTGTTTCCGAATATCAATTAATCATCAATATTGAAACTTGAAAGCAAGCGGCAAGTATAACTCTTCCAATGAAGAGTGTTGCACCTTCATTAGTTAGTACAAATATTTTTGACTATGGATTAGTTGACGAGGCTAGGAGAAGGGACTCTAGTCTCGTTTTTGGGTTCAAGGGCTCATTAAGGAGATTTAGGCCCAATGACAGGTCAGATCGGAGGACCTTCCTAGAACATGCCGGATGTATAGAACAGTTATCGGCTTTGCATTAGTGTAGCCCGCGGATTAATAGAACGGTTATTTGCCATCTGTTGAAAATTGGACGAGGTCAGCTGACCGTGAAGACATTTTCCCATAGAATATACATTTGCTTGATGGCTATAAATACAAAACAAGCTTCTATGAAAAAGGTAATGGAATACACTTTTGATTAGTTGTTAAGGAACTAACTTTTGTCATCGGATAGTAGCTCCCAATTGTAGGTTTTATAGTGTTGGACAGTCCAGATGTCTCGGCGCGAAGGAAAAGTTCAACATGTATTGTATTTTCAAATCAATAGAAAAAAGAAATTATTCCAATAATGCAACTGGTTTAATTACCACTTCTTGGCCATGCATTGGAAATTCTTTATTTTTCTTCCTCATCAAGTCAAATACTAATGACGTCGATAGTACCTCGAGTATTAAAGATGGTTCATTTTCATACATTAACGGGGATCGGAAAGTTTGGAATCCTCGATGTGAATCCAGATCTGAGAACTATAATAAATATATAGCTTTCAAAGTTGTATTTTAAATATGCGACTGCGTGGAGGCATCTATCCCACTTGCATTCGCTATCATTATTCTACCAAAGTTTTGGCTGTCGGTTTGTCGGTGCCGGTGCCTGTGCCTTTCATCTTCTAACTTCTTTGTGCATACTATACTACTGGTACCAACGTACTTTTATTTATTTTTGTGGTTTTTATTTTAAAGTAAATTTAATATATTTGAATACTATTTAATTATACTTTTTTACATTTTAATAAACTTTTTCCTTCAAAAAATTATTTTACAAAAACATTTTTTTAAAATCATGTTTTAAAACATGGTATCGAATTTGTTTCTGAACAATTACTTGGTAATTTTTACCAAACTCTCAACAATACGACAATGATAAGTTTCAATAGTGAAATATCTGTGGGGGTGGTACTTGGATCTCTCCGACCCTCTCCTCCACCATTATTAGCATATTAACAGTATAACTTATCTATATAAAAAAATTTATGTATATGTATTTACTTGAGAAAAAAACTATTATATATTGAACTCAGTAACATTTTTTCTAATTTCGCTACTGATCTGGGCTAGATTACGATTGTTAATTTTACTTAATTTATGTGTTTGTTTCGTGATGATTTTTTTCTCTCTAAAATACCTCATTAAGTTGGTAAACATTAAAATACACTTGAACTTTGAAAAATATTAAAATAGTTCCTAAATTTATATGAAGAGACAAAATTAATCCCAATTTTCAGACACAATGTCCCTCCCAAAAAAAGGCAATTTTTCCAACTTATATAAATATAGGGGGAATATTTTGAAATTTACAAAAGGAAAAAAAAGAGGTGAAAATGCATTCATTCAAAAATTACGATGATGTAGCTTTCACACGATTATGTTAACACGATGCATACATAAGTAAAAAATATGACGTTAAATTACTTATTTTAAGTATTATATTTTATAACTCATAATAAATTGTATATTTTTTTAAAATAAATTTTTTAAGTGCGACGAAGGGAGTATATAATTTGCGGTGCTAAATCGACAATGGAGAAATGAGGTACTGCCTCGTCGGCTTGCCCATTGGTTGGTTGGTATTAACTACGTAACTAAGAGTTTTTTTTTTTTTTTTTTGTTCTTTTCATTTATTTATTTTTTAGGTAAAATTACCTTTGAAGTACAGGGACACGTAACTTTCCATTCCAGTTAGCGTAAATAAGGTGAAAAAAAACTCGTCGTAAATTAATTGCAATTAATTAACTTAATTAATACAATACATAGGTTTACATAATTTTTTGATAAAATGATTGGTATACATAATAACTTGTCATTAATTTCTTGGATATTTTGAGTAACATCATCCCCTTAAAGTCAACTGAGAAATTAGCAAAATTCCCTTAAATTTTCCCAAATTTAAACTATGTCGTTTGATGAAATTAACCAGTCAACTCTCCCGCCAATTAGTCAAGTGTCCCTTGGTTTTATAATTTCATCACATTCTAAAGTTCAAAAAAATTATTGGATACATCTTATGTATCCATAAAAATAGTGCGACAAGCTAATGATAGATTGATATTCATATTTCTGGGCTCCTATATGTATGTCTATTTTCCCTTAAAATAGCACCTTACCCCACCAATATGTCTGACTGCATAATCTTACATCTTGCATCCGATGCACCAAATATTTCTCATTGAATTCATTTTATAATTTCAGAAAATTACAAAGGAAGATTTATAAATTACCACCTTAAACATTGACTATAATTATGTCACTATATATAAATAGGACACACTTGATTTTTTGGGGGTTGGTGAGGGTCAAAGAACAAAATATATCCATTCACCAACCCCTTGCCAACTTCCCTACCTCGTGTTGTTGGCGAAAAGTTAGTTTCTTTTTCTCTTTTTTTTTAATGTATTTTTGAAGAAAAATATTTTTAAAAAATGTATTTGGTGAAAAGTTAGACTCAGAATTGAGAACTTCACCCAACTCCACCATTAGGTCAATAGGTCCAATCAATTCAACCCTAAAGTCATTAGTCATTACCCATATTTCTAACCTTGAAACCAAATTAAAGAACTCAAATAGATGTTTTAGTCATGAATTTGTTGTTAACTTTACTTTGAATATAAATGAATCAATTTGTTATGACCATACACGATGACGATAAATGATTCATATATTCAACCTCACATAGCGAGAAAAAAAGACTTCATTGTTAACATGAATGATGAACCCAATAAAAACACAAGCCAGATTCTAACAAATTTGTCACCATTCATTTCCAAATTTCCAAGTTCTTGCACCTAAAATTAATTAATTTTTTGGCAAAAGCTAGATGTTCCAATCATTGAAATTGGAAACAACCAAAAGACGATATTTGCCTCACTTTTTTCATTCTGTGGTTTCTACGTTCTCCTTTGGAAAGGAAATAATAAAAGAAAGCCTTGCCTAAAACGTGAGCCTTGTTCAGTATTAAAAACAAGTATATTGAGAGGCTGTGTAAAAAATACAATAAATTCATTTTTTGGGTCTTTGACATATTACTCTTTATTTTAATAGAAGATCTTGCTTTTATTTTTATTTTTTTTCAGTTGGAAAGTTATGGTTTTGTTATTTTACATATCATGCATTTATTAGCATTTTTTTTGGTTGAAACCACATGTTGTGGTAAGGGATTTAGCATGGACTTCTACTTGATTATTAGAAATAATTTGAAAATTTTATATAAATACGGATGACGGCTTCTATTTTGATATAAAATTGCTCGGACTCAACAAGCTTTGGGGATGTTCCTCTCACCCACATTTTCAGGGAATCAAAAGCAGTAGCAGATGCAGTGGCATTAATAATGACAAGCAGTTCTATATCAACAAAATTCTTTGTACATTCATCCCTTCCCCAGAACGTTCAAGGTTTAGCGGTTCTGAATACTCACAATTTTTCCTTTTATCAATAAAATCGTTGCACCCATTAATTGAAAAACAACAACAACAACAATTGAAAATACACAATCTTTAAACTTAATTCTCAAGTAGTCAAGAAAATCATCATAAATTATGAGGTAGTTAATTTACATGTGTTTTCACATACTAGAGAATATGAACATGATCATTTTCAAGTCCCAATGTACAATCTCTCCATCTACTCTCCATCATGCATCCAAGCTTGTTAGTGGAGTAATTTCATGTGAATCTCTTCATGTTGTGCACTTCATCTTCATCCACTTTTATGTCTCAAAATTTTAGTGCCCATATTCTTGAAAATATCTTGTTTTGACAGATGCTTTTCCAAGGGATCAGAACCTAATGCAACAACATGAGACTTGTGTAACAAAAATTGTTGCAAGAATTAATGGTCAAGAAAGACATGAAAGCAGTTAAGTAAATTGCTTTAAAAGAAGAACATGGAACTTCATGTCACTTACCCAATAAGTATGTCGTGTCTATTCAATAGGGCTGCTGGGATTTTACCAGTAAAGTTGTTGTTTTGAAGATATCTGTTGATAAAAAGAGAGCATTAGGTAAATCATCAAAACTTTATAAAATTTAACCTCAAGTGAAGTCCATTGATGCCAGTAGTAGGACTTAAGGGTGATCATTCCAGTGTTATTTGAATTTTGATTTCTTTTTTAAACCCAAATACCAAATCATTTAATCAAAAATAAAATCAAACCAAACCATTTTAATTTGGTTTGAACTCCATTTAAGCCAAATAAAATCTTAGGTAAAAGGAAAAGAGCAACGGCTGTTGACTGTGTAATTGTGGTTGGAAAGTGGACATTGTGGAATGAAAAACATAAAAAGAGCCAAAGCCAAAGAGGTGAAAACCTTAATCGAATGGTCAAGAAATAGTTATTAATCAGGAGGGGAAAAAAAAATTAAATCTAAATATTTTTTTAAGGTAAAAGGCTATTAAATTTTAAAACTTAATATATATATATATATATATTATATTATATTATATTATTTGACTTATTCGGGGTCTCTTATTTGGGTTGGGTTGGGTTGAGTCTCAAACCTAATTCCAAATCATATAACTATTTAACAAATGATCAGATGCAACCATTAACCGAAAATCAAATAAGTCAAACCATTCAACTTATACCGTTTGGTTTGATCAGCTTATTTGATTAACCAATCTGAAGAACACAACCATAAGAGGATTCACTTACACTTCTCGTAGATTTGGGAGCTTTGCAAGTGATTCAGGGATTGGACCCTGAAAATGATTATTCTCCAAGTGTCTGTTTTTAACATGGAAAAAATAAATTAAATTAAATACAAGTGGCCACTTGTTTCATTCACTTCAATATATAATTAAGAAGTTGTTGAGATCGATGCTTACAAAGTTTCCAGAGATTGCAACTGGCTCAAATCAGGTATTTGACCTGAAAGCGAGTTACCTCCAACCCAACTGCATCAAATTAGATAGAAATCTATGCTTAAATTTACTATGGTAGTCTTCCAAAACCAAAAGTGAGAAGAAAAAAAGAAGAAAAAGAAGAGGATATTAGCCAAGGATGCACTCACAGGTGGTGAAGTGAAGTTAAATTGGATATACTTTGTGGCAGCGTCCCAGATAGCTGGAAATTGGTCAGGTTTCTACATTCACAAAAGGATGAAGTAGAACAATTAACTAAGCCAAGTGAGTACATATGTTATTATTTATTTTCTCCTATTCATAAAAAAATAAAAAAATTAAATGCATTAATCTTTCCTAAATAGTTAATATTAAATCACTCCATTGGTCCGTTAATTTGAAATATTGTCTCTATTTGTTTTCTTTTTTTTTGAAATTGTTTCATTTTGATCTCTTAACTTAAAATTTTATTTTAAATTGGTCCATAACCAAAATTCTTACAATATTTAAGATATTTTCGACAACACGTAAATTGTTTCATGTTGAATTAAGGGTTGAACAAAGCAATTTAACTTTTGTTTTTTTTCATTTATCGCCCCTGCACATTAAATTGTGTGAATCTCACGTTGTCGTAAAAAATGACTCAAATGTTATCGGTATTATTTTGAAACAATTTTTGAAAGTAAGGGAGAAGTACACATGCAAAAATTATGAAGAATTTAAGCAAAGATACAATATGAGGTCAGTGTTTGATGTGCTTACATGGAGATAATCCGAATAGTCATGATTTCTTTGCAAGTTACTCCTGTCCATGTATAGTTATCTGGCTCGCATGGATCCCCGCTCCAGTCTAGGGGAAGATTTTGAACAGTCTCCAAGAAGTCATTCATCACCATTGCTGCAAAATACCCAAAAATCAAGAACTTCAGCAAAGTTCATTAGTACTCATAAGTCAAAACGTGTTTTTAAAAACATGCTATAACGAACAGCCCAGAATCTCTTACCATCCCCAGTGTCAGTCTTCTCTTGGAGAGTCAAAAGCTGCAATATCTCAGCTGCATTGATCAAAGGCCCAACTGGCATGTCACTCCTAGGAGTCAAGAGAAACGTAGTTTGTCCGCTGAGCGGCCAATAGTTGGAGTAAATCATCACGCCGCGATTGGTGACGTTTAAATTGCTGTAGAACTTCTGACCATTGACATCAACGTCGAAAACCCTCCAGCTATTCGGGCTGGAAGTTCTCGTGTCCTGGAAATAAAGTGCAATGTAGTAAGGCCTTTTCGGAAGCGAAAACGGCGGCCACATGACGCTCAGAGTCTGCCCTTTGCTGGTGGTAACTGCATTTTGAAACACCTTTAGCGGCGGATCGTTCCAAAAGTCCGAAGCAACAATGCTCGAATGGCTCGACAACACAGGGTATGTGTGCGGGAAAGGTAGCCATTTCCGATCAAATTTGTCATCTGGAAAACTAGTTTCAGTATATATCAAACATTCATGATCAGAAATCAAGAAAAAAAAGGGTTTATTAATTGGGAAAATCGTACTTTTTGTGTCTCTTCTATATCCTCGATACGCTTTTGGTCCCTCCTCTACGTCTCATTGCACTTGTCGTCCCTCTTTCTTCATGTATTGACGCTTTTAGTCCGTATGACAACCACTAGTAGTAGGTATTGTGGGTAATCAGGAGTCAAAATGCAATCTTAAAATTTACACAACCACCTTAAAATGACCACAAAACCTGCTACTACCAGTAATAGGGACTAAAAGTACCAACACGTGAAGGAAGAGGGACCACAAATGCAATGAGACATAGAAGAGTAACCAAAATTGTAACGAGAGTATAAAGATGGATCAAGAATGCGATTTTCCCTATCATATATCTCAAAAACACATCTTCTTACCCAATAATATCCCCTCCTGAGGAAGCAAAAACATGCCTCGCCACCGACACCAACGCATATTTATTGAAATCGGTCGAATTATACACAGAATTGTCCATCGGCTGAACTTGTAGAGCTGAGATGAAAGGACTACCAATAGTATTGCTATTATACGCAATACAAACGGTCATTCTATCATCAGTAGCCATGAAAATGATCTCATAAGACGAAGCTTGGCCTTTGGAATAATCCTCTGTGGTATTTACCGTGTTCCACGTTGTACCCTCAATGATGAGGTCAAAAACAGGTGGAGTAGTCCCTCCATCAAAACGTCCATAATAGTATATAGTTTTCACTATGTATTTCACGTCTTTTACCACTGGGAAATCGAAGCATTTTTTTTTTACTGCCTCGTTGGAAATGTACCTTACTGTGGTTAAAATGGGCAATAGGTTTGGTTCGTTAATAACTGCGATTTTTGTGTTCTCGTGTGATATGAAGCTACTATCTGGGACGTATTTAAGGTGATTGACTTCCACTTCTTCTGTTGTCCCACAATTTAGAAAGAAACCTGCAACTATCACAGGAATGATTCAAATTGTAGATATGAAGAACTGCAAATGGAGGATCCACCGAGAAAATTGAAGGGAAGAATGTCACTTTTGGTTCCTTATGTTTGATCTCGTAGCACTTTTTGTCAATTTTGTTTTGAGTTTACTTTTGAAATTTTGGCCCATTTAACCTGCTATGGGAAGTTTCCAGGTCATCTAGATCGTTTATGAAAAAAATTATAAATATTTAGGTCCAATTTAATCATTAAAACTTATTATCCATTAAAATGTCTAAAATGAAACTTATAAAATCCTATGTTCTTAACAATATGTGTCACAGTTGCACTCTATTCATCTCAATTTTAATTGTCTACAAGTTTCGCTAGTTAAATTTGGACCCTATCTTTTCAAATTTTGCATAAAGTTCCCAAATGACCTGAAAATCTCCTATAGTAGGTTAAATGAAACCAAAACTATCAAAAATTTCCAACGTAAAGAGCAAAAATGTCAAACTCAAAAACAAAGGAACTAAAAGTGCTACGAGTTCAAACACAATGGACCAAAACTGCCATTTTTCCATTGAATGAGATGAATTTCCACATATATAGATCTATTTTTAAATAAATGATATTGTTACCTTTCATTTCACCGGATGGCTCTGCAGCAACATGGAGGAAGCCATTGATTATGAGAAGGATGCTTATAACAAGCCAAAGGAGAAAAATGGGGATGGACATTCTTGATCTGGCCGATTGGCAAAGGAAGGTTCTAGATCAGAATATCGGATTAAGAAACTGGAAAATGGACATGGAAGTGTGGGAGGATGGGCATGCATGAACACAGATCCAACACAATCCTCCCCCATTTGGCCTTTGTTCACAAATCTTCAATACTTATTATGCATCAAATGTTATCACAGTTCAAAACTTTTTTTTCTCTTTTTTTTTTTTTTTTTTTTATCACACCAATTTTGGCGTAGTTTGTACAATTGTCATTTGATTTAACCACATGGTAACGTATAACAATAAAAATGAAGGTTTCAGATCCTACAATTAATGCACGATAAATCTCATTTACTAAATTCATGTTGCTAATTTATAAGTACGTAACGCTTTCACGTGGAGTGATAATAATAGTAATAAGGCTTAAATACTTTTAAGCCACTATATTTCTAAAATGTACACATTAGTCAAAGTTTTGAAAAAGATGTAGAGATGTTGGAAGAAAAAAAATGATAGGTCTAAAATGTACTTACAAGGAATAAATCTTAGCTATATTATGAAGGAAAAGTTTATTCTACTGAAAGTTGATATTATTTTTATTTTTTTGACTATATCTTAAATTAATATAATTTAATATTTTTATGATTAGTATTTACTAATTTAAAACATCGACACCAAAGTATGTAATATACAGTGTCTTTTTTTTTTTTTTTTTTTTTTTTTTCCCCCTTTCTTTTGGTTATATTACAATGTTTTTTACAGTACAAATTAGTTTGAAAATGTGTTTCGTCTAGCACAATAGAAAGATTTTTGCAAATTGGCTTTCCTTTTTTTTTTTTTTTTGTTAAAAGTGTTGTTTAAAAACAGTTTTAACTATACATATATATAAAAAAAACAAATTAAACTTGTTTTTTAACTTTTTTTTATTTGTTTTAGAGTACACTCACAATTCGAAAAGAAAAAAAAAAAAAAAAGGAGTAAAACTCATTCATAGTTGTAACGCTGCACAATAACTTTTTGGACTTTCATCTCCCTAACCAAAAAATGCATAAGCCAAGTTATTAGTAGTCCACAAGTTGTAGACTTATATATAAGTTTTCTACTCTTTAATGTTTGGATGTGGGATAGAAGATGTTACAGTCTCACCCCCACGCAAGGACCAATACAGTTGTTGGCCTAATCTCCCCTGGAACATGATTCTAGAGGTGGCTCCTGTGCCTAACACCTAGTCTTGTTGTGGGTTCTAGAGGCTCCAGCACGTAGCACTTGGCTCCCGAACTAGGTCGGCTCTAATGCCAATTGTGACGTCCCAAGCTTGCAAGCTAACCCAATAATTTTTTGGGCTTGCATCCTCGCTAATCCAAAATACTATTTCCTAGGTTGAGTTTTGGGGGAGCGGTTCGTCATACTTGACCAGAAAGAGACCCGGGCAAAGGAAGATCATACATCGTCATTCGCGAGTAGCTGCGACCTGAGTAATGAGGAACTAAACTGTGTTTATTTTGATAAAAGCATATTCACTATTTTACAATTCTACAAATTTGTGTGGCTGAAAATATAATTTTTCTAATATAATTTTCAAAATATTTTCGCGATTTTCTTTCTCCTCAGTCGGAAGAAAACTTGTACGTTGACTGGGGAGAAAAAAAAACCGCGAAAATATTTTGGAAATAATATTAGAAAAATATCTTTTCAACCTCTACAAAATTGTAGAATTTGTAAAATACCTCCAAATAGCAGATATTTATACTAAAAATACAACAAAATATAAATATAAAGTACAAATTTAAAACTGAATAAACTTTTAATACTAAAATTACAAATAGTCCAAACTTTTAGTATCAAAAATGTCATTTTTCCTTCCTATGTATATCGGCTTGATATCCTCTAGGCACAAATTTTTTAGAATTAAAGTGTCTCTCGCCCGTAAAAAAAAAATAAATGCACTGGTTTTGAGACTAGAAGATCTCTAAGGCACGTACTAGTATACCTCACCATGTTATTCCCCATAAATATTGGTATAGCCTTTTATCATACTGATGTCATTGACCCAAACACTGATGATGATGCTTTTCTACTTATGCTTCTCAAAATTGGTTTTATTACAAGATTACCCTCATTTTCTACCCTTCAACAACCCCAAGTCCCAGAAATTCCAAGTTCCAACCCACTCCCCACCAAAACAGAAAATAATTAATAAATAACAATAAATCAAATATTATATTGCAAATTTTCTTCACCAAAATTACAATAATATTATTATTATTTTTGAGTAAAATTACAATATTATTATTAATAATTAATTAATTAATTTTCCCACTCACACACTGAAAGGGAAAATGACAACTCTCTCCACCAACCACTCTCCCTTCCCCTTTTAAACCCCCTCATCCTCGCCTCCCCATTTCTGTGCCATTCTTTCTCTCCTTCGCTCATCTCCCTCCACCACCTCCCGCCACCGCCCCCTCCTCATCCTCCTCCCAACTCCATCCAACCCTCCTCAATGGATCCCGTCGATGCCTGGGGGAACACTCCACTAAGCACTGTGGATCCCGACATCCACGACCTCATTGAGAAAGAAAAACGCCGCCAATGCAGCGGAATCGAACTTATTGCCTCCGAAAACTTCACATCCTTTGCAGTCATCGAGGCCCTCGGCAGCGCCCTCACCAACAAGTACTCAGAGGGCATGCCCGGGAACCGATACTACGGCGGGAATGAGTTCATAGATGAGATCGAGAACTTAACTCGATCTCGTGCCCTTCAAGCTTACAGGCTTGACCCAACCAAATGGGGTGTCAATGTACAGCCATATTCCGGCTCTCCGGCCAATTTCGCTGCCTACACCGCCGTGCTTCAACCCCATGACAGGATCATGGGATTGGATTTACCCTCAGGCGGACATTTGACACACGGGTACTATACCTCGGGTGGAAAGAAAATTAGTGCCACCTCGATCTATTTTGAGAGCTTGCCGTATAAGGTGGATCCCGAAACCGGGTTTATTGATTACGTGAGATTGGAAGAGAAGGCTTTGGATTTCAGGCCTAAATTGATTATCTGTGGTGGGAGTGCTTATCCCAGGGATTGGGATTATAAGAAGCTCAGAGAAGTTGCTGATAAAGTTGGAGCCCTTTTGCTTTGCGACATGGCTCATATTAGTGGACTTGTCGCCGCTCAGGTATGTGTGTTAATGGTTATTGTTGTTGATAAATTTCGACTCCTTAAAATTGTGGATTTATTCAGTGGTTTGAGATTTATTAGTTCTTGTGAGGTTTAGTGCTTGCTCTGTTTTTGAAGCTAGAATTCGATCCGTATATAATTTATACTAATCACGAAATGTATCTGTATTCCTAAGGAATGAAATTTGTTAGAAATTCATAATGTGTAGGATTTATAATTTCAGTAGCATTGTATGATTTGAAATTAATGGATCACTACTTCCCAGTTGCCTATATCTCCATTTTCATGTTTCTTTGGTTACCAGTTCTGGATCTGAGAACATGTTGAAAAGTATAGAAATATGTGTCTTTATATGCGTGGAGTTAATTATTATTTTTTGTCTGAGGCATGTGCTGCAAGTGTATTGTGATTGTTGGGATCTTGACCTGCGTTTTTGTAATTAAATATGATTCAGATCTGAGCATCCTGAGTTTTGTCTTCCAGCTAGTTTTCTGGACCCGTGATGCCAACTTGCAAGAGACAGTTTAGAAGGGCAACCGCATAACTTTTTCTTGATGTGTTTAATGTGTTTCTATTTAAAATGAAATGGCATTTTGTGTTTTAAATGGACGAAGTGAAATTGGATCTAAGATCTGGTTGGAATGAAATGTAAATACTAATTGCGTTCTTCTGGGATAATATTTCTAGAGATTAGCGAATTCTTTTATATTCTATTTCTAATGATGAACCGAAATATCTCTGGTTGCAGGAAGCTGCAGATCCTTTTGAGTTCTGTGATATTGTCACAACTACCACCCATAAGAGCTTGAGGGGACCTAGAGCTGGTATGATCTTCTACAGGAAGGGTCCCAAGCCACCGAAGAAGGGCCAGCCTGAGGGTGCGGTATATGACTTCGAAGACAAGATCAACTTTGCTGTTTTCCCCTCCCTCCAGGGTGGTCCTCACAACCACCAGATTGGTGCTTTGGCTGTGGCTTTGAAGCAGGCTGCAACTCCGGCTTTTAAGGCTTATGCAAAGCAAGTCAAAGCCAATGCTGTAGCCGTTGGTAACTACCTGATGAACAAGGGGTACAAGCTTGTCACAGGCGGTACTGAGAATCACCTTGTTCTGTGGGATCTTCGCCCTCTTGGTTTGACTGGTAACAGAACTGAACTTCTTTCTCCTCCCGTCCCTTTTTAGGAGTTTTCAGTACTTCATGAATGTATGCAATGCTGAGTTGATAAATTGTTGCAGGTAACAAGGTGGAGAAACTTTGTGACTTGTGCAACATTACTGTTAATAAGAATGCTGTTTTTGGTGACAGCAGTGCTTTGGCCCCTGGAGGAGTTCGCATTGGTAATAACTTACTCCACATTTTTATTTTTGTGGACTTTTTTCAATTAATAGTTAATTACCGTGTCGTCTATGGATTGGAAGCTGATAAAAGTGACAACTTTTTTGGGGAACAATATATAAGATAGAGGATCTTGATTCAGTTGTAAATCAACAAGTCAGTTATAACTCTTAGTAAATTTTGAAGTGAGAATCTCTGCATTCCTGAAGAATCAACAATAGGTGGCTGTGGCTTGGTGAATCAAAGATTGAAGATTCATGCCACTTGAATAATTAATGAGTTGCATTTACGCTCTTGTGGTCCAAAATCCAAATTTGTTGTCTATCAACTGGGCTTTGAGTTCGATATCTCAATAAATTCCCATGTTTCTTACCTTCTTGAAGTCTCAGCTCATGTTTTTTTGAGGCTATGTCTAAGAATATTGTAGGTTGCATATCAACTTGGATTATGATGTAGTTCCATGGCTATGGGGGCAAGTCACTAAAAAGTTTGTTTTTTCATCCAGGTACTCCCGCAATGACATCAAGGGGTTTGGTTGAGAAGGACTTTGAGCAGATTGCAGAGTTCCTTCACAGGGCAGTGTCCCTTTGTTTGAAGATCCAAAAGGAATATGGAAAGCTCTTGAAGGACTTCAATAAGGGCTTGGTTAACAACAAGGACATTGAGGAACTCAAGGCAGATGTCGAGAAATTCGCAACCTCTTTCGACATGCCCGGGTTCAAGAAGGCTGAAATGAAGTACAAGAACTAAAGTCTTGACAAATGATTACAGCTGCATTTCATGTCATTAATGGATTTCTGGGTTTTTTTTTTTTTTTTTTACAAAATTTTTTTCTCTCAATCTTCATGTTCTGTGGAGTGCTCAGGTCAGGGTGATTAGTGTGTATTATCACCACTAAAGAAGCACTTCCTTTGGTTTAGAAAATTAGTAGTTTACACATTTCATCATGTTTCAACAAGTTGTAGTTTGCATCAGGTATATTACTTTTGTTATGAGCTTGGAATGGAAATGCTGCAGTACAAGTGAGTAGATTTTTAGCCCTGAGGGCATTCCAAATCAAGCAAATTGTACCATTTCTTATATCTTTTTTTGAATAAAATGCTTTATAATGTAGATTTTGAGTGAGATTCCATTAGTATATGTATATATTGCCTTTTATTTTATTTTATTTAACCCAAATTCCAATTTTTATAAAGATTATTACTTTTGTATTAAAAGTATTATTCTTACTTTCGAAAGCATGAGGGAATAGGAATGAGTAAAAAATGATAATTGACATGAATATATTAGGTATCACTAAAAAGATATTATGTTTGGTTGGTTGAATGTTTTTTTATTAAAATTAATCTCAAAATTCTTATTTTTCCCATAAAATAAATGTATATTATAATTTTAAATAAGGCTGATATTATTGCAATATTTTCTTCTACTTCCTAAAACACCCTTCTTTATATTAATTTCTTATCTTCCAAAACTCTCCTTAATCGCTCAAATCGTCTGTTATTTTCAAACTTAGGTCGAGTTTCACGGGTAATGACGCCGATATCTTCAATTTCTCGTTTTTGTTGATTATACTCTGTAAAGTTGCCCCCATGAGATTGTTGAATCCTTATTAGATTACGCATTCTTAACTCCAGAAACCTTGACCCCCGCTTCCTCGAAACTGTCAATAGTTTTCCTTAGCCGACGGGAGACTCTGACAACACTTCTTTTCTGGTTTCACTTCAATAGGTTTCTCTTGTTGGGAAGTAATTTTAGAAACACTCTTTTTCGATTTATGGGATTGGGAAGCAGTTTTAAAAACACCCTGCACGCACCTCAGCATTTGTTGCAACACAGTAAGCGCCTGAAACTAAAAATGCAAAAATAATTGCATCTTCGAACAAGTTCTTCCAATTTGATTTTGAAGCCAAACTTTCATATGCGCAACTGTAATTTCTATGCTGATTGGAGGGTGGCATAGTTCCAAATCCTGGAGAGAAAACCAGAGCTCCTGCGGCGAGACTCCCTTAGTCCGCTCAAAAACCGCCATGCTGCCTCCGCTAGATCGCTTCTTTATCTTCTTCTTCCGTTTTTTTTTTTTTACTCAAATTTTTACACTCACGCTGCAAGGTTGAACCATCTTCCCTACCAAAAGAACACACTGTCATAGGCTGATAGGCTCATATTCGATGCTACAAATCCAAGTCTTAGTCCTAAAAAAACATGACACTCCAATTCTTAAACCTTGGATTGATAAAGGTAGAGAAGATGGGATTTTACTTTGATGCAGCAAATAAAAGGAAATCATCTCTTTTTCTCATGAATATATAACCCATCACACCCTAACTCTGCATTAGTAAAAGGGATTTTTCTTAAACGAGGGCAATGAAATCGACAACTCTGCATCAGTGATGGATGACAGAGGATCAATGATTTTTATTTTTATTTGAATGCCATATCAAATCCATAGGATGAGTTTCAGTGGAAATTATCAACCTAAGATGAATTTCAGAGCAACCGAAGTCAGTTATGGCAGGGGTGCCCAAAACACACACAAAAATATTGGCGGTTTCCCAAAGACTACGGCCGACAGTGAAAAAGAAACGCAATGGATTTAGTGAACAAAAAGACGAAGAAACTGTTGGTTAAGTGAAGAAAAAAAAACAGGACCAATTTGAGCGATTAAGTAGGAAAAAGGAAGATAATTGATAAGTATAAAGAATGGTATTTTAGGGAGAAAATGAAAATAGAGCTCTGGATGCTATTTATTGATTTGGCAATATAACTTGCCTTTAAATAAACTGAGAGATAAATTTGAAATGTAATATGAAATGATTCCCAAATAAAGTACTGTAATTGTATGTCACCTAATCCCACCTATTTAGTTGGTAATGGCAATGCCAATTTTTTGGATGTGTAAGTATTATTCCTAAACCCGAAGATATTACCAAGCCCCTATGTCCTATAACCTTGAACCACGCATCCTAAAGTATAATTTTGTTTGGTTTTGTGTTTATACAAAAGTGTGAACTTTTACTATTAAAGTATGCTTTTTAAGCAAGAATGTTAGTTTCCAATATAAAGTATTTCAATTTTAAATTTTTTTTTTCAGAAATAAGTAAATTATATTCATAATAAATTTAATTGATTAACTGATCTTACATAGATGCCAATATAGACCATTGATTTTCCAACTTTTAAAGTTGTAGGAAACCCACGAGTTTCACTCGATAAAAACTAGCATTACATATTGCTAGTAAAGTATATGTTTAAACTAGTAATACTTAAAGCAAATGTTACAACTGAAGTTCAGACTGAACAAAATTGTCTCGAGAAATTTCATCTTTGCAGCAACATCACACATTGAGTATTAACTCTTTCTTTTTTCAAAATGGAGGTAACCCCAAATTCACTAAGCACGAACTACACCTCACTCAACCGATGTGAGCCTACCATCAATTGTTTTTTCATTTTCTTCTTCTTTTTATTTTTATTTTTATTTTTCTACCTTCATCTTCCCACAACAGATAAAATATGAAATCAACTGTTGTGTTTTTTTTTCTTTTGAAACGAGTAGATCTGATAGCAAAGACAACCCATTTTCATTCTTTGTTTTTTCTTCAAGAATCTTCAACAAAACTCTTAGTTATGTAAATATTAACTACTAAAAATACAAACTTCAAAATAAGAGACTTAAAAACCCCCACAAGGAAGAACAAGAACACCCCCCACAAGAGAGTACAACACTCAAAAAATGGAGAACACCACCTCAATATTGAGGACAACTAACACTGAAAAATAACAAAAAAGACAATGCTCCCTCCTCATCCATTTGGGACTCGATCGAAAAAAAAGGGTATTTCTTCCTAAAGACTAACTAAGGGGCGCACTAAAGTTTTTTCTACCTTCCTTGAACTTGCCACCACCTGTGTTCAAAGAGAATTAAAATAGAGGAATGGCCCATCAAGAGGGGAATTTTCTATAAGCATCGAAAGCTAGAAGACCATAAAAGATTATTTTTTATTTATTTATTATTTCGTAGATAACCGATCTCGCACTTTTGTTGAATAGATCTGACAGCGATTAAGAAGGATTTTTGTTGGAAAATCCAGTGTTGAAACTCCATAGGAAGGACAAGTTTTTGCTGGCGGGAGAAGAGGTAGAGAGAAGGGAGAGGACTTTGAAAGAAGAGAGAGAAGACCACACTAAACTCCACATTTGGTCCCTTACATATGGCCTAATTATCTCTTTGGTCCCTACATTTTAAAACGATCTTTTTGGTCCTTTACATTTATTTTTTGAACTATTTGGTCACTTGGCGACGAAAAACGTTAATATGACTCGCACTTTCGCTCACACAACTTCGTTAGCGAAGGGTAAACTTGTCCTAACATCATTTTTAGCATCCCAATGATTTTCTTCATTAGGTTGATTTTCTTCATTCGGAGTCACGTGGGCGGAAGTGCGAGTAATATTAACATATTTTGGCAGGTTAAACAACCGATGCACCAAATATTTTGAAACATAAAGTAAGGGACCAAAAAGATCGTTTTGAAATGTAAGGGACCAAAAAGATTATTAAGCCATATGTAAGGGACCAAATATGAGTAATGATATTTTTAGCGACTTATCATCTCAACTGACGTGTTCTATCCAACGTGGACTCTCACAATCACTGCATCAAACAAAAACCAACGATAATCCTGCCTCCCTCCATCCTCTTTTTCGCGCAGAACAAAAAAACCTTACCATCCTCATGCCAGTGCCGTGCTCATCGTCAATTTGCAATTGATTGACCACGAAAATTCCAATTACTAATTTCTTGTCGCCCTCTTCTTCGTGCAAAAAAAAAAAAAAAAAAAAAAAAAAAAAACAATGAAAAAAGAAGAAGAAAACACATGCATACCTCTAGATTTTGTATAAGTTACCCACGAGTTTGCAACAAATCCGGATTTCGTTTATTTTTTTTCAATCGATGACGAGTTCTTCTAAATCAAGTGAAATTTCTTCAAATTTGATTGATGTAAGGAATAGAGACACATTGATGGCACCATGAAGAAAGCAGCAGTAGTTTTGTGGATTTTTATAATCAAGGTTTGTATATTCATCCTTTGCAAATTTCTTTCAACTTCATCGGTTGATTGCAATTGATAGGCAATATGTGTAAATGGATATTTTGTGAAGAGATTTCATTGCTTCCAGGCACCATTGAGATTGCACATGAAAATTTTTCGAAGGAAGAAGAAAGGCATGGATGATCGTGGGTTTGGGTTTAATACGTGTATATGGAAAAGTCAACGTTGAATGAGATATGCTAGTTGCGATGATAAGTCGCTGTAATTAGTTGATAAGACTAAGAGTATCATTATAGAGTTTACTCTTTAAAATGATCACCATGTATGTAAAAATCGAAACTTCTACAACTGTTCTGTTTATTGTTCCGTAGCTGGATGGAACGGTTATACGTGTGCTATTTACAATGGTCAACACAACTCTTCCTCGACTTCCACTTCTCTTCTCTAGTTCTCTTTACGATGTTCCAGCACAATTCTTTCTCCAAGTCTTGTTTCAAATTATGTTTTCAATTTTGAGGGGTTTTCCCATTTTCTTTCGACGGTGCAGTATATGTCGATTAGGTATTTTTCCTTATTTTCCTCCAACTAAAAAGATGCTTTTTTAAAATTTAGATTACATAAATTGCATTGATATAATTCCTTTTATTTTTTATTATTTGAAAAAGAGAAGGTTAATTTTACTCTACATCTTTCTTTTTTCTTTCTTTTCAAAGATTCAATTGTGGATTTCTCGTTAAATATAGAATTGCAATTTTTACTGAAATGCCACTGCCACCCATCCTTAGTCAACAAAAGCTTTGAAAAGGCATCATGAACATAAAAGCTTTGATCAAAGCTGAATCGTCAAAAAAGTTACAGCAAGAAGGTGAAAGATTATGATTCTTTTAAATAGAGTAAAATATCTACAAAATGCATCAACCCACCAACAATATGCTCAATACAACAGTTGATAACTTCAGACCCTTGATCATTTACCATACCAAAACAGAATCCTTCTCTGAGTGTGGTCACGAGATCTCAATCGAATATCTCTTGAGCTTCAATTATGCTATGCTGACTGGGAAAAGAGTAAATGTTGATTACTAAAGGAAGTAGAGTGCTATTGGGAGACATGAGGACTGTTAAGAACTATGGAGGTTGAATGATATGGATGGTAAAGGTAGGGCTTACTGATCATCTTTCGCAATACGGTAATACTTCTCGGCATGCTGGCGTTGACCAATCAGTTGAGCAAATCGCTCATCGTGAGTAATGACAATCAGTTGAAAATTCTCCTGGCCTTTCCTATCCTCCATAATTCTGGACCACAATGAAGAAAAAGTTCAATTTGAAGGGAATAGTGCTCCAAATTTAATCTCCTACTCAACCTAAGCATATATGCATATCCATACTTGAGAAGAGATGCAGCAAGACTTTCAGAATTTGGGCCATCCAAGTTTGTTGTTGGCTCATCAAGTGCAAGAATTCCACAATTGAGGCAAAATGTTTCAGCTAGGGCCAATCGTATGATAAGTGAAGCAAGGACCTGAAGAAAGAAAGAATGTATGTCAGAGGAGATAGACCACCAGCTGGCAGCTAGATTCCTAAGAACCTGATCTGAATCTAAAACAGTTCAAGCATACAAATAATATATAATAAAGGGAAGGAAAAAAAAAAGGGGGGGGGGGGGGCATCAAGCCGGGACAATGGAAAAATATGGCAATCACAATGACCTTTTGTCCGGCGCTGCACCTTCCTCGCATTTCAAGCTCTGCATTACCTGTCTGCATCAAGACCTGTCACAAACAATTTAGTAAGAGTTGCATTTAAGAGCAGAAAGTACTTATGGCCATTTTCAAATGTAATTCCGCAAGGTAAATGTAGACGAAATCTATAGGTTTAAGAGTATGGAAAGTAGTCGCAACTTGTCCAGGCATACAAAGAACAACATGAGGATGTCACTCCTAGTCTAAATGGCAAAGATACTGCTTGGTTTCTGGAAAGATTGATAAAAATGTGATGTAGATGCTTCATATTTGATAACAGAATCTGACATTGAGCAAATACACCATATCTTATCCTCAGAAGAGTGGCAGTTAGGGAAAGAAAATTTGTACTGCAAGTTGAGCACAGTAATGTATAGATTGGCTGCCCATGGAGACAAAGTAATATGTGATTCTATGCATGAGGAATTTCAAATTATTACAAAACAAAACTCAGAATGTAGATTTTTCTGATTAATACAACATTTAACTTTCTGGTTAAAAATACATAGGATTCTCCTCTGAAATCAACTACAAATGCAGAAGTACCAATACTTTAACAGCTTCCAAGTATTCTCTTTTTCTTGTATTTTTATTTTCTTTTTTCAGTTTCCAATGTATCTTTAGTTCAAACTAAGATGCTCAGGAATGAGCACAAACATGGGTATGACAGAAGCTGGATGCTTAGAACACTCCAGACATGATGCATGAGTATGCAGTCCTCATTCATATAAAAGAAAGGGCAGCCCAATGCATAGAAATTCCCGAATGTGTGGCAGCTGAGGCCTGATACATGCAGCCTGTAACCTCTAGGTCACATGGAAACAAATTTTACTGCTGCGGCTCCCCTTCCAAATCCTCATGCTATTGATCAACAATAAATTTTGTTCAATGACTTGTATATTTTGGTGAAGTTGATAGAAATGCAAGTTTCTGTTGTTTCCATGAGATAACTAATTTTAAATAAAACCCGCATGCATCAATTAGCTGTTCACAGCCTACACACTTGTTTGTCATTGAGACAGTATCAAATATGTACTTTGTAGCTTTTACTTGTAACAAATATATTTCTGCTTAGAAAAACTAGTACAGTCGTTTGTTTCAAGAGAAGTACTTCTTTTGGCAGCTAGGCATATCAAAAGGCCTGTTTTATTCTGTTTCCCTTTGATATCTGGTTCTAAAATCTCAGTGAAAACCTACATACTTTTTATCAATTACCTGTTCGCAACCTACACACTAGTTTGTTATTGAGTCTCTCAATTATGTACTCTGCAGCTTTTACTTGTAACCAAAATATTTTTCTGGTAAATAAAGCCTTCATCAGTTCTGATGAAACTCTTTTTAACATAATAAAGCCATCACTACCAAATATTTGCAAGCAAATAACCTTGCCTAAGCATTTCACTTCACAAGGAGTCCAAATTTTGACTTAAGTCTTGATTAGTAACACTGTCTGTAAGACCATACATACACTACCAACTGCCAAGACCAGAGTACAGTTGACTCAAGACATCAACACTAACCCATCCTAGATGATGGTTGCTTCTGCAAATCCTAAACGGTGTCTTCAAATAAATCAAATAGAAGGAAAGTAGTCACTACCTTATAGCTGTAAGATCGAGTACCAGCACCTTCCGAATCTGAATGTATGCTGATATAATCTATATCTTGACCCCTGTAAGTTTGTTGCCACAGTTCTCTTATAATTTTGTTTATCTCCTCCATTTTCATTGAGTGGAAACGCATGAGTGCTCTAATGAAACAGGTCAGAGAAGAAATTAGGGAGCATCCTTAATAGAGGAAAGGGCTTTTAATTATCCAACTGTTTAAATACGCGAACATATCAAGGATCAAGGGCACTAAGAAATGAGAAGAAATATACCAAAATAGCAAAAAATTGGCCAATAAAATATTTTCCAAAAATTAGTAGCTTATATTAAAGTACACCAACAGTCTCGGCTTCATTCGCATCAAATATGCTCAGCCACTGTATTGTTTATCTTTGTTATTTTTCAGTATCGTAGTTCAAGAAGATGCAACAGACAAAAACCAAATAATAAGAGGGGATTTAGAGCTTGACACAAGACAAACATGAATACGCTTGAACTGTGTTGATGTCTAATTCATTTCTAATTCCATAATATCATATTCAATATCAAGAAATAAATAGTCTTAAATATCCAAATGGAGAACAATACAAATACAACTTAGAAGAACTTAACTTACTTATCAAGTGCACTGTAATATCTATCCAGGTCCTTATTTGCCATTTCCGTGGTCTGCCAAGAGAATAAAATATCACAATAAACTTGAAATTTGATAAATAATCGAGCAGTCAAAGTTCAGAGATCACCTTCAGCTGAACTAGTTGATCAAAGTAGCGTTTATCTATGTCTTTGTAATGTGACTCTTTAAGTGTAATCTGATTTTTTGAGATATTGCTCTTATGTACAGACATGGTGCCACGGTGTCTGTTTAACTGCAAAGAAGGCAGACTCACAATTGTTCACAAAAAACACAACTTCTTGTTTATCCATCGACAGATATAATAAAGATAATAGAAACAGTAAAAACAAGAAGATGTCTTTAGTGAGGTGAAACCACATACAAAACAAAGTGCAAGGGAAACAAATGATGACTAAATAAGGTAATACCATCCATCAATAAAGGGGTAAATTGCTTAGAGACTAACCAATCAAGAACAGACATGCTTGAATGCACCCCACTGACTTGTCATTGTCTCCAGATGAGTCTTAAGTACACAGTATTAGATCAATATCATTTTTACCAAATCTTCACCTTTACATATAATTTGGGGAATATTTCTTATTCCAAAAGCTAACCTGGAAACTTAGCCAAACACAAACTTTATGGCAGAAAGCATGAAACATCCTGGTGGAATTTCCCAAGCAAAAACAATCTATGTTTCTGACAGTTATCAGCAAAAACAAATTAAACTCAAGATTTCTGCGAACAAGCTTCAGCATCAAATGTATATTCCATAAATGCATTAAATAAATTCATTAAACGGGTAAACTGCTAAATGGATTCAATTCTAAATGACAAATAATATTGTAATTAACTAGTCAAAAACTCGATGAAACAGACGGAACTACTCACCCAGAAAAAAAATTAGAAATTTCAGAGAAAACATTACAAGCAACTACAATTTACAGCTTTACATGATTGTTGTAATAAGATTAATAAAAAGAGATATATATATATATATATATATATCATCTAAAAATGACTTGGGCACAAATACATTTGTGTTTCCATCAATGTTTCAGAACGGTAAATAGTTGCCAACATTCAACCTCAAAATGAAAAAATGCAACAGAAATTATACCCAAAAAAGCACCCCTCTATTTAGACTAAATAAATTCTAAGCTGAAATTCCACCAAATGGAACACCAAAAGTTGCTATACCTTTCAAGAAAAAATTAATTAAATGCTGCAATGAAAAACTAAATTGGCCTGTTGTACATAGACAGCCCACGGATTGATCACAGCACTCAATTTCTGCTGGAGAAGTTAGGCCTAAAGACTTGTCATCAATTGGTAGCACAAACAGTTTTAGAAAGAAATTCACTCCAAATTGGCATAATAAAGTAAGTCAATTTGAAAATTCCAAACAGCTTATAAAAAGCTTTCGAAAGATTAAAAAGGAATCTATGAAAAGAAATCATATGTAAACAGCAGAAAATGTAATAGAAATTTATACCTCTGACAGAAGCCTCTCCCTTTCTTGAGACAATTTTGCCAGCTCAGCTTCAATGGTAGATACGCCACCAATTTTCAATACTTGATCTTCCAGCTCTTCAATTTGCTGGCCAAGTGTATCAACTTCAGACTTTATCTTCCTGTAATTTAGGTTATCCTCAATGTTGCGCCTTAATTGATCCTGATTTCGCTTCAAATCTTCACTTTTGTTCAATTCTGCTGAGATTTCCTTTTTCCTTGTTTCAAAATTATGAATCTGAGCTTCTGCTTGGATATGATTTTCTTGTACCTCCTTCAATCTCTCTCCTTTTTTAAAATGATTATACCTGATTTAAAAACATATTAAACTAGTTGAAGAAAGAAAGAACTACAGCACAACTCCTGCATGAGAAACATACTCCCTTATCTTGGATGAGATCTCAAGAAGCTTATCAACCTCTAGTTTGTAGTTCTGTTGAAGCTCAGTCTGCTCCACATACTCTTGATCAAGTTTAACTTTTAAATCATCATGATCCCTGAGAATTTTTTCTCTCCCCTTCAATAAAGGGCCAAGACCTTCTGCTAGATGCTACAAGTTTTTTTCCACAAGTATCAATATATTTAGCAGGGTTAAAAATAAACAAATTATTTACCACAATAAACTGCAAAATAGTTCAAATAACATAAGTAGGTGCGATAGTTATAGGTTGCAGATTCCATAACAAATTAAATAATCAAAACCTGGTTAACAAACTTGTAACTTGAAAAATAAATATCAGGATTGCATAAATAGTTTACGGCTGATGATAATCATGTCAAAATCTATCCCAGGATACCTTGCATACAACCTATTTTCCAATAAAATGGCATTGCAGTGTACTAAACAAGTGTTGACTTCAACACGTTTGCCACTGAAACCTCCCTATCCATTCTCTTAACAAAATGAGTGGGAATATTTGCTTCATATTATAACTTGACCCTTCAGGCTTCATCTTCACTACAGTCTGCCAAGTTTAATGATTTGACCCTTTTTTTCAAAAATTATGATCTTCTTCCATTGCTTCTCCTCGAAGATTTCTCGCTCACAGCTTAAATCTAGAAGTAATGTTGATTGCAAAGTATTCATTCAAATAATTAAAAGTTGCTGCCAAGAAAAAAAAAACAGTGATGGTTTGGAGGCAAATAAGTTACAGTTGGGCTGAAAAGTGAAAGTACAACCCAACAACAACTAAGCCTTTATCCCACTATGTGTGGTTGGGTATATCGATCATATGATTTGATCAGGACATATTATTCCGTCTATATTTAGATATAACATGTCTAGAACGCCTTCTGCAGAACAGCCCAAATGATAAGATAACCTCAAGCTGTAAATAAAGCTCCAGAAAATCCATATGGAACTTCCAATTCCAACTAATGAAAGAACACTCAAAATATTTTCAAGTTAATTTATTTTGGTAGTCAATCTAATGAGTCTCAAATTAAGAAGCTTCATCCTTACAGCTTTTGGACATATCAACAATCCACAAGAACCTCAATGTGCTCCTTTAATGATTGCTAATTCATATCAAAATATTTTCATAAAGATACTTTGTGAACCAGCTCCTCCAAAGGCTCTCGGTTGATAAATCCACAAGCTCAACTATTCTAAAATAACATAGAATTAGAGGATGCTTTGATATCCGAAATCGCGCTGAATCTAATATCCAGGTACAGATTGCAGTGACACACGATGATGTGACTAATCAACAAATTCCAAAGCTATGGAAACCCAACAGCAATTAGAAGTTTAACTTAATTTTTCCCACTCTAGCCAGCCACTGTTCTACTCAACAAACACCATATAAATAATTAACCATCCACAAAACCCTCCAAATATCCTAAACCTATCACAACTTAGTAATTCTACAAAGTCAAAACAGAAAAGTTTGTGTTTAGATGTGCATAGATGCAAGTTTACATTCTGGGTTAGCTCCAGAAGGTTTACAAATTCAAGATAGGATTGATAACACTAAGCATGTTTAACATTATTTGCTGACAGGAAACAGAAGAGGAAAATTTAGTTGGATGTGATGGTAACCATCGCGCCCCATAGTTTTGCAACTATCAGGAAAACCCTAGCTGAAACCAGGACATATAAAGGAAGTTTCTATGAAGAAGCTTATACAACCAGAGCTACTTCATACAAATTCATCAGAGTACAAAATTCAACGGGTTATTTAATAGAAGACACCTATGGCTGGTGTAAAAGGAGAAAAAATAGACTAAACTGTATATCTGAACATTTGCAAAAGGAGAACCAAAAACACGGCATCTACAATAAGGAATAAGGTTGGACTGACAGATTTGTATTTTGTTTTTTTATAGACCTTGTGTCATCTTTGATTTGTAATTATACATAATGTCAATGTCAGTATTGTAAGGTTCTTCAGAAGCTTTTGTTCCTCTTTTAAAAGAATTTCAACTGAGTTTGACTTGAACTTCTTTCACTTCTGCCTCTTCCCAAGCAGCATTACTTTATCTAAAGCATCTTTGAGCTTATGTAAACAAGTTCTGGGAGATTCATTTATGACCTTAACCAAGGTTTTTTTTTTTCCCCTTTCATTGGGAAAACAGTCAGTCTGGCAATTAAGATTGGAAGTCAATAACTTTACAATATTCAAACAAGCCAATGTACCTTCTCATCAAGCTCAAGTTGACTTTTTTCCTCTCCCAACTGATCCAACTCCTCTTCTACTTTTCTAATTGCATTCAATGTGTTAGCTGCATTAAGTTTCTCCTCCCTCAAAGTGTGCCACCTAAACTGAATAGCTGATAGATCCTTTTCCATATACAGTTGTTCATCTCTTAGCTGCCCCATATCATAATGCAAACCATCTCTGTAAATCATTCAAAAGAAATAAACAAGAAGAAATGGTTAAACAATCTCAGTACAAGTAATGAACATGAGAAGCAACTTAGGAGCCAAGACATGAGAATTTGCACAACTAAAAATTTGTAGTGAGATATGCTTAATTTTTTAAAATTCATTAGACAAAAGATATGAAAAGCATATGGAAGAAAAATATTATATACTTGGCCTTTTGTAATGAATCCAACTCCGATTGGAGGTCCTTCACATTTTTGACACCTTGCCCTCGAAAATCAAGCTTGTACTCCAAGTCATCAACAAGCTTCTGCCGTTGCTGGATATCTTGGAAGAGCCCGTCAGCAGTTTCTACAGGTTGTTTCAAGGCATCAACTGAGGCTTTCTCATCTTTCACTTGAGCCAAAACACCTAGGATCTATGGGCAATATCAAAATATTTGAGTCAGAATGACATTGAAACTCAAATAGATCAGAAAAGGAAAGATAGTACATGAGGAACCTGATGATCTTGTCATTACAAGAAAAGTGAGGAAATAAATAACTCAAGAGATGAGAAAACCTCATTTTCACCAGAGTTCACAGAAAATGATTGTGCCATGCAATTCCAAGGCCAAATTTTCCAATTGTTTCAACCAAAGCATAATTTTAAACTAGCAAACAGTTGGCAAAGTCTTAAGAAGCAACATAGTATGGAGAAGGATAGTCAACAGTTTGCCGCAGAGGAGAGCCATGACCGTAAACTCTGAGATTGTTGCCTATGGAATCATTTCCAGCTATCATAGAGAGCATTGCCGCTTTTCCCTAGTAATAATGTCAAGAGCAATCACCCCTTTTTTTTATTTCCAACTTAATTAGGTTCCTTGAATATATTCTTCAGAGTTTCATCTGTATGAAGTCAGTTTGGATAGCCCAGGACAATTGTCCAATATCATCCCCAACTTCTATTAACCTATAAACCCATCAGTTCAATTATTTTTACCTCAACAATTTGAAAGGAAACATTTGCCCAAGATTCAGAAACTGAGTTTCTATATATCTGCTTTTAGATATCAAATTATGGAGCTCTTTGAAAGAAAATAATTATGTTTACATCATCAAGAGCCTGATTCTTTTGGTCCAGATCTTCATTCAGCTCACTGAGACTGTTCTCTGCCTGAGGAATTGATTCCTGTTCAATTTTGACATATTCTTCGTAGACAATCCTCAGCTTGTCTAGCTGCTGAAACTGAGAATCAGCATTTGAAGATTCCAATGCCAGGGCATTCATTTGTTCTGCAGTGCTTGCAGCTTTCTTTCTTTGCTACAAAAGAAGGAAATAAAGCAATTCGTCAATAGAAAAACATAACATCACAATGTATGTAACTATGCCAGATTGGGAAGGAAAACCGAGAGATGATTTCAACCTTCTTAACAAAATCGTCTTCTTCTTCAGCAGAGAATGGACGCTCACAGCAAGGGCAATAATGTTTAGAACGAGCAAGATTTACAAAAGGATCAAACATTTGCCGCATACCATGGGCCATATTATATTTGCTGCAATGCCAAATTGACAATTTTTATTCTTTTAAGCTTGTTTTGAGATCTTATACCAACAAAAGGAACAAGTAACAATCTTCTTGTGATCTAAAGCATGAGAATAGAACACCTGTTATGGTAATCTCTCTTCTCCTTAACTGAATCCAAAACTTTAGGATAAGATTCAATACCAACAACTTGCTCGTCCAATGACTGCATTCGCGATTCAATAAATCTCCTTCGTGCTGCATTTTAGACAATATTTCAATCGGAAAAATTATTTGTCCAGTTTTAATACATAATGAAATGACAACAGAAATTATTTCAAAAAATACAGTCAAAGGTATCCCCGATTATAAGTTAGAAGAGAGGGAAAGGTTGCCCATAGGTCGCTCTCTCTGGAATGCTTGTGCTACAGCTTATATGACAATCAACAGAAAATACTTTGTGCAGATCTGTTGTGTCTATTTTCACGATGAATCAAATTTGCGGCAAACTTGATATTTTCACGCAAGAGTTTATCAACAATCCTTACCTCATGTAAATGTTTCACTATTAAAGGCAGTACACTTGAATAAGTTATTCAAAGAGCAAGCAACGAGTATCAAGAAAATTTTACATTGGAATTTAACTCTTCTACACAGCCTGTTGTCCACAAAGATAGTGGAAACTTCATTGGAATCGATCATATGTGTTCCTTTCTACGTTATAGTCATTTCTATAATCTGCTGGGAATTTCCAAAAAAAAGGACATTGGAAGTTCATATGAAGGATTGAAGTCAAATACATCTTAATTCATCTCCACAAATATATCATAATCCAACAGCCTAGTAACCAAAGATGCAGGCAAAGTAAAGGATTTTGTTTCAATTGCCTTTTTCATCCTTAGGTAATTAATTTTTAAATTCAGTGCCATGTTACATCAATATAACTGAAGCCATAAAAGGTCAAAATGAAATTAATATACATTTGAGGTAAAATTATTGCTTTCTACAGCAGGCAATTGCTTCAATCTGTTAGTCAGAAAAAATAAATATAAAATACTTTCCCAGTAAACGTGCAGCTGAAGCAAATTCCATTTCAAGGTCAGAATATGTAAGGACAGATTTTCAAAAATTGTTGATGCTTTCCACAATGCATTTGTGTTCTTAAGGAAAAATATATAAATGTCAATTTTGGTGTTTGTCTAGTTTTTATCTCATCAAAAGGATTATGCTAACATTCTAAAATCTAAAGCAAGTCTATCTCTCTATTCTTCCTCCTCCCACCCCCAACCTGATTGTGGACAAACATAAAAATACCCATAGCAGAAAGCCAATATCTACCATTACAAAATAAGGGACAGCCCAAGGCAAATGTGGGGGGGAGTTGAATGAGGAAGGAGAAAATAATTGGAAAAAATAATTCACAAAGGAGAAAGGAATATGTCTTACACTCCAAATCCTTGTGTAGTTTGGATAAGCTAGTGTTAACTTCCTGAATTTTCATCTGCAGCATGTTCACTTCCTTCTCAGCTTCACGCGCTTTTGAGTTCAACTCATCAAATTCTGTCTGTGAAGCACTGCAGATGAATTGCATAGCAAGATAAATGACGGAAAAAATCCCGCACTAGAAGCAGAATCGATACGAAGAGAAAGAGTAGTCAACCCTGAAACACTTAGACCTCTATAAGGATCTTAAGGACAGAAATGTAAACTAACAGAGGTATTCTGACAAATGAATTATTGTTTCACTGCCTTGAGTTGATTGAGACAAAATAAAAAGAATAACAACTTTTTTCTATTACAGAAGTTATTCGGGAGAGAAGAGTAGAAGTGTTGAAGACCAGAAGTTCATCAAAGGAAAGTCAAAATAATAGAGGAGAAGCTTTCCTCTGTATACATCCATCAAAGAAGAAACTAGCAAATGAAAACCAAATTTGATGACCCAAGGATTCGAAGTGTTATAATAAACATCCAAGATATCCAAAAGACTCATACCCCACCAAATCAATTCCTTGGTCCACCCCACTCGTTGTCAGTTGGTTAGAATCCGACGAGTGGTTTCTCTAACACAGTATCAGAGTTTCAGTTTCGAATTGATTTCCCAAACATGACCAGGATCAGTAAATGCATTAGGCTTGACTTAACTAAGTCAATACTCAGTTCGGTTTCATCTCAAGTTCTCACTGGAATTGCTGCTCAATTTACTATCAAGCGCTGGATTTGGGTTCGGCCTTCTGCCCTTCCCTCAATGCTAAGATTCAACCCCAGACAAGTTTAAGAGTTCTAGATAATAATATTCTACATCCGTTTTCGAAATGCTAGTATACTAACTAATAACATATCTGGTTTACTCCACGGATTGCCAGTGGGTTTTGAGTTGGATGATCAACTTTTCTAACCCATAAGATAGTAATGTAGGGACAAATTGACCTCAAAAGTATTTTAACTTTATCTCAGACCAATTACCCAGAGTATTTAGTACCCATGTCCTCCCTCAGGAACATAATTAAGACCTCAAACTCCTCTGCATTCCAGCACCAATGCTTCTGCTAAAAATAATGAGTTAATTGGAATTAAAATAGCAACAGAAAAAGTTTTGAAAATAGAGGATCCTAAACTTAGACAAGCAATGTGTTAGGTTGAACACTACGTCATGGGTAGTTTAGCCAGATACCATTAAGAACGCTAGCCAACTCTGTTGTAAGGGAAAACAGGTGAATGTCCTAAATTCATTAGAAGCTAGAGGTACTCTAGTAATGTGACTAAAGAATCCAAATTTAACTGTAATAGGATAGATGAACAAAACAAAGGCCCAAAATACCATCTCACTCACGAATGTGAACTGAATGTGTGTGTACCATTTGCAAGCAACTTTTACAAAAATTACTTTATCCATCCGAAGAAATAAATATATCTTCCAAGAAGTAAATGCATCGGCAATTGGGACCATGGCATCTAAAGTGAATATAGCTTTCTCTTTTACATCTCATGAGGTATATAAGTTTCTTGGTTTTTCTGCAATCAGATTATCTTACTTCATATTCTATATCCATAAGTTTTCAAAAACATATACAAGTAAATAAAATCTCATTCTAGCTCAAAAGAGGTTTCTCTTTAGCTCTTGCTTAAGATTCTTGAAGCCACAGAATCCAACAATAACAAACTGAAAAAAGATCATCTTGAATACATGTCAATTTTCATCTTAAAAAATACCAATGAAAAGTTCCAAAGCAACATCAGATTGAACCTTGCCTATACAGGTTACTCATTTTCCTGACAAGAAAGTGTCAGATATAGCAAATTATGTAAAAGTAGACCTGCCCATGCCACCAAATTGAAAAGTAAATCCAACTTCATGCAGAAGTCCATTCATTCAGCTCAATTACAAACTTAAATGGCTGTGGAAAATCAGGGTCGAAGTGTACCCCCAAAGGACCATTTTAGAATAAGCCCAACCACAATTGCAACTTGAGGACTTTGGACAGGGCATAATTGTGGACACAGAAAATTTGTATCTAAATGCTGTGAAAATGCTTTGTTAGAATAGAACTATTTGAAATTGTAAATCATGACAGAATAATAAATCTGGTATGACAAAGAAAGTTTGAGAAAAATTCCTAATCTTTTCACTCCCAACCTTTGAACCTTAGATATTTCCTTCTTCAAATCCTTGTCCATTGGAAGCCTTCCTTTCATAATTCCTCGAATTTTATCCTTGTTGTCATCGATTCTGAAATTTAAAATGCACAAATTGTCATCCTCAACAAGAAACAAAACACTACTAGCAAACAAACTCAATGAAATCCAATGGAAGTAGCAACTTGCATCTTTTTATGTTTCCTATTAAGGTCTTCCAACTCTGTCTTCTTAAGAGACAATTTAACTCTATCTTCAGAGTCCGCAGCAATGAGGTCTTTCTCCCGATTAAGAGCGTTGATTCTTTGATCTAAACTAAATATCTCACTCTGCTTTTTCTCTATACTTGATTCAAATTCTCTTTCAGCAAGCTGTTTAGTCTTTCTCTCTACCTCAATACTCTGCGAGAAAGATCAACAATTTGTAACAGAGCACAATTAAGGAAAAGGCTGCTTGAGTAAGAAGTGAATAGGGTGGCAATACCATGTTCATTTCTCTTTCATCCATGTGAGATAGATTAACATTCGAAATCTGCAGCTCAAGCAAATCACGTTCATTTTGTTTATCTTCAATAGATTTCAAAAGGACACTCTGGATGAAATCATGAGTAAAGAATTTCATTAAAACAGAAATAAGATTGAGTAAGAGGTATCCAGAAGGAGATGATTTAAACTGAACATCAAACCTTCCTATTTGCTTTAGCCCCTTTTTGATATTCAACGTCTCGACAACGATCATTTGCATGGGTGTATTGATCCCATGCTGCTTTAAGTTTTATGTCATTTGATTTCTGTGTAACAACACATCCATTGTTCATTTATGATACAAGGCATTGCTTCAAATAGTTTGGGAAAACATGAACTATTATGAAAAAGGTTACTCAGAAAGTTCCACAGATGAAGATAACACTGATCATTCATTTGACAAACATAAAAGAGAAGCTGGCCCTTCTCCATGAAAGTCCAGATCTAAGTAATTACTACACATAAACATCCTCCATTAAAGTTGAGGATCTCTTCAAAAGTCAGATAGAGCACATGAAACTGTAGTTGAACAAATAAAAATAGTTGCAAAGAGTATTGAAAAAGTCGAAGGGCAATAAATGGAATAAAGAATCATCGCGATGGAATCAAGAATCTAAGAAAAGTAAAAATGAAAAGAGCAAATTACAAAACATTATACTTGTAAAAAAGACGAAAATACTTATAGAAATAGTAGTGCCAAGAATGAGGTGAAAAAAGTAATAAATGAAATGAAGGTAAAGGGTTTTTTGAAGAATTTTATAAAAGATCAAATACTAAGGAAGAAGAAAAGGACGTATACAAAAATAGCAAAACTGTGATAAAAAAAACTGATGAAGCATTGAAAGATAACCCAGGATTATCAGGAGGTGGTGGAATAGCCAGAGATTGCAAGGGAAAACTATTATTTGCTTTCTCAAAATGCTTTGGATTCCTGAACAGTTTAAAGGTGGAAGCTTCAGCCTTGTCTATAGGTTTGAAATTATCATTGAAAGAGGGGTTTCAAGAGTTGTGGTTGAATCTGATTCTAAAATGCTGATTGGCATACTTCGAGGATCGTTGCAGATTCCATACTAAGGACTATTAAAGAGATAATCTTTTACACATTGCTACAGAGAAGCTAATCTAGTTGCGGATGTACTTGCAAATCATGGGGTGGTGACTAAAGAGTTTAACTTGTTCACTAAATTTTCAGACCTTCCAATGTTAGCTAGAGGTTAGTCTTAATTTGGATAGATGGTCTTTCCCTACCATTAGAATTTCTAAATGTCGCTAGCTTGTTTAGGAATATGTTGTGTGGTTTCTATAAGGAGGTTCCAGTTATTATGTCTCCTTCCAAGTCTTGGTACTGCCTTTTGGCTATTTTAATTAATAAAAAGGGTATCCAACAATGGCTGTAACATAAGAAAATAATTGAATAAAGAGAGAGACTAGCATATTAAATCATCAATTTGCTTTCATGCTAGGAAAGTCTATAATGGAATCTACAAATTAAATAAGATTATGTGAGCATTACAATGACAAAAGACAATTTACAAATGGAATTTATTGATATTAAAAAAACATATGGTAGAGTTATTCAGGATACAATGTGGCGCATACTGAAACAGAGAGATGTACGAAACTTATATGAGTTCTAAAAGATGTCTTAAAATGTAACAACATTTGAAAGGACATCAATAGGAATATTGAGTGAATTCTTGAATATTACAAGTCTGTATCAGGAATCAACTTTGAACCTGTACGATTTTCCTAAACACCTGAAGAAAATCATTCCTAAATCTATGTTATTTACAAGTGGTTTATATTAAACTACTGAGACGAGAGGGAGGCATTAAATTCAAAATATTTACCACAAATAGAGTTAAAACCGAAAATATGAAGTGTCACTTTAATAATTATAGAAGTAGCAATAGGTCAAATATAAAAATTGGTGAGCATGAGTGAAATTCATCTAAAAGTTCTAAATATTTTAGAATCTATCATTGTAGAAAATGGAAGAATTCAGAAAGATGTTACTCAATAGAATTCAAGTAAACTGGAAACATGGGACAGTGTGCCTTCCTCACTCTACAATCATAAAGTTCCACTGAAATTGAAATGAAATTTTTACACAGCAGTCATTAGACCAGCGATGCCTAACGAATCAGAGTGTTGGGCAGCTAAATATAAATATGAAGAAATACTATCAATTAAAGCAGTCATGCGTCAACTGCCAATAGAAAATTTCTTCAAGTAAAAAATTACAAGAAAACAATGAGGTAAAACATTTCAAAGGAAAGTCATATCATGCATATGACTAAGAATGTCTCACTGCTGTGTTTAGGAGCCATGAAGCAATTGATTTCAACTTCCGTCCATTTTCATCTTATACAGCTCAATAAAAGATAAAAACACCTCCTTGGCACACTTCGTCCAGTCGAAAAAAATTTCTTCTTTACTAATTTTTTGGAAGGAAGAAAAAAATATCTAAAAACAATCATGAGATAAAGTTGTGAATGAACAATAAATAATTGAAACTTCATCAACCAGTAAATATGACAACTCTCTAGAAGATGCTTCTCCATATACAACTGGTGGAAGAAGACAAAACCAGATAATTACGGCAATACTGTCTTAACAGAAATAATAATCAACCAGATCAGATCCCGTCCACAATAACATTAAGACAATCAAAAACCTCAAATACACGGGCACAGACATCATTGTAAAGAAAATAGCTTGAGTTTACATTTCAATAATACAAACATATAATGTGGTATAACTGGTAAAGTTGATATAGGGTTCTCCCATGAGAGAGGAAAAAACAGATTTTTTCAACTTAAAAAAGCACTAAAATTACCTTTTTGTCTTCTAAATCCTTTTCAAGAGCCTTCAACCTAGATTTCATTCGGTTTGTGAGGTTCATTGCCACCTCATCAGAGAGTGGGCCATTAGGAACAGTCCCAAGATTATGGGATTCAAAAAACCTCCGAATTTTTAGGTCTCTCTCATTCTTCAAGGATACATGAGCCTAAACCAAATAGACAAATAGTTTTCATTACTGCGACAGAGCACAACCAAACAATTACTAATAATAAAAAATCTCCACTTTCAAATAATATGGGAGTTAATATCCCCTCTACTCCTGGGTATTTTTTAATTTCTTATTGATAAAAGGGAAACCAAACCCAGCAACCATACAACAGCTGTTTGATATTAAGAAAAAGAAAGAACAATAATGCTACAAAATGCAAAATCACATATTGTGAAAACATTTGGTAAATAAACTTACATCAGCCTCAATTTGCAGCTTGCTGGTTTCTTTAATGTATTCTTTTGTTCTCTCGTTCAGAAAAGAAATATTGGTTTCTGTGTCACTCATTTCCCTGAGCAACTTATTGGACTTGGTTTCCAAGATTGCAATCCTTTCATCAAACTTGGTTTTCCATTCCATCAATTCTTCATCAGTGTCTAACACACAAAACCAAGAAAGAAAAATCAGACAGCAAAAAAAAACCTCTAGAAAAATCAAAATAAATTGTTCCAACAATCAAGGACTGCGAGGCAAGTGTCAGGACAAAAAGAAGCAATGTTCATGGTACGCAGTAACTAACCCTCATTCTCTTCAGCAAGTGCGGCATACTGTCTCCGCTCTTCCTTATATAAAGTGCTTCTTTCAGCAGTTTTTGTGGCTATCTGCTCCTTTAATTTTCTCAGATCTTTCAGTGTTATTTCAGTGTTATGGATGTTACTATCCACAATCTGAATATCCTTTTCCAGCTCCTGCATTTGATCTTTTAATCTCTCTATTGTATCTTGATCAGAAGTAATGCTCTCCCGAAGCTGAATGCACACAGAGCCAGAGGTATGAGGCCGTGAATATTTCAAATAAATGAATCAAAACGTGCCTACAGGTAACTAACAGGTTTTCCTTCATTAATGTCACAATGTAAAGTCTACATTAACATGAAATCTGCAGTCTGCACCACCACCAAGCTCAAAAGTGCAATGCAATACTCCCCTTTTCCTCAAAAGAGTGTCACATCACAATTTCCAATACAAAAAATAAATAAAGTTCCATTTTTACCCTTCATCTAAATTTTCCCAATAGTGATAATTAATGACAATTAAGCTGATAATTAATGACAATAAAGATAAACACATTTTCCTATCTTCTCTCCCTCTCTCCTTTTTCTTTTCCTTAACTTCCCTCTCTCCTCCTCCTCTTTCTTATCTTTTCCTATCTTCCTCCCCATCTCCCCCTCCTCTTTCTTTTCTCTTTCTTTCTTTCTTCTGCTATCTAAATTACCGCCAACCAACTGCCTTCTTTTTCCCCCTCTTCCCGCCGCTGTCTCTTCCCAACATCTCTTTCCACTTATTCAAACCAAATAAAATTTTATTTACTTACCCTCAAATGTCAATGAGGAAAATTAAAAAGGTAGCGACAGTGATGATCAGAGCCTGCAAAGCCTACCATTTTTTTTACTTTGAGGAAAAATAGCTTATGGGTTAATTTTTTTTTCTCATGCTTGACAAACACACTTATTTGAGTAGTGATGTTTCTGAGACAATTGGTGGATCTGTTAAGGTGTATCTGTGGTGTTTGTATTGTTTAAAGTGATGGTGAATGGTGATTGTGGAATCAAGAGGGTGGCAGAGAGGTGAAGAAGATGTGGTGAGAAGCAGTAAATTTAAGGGAGTAATTAATGGCACAAATTAGCAAACATTGAGCTGTCAGTGGTGTTTAATACTATTTAATAAGGGCCAGTATGTAAACTTTTCTCTTTTCTTAATTTGTGAGCTTTTGTCCCCAGCGACACTCTTTAGAGGACAGAGGGAGTATATCCTTAAAATGCAGTAAGGGGAGGGAATGCAATATAGCATGGAAAGCAATCATCTGCAGCTGGTTTGGTAAAAAGCCATGAAAACAAATGCGAGAGCAGAATTAGAAAAGGCTGCACATGAGAATTTGATTTGCTCATTCCAAAATTCCTTCTGATATTAACCCATTAACTTCAATTCAGAGCCCAAGAAAAATACACAAACTTGAATTGTTGAAATAGCAAATTTGCCATGGCATCAGCTTGGAAAACAGTGTAGGTTTGCAGTCAAGCTACCTTCTAAGTTCAATGAACCACCTTACAATCAACTTGAAAAGAGTTGATATGTAAAGATAGCAAGACACACTGATTCTTATGACACATGGAGTGCAAATCAGAAGGAAGAAAACTACCTTGTAAGCATCATTTTCAGAATTTGAAGATTCTCTAATTTCAGCTTATATGTCTTAATCTCTTGTGCCTGATCCTTGTGTAGCTTCTTAATAACCTCCAGTGCCTTTGTATATCTTAAAAGACAATGCAAACATCAATTTTTTTATTTACAGTTTGGAAAAAATACAGATTAAACCGTGCAGAAAAACACCATAAACTTAAGCACTAAATCAGTAAGAAGTAAAAATTGATACGATATACACCAGTGACAAGAATATACATAGATATGTATTTGCCAACCAGTATTTCATCATTCAACCAACCACCTATCATCCCAAAGATTAAAATTGCTTTTAATGTGTTTAAGGAGTGTAACAGATGAGGACAAGAGATACAATCTTATAAACTAGAAACACTCCCAGCTGGTAAGTTGTTGAAAAGGATCAGCAGAGGAATGTCATGCCACAACTAAAAAACTACCTCTAGAATCCTATATCTAGGGGGATGTATAAGTGTATCACAAATTTTTGTCAATTTTATTCTTTGCTTAGTTTCTTAGGTGGCTTCTATGACCATGGTTCATTTTCTCATTGCTATTCTTGTAGTTACAGCCATTTGACCAGAGTACTAACTATTTTTTCTTCTATCTATTAGCTTTCTCCGGATTTCATATTGTTCCTCCTTTTAACCTAATAACAGAAGGTCAGAATGATTGCGAAGCTCTGGAAACACTAGTGAAAGCAGAATAATGTGCAGTTAAATTTTAGAAACAGAGAGACAAACAGGCATTCTTATCTAAATAAATTACCTAGTTGCAGAGAAGATATCATCAAACTTCTTTTTCAAAGTGGAAGGATCTTGAAGTGGCCAGTTGGCCTCATCTTGATGCACAAATATAACATTTTCGAGAATGGCCTTGGAGACACCCATTAGAGCAGGAATTTCGCGGTCCATATCAGCACATCGATAGCTTAGGCAAACCTTCTGCAGATCAACATCAGTAATGAAATTATCAAGTTGCCAAATGGCTGTGACTACAAGAATAGCAATGAGAAAATGAACCATGGTCATAGCAGCCACCTAAGAACTAAGCAAATAACAGCACAACACACACTTAATGTCAGTGCAAAGTACAATGTATTCCTCAAGTGCTCATACAATCACATTTTTTTCAACTTCCAAAGGCTCCAGTTGATTGATTCTCAATAAGTTCATCTCTCGGTCCATACACTACCACAGAATTCTTCTCTTATAAAGCACTGGATTCAATGTCAGAACCAGAAAATATTTTTGAGAATGCACTGGAAATGGTTAAACTAGTAAAAGAAAATTGTTTACTTGATGTCATAAAATAAATGAATTTAACTATTAAAGTACCAAATTCATAACCACATTTATAAAAATATAAACATATACACACCAGTGAAGCAGCTATTTGATGATGCCTGAAATTTTAGTACTACACATTCAAGTAAGAGGGAGACTATGAGACCCCTCTAACTTTCGCTTTACTATGGTAGTGTGTGATTTGAGAAACAACTTCGAAAATTAGAAATGTAACATTTTGGTGAGAGAATTTTAATTTTAAAAAGAATAATTGATAATCTTTAAATTAGCATCTAAGCACAATTAATACAATAAGATAAGATGAAAGTAATTAAAAACAGTTATGAACAAAAAAAAAATTGTAAGGAGTAAATTTGAATTTTCAAAGTATAGTTATAAATCTATGATGCTTGACAAGAATTAGAAATAGTTTAGAATATAAAATTTTCGGGGGAAATAATAAATTAGAAAGTATGATTGAGGGCATAAGTAAAACTTTTAAAACTAATTTGCACTAGAGTTTAAAATTTTTATAGTAAAATATTTACGGTAAAAAAAAAAGAAAGAACCGTTCACCATTCAGTCCAAGAAAGAAGGAAATAAAACAAACAACTTGAGCTTCAAGGAAAAGCTAAATTAGAAGGAAAAAAGAGAGTCATTAACCATGAAACTGAATCACGTAGCGTACTCAAAATTCTCTAAATGTCCCGTTTCTACAATAGGAAAATGTATAAAATTGAGAGGGGACAGAGCCTGGAAGTGCAGGAGCAAGGGGAGGCTGGCGCACTGGCTAGTCCCCCCTTGTTTCCGCCAGTGACAGGATTAATAGTTCAAAAAAAAAAAAAAAAATCTTCCTATTTCTTCATTCTTAGCATAAACAATATCAGGGGATAAAAACAGAAAAAGAAAAGTACTTTAGATCAACTTAACTAAACCACATAGAATAGAGCCAAACATATTTGTTCCCCCAAAACCTTTGTCTAATAAAAGTCACCACCAAGACAAACCAGTTACACTTCATGCATACCCAAGTAATCCACAAAACCACATCTTCACAGAGAATATTTCACTCATAACAACATAAGATCCAGCTAAATTTATATGACTGTTGGACCAATATCATGCAGATTTAGGTCTGAGGAATTAACACTACTGAAGAAAGCCTACAGAAGAGTCTATAAATCCACTTGAATAAGAAAACATCACCAGACCCAAAACAAATGACGTTTCTGGAGAACAGAAAATTAAGGACATGACAGTATATGCCCAATATACCTCTCCAGTATGAGGATTGATTGTCTGCAGGACACTTTCAAGAGCTTTATACTCCATCTTGGTGGCCTTCTGGGTGAGTTGATAAGACCTAATACAAACCACATCCTTCCCTGCAGCAGTCTTAAACCTCAACTTTATTTGCCCTTTCGTCTCGGTCTCCCCAGCCACCTTCACCACTCACCAAGAAACCATCGTTAAGTAAAGAAAAGAACAAACAAAAAGTACATTGGTTAAGAATTAACAAACAAATAAACATTTCAGGAGAAATACCTTTGGATCATGGATGAAACTCTGACCAGACCGAGCATTTGGAGGCAATTCACCAGAGCAAGCGACCTTCAAGCACTCAATCACAGTCTAAACCAACAAATACAAAACCAATTAATCAATGTGTCTTAATTTACACATGCATACCCACAGAGTAGGAAATACTATAGCGAAGAGTAAAGCTTTTTATCTGCACACAGTGCAACGAAGACGCACTAACTTAGACTTTTACAACAAGAACATAAACTCAAACACCCCCTTAACATCCCACCCAGAGAGTACAAGGTTCAATAATATTCTCAGTAATTTCTCTGACCCTATCTGCAAAACCAATATGCACAAAAATACAACCCCAGTTCAAAACCCAACCCGGACACTCAGTGATTAAACCCTTAACGCTAAACACATAAAAATCAACAATAAATAAATAAATAGGGTACAATTCTGTAGAGTCAAAAGAGGAAAGGGATGGATGAAATTACAGTTTTTCCAGCTCCATTAGGGCCGACGATGAGCGTCAAGGGCTTGTAGAAGGTGATGACATTCTTGTTCTCCGGGTCGAAGCTCCGGATACCCTTTATCAGCATTTTATCCACCGTACTCATCTTTGATTTTGTTTCTCTTCTAATCCTCAATTACATCAGAGTTCGTAGAGATATACAGATGAATTACTGTGTGAGACAGAGAGTGAAAAATTGGGTTTGAGAAGAAAGAGGAGGGTTTAAGCTTTAAAGGTTTTGATGAGTATGGAAACCGAGGACATGACCAGAGCAGGAAGTGGAGCGCGGGTGTTTTTAATGTTCTTTCTACTCCTCGCGGATAAATGACTCCTTCGGTCCATAAGTTGAGGGTACAATTTTAATTCGATCCATAAGTTGAGGGTACAATTTTAATTCGGTCCATAAATAGTTCACTTTTTTGATCCCTAAACTTGATTTTTTTGTTTTTAAAGGTCCAAATCTTCAATTTCGTCCAATATTTCAACGGACCGTCAGACCTTCTTGCAGCCCATGAGATTGCCAAGGGCAATTGATGGAAGAAAATGAAAAAGAATGGGTACGTCCGACTCCAGCCAAAGACCACTTTCTTCCTTGTTTTCTTGAACTTCCTCTGCCTCTTTCATGGCTGCTCGGTCAGCAACAAGACCTCGACGAGTGCTTGTATCAAAGAGTGAATCCCCTTGAAATGAATTCTGGGATTACGACAATAAACAATTCCGAAGCCGGAGTCGCTTTTCGATATCCCCAAATCTCAAAATAAGATACTACTTGATGCTAATTTCTTTACTACAATAGTACATGAACATCAATACCTGCATTTTCGCTTCCTTAAAATCCGCCATGTTTAATGCCCTGATTGTGATTACTCTCTCTTCCTCATCTTCTTCTACTTTCCGACATTCCTTTTCAGCCTCACGCTTTTACTGCGTTTAATTAGTAGATAAAAAGCTTGTTCGATGCCTTCAATACTCCGTTGGCAGCACTCTGGCACAAGTTCTGTTTTAAACCCAAAATTCATTATGATTATTGCAGATTTCAAAGTCCGCCGAACATGGTGGACCTGGTGGTGGGGCTGGAGACTGAAGATGGTCAACATGCATATCATTCGGTGTGTGAGCGGGAGCCATTTTTTTTTTCTTTCTTTTCTCCCATCAATTGCCTTTGGCGATCTTACGTGGGAGGAAAGCGGGGCTGACAACCGTGAACTATTTGACGGAATTGTAAACTAAGACCATTTAAAAACAAAAAATTAAGGTATGTTCTTTTTATTTTGTTTGAAACGATTTTAGTTTTAACATAAATTTAATATTTTTAATTATATTTTCATCAATACAACTTTTTACTATTTAACATCTACTTTTATATTTTTAATACACTTTTTACATTATAAAACTATTTTTCAAAACTTGTTTTCAAAATCGTTTTCAAAACGCCCAAAAAGAACATGCCCTAAGGGCCTGTTCTTTATCTCAAAATGACCAAAGCGAACTACAACACTCCCAACTATATATCTCAAAATGACCAAATTGTTCACTTTATAAAAGCTAAGGATCAAAAAAGTCATTTTAAAATGTTAAGAATTTAAAAAATTAAAAGCTAATATGTAAGGACCAAAATTAGAGTATAATAAGGGCCTGTTTGGTATCGCGATTTAAATCGTGTTTTGAAATCACTTTTGATTTTATAATATTAAAAGTGTGTTGAAAATTTAAAAAAGTGTGTTAGAAATATAAAAAAGTTTATTGAAAATGTAAAAAGGTTTATTAGGAATGATGAAAAACTATTATAAAACAAAAGTGATTTCAAAACACGTTTTGAAAACGTGATACCAAATAGGGCCTAAAAAATGAAAAATATTTGGTTTTGGAGATTTTTTCAAGAAGAAGTAAAAAATTTCCTTAAAAAAAAAAAAACAATTAGAGCCAATCTTACTCTTTAGTTCATAAAATTATTACTCCCTCCGTTTTATTAGAAGAGTTCGTTTTTAATTTTTTTATACTTTCTATCCTTATTTATATAATTATGTGTGATACACAATTAATTTTTACTTAAAAAGTAAAAATATAAATAGAACAAATAAGAACAAAAATTAGTTAATTAAAATATTATATATAGATATTAATAATAAGTTTTGTACTTAAGTGAAGATACAACAGTGTACCACATGTGCCCGCCACACTTTTCGAAAAACTAATCTAACTTCAAGGTACAACTTACGAAACACAACGGACAACACATACACTTCATCTAGCATTCGACTATGTCATCAAATTCCACCACAGTAGTAGTAGAAGAAGATCAAGATTGGGACCGTCCCTTTACCGATCAAGAACTCGCGGCCATCGACGCCGCTTGCCAGTCGGCCACCTCCTCCGCTAAGCGTCACTTGCCCAGCCACGATTCCGATGACCCATCCGATAGAAAATCTCGCCGCCGGTTGCCCGAATATCTCTTCGTCTTCCAACAAAATACTTCCAAGAATCCCAGTCATCGAGGTACCCTTTGTTGATTAGTTTCAGATGTTTCTTGCTAGTATGAATTTTGTTAAATTGTCTATTGTTTGTAATATCTTGATTGGCAGCATTGTTTGTACCTTCCTCATTAATACTTGTACCTTGGTAATTTGTTTGTAAGTTAAACACCCTTTCTGCTATTTAATTTGTAAGAGGAACGAAAGATGAAATGAACCCAAGGCTATTCCTTGATTTCACTGCTGAAAGTTGAGGCTCTGTTTTGATTGAAACTTTTTTTGTATAATTTTGAACTAGAATGCAGTCATAAATGGACTTAATGATTCATTTTTATAGGGCTTTTCGGAATGCTTCACTGGTTCATAACAAGTTTTTTTTATTTAATTGAAACTTAGAAAGTTTCCTGCTTTTTGAATTTACTGTTTGTGAAATCTGTTGTAAGATTAATTTTTGGGTGGTAAATTGTAGAGCCAGGTAACTTGAGGATGAAGTACCCAGAAATAGCATTTAGAGGTCGAATTGTATACAGTAGGAGCTTTGATGAGGTGGAAAAATCAGCAGAAGAGCTTCTGAATTTCATTGAAGCTAAGAGGAGAACTGAAGAGCAAGCCATTCTTGGATTTGATATAGAATGGAGACCGACATTCAGGAGAGGTTGGGGAATTTCGCAGCCTTTATTCTTTTAAGTGTTTCTTCATAACATATGAACAATTGCTTAATATCTTCGGCATTGTGCAATTTTTTTTTATCATATTGTGCTTTTTTCGAACATTGTGTGGTGAATTTATTAGAAAATTTTCTGTTTTCCGCAATGGATTCAATGTGTGAGAACTTGCCTCAGTGTTTACATAGTCATCTTCTTTCGGAAGAAAGTTTAGTTCTACAAGATGCTAGGTATGAAGTCCTTAGACGAAATAATGCATTCATCCTAGGGCAGCTGTCAATCACTGTATTATATTGATGAAGGCGTGCATAGAGTTGTGCATTACACATTAAGAAATTGATCGATTTCATTGAAATTGTTAATGTACGGTCGAAATCCCTTCATGTATGTTTGCAAGCTATTTACCCGAGGCATCCGTGCTTATTCCCCCTTGTGTGGTTCAGTATTATGAAGATCAACTTTCATCAGTTTAACTGGAATGTGACAAAAGAAACTTAAGATATGCTATCCTTTGTTTAGAGTTAAGAGGTTTCTGCATATTTTTGTTTCTCCACTTTTTGCTCAATTACAATAATTACATTTTATAGTTCTATAAAAAAAAATTTGTTCAGTAAAGAAAGATTACTAATCTATGCAGGGGTTGCACCTGGGAAGTGTGCAGTTATGCAAATCTGTGGGGACAAAAATGTATGTTACATAATGCATATATATCATTCTGGAATTCCTCCAAGTCTACAGTATCTTCTTGAAAATCCAACTTCACTGAAGGTTAGCTGTTTTATTGTCAAAAAGAATAAGAACTCTTTTAGCCAAAGATAAACCCTTTTTATCTATCACTATAGCTTTAATTAATATGCTGAAGATACATGCATAGGTTGGTGTGTGCATAGCCAATGATGCACGTAAAATTTCTTTAGATTATAATGTATCAGTAAACGATTTGGAAGATTTGTCGAATCTAGCGAATCAGAAGCTTGGGGGAGATGGCAAAAACTGGAGTCTATCATCTTTAACAGAAATGTTAATCTGCAAACAGGTACTTTGGGGCCGTTCTTTATTACAAAAAACTGTGGTTTCTGTACTAATGTATCTGACATTAGTGCTTCTCTTTTTGCTGATTAAGTCATTGAGACCTTTGCAGAGACAAGTTCTCATCTGCATTTTCGTTCACTTGAGAGCTAGAACTAATTATTGAGTAAAATGTTCTCAAGTATGAAGGACAGATGTAGTAATATACGTTTTACCATTAAAGGAAAGTACAGAATCCTGCATGGTGGATGATCTGATATCCCTACCTTGCTCAGAAAGTAGTTCATCCTCAACCATCTCAAGATATCTCATTCAATGACATCCTTATAACAGTATGTAGGATTTTTATCTTTCTTGCTAGGTCCAGCATTTCTGCCCTGCAACCACCTCAAAGGTTCGATTAGTGTTCAGCATTATCCATCACTAGATGACAAATAAAAGCATATGAGCCGCCATTTGCTTATTCAGTGTGGAGAAAAGTGGATTATGTTTTCAAGTATCATTCTGTAGTGTTTAAACTACTTCATCACCTAGATTTTCAGCTCAATGAGATTATTGTTCTGAAGTTTTTCCACTGATAATGAAAGTCATTGACTTAAATGCTCAGATTTTCCAATGGTTTTCGCGGCAAAGGTTCAGGGTCTTTTATTTTTATTTTGATAATAGGTTTCACCTTTTCAGTTTCTTTGAATCCGGAAAGTTGCTAGTCTTCCTGATACATATTTTCTTTTTTATAATAAATCCGAATAGGGATATGGCAGTTTAGTTACTGACTCACTAAAACCTAGCATCCTCTTTTTATCTTAAGCACACCAGAGAAACTTAGAGACACCAATACATGCTTATTCTAAGAATACCTGCTTGGAAGGATTGGTTTGGGTGAAATTAGGAAACTTAACTGATTGGGCTTTTTCAAGTGAGATCATTAAAAAGAATGAGCCTGGCCATTGCCCATGGATTACAATTTCATAGTCAATGAGCAACTCAGTACTAACTCTTTTTTCTTGATTCATCAAATATGGGTTAGTGCAACATAACCCATATTACTTCTGACTCCAATGGTTCCGTGGCAAAATTTATCTTTTGGTCCCAGTGTTCAATGGTAATTGTAGAAAAAGAACTCACTGAATGCTGGTTTCTTGGGAATTTTCTTGGTGATTAGTTTAGCAATAGTTGCTTGTTGATTAAACATAGTTCTGTTATCGACAAAGTTTATCAAGATTCAAGGAAAATCGTTTCTTCATCTTATACATGCTCACCTCTCTAAATCTTGCTTCAGGTCCATCATTAAAAAGCTCTTTCTGTTCTTTAAGACAAGACCTAGATTTTTAAACACATCTGGACTTCATTTTGTTAACTTGCTTATTTTTATAGCACACCTGTTATGACTATTCTTGATTTATGAGCTTCTAACCTGCAATAAATTTCAACCAACTTATAATTTCTAGTGTCAAGATATTGATTTGTGCAAGTAATTGCCTTTGCTTGTTCATACTCATGGCTTCTTATTGATAGTTTTTTCGACAATCCATCTCCAAAACACAAATAATTTCTTTAGCGCAAACAAAGCTGCATGCTGATTTCCACTTCTCCAAATCCATCCTAGGGAAGGCTTTTGTGGATCTAATGACATTAGGAATTGATTATACCACTAAGTGTATGCTTTTGTATGGATTTGATTGAAACTGTAACAAAATTTCCCTTAAGATTTGTTCTATATAAAACAAACACGCATTGCATGCTGAACACCTCCAAATTATATATGAGATTTGAATGCATATGCATTTCACAACGTTTAGTTTTCTTGATGTAAAAGCTCATTGGATCCTTGATTGATTATACAGCTGCCTAAACCCAATAAAATCAGGCTAGGGAATTGGGAGGCTAAGGTTTTATCAAAGGAACAACTAAATTATGCAGCCACGGATGCTTTCGTCTCTTGGTACCTGCATCAGGTATAATCGGCTGAAGATTACAAGATGCCTTTTCGCGGCTGTTTCTTCACTTTCATTTGTAGCATATGTCAAGTCTCTTCCATATGCATTCTGCTTTTGTTTCCTCTAACAGAAGAACTTTCAGGTACTCAGAAGTCTTCCTGAGGCAAAGATTAGCAAAACTGATCAGGAACCGGTAGTTGTGACACCAATGTGATCATCCTTCTGGTGCATAGCTTGGCGGCTAATATACAACCAAAAAGCCGTCTGGACGCCGAGGATTAGGAGAAGGAAACAGTACTTACAGCAAATCATCTTGTTTTTCTTGGATGGGGGTGAGTTTCCCGTCCTAGGGCTTTCTTAGCTTCGCACGGCCATAAGGCACCTCAATCAGTGTTGCAACTCGACGCCTTAGATTGGGCGTACATTACTCGATGGCCAACAGTACCATGGCCTTCCTAGTTGTGGTACCTGTTTGAAGAAAACTTGGATATACTTTCAATCCAGGGTGTAGCATGGCCACTGCTTAGATTGAGTTTTAGCACGTTAAGTCCTTTTACCAGAAACTAGAGCTCATTCATTTCAAGAGTTTACCAGGAATACTAGGCAGCCATTGTTTTGTTGTGATTGATCAAATTGTAGTAGCTGACTGTAAGAAAAGAAAGTGGGATGTGATTTCCTTCATAATATCTATCAGAAATGAACTTTAGATTGTTCTCTTTTTTCTTTTTTTTTTGTATTTTATTTTTTGGTTTTATTTCTATTCTTGTATTATTGTTCCCTCTGGTGTTAGTATGATATGCACATTACTTTCCCACTTAGAATAAAGATATTCATAGTGGAATAACAACTAAGAGCATCTTCCACTTACACTTTTCTCTTTTTTTGGTTCATTTTTTGAGCACCTATGTCATTGCAATGTTGGAGACAAGAGAGAGTGTATTTGATCATGCAACCTACTACATGTGTTCTTTTTACGTTATCATTGAACTATTGAATGCTACCTCATCTAATATAGTGTGAGTTTGCAAAACTGTTAAAAAAAAAAAAAAAGACAGATTCTTCTCAAAATTTCCCAAATTCTTACCTCAAATGTGGTGCAACTATAGTAGAACAATGTATTTTTGTCGAACTATATAATGTTTTACTAATTTTAAAGTATAATATTTAAAATAAATAATTTATTATCATTTTTTTAGCTTATATTTTTTCAATTTAGGTGTAGATTTAATGTAAATTACATATAATCATATTTTTGCCTCGTGTAACATGAAAGAATATTGGGTGGTTATTAACCACCACATCATCAGATGATGTGGTGTTTAATAACCCACCCATTTTGTGCCATTTGTACAAAGTTTGATGACTCAGCAATACTTTCACCACATCATCACCTCCACCTTTGCTCTCACTTTCATCCCCATCCAACACCAACACCCGCCTTCGCCACCGCCGCCTCCACCTCCACTCTCACTTTCATCCCCACTTCCACCATCACCTCCACCTCCATCTCCACTCCCAACATCAAACACCGCCGCTGCCACCGTCACCTCCACCTCCACTCCCACATTCATCCCCACCTCCACCACCACCATTCCGTCTGCAAATTAGGCAGCCGTTAAAGATAGCAAATCAGGCAGCCATTAAAGTTGGCTTTGGGCTGCCACCAAAAGCAAAATCACCAATTTTTTCACCAACAAACCCACATTATCCATAAACAATTCAGAAACCAAAAAAGAAGAAGAAAAGAACGAAACCCACATATTAATTGTTGTCCAGATTTCAAACCCATTTGTTTTTCAAAATTTTAAAATATATCTTTACCAAATTTATATGAAACTTTTTTGAATATTTATTAAAATTTACAGTCCAGATTTGAAAATCTGATTCCATTGTTCCTCTATAAATTTCTGTTTCAAAGTCGGGCTTTGGAAAACGTGTGATGGTGGAAGAGATTAATGTGGTGGTGACGGGTGAGGAGATGGAGGCGTGACACTGGAGATGAAGGTGGAGGTGATGGTTGTGACGGCACATTGACGGGTGGGAGTAATAGGATTGGAAGAGGAAGAGGTGATGGGTGGAGAAGATGAAGTTTTGACAATAGTGAAAGTGGAGGTGTAGATGGCGAAGGCGGGTGTTGGGTGTTGGATGGGGATGAAAGTGAGAGCGCAGGTGGAGGTGAGAGCGGAGATGAAGGTGAGAGTGGAGGTGGCGGTGGCGAAGGCGGGTGTTGGGTGTTGGATGGGGATGACAGTGTGAGTGGAGGTGGAGGTGATGATGTGGTGAAAGTTTTGCTTGAGTCATCAAACTTTGTACAAATGGCACAAAATGGTTGGGTAATTAACTACCACATCAGCTTATGATGTGGTGTTTAATAACCACTCAATATTCTCTCCATGTAACATGGTTGATGGAAACTAAAACACAGGACGGCCTAACGGGAAAGTGTTGTGCGGTTAATAATCATCATTTAGGCTCTGTTCTTTTTCGAACATAATCAGGAAAAGTATTACTTTTTTTTCAAAAATATCACACAAAGAAACAACATTATTTTTACAAAATTCACAATTCGAATTTAAAAATTTCCTCTAAATACTTACTCACATAAATTCAAAAAAAACATAATCATTACACTTTTTCTTCTCTTTCCTACACAAATCCCCAAAAGAAATTTCCTCCAAAACAAAATTATTCCCTAACTAAAAAATTTCCTATCCATAGTACTAAGAGAACAGAGCCTTAATTACTGGTTTGATGATTATTAATTCACTCAAAGTGCGCTAATTAAAAATTATAAAAACAAATACTCCCTATGTTTCATTAAAATAGTCCACTTCGTTGTATTGCTTTAATTCAACAAAGCGGACTCTTGTAATGGAACGGAAGGGTAACATCACTATCCTAGAGAAGAGCACATGTCATGCTTACTCACTAATGATATCCAATTGACACATATTTGGAGTGAATAATAACCACTTTATATTTTTCTATACCACTATCAAAATTGTACTTTTTTCGTTCTTAAATGAGTGTCATAAACTTAATTTTTTTATTCTCAAATAAGTGTTATTTTACTAGTTTCAATACAAAGAATCTATAAATTTGTAATAAATTATAGAATAGTTAGAAATTTCCAAAATTAATAAAAATGAGTTTGTGTAGATGAACTCAAACAATTTATTTCTGATTTCGTCACTAATTAGTAATATGCAGTCTTGTGCTATTACTAATAATTACTAGAGATAAGATAAGATAACCACTTTGTATCAATCAATACTTCATTAATTAACATACGAGTATATAAAGACCCTTTATTGTTCTTCTGCATTGGATACTTTTATGTGATCCAATGATCCCAAACTTGGCTCCTCCATGCAACTTTACATAAATTGTAGGAGAGAGACCAGACTATAAGTTGAGAAGGTTCGCAGTTCAACATCAACCTTAATTATTCTAATAATAATCAACCATCACTCCTGATGTCACTATTCATTTTATCGTTTCAATACTATTGAATTCAAAATGTTCAAGAAAATTAAAATGTATCAATCTCTATATATTTTTTTTAATTTTGTAAATTAGACACTATTATATCATCCTATCTATTACATAGAATTAGACAGACGATGATGGAAAGGAAAAAATAAAGTTGGGAGTCAATTGCACTCTGAATTGACAACTGAGAGAGGTAAAAATTGAATTTCTGACCTTTGAGTTACTCTCTATCAGTGGCGGAGTTAGACCTCCGATGTCCAGAGGGGCAAATATTTAGGACAATAAAATTTTTTTTTTTTAAAGCAAACTACAATTTTAAAAATACTATGTTTTTTTGGTTGGAAACATTAATTCACAATGGTTGCAAAAAATCTTCTAATTATTATAATTTTTGGTGGGATACTTACTCAAATATTCTTAAAATTTGTACTAAAATAGAGTGTGTTTTCAGAAACCTGATGGACAGTTGCCCTACCAAGCGATAAAATGGGTTCTGCCACTGTCCACTATACAACACAACTGATGAAGCATGGACTCATTCCTTGTCTCACCAAACTATAACATGGCTTCGCCACTATCTCTATACATCATACCAGATGAGTCACTTATTCATTATTCGCATCTATATATTCTATACTACTATACACGCAGTCTTTGCTAGGTGTGAAGAGGCTTTAAATGAGAACATGCATGCACGAGAAACAGAAGAAGAAAAAGAGGGCAAAGAAAAGTGGCGGTGCATTATGATTTGTAGGTGCATATTGCATGTGGGTAGGGTCTTTAACTCTTAACCCAGCCAATTAGCCATGCACACAAGTAAACAAGTCCCATTCATTAATATTGGCTGCTCCCACAGCCCTCCATTATCCATGTGAGGCGGATGAAGTTAATTCTGAAACATGATGCTGATGGCAGAAGGGAATTAATGGGTTTGGAAGTATTAAAATTTGGTTCAATTTTTGCATGAATGAATATACTGTATTTAAAAAATATTTAAAATGTGACAATACATGCATTGAAAATTTTAAATAATATATTAAAAATAATGAAAATTTATTTCTCCCCTGCCCGTTTCATTAGAAAAGATCATTTAAAAAAATATTTTGGTTCTAGTAGAAGAGTTCACTTTCAATTCTTTTACTTCTCTCACCCTTATGAATATAATTATGTATGGTCCACAATTAATCCTACTTAATAAGTAAGGACATAAATGGAATAAAATGTATTAAATTAGCTAATTTAGGTAATGGACATTGACATTTATAATAAGTTGTACATTGGTCAGAGTTGACCATTTTAATTGAACAGAGAGAGTACAAAACAAAGCTTAAATCAATGGCGGAAGATTGTGGGGATCAGGGTAGGCCTTGGCCCCCGCAAGAAAAAAAAATAGTAAATATTTATATTTCAGGCAAAAAAAAATTATGTAAATATTTGACCCCCTACAAAAAAAATTTACTAGTTTAATTAGGAGATTTCTCCAATTGGGCCCTCCAATTTAGTAAGTCAAGTTCCGCCACTAGCTTAAATAGTTATTTTTAAACCAATATCATACTGCACACATGCAAATTAATAGCTTAGATGAAGGAAGATTTTCTCATGTTTGATTCTTTAGGGGGATAGCCAAATTTTTCCACCTCTATTGTACTATATTTGTTTCGTTTCATCAGAAGAGTACGATAATTTTGAAATTATACCTTATAATTCATAACTAATGTATTTCTGGACTCTTGTAGTAAAACGAATGTAGTACATATTAGGGTAATTTACTTATTTAAATATGTATTTTATTGCCCAAAAATGACTTCATTCATACATTGGTTAATTCTCTTACAAATTTTTCGTCTATTTAAGCCACTGATGACGCGCTAAGGTCAGGTCTTACGTCCTCCTTAGTATAAAGGGGCAATCACCCACCAGTTCTATCCAAAAAAAGGGCAAAAAAAAAACCTATTGATTGATGTGGGTATTTGAAACTGACACTACTCCAAATCAAAGTGTGCTATGATTTATATCAGTTATAAGGGGCATGACTTTTTGTGAATTGTGAGTGAGTGCCATTGAATTGACTTATGCAATATTGGATCCATATCTTGTTGTTTTCTCTAGAATTTAACAATGATGATGATGATGATGATGATGATGATGATGATGATGGGGCTATATTCTTTCTATCTATTGTAATCATACCATATTCACTTTACTGCCTAGCTTTCACCTGAAAAAAATTCCTGTTTCTAGAGCTCTTCCTCCCTCCTACTTTTTAACCACTTGTTGAGATTTCATCTATAGTTGTAAAAAGTTCCATGAGTTTCGACTGGCTTTTGATATCGAAAGTTGGGCTTCAACTGCGTGTGGTCCCCTATCATTGTGAGTGGGGACATCCCTTGTTGGGCGCAAGGTGCGACAAGGGATCTGAAGCCCAAAAGTTGAAGTTGAAATTGAACTAATGGGTAATTTAAGTTCCAGAAAAACCCTTCTGTTTTACGTGAAGAAATTTGAGAAATTTTGACTATTATATTTCAACATTCCATCCATGTCAAAAATTCTGGAGGAAAATGTTGGAAACTTTTGATAAGCCTTCAGTGTTCACATCAAAAAATTAAAGAGTAGGTAACCTGTAAACCTAAACATTGTGAGCTACTAATAATTTGGTTTAAGCATTTTGGATTAGCGAAAACAAAAGCCCAAAAGTTATTGGGCTAGGCTGCAGGATTGGGGTGTTCACATCAATAATTTGGTTCAGCGAAATGTTGCAACAAAAAACAAGAAAAGTTGCTTCTTTCTGAATATGATAACCTTTCAACTCTATAAATAAGTATTGATGGGCCATATTTAAAATCAATCTTTTCATAATCCATTTTTTCTAAACAATAAAAAAAATTGGATACTTTGTTGTTTAGAATAATCTATTTTATCTTTAAAAAAATTTACATTTATCCTTCGTTAGCAAGATAGTAAAGTCAACAAACACTGTTAAAGATATATAATATTTAACACGCTTTAAATTTTTTTTTTTTTGTGACTTTATTACAACAAGTCTTTCATTTGTTCTACTAGAAAATTCCTGCAATCTTTGTATTCAAGTTTAGTGATATTTTATTGTTTCATAATATATAACATAACCCATGAATTCTTCACCACTCACATGAGATGGCTCAACTCCTGAGTCGTGATATGAATAAGGCTACTCAAATATGCTTTTTATTTGGATTCGTTGAGTCCAATACTCAGGAGTTGGGTTGGGCTAAAGGCTTACTTAATAAATGGGTTAAATAATACTCATCTTTATTAATTTATATAATTTTTCATAACAACTGATGGGTTAAATAATACTCATCTTTATTAATTTATATAATTTTTCATAACAACTGATGTTGTTATGTGTTCATTGGTTAATAATATAATATTAATAATTTATCAAACTATAACCTCTGAATGTATACCATATCATTTGTTATGAAAATTTGTAATAAATTAGTTAAGATAAATATTATTATTTTAAATTAATTTATCAATTGATGTAATTTGGCATGACCATACAAGCAGTCAAAGACAAATTGCAAGGCAATGTGACCGTAAAACGAACTAAAAGTAAAAGACATGCTAATTATGTCATCTCAAAGTGATCTTGAGTTAGACATGACCACGGTTCTAGAACCGATGATTACGGTTCTATGAAAAATATTCCGGTTCCAAAATCGCCGGTTCCAATTTTGAGACGGTTTCTAGTTTTGTCACGATTTGGAATCCGTTACGATTTCATTTTCGTTTCAATTGAAGCAATTTTAATATATATATTTAGTTTATATTTATATATACTTTAATTTAATTTAATGATTACTTATATTAATATGTAAATAAGGTAAATTAAACCATGAGCTTATATATTATTATAATATATATAAAATAATTATGTATTTTATATGTAAATAAACATATACTATAATAATAATTAAGAAGAAAGAATAAAAAACAAAAAAAAAGAGGAAGTAGCTTGAGTGGTTATTGAGTCTTCCTTAAGATACAGTAGAAATTTGGGGTCAAGGATTGAAATCCTTCTTTGGCACATTCAAGTGCTATATAATTTTTAGCACTATAAGTAGGGAACCGACGGTTCCTGGTTCTGGGCGATTCTCTGGAAGGTGAACTGGATCCGGATCCGATTCTGAACCATGGGCCGCGGTTCCGGTTCGAACCGGAACCGTAGCCATCTCTATCTTGAATAATATTTCTTTTAAAATATTGTATAATCACCTAAAAGAATTTATGTTCCCTAACGCTAAATTATAATTTTAATGAAGTTTGATAAGAACGAATGAAGTTAGGGCTGTTAGTTAATGACTATAGATAGAAATACGACACAAAACAAACGGATTATGACAAGTCTAAAATTACGCGAGCTACATAAATCGACACTAATAATACAAATATTTAAATATGTAAAATTATAATTAGAGAATGTTGGCACGAGACGTTGAGAATCTGACAATCTTAACCCGCCAATCTCAACACAATACAAATTGCTAGCCGTACCCAAAGCCAAAGGCGTTAACATCCCTTGAATGTACCACTGAACCAACTTTTTAGGTACTTTCAACTACACATTTTTATATTTCCTATTTACATATTTCATATTTTAAAATTATTTCCAAAATTATATTTTCAAAATTGTCCGAAACGAATTAGCTTGAACTGGACCTTTAATTTGGTGGGCTATGCCTATATATATCAAATGCTTACAGTTAGTACGTGACTACCAATTGGCAAATTTGGGAAGATGACGATTAAGAGAATAATAAGCGGAAAAGGTGGATAGAGGCGCAACCGCATTTTCCAATTGAGGCATGTTATATGCAGTAACAGATTTACTAAACGCAGTAACATTCTCCTGTGAAAAGACAAAAATACCCCTGACCAAAAATAAGAAAATCGAAAAATACTAAACGCAGTAACCGTTCGGAAAATACCACCGTTTTCCGGCGATATTTTCCAGCCAAAATATCACCGGAAAATGGCGATATTTTGGCCGGAAAATATCGCCGGCGATATTTCCCGCCAAAATACCGCCGGAAAATGGTGGTATTTTTGGGGGAAAATACCACCGTTTTCTGGCGGTATTTTCCCCGGAAAACGGCGGTATTGGCGATATTTCCGGGGAAAATACCGCCGGAAAACGGCGATATTTTGGCCGGAAAATATCGCCGGAAAACGGCGGTATTTTCTGTTACTGCGTTTAACCGGGTACTCAGTCTCCCCGGTCGAAATGTTACAGAAACAGAAAAAAACGTCCTGATAATCGTCGATCCGGGAAAAAAATCCCCACGAATGGGTTTTTTTCTCGAAAATTATAATGAAAGGGTATATAGAGAATTTATACAAACTAATTTAAAGTAAAAAAATAAATATAGTGTTTACTTATAGTGTAATATGGATCGTAGTCGGGTAATTCGGACTTTTAAAGGGGAATGTTACTGCGTTTCGTGAAACGGTTACGGGGACACCGGCTGTATTTCTTCAGTTTTTTCTAACCGGGTACTGTATACCGTTCACGCACGTTGAATAGTACTCGATTTTATTATTTTTCTTTTTTTATTTTAGGCCAGAGGCATTTTTGTATTTTTACAAAGGAATGTTATTGCGAATAGTAAAACGGTTACTGCGTATAACAATTCCGTTCTAATTTTGCCATTTCCCTCTCTGCCGACATTTCTGTCCACTGTTCATCTTGAATCCGCGTAATGTGTCGTCTTCCCCGGACCGGATTCTCTTTCGCAACAAACCGAAAACGACATTTCCCGCTGCTCCTTTATTCCCTTCTTCTATTTCTATAGTAACCTTACGGATTTACTTTTACTTTTTCGCACTTTTTCAACCTTTTGTCAGCTTTTAGGGTTTTGCGGCTACTCAGCCTTTCTTGAGTAAGCATAGATATGGTAAACTTCAGCTTTTGCTTCTTTTTTATCGATTAATTGCAAAATACAACCGTTCACTTTACCCACACTACTGAGATACCCTATAATTTTAGATCAATAACTTGTTAAGTTGTTACTCTAATTGTGAAAAACAACTGAAATACCTTACGGATTTACTTATTATACTCGATCGTCTGACGATCCGAGAAAATTGTTTAGCATGTAATATATGTAACATGTTTATGTTCTTAAAACTTGTTTATGTTATGAAAATATGGTTATACGAAGTTTAATATTTGATGTATCGCATATTAATGTTAGCATTTGAGCTATTGAATGTAACTGCATTTGTATCGCGATTATTGGTTTTGTTGCTCATGTATCGTGATTATATCAAAACAATAAGTATCTCATGTGGTGAAAAAAAAAAACGTATATTGTGTTTAACATCTAACTGATACTCTTTCAAAAATACAATGATACCCAAAATTTGAAATAAAATAAAATAAAAATTGTTGCATAGACGCCCCACTAGTGGATGACGCGGTGATCATGTGTATAAATCGGTTTCATTGAAATTTTTGCGATAGATCGATAAAGCTTTTGTTAAACCAGGTCGCATTGGGATTCGGATATATATATATATATATTTCTCGATATTCCTTTCGCATTGTCGTTCATTTTCAAATGGGTTTGATCTGAAATATGGAAGGAAGTAGGTTTCCTTGAATGTGTAACTAATCCTTTTATAAATGAATTTGGACATTTCAACAAACTTGCAAAATTTCCGAGTTCATAGCAAAGAATTAATTAATTAATTAATGTTTATTTATCAATTCTTCAGTTTGGAGGAATAACTGAAATTAGATAAACAATTTCGACAGCAGATAATATTCGTTTGAAAAAGAGAAATGAAAAAATTCTTTATTTTCCTCGAATATTATTAAAAGCCAAAAAAAGAAAAAGAGAAAAGGTCTCCTGGAATAATTCAATAAAATTATTTTGTTACTTTTTGTTTCTATGACCAGAGAGTAATGGGTCAGCGCTCATCTATCTATCCATTAAATATGTTCCTCTTTTTATTGGTAAAGATATTAATCATTCCGATCCAAAATAAAAGATGTTTTAAAATTTTTTTAAATTAATGAAAAAATTCTTTTAAATGACCAGAAAATCTTTACTTATTGTATTTTACTACTTATTTTATTTTAAAAAATGTTACTCCTTCTCAAACGTCTTTTATTGTGGATCAGCGTATGATTAAAATTCCTCTAGATTAAATATGTGTGAAACTACCGTCACCATTAACTTTTTAAAATTTATTATCACCCTCTTAACAAGATATTATAACATAACAATTAATTCTTCTTAATTTAATTCAATTACCATTTTCCTTAATATCTTATTTGGCAAAAAATATAATGAACGCACATGCAATTATAAATGCCAATGAAGACATGTTTCTTTTTTATAATTTAAATCTTTTTTAACCATTTAAGGGATGACAATAGGTTTACAAAATTTCAAGAGTGCCCTTAAGATAATATATGAAAAATGGAGTGACCAAACGCAATTTACCCATACTTTTTAAAAAGAAACTAATTGGAAAGGTGGAAAGTAAAGTAAAAATGTATAGTGAATGATATACATAGTTACAATTTTAATTTAAATATTTAACAAAAAAAATTTCTATATAAATATTACATTAGTTACTTTATAATTCAGTGTAAATACTCTGTGAGTATATTAATTATGACACCTTTTAAAAAGCTTTGTACTCCATAAACGGATAAGCTTGTTCTTGGATAGAGACATTGTAGATAAGGTGGATGTGATAGTATTACTTTTCGAAAATTTATACGTAGATAAAGTATACAAACACTTCCAAAGTTAAATCATTGTAATAAACAATTAATTGGAGGTTGGGCTGGTAGGGGAAGGGAAAGAACTCACTCAAAGAATTTATTTTAAAATATATATAATTTATTATTAATTATGAGGTGTAACTCTTAAAAATGTTATTTTACGTACATTGAATTATCAATATTTGTTTGTAAGGGTAGAATGTAGCTTCCAAGGTTGGGTTAGTAGGGTTCCAGTTCGCTAGTTTTCTGGCAAAATCACAGGAAAAATGAAGATATATGTGACTTATTATATTACCAGCAAGTCTTGAGTTGCGATAATATATATATATATATATAATCCACGAGTGTGTGAAGGATGTTACTTAAATAAATGAAGCAACATTTAATTAATCAAAACATTACTGCTCCTTCGATTTCATTAGAAAAATCAAGTTTTGAATATGTACAACTTATTATGTATTTCAATATACAACACTTAAAATAACTAATTTAACAATCGCCACCATTTATTTCACTAATGTCCTTATCTTATAGGTATGGTTTAATTATGAACCACACATTATTATACTAGTAAATCTATGAAGAGTAAAAGATTTCAAAGTAAACTCTTCTACAGGAACAAAAATAAATTTTAAAATTGGACTCTTCTATTAGAATAGAGATAATATATGTGAAACGTTATGAGGGAACAACTAGTTGTAAGAAAACTTTGATCCTTAAACATATGTAAGATTTTTTTTTTTTTGGGTAACAATTAACCTTATATTCAACTATGAGATCGATGTAATATGAATAATATTTCATCATCATGTATTCAATTGACATTATGAGTTCAAAGAAAAAACGGTTTTATTGACAAATTGGTGGTAGTTCTTCTACATTGGTCACTAAAAAGTGATAACCAACATCTACGGACAATTTTAATCTCTAAGGGAGAGTGAGATCATCCATCCCGTACGTGAATAATGTTCGCTCTCTCATAAAAGAGGATATATGGACCCTGAATGTGACATGTGGCCAGATCTCATTTCATATTGTCACCTAGATTGCAAGAGAGTTGATAGACAGATAAGTACTTTTAGTGACTGAGAATTGTGATTGTCACTAAAACCATTTTCCCTGTGCATATTACTACAAAAGATCAACAGTTTAACACTTCAAAAAAAAAAAAAGAAAAAAAGAGGCAGTTCTACGGAGAAGAATGATTGAATCTCATAGTGAGTACAAGTTGCAGCTGAAAGGACAAAAAATATCATAAATTTTGTGGGGTATATTAATATATCCCATTTAATTTCCAACCATAAATATTATTCATTGAATTTCACTAATAAAAGGAACCAAAGTCAGAAAAAAATGGCTACCTCCCCCCGTTCCCATCTTTTGCCCTTCTGCAGCTCATGGGAAACCACCAACACAGTAAGCTAGAGGGCACCATGCCCTAAACCTGTGGGCATATCCCAATATTATATTATATATGTGCTACTTCACCTACCCTTTGTCGATTTAAAGTCTCCTTATCCAATGGACGTATTTTTTGACTTACAATGTTCATTTTTTTTCATTGCTTTTCCATCTGGCATTCTTGAAGCTAACGAAAGTTTGAAATAAGTTTGACTCTGTGGCCACTTGATTTCTAACCCTAAATCGAAAGAATAACCTAGGAGCGATCGACGTAATACATAACTAGGTTAAAACACTAACGGAGCCAAAAAAAAATTTTAAAGGGGCCAAATTCACAATGGTGAAAACATATTCAAATAAATATGAAAAAAAAAGAGTCTCACATGCCACACAACGTTAAACTGCAAAACACAAATTCTTAAAATTGTGTTAGTGTTTTGCAGCTTAAACTGCAAAACACACAATATTTACTATAATTATATATGTATATATAAGTATCTAGGGTGGGGTCAGTGGGGGGCTCGGGCCCCCACCCTAGCTCCGCCAATGGGTTAAAAGGTCTGGTGTTTGAGACTTCGTAACCTTAAAAAATTTGGTTAAATTGCTCTATCGATCTCTTAATATAGACTAATGTTTCTCTTTGATCCGTTAATCTGAAGGGAAAAAAAAAAATTCCATTTTCATCCGTCAACTTGAGAAACAATTTTGAAATACTCACAAAATCAAATTCCGTCGATGATATTTAAGTTATTTTCTACCAGTATGTGAAATTCACGCATTAGTAGCACCAAATAAAAATGAAAAAAGAGAAATGTGAAACCACTTTATTAGTTTGTTAGTATAGCCTAAAATAGGTTACATGCTATTCATAAATAAATTAATTTCGCCAAAATTTAAATTTAGAAATATTTTAAAACTATTTTTAAAGTTGAGACACAGAAAATAAAACACTAATAAATTTAGGGACCAAAACCACTCAAGACAGAAATATATATACATAAATTACAAGATGAAATTAGGGCAGTGGTATTTGTTACGGTATTACTCCTCCAGTTCAATTTAATTTTAGTTTTAGCATAAGAATTTTTCTCAAAATAAGTATATTTTTACATTCCAAGAAGAAATTATACCACCATTTTTCCCTCTAAATTTACCCTTTTTGAACTTTCAAACTAATCAACGTACACATCTTTAATGCATCTAACTGCTTTTGTAAACTATAACTTATTATAACTACACTAGAAGAAAAGTATTGGTATAAAACACTTTTTTACTTGAAAATGATACTCAAATAAATAAAATTACAATAAAAAATTTTACAAATTTTATACTTATGCAAAAATGGTTAAAAACGACAATAAAATTGGGGCGGATGTAGTATAATATGACGGTATAGGAGGCACGTGTGGTGTGGGAATGAATGATGAATATGGGAGATGGAACATGGGAAGGAATGGGACAATTTATCTCATTGGAAATGTTAAAACTCAGGTCACGTTTTCATGGAATTTGGGCAAAGAAGCTGATAAATGCACCAAATAGTGTCAAGTTCCCTTGGCACTACTAAAATTCCATCTCATAATTACCCATAAGTGGAATGTCTATTTGGAATGTCACTTAAGGGTATTTTTGGTATTTACTCTTGCAACACTACTTTAGTGATAAGAAAACTTGACACTATTTGGTGAAAGTGTCATTTTCCTTTGGGCAATGCCTCCATATGCTTCTGAAACTATCTTGCAAGTACTTTCGTAGAAGTAGTTCCATCTATTCCTCAATTTCCCAAACCTTAAACCCCACCGACGCCCACAAATTAATGCTCAATCCAGAATAAGCTAGGGCCACTTATCTACTTTTCTTTTTGTACGTACTGTTCGCCATACACAAGTCAAAAGCTATGCCCAATTTTCTTTTCAGATAATATTTACCAAACAGTCCAATCCTATCATGTACACCGAAAAATCTAAGGTTCTCACGTTTGAAATCACTAAATCGATACATATATTTTCATCAATACGTGCGCAATATATCGTAAATTAAATCGTGTAACCAGATTTCAACATGTTGATGTTATTAGAATAGACAATTAAGCTGAATGATTGAAAGTGCATCATCGATCTCAAAAGTTTTAAAAATGCTCAGATGAACTTATTAGACGCAATTAATGTGTTAGTAGTTAAAGAGATATATCAATAATGAATTACAAAGTTTTAATAATTTTCATAAATTAGCTAGGGGAAAAAAAAAAAAAAAAGAGAATTTGGAATAGGAAAACATCGGGGATCTTTTTAAATAAAACTCTTAAAGCCAGTGACCTACCTTATGACTTAAGTGGCCCTTGAAAATGGAAGGTCCTACTGCCGGAACCTTCATTTTGTAGTCATGTGCAGACTTGAGAGGTCTCCGGTCCCACCAAACTTTGCCGACCGATAAATAAAATTATAAATAAATAAATAAATATACATATATATATATATATATTCATGATTTCTTGCCAAACCAAACGAATATTATTATGTATTACCTTTGACTTTATAATTTATATAATCAACCGAACTTATAAGTTTACATGAGAAGAGATTGAATTAAGATCACTCTTAATTAATTAGTATACATACATACATTAATATAAGGTTCTGATGCACGAGAGTGGAAAAGGATGAGCAATAAATTAGGGTTCGAGAGAATTTAGATAGATCGAGAGAGCAGCTGAGCATATAATTATCTCGTTAAATGAAGAACGAATAAGTGTTCTAACGATTGCGATGGAGGGTCACTCAGATGATAGCGTTCGATTCTTACCATTGCCAATTTTATCTACTTAGAGTGTAGAGTGGAAAGACTGCAGATAACTCCCAACTTTGTTTTTGCCATTCTCATGACCTCTATCTCTTATGTAATATACATGTAATAGTGTCGAGTTTTCTAAAAAATTGAAAGATTGATTCATTCAATAAAAATTTTTAGTAACCTAACGAGTAGTGTAGTATTTCCAAATCTAATTAATTAGTGTTCGGTAGATCGTGGTGGATATATGAATTTGATTGGGAAAAAAAAATGAATAAAAGAGTGTATTAATTCCTTTGAAAATAATAAGACTGATCTTATTCACAAAGAGAAAAATCTTGTCGGCCCTCATGAACCTACCAAAATGCAAAATAGAAAAATTGAAGACCCCATGTGTGTGCAGAAGTTGAATTGAATGGTGCCACTTGCCAAATTGCAAAGAGGAAAAAAAAAAAAAAAAAAAAGAAAGAATTGAAGTACAATCAAACGAAAAGAACAAAGGCAGAGGCAAATGAATGAATAATTGGTGCAGTTCGTGGCAGACAAACTCATTAAATCTAATTCCTTTCAAACTCTCACTTCCATTCATAACTCATGCATCAATCAATCGTACTCGTTAGTTAAATTCTGATCAGCTAGCCATGAAGGTACGCACTAGAATTCTCCAATCATCATTACTTACCGTTGCCTGTCACAAACGAGGTACGAGTCAGTATCCAAATAGTAACATAACTAATCTCGAGTTTTTTAAAGGAATGGCTGTCATTCGATCTATACTTTTGTCGGTTATTCAAGAAAGAAACAAGATATTTCTTTCAAGATTTGTGATTTGTAAAATTGTCAAACGAACTCTATCATTTGAACAAGTTATCAGATGAATTAATCTTGTAGTTTGGAAAAATTACCAAATTGATCCAGTGATAACATGTTACGTGGGGCTTGAATCATTACATGACTAATTACAATTTCAAAGACCATTTAATAGTTCCAAACAATATAATTTCTGGAAAACGGATGATTAAGAAGGTAAGGATAAAGAAAAACGATATATATATATATATATATATATATTCTTGACTCCAATAAGTTTGAAAAATCACTAACCACTTATCATGAGTATTATCTTAGGCGAAAGCTGTCTATAAATTATACCAAATATTGCTAATTGTAAACCGTGATGGTTTGATTTGCATTTTCACGATTAATATAAATAAATAAAAATAGTTTCAAACAATAAGATTTGTTTAATAATTTTATATATTATGGGGTTCGTTTGATAATTTTAACAAAATGATAAGGTTTGGGAAATTTACCCCATTGATCGTTTTGTAGTATGAAAAGGGTCATTGCTGACCAAAAAAGGTTGAAAATAAGGACAAAGTTTGTTTTGATGTTACCAGTCCGACTGATCTGGATCAAAAGAGATGACATTAATGTTGTTTGTTTGTAACTGTGAAAGGTTATGATTGTGTATCATTTTAAAATAATTTAAATACAAATTTCTAGATATTTTACAACATCAGAATTTCTTGAACAATTTTGTTTTTTTAATACAAATATTGGAGTACTTTTGAAATAGAAATGATAATTAATTTTTTTATATAAAAGAAGAAAAAAAAACCTTGTAATCCACCAGCTTCAAACTTTTCAATTTAAGGTTGTAAGATATTTCCATTATCACCCCCAACTTTCTCCTTAAGACTGCGTTTTGCATGCGGGAACGAGAATGAGAATATATGAATCCCACATCAAAGGAATTTTAAACTATATTTTAGAGAATGTAATAATTTAAATATCAAATATTAGAATTTTAATTTTATGAATCAGATGCCTATTCCCCTATTTTTATTTCCGTCCTCCAAACAAACCCTAAGCGTGTGTTTGTTTCCCATAGAATTGGTATATGCTATTGGAATTGGGGCTCTAATTCCAATTCCATTGTTTGTTTGTAAAATAATTTTGAGAATTGAAATTCCAAATATCTCTAATTTCACAATTTTAATTTTTTGATTGGACTTAAAAATTCTAATTCTAATTCTATTGATGTGTAGTGTGTGTACTGAGTGTGTGTGTGTTTTGTGTGTGCAGTGAGTGCGTGTGTTCTGTGTGTGCGTGATAAATACATAAATATATATATATATATATATGTATATATATATATATATTTCTCGACCCAAAGTGACTTTTTTTGTCTGTTTCAATTTTTTTTTCTTTGTTCAGTTTTTTAAATTATTATTTTCTTTTATTTGATTTTTTTTTTCAGCCCATAAATGCTTGTGTTAGTATTTTTCTTAAAAATAAATTTTTTTCCACCGTTGCGTTTGAACAAGTATTTTAGACCCAAAAAAATAAATAAATAAAAATGAGAAATAGTTTTAAACGTATTTTGACTAGTATCTCATAAAAGTATTTTTTATTTTTTATAATAAATATAATTATCTTAAATTATATTTTAATATATACAAAATATAATGACATTTTATATTTTCTTAAATAAAAGAATTGAAACTATTACTTATTGGTGGGGATGGGACTGCGAGTAGGTGGGCTGGGGGTGGGACCGGAGAGGTGAAGGGAAAAGGAAAGGGCTGGGCTGGGTTGAGGGTTGGGGGGCCCGGGGGGGGTGGGCACGGCGGTATTGGGTGGGGGGGGGGGGGGAGGGGGGGGAAGGTGTGGGGTGGGGCAGGGACTCTTTTGTTTGGGGCTGGGGCTGGAGTTTTTTTTATTATTTAGGTACAGTAATTTTTATTTTTTCCTTTCCGTCGTGTCACGGGTCGCTAATTTGAATCACCAAAATGAGCGCACCGTGAGGCAAGCAAGGCTACCGCTAGCCAAGCTTCCGCCATTTCCCGCATCTGGGACTCGTTCCCGAAGTACTTACAATTAGGCCATCCGAACCAATGAAAATAAACAAAGGCAAACTTATAAGCCAAATCTTGGTTTTTATTAATAAAAGAAGGAAATTACAAGAAGTAGCCAAGAGCTTAAATGGGTGGTGGGAACCCAACTCTTGCTTGCATTACAAATTAGCCAAATCTTGCCTCACGGTGCGCTCATTTTGGTGATTCAAATTAGCAACCCGTGACACGTCAGAAGGTGGATTGGGGTTTTTTGTTTTTTTCATTATAGAACATTTTAAAGTTTTTTAAAGTTACTTAAAAGAAAAGCAAAACAAAACAAAACGTGTCAATTCGGGTAGCGCCAGAACTCGATCGAACCGAACCAGCCATTTTCGGGGCGCACCGAACTTGATCCAAACTGTTTGGTTCAGTCGAATCAGGTCTGAACGATCAATTTGAACACTCTTATAATTAATAACACAATATATATATATATATATGACTATTTTACGATTATAAATGAATTATAATTCTATATAAAATTTTATATATTCAAACAAAAAAATTAGAATTGCAATTCCATTTCTACACAATTCTATTATTTTACGAAACAATAGAATTCAAGTGAATTTGCAATTCTAATTATACATTTCAATTCTATAGAATTCCAATTCAATTGTAATTCAGTTCAACCAAACGGACCCTAATAGCGTTTGTGTATATATATTCACCCAACATTCCGTTACAAAAGCATTCAATCGGCTGTTCAAACACAGCATTTAAGCCGTCAAAATTAATAAAAGGTTTTCACGAACCCAACCACTTAATCGGATGTTCTATAAAAATAAAATAAAAAATTAAATATAAGTAAACTATAATACCGTTATGACTTTCTTTAGTCGGTTAATAATGGTCATTGCAATAAGTTTAACTATAATTGTAATAATACATTTAAAACCATTATCAAATAAATGAATAATTTCGTGACGGAAATGTATATATATTAATGAGCATACAAAAGCCTTCAGATCATATTAAATAAGATGTTTGTTTCTCACTCTGCCATGTGAGAGCAGTAATATGAATAGGCCATGCAGGTATTGGGAAGCTTCCTCATCTTCAACACGCTGCAGTCGAGTCAACACCACCGACGCAACATGACAAGCAAGATATTGGTCCCACGTTCACCGGATCCTAATTCCTAGTTAACTAGTAAACTAACAAGATATTGCATCATCTCACACTCTTATTTATCTATATATAATTATAACTAAGCACGATGATTTTTTTCACGTCTCATCCCAAAATAAATGACGTTTAAATGTATTTCACACTTGTTAAAGAATTATTTTAATACCTCCGATGTCACATAATACGTGTTATTTTAACTTTTTATACACTTATTAAATCATTCGTGAATACTATCAATAACTAATGTGGGTGAATTAAATGCTTTACTAGAAAGGACAAATATAGAAAGTTAATAGTAACAATTGTCAAATGACAAATATTTTGAAACAAAGTAAAAAAAAATCTAAAATAGTAAATACTGGGAAATGGAGGGCGTGAATGACAAAAAGAAAGAAAAGAAACTCTAAGGCCCTGTTACTCAAACTATAATTTGAGTTTTATTTTTATTTTATAATATTAAAATTATATTAGGAATATAAAAAAGTGTGTTAAAAATGTAAAAAAGTTTATTGGAAATATAAAAAGGCTTATTGGGAATGACGAAAAATTATTATAAAATAAAAATGTCTCTTTACCAAACAAGGCCTAATTAATGATGTGTTATAATGTCATATAATTATTGGTTACTTGGTAAAAATAGATAGATAAATTAAAAGTCTTATCTGAAAAGAATAAAACTAGAATATATATATATATATATATATATATTTGGTTGCTAAAACAATATTATCGTATAAACGTCTTTTATTTTGAATCAAAGGGTGTTCAGGCCCGTTAGCCACTTAATCGGCTATTTACCAACAACAAAAAAAAAAGTCTTTTATTTTGAATAAGAAGGAGAAGAAGGGTATGTTTAGTAAGTTGTTAACAATTTTAATTAAATATTGACTAACGTTCTCTCATTAAACAAGTTGGGTTGGTAACCAGAATCTGGGGATTAAGTTTAGGAGTCAGAACTTACAACTTATTGGAACAATCATTAATTCATGATCATTGAACTCTATATTTGTTGGGGTTTGTTAATTTGGTACTTATATTTTGACTATAGTATTTAATTAATTCATGTCTTTCCTTCTTTTGTTCCAAATTAATTAAATATTTTTTCAACTCATCTTAAGAAATGATAATCACGCATCGATTTTTTTCCTTCTTCTTCTCCCCCCCCCCCCCCCCCCTCCCCCCTTAAATCTACGATTTAAAAAGAGAGTTGTTTAATAGCACATTATCTCAAGTCACCGCTAACGAATATTATTGTGTATCCATTGTAAGGATGGAATGGAATTTACCGGGCGGAAAGAAGTGAAAATGTTATCGCACACTTATTAGCTCAATTTGGAGTATTTGGAGTAGATCGATCAGGATTATCGTTGGATTACACCCACACCTTTTGTGTCTCAAACGTTACTGGGTGACTTCCTACGGCATTAATACAATGGTTTATTTTTTGCTTTTAAAAAAAAAATTCTTGTAATATTAATTGCCAAATGTTCCATAATTAATTAATATAAAATTATAATGAACCCTTCTATTAATTTTCATATATATGATGCAGCCGAAGCTTACTAACAACAACAGCATCAAACAATAGGAATAATTATAATAACAAATAATATAATAATTGTAATAGTAATAATTAATAAAATGATAAATTCCTTCTGCCAATCATCAGATCAAAATGGTTTTATTTTCTTTTTTCTTTCAAATTCAAATGCAAGAGCCAATTGATAACCCTGAAAATCGATTATCAAAGTGGGAGAATATATGGTATAGTGGACGTAAATGACACTATTGTCACGATGAACTTTTAGCTATTAGAACTTTCTAATAGGGAGACCAATAACAATTGCCGATAAGTGTAACGGAAATGTCTATGTATTTTATTATTATTATATGTTTAGCTCTGCGTCACTGAAAGGAATTAAATTACTCATACAAAAGCGAAACTTAGTCCGTTGGATTGCAAATTAGGTGGTCCGGGTGAAAAAAAAAGTTTAATGGCTAAAACTGATAATTACATCTTTGAGTTGTATTTCACTTCAATTTAATGGTTAAAGATCAAGGGCATCAATATGTCACTTTTAAAAGTTGAATAATGAAAATGACATTAAAGAAAAATTTGATAGCCAAAAGTTTACTAGAACAATAAATGGACGGCCTATGGGCTATGATACCATTTGCCCTAATTATTTTATATTAAAAAATCTATTAAAGTGAGAGAAATATAATAGTTTCCGAGTCTCATAATAAACTCAATGACTTAATTAGAAATTTAATTGTTTCTACTATTATAATCACTTTTCATCCAACCAAAAAAAAAAAAAAAGAGAGAATTAATTGATTCCCGATATGTATAGTAAATTTTTTTTTCCTGTTTGAGATTTGAGATTTGATTTTTTCTTTTCAGTAATTATTGTTTTATTTTTTTATATATTTTGTATTTTAAATTTAATGCATAAAGTTATTATTATTGAGATTATTACTCACAATACATAAAATGAGTAATTATTATTATTATTTCTAATAACTTTAAAATGAGATGGTTCCTAAGAATAGTTTTTCTTCTCTAAGAAAGCACAAAATACAATTCCTCAAAAAATATATGATGTACATAAAATCAAATCTCCATTGGGTCAGGCCCAAATAGATTAAAACAAAAGATAAATAGTGGAAAATAAAGGCACAATTATAGCCCAGATCCATGTTCAGGTCGGAAAGATCATACAAACTGAGTCAATAGCTGTGTTATAATTTAGATCGGTCATAAAGGCTTAGATCGGTCATAAAGGCTTAGATCGGTCGTGAAGACTTAGATCGGTAGACTCATAAAAGTTTAGATCGGATAACGATACAAAACAACTTGGTAATCTTAGATCGGTAAACTTCATAATCCAGCTCGATAAGAATGGGTCAGTAAAAATCTAACTATACTCAAGAAGCCCAGGTCGGTAAAAGCTTAAAGAAGTTAGATCGGTCAACAGTGTCAAAGCTCAGATCGGTAAATAATATAACCAAATCCAGGAAAGCTTAGATCGGTAAAGATTAAACCGACCTGAAATAAAGATAATCAAAACAGTTAGACATCATGGTGGGGCCACGAAATTAATATATGCAGGAGAAATGATAACAAAGGAGCCAAGTTAAAGCCATTATTCCAGGAACGGCTAAAAGTCATCATCAAAAAGGAGAATAAGTGGGAGCGCATGTCTGCCATGATCCAACGGAACTATCAAAAGTGAGCCTATAAATACTCAGGCACCAGCCTCATTTCAGGTAAGTGAAAGGGAAGGGAATCTCAAGTGAATTCTGAAAAAAGACTCCATAAGCTATTTCTCACAACTCTTTCTGATTATTGTTTCTCTCAAAGTTATCATTCAATACTGTTTATCTCTTTCATGTTACTGACTTGATCGTCGAAGCCTACACAGGGGGGAAATCCCCGCTCCTTTTCTTGATTAATTTCCATTGTTGCCACCGGAACAGTGCAACATCCTGAAGCTTCATCACCACTGCTGAATCAAGTTATCTAGATCGGTTATCAGAGTGATTCATTCTACTACATGGTAAAAAGCTTCATCCAAAGATTGGGCCTTTATTGTTCCTCCCTCCCTGTGAGACATCATTCAGATTGGGCAATTACTGTTTACAAGAAGTCTTTTGGGCCACAAAGAAGCATCATCCTGAAGCGAACTTTTTACGTCACATCAATATATATATATATGAAAAGATAAGTTTTCTCAAATGTTTGGTTATAATTATTTACTAGGTGGTATCATTTTCAATATGGACAGTTCAGGTAAAAAAAAATATTGTCCCATTAAAAGAGTCTATTTTGAATTTGTTTACATTGCATTCTCATACTAATATAATAATGTATGGTCCACAATTAATCCTTACTTATAAAGTAATGGTACAAGTGAAAAATATAGTGTTAAATTATTTATTTTAGGCATTGTACCTCATTACCTATATTAATAAGTTAAACGCTTCAGGAAGGGATATGCATTTGGCCGGGGCAAGTCATTAGCATTCTGGTTAAACTCTTAGGTCGGATACGGAGGCTTGACTTTACCGACCTGAACAAGCTGGCTTTTTTCAACGCAATAACTGTATTCCGATTCTTTAAACTTCTTGGATGCTTACAAGGGCTATCATCAGATTTTCATGGCTAACTAAGACGAGGAGAAAACATCTTTCATTACGGATAAAGGTACTTATTGCTTTATTACTATGCTTTTCGGTTTAAAGAATGCCGGAATTACTTTTCAGCGTTTGGTAAACAAAATTTTCAAAAATCAGTGAGGTCGGAACATGTAAACACATATTGATGAGCTACTTGTTAAAAGTAAAAATGAAACTGCCTATTTGCTTGACTTACGTGAAACACTAGAGACTCTTAGGCTACATGATTTCTTGAGGGGGGTATCTCGGTTAATTACCAATGCATCCGCCTAAGTCAATTCGTCAAGTACAACAGTTAACGGGGAGAATAGCAGTTTTAGATCGGTTTATGGACTTTGGAATGTCAAAATGTTTTTGAACAACTAAAAACGTGCTTAGTTTCTTTGACATCTTCAACCCATGCCTATTTATGAAAAGTAATTGTATACGTACATAGCTACCACTACGTCCGTAATTGGCTCAGTTCTACTTTGAGAAGATAACCGGGTTCCAAGACCCATCTATTTTGTTAAGCAAAGTTTTGCAGGCATCTGAGAAAACTTGGAGCTTAGTGGGGATTTGATGGAAAAAGTTTGAACACTGCCTATGTACATCAACTAAATTACAAAAATTTAGTAACACTATGATGCTTGGGTCAAACATTAAGCCTTTGTTCCAGGAGATTTAGTTCTACGAAACCGAGCTATCAGCAAACCACAAGAACAAGGCAAGTTATTATCTAAATGGGAAGGACCTTATCGGGTAATTAAAGCCCGACCTATTGGAAGTTAATATTTTGGAGAATTTGCAAGGACATTTGGTTCCATGGGCTTGGAATGCAACGCGCTTAAGAAAATATTATCAATAGTGCAGTAAAAGTCAAAAGTCGGGAAAAACGTCAAATTAAAGACAACAAAAGGGAGTTTCTATTACATAAAAATCCCAAGATACAAATCCGATATGAGAAATTACAGAAAATGTCTTCAAAAATACAAAGGAGAACTGGACAGCTCAGCATCAAGAAGGAGGCGCTTGGGAAGTCGCTTCGTCCGCCGTCTCCTGGGGATCGGTTTCCGGTTCATCATTCTTTTCCGGAATAGGAACACTGCTGGCTCGGCATTCCTGTTTGATCTCCTCAACCAGATCAAACGGATCGCGACCTTGAGGAAGCAAAGTGGTTGGAGCTATGGAATCTTCAGGGACATCCTCCACCAATCTAGAAGCTTTTAACTCGTCCCAGCACAGAGTATACCCGCACTGGATTAACTCAAAAAAGCGCCTATTCATCAGCTCCAGCAGGGTCCCCTCCTTGAAAGATTTCAGCTCTGCCTGGCGAGCCGCTTCAACCTCCGCCGGACTGACCAGCCCGACAGCCTTTTCTGCTGCCTCCTTTGCGGCTTTCTCCAAGTCGGTTTTTTCCTTCACCCAGGAAGCTTTTTCTTCCTTCAGGGTCTCCACAGCGGCTTCTAGGCCCTGGATCTTGGTCACCAGTTGGCTGGACTTCGTGCACAGATCCTGGTTTTGCTTCATTAGCCCGGTTTTTTCAACCTCAAGTTTCGAATTTTTGCTGCGTTCGAGCCCCAGCTGAAACTGCAAATCCTCAACGGCCTCGGACGGTTTTTTCGACCTTTCCAGATGTCCAAAGCTGTTGCCCTTTTTGACGTAGCGGTATAATTATAAGCTACCTGCAAAAAATCCGATTCAGGAGTGTCATACGAGATGATCATTATTTTCAGACAAATTAATTAAGTTTCGATGCTCACCCTTTTTATGTGCGAAGCAAGAAAGGCCTCCTGCTGCACCATCAGCTCCATATTCTTCCGGAGCTGGTTGCCCACTTGAACAATCTCCTCAAAGGATCTCTCAGTTTCAGCCTCCAATTCCTGGTAAGGTCTTACGTCCTCAGGCAGAGGTTCTGGTAAATACACTTGGAGTATGGGCCGAGCCAGGGAGATCGGTCTATCCCTTTTGTCCTTCAGCAGAAGGACCCTTTCTTTGGTTGACGGATCCACGGGACCCCAAAGGTCATCAGGCTTCGGCAGCTCGGGATCATGTGTGGGGCCCATCAGCGTTTGTGGAGCTTTGGCAGCCTTAGCTGCCTGGATTTCTTCTGAGGTCGGCCTGCTCTTTTTTGCGACCCGAGTCATCAATGCCGAGCTGGGAGGATCGGCAACCTCAACTTCTTCCGTGAGATCAATCTCGACCAATCTCTTGGAAGAGCCCGAAGCTGCAGCCGGCTTATTGGTATTTTTCTTCCTTCCAAATCCACCGAGGCCACCTGAAAACAAACAACATGCAAAGATCAAAATCACCGATCTATAAAAAGAAAGGATACGATAAATAAAAGATTAAGGGACAGGTATTTACTTTCTCCTTCTACGCCGGGGGCGTGGCTTAGCCCGGCCCATACCAGAAGACCCTCTGAAGGGGACTTAGCCGAATACTTAACCGTGCAGGTATAATTTCTTAGAACTTTATAGTCTGACTGCACTATAGGGTCAGACGTATTTCGGGTTTGATCGGCAGGGATTATAACTTGTGACCAACGTCTGGGTAGGTTTGCTTCATTAGCCTTCACCATGACATATCTAGACCTCCAATTTTTGTTAGTGTCAGGGGAGTCGGTCATAAGGATGGGGCTGTTTCTACGTTTTTGGAATGTTACCCACCCCTGGCCATAAGGATATTGACGGACAGTGTAAAATTGAAAGAACAAATCTATTAAGGGTCGGATTTCAGCCCCAACACAAACACACATAAATCCTATCAAAAACCTAAGGGCATTAGGTACTAACTGTCTCAGTCCGATGTACAAGAAATCAATCATCTCATTTATAAAATTCGGGACCGGGAACCTTAGCCCGAATTTTAGATGATATTCATAAACACCAACCCAACCCTCAGAAGTTTTATTTATCCTTTCTATGGGTGTCGGTAAACGGATCTGGACGTTTGGGTCTATATAATGGTCCGATTTTAGGGATTTTAAATCTACCATAGTGAGCTCGAAAATTATTTCTTCGGGTTTAAATTCATAAGGAGCGGCCGAATCTACATAAAGCAGTGCCAAAATCATGCACAAATCTAGATAAACATTTTATATGAATGTTGCATGCTTTAAAATAAATCAGAAAAATGAGAAAGGGGAAGAACGCACTAACCTGAGCTCGGATTCTGGCGAGACACTCCGGTGCCGGAACTCTTTTCGGAAGCCATGGCAATCAGTTATATGGAAGAAATAAATACGGCGACGGAACGGCAATAACAACAAAGTAGCAGACACGGACAGGATTGACGGATGGGGAAGACAACTCCTTAAAACTCCGGCAAGGTATGATAACTCCGGTGGTAGCAAAGCGTGATAACTCCGGTGGCAGGAAGGAAAGAAAATTTTTTTCTGGTTTCTTTCAGAAAGACGAAGTAGCAGATGATGTCGAATACTTGTTGCCCTCACGGTTTTATAATGGAGCATCGGATGGTTCAAAGAGACGTGGATAAACCAAATAGGTGTGGGCGTTAATATCGTCTCGAAAATGATGAATATGGAAAGTTGAACCGCCCATTTCGATAAACGTAAAGGCATGCCCATCACATCCCGACTTTTCGAACAATCAGATTTCGTATAACGCAAAGGTACGCCTTTACGGTTGCATTTATTTATCCGAAAAACTGTTTAAATTCTTTAGATCGGTACTACAATTATTACCTATGCATCAGATGACACTATAATCTATAGGTCGGTTATCATTGTCATATTTCTCGTTTTTATCAGTCAGGAATCTATGAATTATAGGTCGGATAAATACTGGAAAAATGCCTTTAGTCACAAATTCGGCTTTGTAAAATACGATATGTTGCTTAGCTCGGAAAATTGGCTCGGATTAATATCTAGAAATTCATGATGTCCTTTACGCTAGTCTTAGCTCCGAAAACCCAAAGAGTATTAAGTTTTAGATTGGTAAAACCTAATACTGGGGGGGGGCTTGTTGATGTACATAAAATCAAATCTCCATTGGGTCAGGCCCAAATAGATTAAAACAAAAGATAAATAGTGAAAAATAAAGGCACAATTATAGCCCAGATCCATGTTCAGGTCGGAAAGATCATACAAACTGAGTCAATAGCTGTGTTATAAATTTAGATCGGTCATAAAGGCTTAGATCGGTCATAAAGGCTTAGATCGGTCGTGAAGACTTAGATCGGTAGACTCATAAAAGTTTAGATCGGATAACGATACAAAACAACTTGGTAATCTTAGATCGGTAAACTTCATAATCCAGCTCGATAAGAATGGGTCAGTAAAAATCTAACTATACTCAAGAAGCCCAGGTCGATAAAAGCTTAAAGAAGTTAGATCGGTCAACAGTGTCAAAGCTCAGATCGGTAAATAATATAACCAAATCCAGGAAAGCTTAGATCGGTAAAGATTAAACCGACCTGAAATAAGGATAATCAAAACAGTTAGACATCATGGTGGGGCCACGAAATTAATATATGCAGGAGCAATGATAACAAAGGAGCCAAGTTAAAGCCATTATTCCAGGAACGGCTAAAAGTCATCATTAAAAAGGAGAATAAGTGGGAGCGCATGTCTGCCATGATCCAACGGAACTATCAAAAGTGAGCCTATAAATACTCAGGCACCAGCCTCATTTCAGGTAAGTGAAAGGGAAGGGAATCTCAAGTGAATTCTGAAAAAAGACTCCATAAGCTATTTCTCACAACTCTTTCTGATTATTGTTTCTCTCAAAGTTATCATTCAATACTGTTTATCTCTTTCATGTTACTGACTTGATCGTCGGAGCCTACACAGGGGGGAAAGCCCCGCTCCTTTTCTTGATTAATTTCCATTGTTGCCACCGGAACAGTGCAACATCCTGAAGCTTCATCACCACTGCTGAATCAAGTTATCTAGATCGGTTATCAGAGTGATTCATTCTACTACATGGTAAAAAGCTTCATCCAAAGATTGGGCCTTTATTGTTCCTCCCTCCCTGTGAGACATCATTCAGATTGGGCAATTACTGTTTACAAGAAGTCTTTTGGGCCACAAAGAAGCATCATCCTGAAGCGGACTTTTTACGTCACATCAATATATATATATATGAAAAGATAAGTTTTCTCAAATGTTTGGTTATAATTATTTACTAGGTGGTATCATTTTCAATATGGACAGTTCAGGTAAAAAAAAATCTTGTCCCGTTAAAAGAGTCTATTTTGAATTTGTTTGCATTGCATTCTTATACTAATATAATAATGTATGGTCCACAATTAATCCTTAGTTATAAAGTAATGGTACAAGTGAAAAATATAGTGTTAAATTATTTATTTTATGCATTGTACCTCATTACCTATATTAATAAGTTAAACATTTTTTAAGATGAACTCTTTCAGTGGGAAGGAGGGAGTAATATTTAAGGCAAAAAGAAAGAGGGGGGTGGGGGGGGGAGGGGGGTGTTTGTGGTATATCAAATAAATAATAATACTCTCCCATTTCATTAGAAGAGTCTAGAGGTTCTATTTTTACACTTTCCATATCATTATTAATACAACAATGGCCCTCGGAGAGTGCTTTGTCGTGCTAGGTCACCATTAACTAAGGAAGGAATAGGATTAACAATCAATGGCAGATTAAGTATTTAAAATGTTAAATTTTATAACTCATAAAAAGTTTGACATTTTCAAAATTAAACTCTTCTAATACAAATAAAGTATTTTTTTTTATGAAACAATTATTATTTATTGAAGGGGACAATGCCGTATTTAAATAAAGTGTATGTTATATTTTAAAGTAAGAGGAGGTGAAGTGTGCATTAATTATCCTTCTACATTAAGGCCAGTATGGATGAAGGAGTTAGGTTAATTGGAGTAGGCTAATTAAGTACTTCGCTTTCACTTGTAAAAGTGATAATGATAAGAAAGATATCTTATTAATGTTCAAAAAAAAAACAAAACGAAACTGGTCCAGCCTTCCATTAATATTCCAGAAGCTACATTTGATTAGGTCATAATTGTACCATTCCAACTACCACAAATAATTCTTAGGTCGGCAAAGGTTTAAGTTAAAGATTATTCGGTGTATCTGTTACGTCACGTAGGATTGTGCAGTTAGACCCATTCAGGGAAAAGAGTGATATTTTGGGAGAATACAGATGTATATGTAGGAGGTTCCATAAATGAATAAGTGTCATTTTATGATTGGTTGACTGTATTATTTTTTAAAAATGCATTTGATATACTCCATAATTTTCCTGGTTGAAGGAGAAGAAGAAAGAAGTTGAGTAACACCGTTTACGCAAATAATTAATACGCTCTCCGTCTTATTAAAAGATTTTTGTTTGAAAATTGTACAACTTATCATGAAAGGTAAGGTACAATTTTAAAATAAGTAATTTAACACATCGAATTTTTTATTATATTCTTACTTTCTTTCTAAATGAGGGTTAATTATTGATCACACATTATTGTATTAGTAAGAGTATGTTAGCTAAACAATTAAACTAAATTGTTTTTATAAATAAGGTAACAACCAATTAAATTATTATATTTAGAAAATATTATAGTTTTAATCCTTCCGTTCCATTAGCAAGGTCCATTTTAAAAAATATTTTTTGTTTCAGTAGAAGAGTCCACTTTTAATTTTTTTAACTCATTCTACCTTTACTAATATAATCATGTGTGGCATACAATTAGCTCATATTAGACATTCATAAAGGGTGTCAAATTAGCTATTTTAAAGTTTGTACCTTGACAGTCATAATAAGTAGTACATTAATCAAAGCGGATTCTTCTAATGAAATATAGAGAGTAATAATTTGCTTTTTTTAAGAGGGAAATTAAAAACGAAGTTTTTTCTGAGAGAGAACCCTAAAAAAACAGAGCGGTGGATCGATCACATACATTTATAGATCGATTGCACATGTAAACAAATTAAATATATAATGTTTACGTGTGTACATAAATCAAGGGTGTGGTTTCATTAATTACCTGAATTAATGCATCTTGTTTGCAAAACCAATGCCCGGATTAATATCTTAATTAGTAGGGGTTGACAACAAGCCATAAAAGGTCCAAGTTTGGGTATTACTCCACAAAAATTTTCCAACATTTTTTTGTAATACTTTTTAGAGTAAATTACATTTACACCCTCAAAATTAAGCGAAACTGCTATTATTCCCGGAGTTTTGGAAATTACTGCCATCCTCTTAATCGGGTGAAAGCATAACAATTAAACAAGTTGGGTTGGTAACCAGAATCTGGGGATTAAGTTTAGGAGTTAGAACTTACAACTTATTGGAACAATCATTAATTCATGATCATTGAACTCTATATTTGTTGGGGTTTGTTAATTTGGTACTTATATTTTGACTATAGTATTTAATTAATTCATGTCTTTCCTTCTTTTGCTCCAAATTAATTAAATATTTTTTCAACTCATCTTAAATAATGATAATCACGCATCGATTTTTTTCCCTTCTTCTTCTTCTTCCCCCACCCCCCCCCCCCCCCCCCCCTCTCTCTTAAATCTACGATTTAAAAAGAGAGTTGTTTAATAGCACATTATCTCAAGTCACAGCTAACGAATATTATTGTGTATCCATTGTAAGGATGGAATGGAATTTACCGGCGGAAAGAAGTGAAAATGTTATCGCACACTTATTAACTCAATTTGGAGTATTTGGAGTAGATCGATCAGGATTATCGTTGGGTTACACCCACACCTTTTGTGTCTCAAACGTTACTGGGTGACTTCCTACGACATTAATACAATGATCTATTTTTTGCTTTTAAAAAAAAATTTTCTTGTAATATTAATTGCCAAATGTTCCATAATTAATTAATATAAAATTATAATGAAACCTTCTATTAATTTTCATATATATGATGCAGCCGAAGCTTACTAACAACAACAGCATCAAACAATAGGAATAATTATAATAACAAATAATATAATTGTAATAGTAATAATTAATAAAATGATAAATTCCTTCTTCCAATCATCAGATCAAAATGATTTTATTTTCTTTTTTCTTTCAAATTCAAATGCAAGAGCCAATTGATAACCCTGAAAATCGATTATCAAAGTGGGAGAATATATGGTATAGTGGACGTAAATGACACTATTGTCACGATGAACTTTTAGCTATTAGAACTTTCTAATAGGGAGACCAATAACAATTACCGATAAGTGTAACGGAAATGTCTATGTATTATTTTTTATTATATGTTTAGCTCTGCGTCACTGAAAAGAATTAAATTACTCATACAAAAGCGAAACTTAGTCAGCTGGATTGCAAATTAGGTGGTTCGGGTGACAAAAAAAAGTTTAATGGCTAAAACTGATAATTACATCTTGGAGTTGTATTTCACTTCAATTTAATGGTTAAAGATCAAGGGCATCAATATGTCACTTTTAAAAGTTGAATAATGAAAATGACATTAAAGAAAAATTTGATAGCCAAAAGTTTACTATAACAATAAATGGACGGCCTATGGGCTATGATACCATTTGCCCTAATTATTTTATATTAAAAAATCTATTAAAGTGAGAGAAGTATAATAGTTTCCGAGTCTCACAATAAACTCAATGACTTAATTAGAAATTTAATTGTTTCTACTATTATAATCACTTTTCATCCAACCAAAAAAAAAGAGAGAGAATTAATTGATTCCCGATATGTATAGTAAATTTTTTTTCCTGTTTTAGATTTGATTTTTTCTTTTCAGTAATTATTGTTTTATTTTTTGTTATATATTTTGTATTTTAAATTTAATGCATAAAGTTATTATTATTGAGATTATTACTCACTATACATAAAATGAGTAATTATTATTATTATTTCTAATAACTTTAAAATGAGATGGTTCCTAAGAATAGTTTTTCTTCTCTAAGAAAGCACAAAATACAATTCCTCAAAAAATATATATATGAAAAGATAAATTTTCTCAAATGTTTCGTTATAATTATTTACTAGGTGGTATCATTTTCAGTATGGACAGTTCAGGTAAAAAAAATCTTGTCTCATTAAAAGAGTCTATTTTGAATTTGTTTACATTGCATTCTCTTACTAATATAATAATGTATGGTCCACAATTAATCCTTACTTGTAAAGTAAGGGTACAAGTGAAAATATAGTGTTAAATTATTTATTTTAGGCATTGTACCTCATTACCTATATTAATAAGTTAAACATTTTTTAAGATGAACTCTTTCAGTGGGAAGGAGGGAGTAATATTTAAGGCAAAAAGAAGAGGGGGGGGGGGGGGGGGGGGGAGGGTGTTTGCGGTATATCAAATAAATAATAATACTCTCCCATTTCATTAGAAGAGTCTAGAGGCTCTATTTTTACACTTTCCATATCATTATTAATATAACAATGTGATTAACAATCAATGGCAGATTTAGTATTTAAAATGTTAAATTTTATAACTCATAAAAATTTGACATTTTCAAAATTAAACTCTTCTAATACAAATAAAGTATTTTTTTTATGAAACAATTATTATTTATTGAAGGGGACAAGGCCGTATTTAAATAAAGTGTATGTTATATTTTAAAGTAAGAGGAGGTGAAGTGTGCATTAATTATCCTTCTACATTAAGGCCACTATGGATGAAGGAGTTAGGTTAATTGGAGTAGGCTAATTAAGTACTTCGCTTTTCACTTGTAAAAGTGATAATGATAAGAAAGATATCTTATTAATGTTCAAAAATAAAACAAAACGAAACTGGTCCAGCCTTCCATTAATATTCCAGAAGCTACATTTGATTAGGTCATAATTGTACCATTCCAACTACCACAAATAATTCTTAGGTCGGCAAAGGGTTTAAGTTAAAGATTATTCGGTGTATCTGTTACGTCACGTAGGATTGTGCAGTTAGACCCATTCAGGGAAAAGAGTGATATTTTGGGAGAATACAGATGTATATGTAGGAGGTTCCATAAATGAATAAGTGTCATTTTATGATTGGTTGACTGTATTATTTTTTAAAAATGCATTTGATATACTCCATAATTTTCCTGGTTGAAGGAGAAGAAGAAAGAAGTTGAGTAACACCGTTTACGCAAATAATTAATACGCTCTCCGTCTTATTAAAAGATTTTTGTTTGAAAATTGTACAACTTATCATGAAAGGTAAGGTACAAATTTTAAAATAAGTAATTTAACATCGAATTTTTTATTTATATTCTTACTTTCTTTCTAAATGAGGGTTAATTATTGATCACACATTATTGTATTAGTAAGAGTATGTTAGCTAAACAATTAAACTAAATTGTTTTTTATAAATAAGGTAACAACCAATTAAATTATTATATTTAGAAAATATTATAGTTTTAATCCTTCCGTTCCATTAGAAAGGTCCATTTTGAAAAATAATTTTTGTTTCAGTAGAAGAGTTCACTTTTAATTTTTTTAACTCATTCTACCTTTACTAATATAATCATGTGTGGCATACAATTAGCTCATATTAGACATTCATAAAGGGTGTCAAATTAGCTATTTTAAGTGTTGTACCTTGACAGTCATAATAAGTAGTACATTAATCAAAGCGGATTCTTCTAATGAAATATAGAGAGTAATAATTTGCTTTTTTAAGAGGGAAATTAAAAAACGAAGTTTTTTCTGAAAGAGAACCCGAAAAAAACAGAGCGGTGGATCAATCACATATATTTATAGATCGATTGCACATGTAAACAAATTAAATATATAATGTTTACGTGTGTACATAAATCAAGGGTGTGGTTTCATTAATTACCTGAATTAATGCATCTTGTTTGCAAAACCAATGCCCGGATTAATATCTTAATTAGTAGGGGTTGACAACAAGCCATAAAAGGTCCAAGTTTGGGTATTACTCCACAAAAATTTTCCAACATTTTTTTGTAATACTTTTTAGAGTAAATTACATTTACACCCTCAAAATTAAGCGAAACTGCTATTATTCCCGGAGTTTTGGAAATTACTGCCATCCTCTTAATCGGGTGAAAGCATAACAATTAACCCTCCACGATTTGGTCAAATTACCGTCGCACCATTTTGGCACCGGAAAAAAAAATCTCACAAGCTTTACTACTTGCAAAAAAATTGAATACTTAAGGAGTAGCGGCGGAAGATAATGGAGACCGCCATAGATGAGGCTCCTGCAAGAAAGAAAATAATTTGCGAGTAGGTTTTTGTACTTTAGTGCAGTACTATTAACTCTTTCAATTTTGGAACTAAAGTTTCGCCACTGTCAAAGAGTAGACTGATAGTGACGTTTTTACCAAATCAAGAAGCGGTAGACATAGTTTATTTACCCTACTCTTTATAACATGTATATAATTATAAGTCCCTTAGAGTTTACTAATAATTTAATAAAATTATAACACATTTTCACGGTGTGTAAAGAGAGTTATGCAAATACTGCTATAAGTTACGGTTAAAAGAATATAGGATAATTGGGGAAATAATTGACGTTAAATTAATCTTCTAACAAATTAGTTATCATTATCAAATTAGAATTTAATTTAGCCGTCTACTTTTACTAATTAACCATTTTATTATCTGATGTTATCTTATACTATAATTAGTTTTTTTTTTAAAAATCATATAAAAGGTTTATTAATTAGTGTGCAAAATTTGCAAACGTCATTTATTTTGGTAGAGACAGTATATGATATGTGGTCACGTAATGAGGCTTTCAATACTTTCATTATATGCTGATTAATTCAAAATAGAAATGTAATCACGACTTTGAGTATGGAGCAGTCGAGAATCACACGTAGTTATATTAATTAAGGTTTAGAACAGAAGAAAAAAGCATAATTGTATTTTCTAGGAAAATAAAATAATATATTTCTTCTTGGGACTGGTCCCAATCAAGGTAGTCATGATCGGAATTTTACACGGATTGATTTTTTTTTTTTTTGGTGTAAGATAGATATTAATAGGATGAGAACTTTTAAATGGACCGAAGAAATGGAGAATCGACGAGTACCGAGGCGCGTGAGTGAAATTCCACATCAATGCCTCAGTCCAAAATACTAAAATACCCCTTTGTTTCTCTCTCTTCCAGTCTTCCTCCTCCACACATTTATTCTATTCTCTCTCTTCTTCTGGAGCTTTCTTCATTTCTTTTCATTTTTCACGATGATCAATTCCTTCTCTCTTCCTCTCCAATTTCTTCCATTCTCCTCTTTTATTATTCATTTCAGTAGATGATTTTTTTTCTCTTTTTTTTGGTCTAGATTTTTGAAAACCCATGAACCAAAACAGTACAGAGTAGTATAAATAGTATAATACAGAGTAGTAAACATAGTACAATCTTTATCGTAAAACAGTACTGTGTAGTAAACAAATCAATAGTCTATATTGTAAAACAGTACATAGTAATAAAAAAATCAGTATAGTATAGTCTTTATTGTACAGAGTAGTAAAAGAAAATCAATACAGTCTATATTGTAAAACAATGAATAGTAATAAAAAATCAGTACATTCTATGTTATAAAATAGTACATTCTATATTGTAAAATAGTACATTTTATATTATAAAACAGTACAGAATAGTCATATTGTAAATAATTGTTCTAAAAATCTGGATGAAAAAAAATTAAAAATTAATTGCAATAAATTCTTTTTACTACATTATTTTTCAAAAATCTGGACAAAAAAAAAAAGAATAAAAATAAAATCACCTACTAAAAGATGATAAAAGAGGAGAATAAAAAAAATAAAAAGGAATAAAGAAGGAATTGATAAAAAAAAAAAAAAAGCAACTGACAAACAAAAGAGATGAGAGAGAAGAAAAGTAGATAAGAAAGAGGGCATAAATGTCAACAGACAGGTAGGACTTACTCTCGAGAATTTCGGTCCTCCTTCTCTTCGGTCCATTTAGAGTTTCTCTAATAAGATTGGATCATAGAACCGTAGATTCTACCAAAAATGAAAAAATAAGTTGTAATTTATTAATCAAGTAAATTGTTGATCAAAAAGTATATTGTAGATATTAATAATGTTCATATACTTCACATTATATATTTTTTTCAAATTTATTGTACTTATAAATTATTATATCTATTTAAATTATTGTTGTGCACTAAAGGTACTTTAGTTCAATTAATTTATTTGAGGTTAAAATCAATAAAATTTTAATTGAATTAAATTAATTATTCATATAACTATAGAATTTAATTTTTTTTTCTAATGCATGTATATTACTCCATTTGTCTTATTCAAAAGGTCCACTTTATATTACTAAAAACAATAATACAAAGTGAATTCTTTGAATTAAACTAAGGAAGTATAATTTAGATAAATTTCAGTACAACACATCTATAAGTATATTTATACTTATGATCGGAATTATTTTTAGATTGGGATCGTTTAGTATATTTGGATAGTATAATTCATAAGATCAAGCTTATGACTCCACAGTCCCAATGGGTGACATGGTGTTATTATGCATGGTGTTTTTATCTCAATAAATAAATGATAATTTTCTTGTCTTCATATGAAATTTAATTCGTTGGAGACTTTTATTCGATTAGTTGATTCAAGATCGAGTCCATACTTCAGTATGGTATTTGTCCAGTACAATAACATTTTTCATCGTACTGTTTAGATCTGTGGACTAAAAGTCTAGATTTTTTAAAAGTTTAATTTAGTAAATTTACAACTGTTTCACAAATAAAAGTATTAGTTAGTCAGATTGAATTTGTACTCGCAATTTGTACTGAATCTTCTATAATTTATCTGGAAATTTCGAGAATAAGCTGGCATGAGTCAGATCCGGACAGGGAGGCAGTTATTTTTTTATAACGTAAGAAGGAAAGACATGAACCAACTTCCAAGGAATTTACAAGTGACAAAACGAACATTTTATGGTTTTATTAACCACCCACTGTCTCAATTCTGAACTAACAAGAATCTAAGATCTACTGCATTTAATTCCCTTGACAACTTACAACTTTTTATTTTTTTTTTTTCTTTAATCATTCTTAACCCAAGTGGTAAAATAGTTGTGTACAAATCGTGAGGTCAATGGTTTGAATCACACATCTAACAAGATTTACAAATTTTAAAACAAATTCTTGTCAAGTTATGCAGGTCCCAATGTGTGTTGATTTGTGATATGTATATCTAGGCTCTGTTCTCTTATCAACTTAATTATGAATTTTTTTTGTTGTTAGGGAAGAATTTTATTTTGGAGGGAATTTCTTTTGGGGATTGTGTGGAAAGAGAAGAAAAAAGTGTAATGATATGTCTTTTTAAATTTATGTGAGTGGGTTTTAGAGGGAATTTTTAAATTTAAATTGTGAATTTTATAAAAATTATGTTGTTTCTTTGTGTAATATTTTTGATGTGCAAAAATTGAAATCCCATTGGGCCTAGCCCAATTAATTAAAACAAAGGAACAGTAAAAGACAAAGAAGCCCAGATCCATGTTCAGGGGAAAAATCATACAAACCAAGTCGTCATAATTATAGATCAATATGAAAGTTTAAGCTCGGTCTTAAATGCTTAATAAGCTCGTAAAAGCTTAGGTCGGAAAAGTTTATATATTAACTTAAGAACCTTAGATCGGTAAAACTCAGCTCGGAAAAGTTGGAAAAGTGTAATTCTACTCAAGAAGGCCAGGTCGGTAAAAGCTTAATAAAGTTAAGATCGGTCAAATGGTAAAACTCATTTAGATCGGTAACTCACGCTAAGGTTAGGTCGGTGAAACCGACCTGAAATAAAGATACTATTGTAAGATATCATGGTAGGGCCTTTATTTTAGTACATGCAGAGCAATAATGACAATGGGGCCCAAGTTAAAGCCAGTTTTCCGGGAACGGACAAAAACCATCATTGCAAAAAGAGGAAGTGGGAGCGTATGTCTTCATGACCCAACGGAACCATCAAGAATAAGCTTATAAATACTCAGGCACAAGCCTATTCAAGTAAGTTCCAATAAGTAATTTCTGGCAATTCTCACTAGCATTCTTAAGCTATTCTCTCATTTACAATTTCTCTGAACACTCTTGTTCTATATTGCTTATCTCTTTCATATTACTGACTTGATCGTCGGAGCCTATACAGGGGGGAAAGCCCCGCTCCTTTTCTGAATTAATCATCAATTGGTGAACGGAGCAGTGCAAAATCATCAAGCCTCATCATCTTGGCCGAGCTCAACAACTCAGATCACTCCATCATTTTCAATTTTGTTCATTCCCTTCACAAACAACTTCATACAAATTGGGCTATTGTTCATCACAAAAGTTTATTGGGCCGCGAAGAAGCATCACTTCAACAGAGTAATTTTCGCGTCACATCAACTGGCGCCGTCTGTGGGGAACGTTTGATCAAATTATTTCATCAAATTTTCCTCATTTAAATAAATTTGTTGAAACCATGACGCAAACTCGCTCAGGAAAGGGTGCTTCTTCTTCTGATGACACCACCAACGGACTCATCGTTACCACCGCCCTGGTTCTTCCTACCGTTGCAACCACCAGTTCTAATCCTCCAACTGATCCACCAACTACTACCACCCTTGTTGAAACCCTCACCTCTGAACAGGAACAGGCAGAAAAAGATAGGTTCTTCCGTTTATTTCCAGAACTATTTCACTTAATAAACCATGTTGCTCCTATCATCTCTACTCTTAATACAGAACCTCCCATTACAACCACCACCGCAGATGCAGTTAACACAGAAACCCCTATGGTTTACACTGGTCCCCAACCGTTCCCCCACCCAGGGCTGTCATCAACCCTGTGTCCAACCCCTCTGCTGCTTTAATGTCTAGTTTTCCCCCCACAATCTACTACTATATGTCCTCCACAACCTGGGAGAGTTAATTTTTCTTCAGAAATTGGTCATATTACTAATCCTCCTAACCTTTCTGTGGCACCACCTGTTTATACCACTGTAGCCCATACTCAGGCTAATCTTACTTTTTCGGGTCCCTTTATGGCCCCCAATGCTCAGTTCAATAATGGTTCTTTTATGTCAGGCCTGCCCTTTCCCACTTTAGGACAACAAATGAGTCAATTGAATCAACCTGGCCATGGCCTACAAATCGGCCAAATGAATCAACCCTGTTATTACCCCGGATACACCACTACATCCAACCCTGCAATGTTTCAGCATTATGGTTTAGGCAATAACCGAACCCTGCAGCCGCCCTTAGAAAATATTCCCTTACTTAATCCAAATTATCCCGGGCCCGGCCGGAAACTATTACCTAACCTGGGGGGACACCCCTTGGGTCAGTCCGGATATCCCCAGATCGGCCTATCCGGATCTGGATATGCTCAGATCGGACGAACTGCCCCCACGTCTCGCGTGTCTCATCCTTTTGGATGGGAGATTCAAATGGCACAATTTCCCCCTGGATACAGAGGCCTAGGTAAGGTTGACAAGTATGACGGTACCACCGACCCCACGGCTCACTGGATGCAGTGCATGAGCGTCATGGATGCTGCCAACCTGTCCGACGCTAACCGATGCATGACATTCCATCTGACACTTAAAGGTCAGGCCATAAATTGGTATTGTACTCTGCCCCGAAATTCTATTCATTCGTTAGATCAGTTTGGTGACCTATTTTTAGCCAATTTCATGGGTAATAAGATATTGTCTAAACCATTTCACATTTAATGAACATAACGCAAAAAATGGGAGAGGGATTACAAGCTTACATAGATCGGTTCAATGTAGAATCTAGGCAATGTCACGAAAAAGATGATAGGATAATGATGGGATCATTCATTAATGGGCTACGGTCAGGACCTTTAGCTACCGAGTTGGCCATCCGACCCCCACATTCTTATTTTGAAATGATGGTTACTGCTGTTAATTTTGCTGTTGTTGAAGATGCTACAGCTATAAAACAGGAAAAGAAAGAAGTTTTTCCGATTTATATGGTAAGAGGAAAGCTTCTTCCCCAATTCTTTCATCAGGAGGAAGTAAGAAATTAAATTTTGCAAATATACTAACCCTATCCCAAAGACCGGGGTAAGTGTAAACGCTGTGCAGGTAGCCGAGCCATTCTCAGTCCCCCGAGCTGACATATATGCTGCCGTTCAGAATCAAGGGCTGCTGCCCCCAGCTCGACCCATGACGGGTCCCACAGATCGGCTCAATCCGGGCAGGTAGGTATTGTAATTACCATAAAAATATTGGTCACAATACTAATGACTGTCGTGATTTAGCTGCAGAAATAGCTAAATTAATTCAAGCTGGGAAACTACCACAATATACACAAGTGGCACCTCTGCCTAAACCGGTGGCTTCAGCAACCCGTGAACGACCTAACGGATGCTACCGATGTGGGGAGACCGGTCATTTTGCCCGCGAATGTCCCCAATCCGACTCCCGATCCCCGAATGCTGGGGGTAGCACCGACCTGAATATAGCAGGGATTGTAATCACCATAGCAGGAGGACCGACCCAAGGCGACTCTAACCGCCAAAGGAAACAGGTATACCGACAAAGGAACACTATTCTAGGTAAGCGTAAATCAGATACCATGACACTAGGAATTACTTTCGATGACACAGATACATTTCTGCCTTTCAATTGTGACGATCCACTAGTGATCGATTGCTACATTTCAAATTACCAAGTACGTAGGACATTGTTAGACACGGGTAGTTCTAGCAATATAATTACAACCAAGGCACTGGCTGGTTGTCAATTACATAAGGCACAGTTAAGTCCAGTTCGGACACCATTGATTGGCTTCGGCAATCACCATGTTATACCTGTGGGACATTTGAGTATTCCCGTCACGTTACTGGCTGGACAGCTAAAACGTACGGAAACCATAGACTTCGTGGTCATCGATGAGCCATCACCATACAATGTATACCTGGGACGGCCTGGATTAAATCAGTTCCAGGCCATAGCTTCTACTGTACACATGCTTTTAAAGTTCCCCACCATAGGTGGGGTAGCTTCTATTCGTTGTGATGTCTTGCAGGCAAAGCAGTGTTACATGGCTTCCTTGAAGGAACCGACCCCCGTAGATCTGAAATCAAAAATTACCTCTACAGTCAGCCGACCTCCGTTAACATTACCGATCTAATATGTGGCTCGGACCTGTCCATTGAAGCAGGGGCCGAGGTAAGAATTATTCCCCTCGCGGCCGATCAAACAAGGTAATAAAAATTGGGGCTGATTTGCCCCCTCAATTACAAAATGATTTGCTTAAACTTTTGCGTGAATTTGCGGAAGTTTTTGCTTGGGGACCGGAGGATATGCCTGGCATTTCTCGAAATATCATTGAACACAGGTTATCCATGATCCCAATCATAGGCCGATCCGACAACGAAAGCGTAACCTTGGGGGAGACGTAGTAGATACGTGGTTGACGCTATATAGCTGGATTTCGCTTCCTTAACTTCTTAGACCATATAAGGGATATCATCAAATCTTCATGGCCAAGGAAGATGAAGAAAAAACGTCTTTTATTACAGACAAAGGTACATATTGCTTCATAACCATGCCTTTGGTTTAAAGAATGCTGGAGCTACTTTTCAACGTTTGGTGAATAAAATTTTCAAAAAACAGTTAGGTCGTAATATGGAAGCCTATATTGATGATTTACTTGTAAAAAGTAAAAACGAATATGCTTATTTATCTGATTTACGTGAAACCCTTGAAACACTAGCCCAATATAAATTAAGGTTAAATCCAAAAAAATGCGTTTTTGGGGCCACTTCAGGAAAGTTCTTAGGATACATGGTTTCTGAGGGGGGTATCTCGGTTAATCCTAAGAAAGTAGAAGCTGTATTGAAAATGCACCCACCTAGGACAATTCGGGAAGTACAACAATTAACGGGTAGATTAGCAGCTTTGAATAGATTTTTAGCCCGGTCAGCAGAACGAGCATTACCATTTTTTAACATCTTAAAGAAAACTGATAAATTTTGTGGACCCCGGAATGTCAAACTGCTTTTGAACAATTAAAAACTTATTTAGCTTCTTTACCATCTTTGACTATGCCTATTCATGGAGATCAATTGTACATGTATATAGCTACTACCGAATCTGTCATTAGCTCGGTTTTGCTCCGAGAAGATAACCGGGTCCAGAGACCCATCTATTTTGTTAGTAAAGTTTTGCAGGCAGCAGAGAAAAATTATTCCAGCCTAGAAAAGCTAGTCCTGGCTCTAGTTCACTCCACACGGCGTCTTCGGCCTTATTTTAACTCGCATGGAGTCACCGTTTATACCGACGCACCCCTCAAAGCCATCTTACAAAGAGCAGGAGTTTCAGGTCGACTCACCAAATGGGCCATTGAATTAGGAGAGTATGACATCACCTTTGCCCCGCGTACAGCAGTCAAAGGACAGGTGCTAGCAGATTTCATAGCTGAAGGAGTACCAGATCAACAGGAGAGCATATCAAGTCCGTCAGAAAGAACCGATCTACTTTTAACAATAGCAGAAGGTGATAATGCGTGGACTCTCTACGTGGATGGTGCCTCAAGCCAATCCGGATCAGGTGCAGGGATCGTCCTCACCAGCCCAGGAGGAGAAATTCACACTTACGCTCTACGATTCTGCTTCACAGCCACAAATAATGAAGCTGAATACGAAGCCATGATAGCCGGCCTGAAGTTAGCTCGGAAATTTGGGGTTGAAAATCTAAAAATTTGTTCAGACTCTCAGCTCGTGGTTAAACAAATTTTGGGGGAGTATAAGGCTAAGGATCGACAAATGGAGGAGTATTTAACATTGGCGCAACAGCAACTAAAATTTTTTCAAAAATGGGCTATAGAGCGGGTCCCACGAAGCAAAAATACAAATGCCGATGCTTTGTCCAAATTGGCTTCTTCGGTTTTTTCTCACCTGACTAAAACCGTCCTAGTAGAAGAAGTACATACCAGGAGTACAGCCGAACCAACCAATATCTTGTCTATAAGAGAAGGACAGGATTGGAGATTTCCTATATGGCAATACCTACAAGATGGCACTTTACCAGAATCCCGGAAGGAAGCACAACGAATACAAAGGAAGGCTGAACACTATCAGATAATCGGGGAGGACTTGTATAAAAAGGGTTTCTTGATGCCTTTACTAAAATGTGTGGGATCGGGAGAAGCGGAGGCCATGCTGAAGGAAGTACACGAAGGAGATTGCGGGTCTCACATTGGGGCTCGGAATTTGGCCAAGAAAATAATTGGGGCTGGTTTTATTGGCCTCGGTTATTCCAAGAAGCAGTGGAGTATGTTCAAAGGTGTTCCAATTGCCAACACAATGCAACAATTCATAAGTTGCCGGCCTCCAGTTTTACGGGATAATTGCCCCATGGCCTTTCGCAGAATGGGGGATAGATCTCATGGGACCGTTTCCTAAGGTCGGTTCATGCCATTATCTTGTTGTGGCCATAGATTATTTCACAAAGTGGGTGGAAGCGAGGCACTGACAATATACACGGGGCGAACCGTAGCTCGGTTTCTTTGGAGGCAAGTCATCTGTCGTTTTGGTGTGCCCAGATCGGTTATTTCGGACAATGGACTCAGTTCGAATCTAAGGAATTCACAGCCTTGTGTTCAAAACTTGGTATTACCCAGCGTTTCGCATCGGTAGCTCATCCTCCAGCAAATGGACAAGTAGAACTCACAAACCGAACTTTGTTACACGGGCTGAAATCCAGACTAGAAGATAAAGGAAAAATTGGGTAGAACAGCTGCCCCATGTGCTTTGGTGTCACCGGACTACGCCCAAATGGCCACATGGAAGACCCCCTTCGAGCTGGCCTTTGGGGTCAACGCTGTCATCCCCCCAGAAATACAAAGTGGAGCCCCGCGAGTTATGCACTTCGAAAGGGATCAAAACCAGAAAAACTTGGAGCTCAGCCTGGATCTGATAGAAGAAGTTCGGGACTCGGCCTATGTACATCAACTAAATTACAAAAATTTGGTTCGGCAACATTATGATGCTCGGGTCAAACATCGAGCCTTTGTACCAGGAGACTTAGTCTTGCGAAACCGATCTATCAGCAAACCACAAGAACAAGGCAAGTTATTCTCTAATTGGGAAGGGCCTTATCGGATAATCGAAGCCCGACCTACCGGAAGTTATATTTTGGAAGACTTGCAAGGACGATTGATTCCACGAACTTGGAATGCAGCACACTTGAGAAAATATTCAGTAAAGCAGTTCGAGTTAAAGATAAAAAAGGTCAAATTTGAAGGAAACAGAAAGATCCTTTTCATTTGATAATCAAGCTCGGTTACAAGACGATCTGAAAAATACAAAAAAATCTTCGAAAGGGACCAGAATCAGAAAAAATTCTACAAAGTATAAAGCCAAGTACATCACTGCTGCTGCATCTAGGCATGCTACCTACATTCCTCACACAGCTGGAAGAAAGGCAAGCCCGATCTAAGGGAAGGCCGATCTCAGGAAGGAGGAGCTTGAGAAGAGGCTTCATCTGCTATCTCCTGGGGGTCGGCCACAGGATCCTCATCGACCTTTTCTGGAATCGGAACACCGATGTCTCGGCATTCTTGCTTAATTTCCTCTACTAAGTCAAAAGGATCACGTCCCTCCGGAAGCAAAGAAGACTGGGCTATGGAGTCTTCTGGAGCACCTTCTGCCGATCTGGAGCCTTTTAGCTCATCCCAGCATATAGTATACCCACACTGGATTAGCTCGAAAAAACGCCGGTTCATTAACTCCAGCAGTGTCCCTTCCTTAAAAAGTTTCAGCTCGGCCTGACGAGATGCTTCAGCCTCTTCCGAACTGACCATTGCTGCAGCCTTCTTTGTAGCCTCTTCTGCAGTTTTCTTAGCCTCTTCGGCAGCTTTCTCCAGGGCAGTTTTTTCCTTTCCCCAGGAAGACTTTTCTTCTTTCAGGGCCTTCATCTCTGCTTCCAGGCCCTGGATCTTGGTCACCAGTTGGCTGGATTTCGTGCTCAGGTCTTGGTTTTGCTGCATTAGCTCGGTTTTTTCAACTTCAAGACCTGAAATCTTGCTTTTCTCGAGCCCCAGCTGAAACTCCAATTCCTCCACGGCCTTGTTCGGATTCTTCAACCTCTCCAGTTCATAGCTTTGGGCTAGGACATCCAAAGCTGTCGTTCTTCTGTTTGTGGCCGCATAATTAAACAAGACCTGCAAAAATCCGAGACCAGGGTATTATGAAAGTGATGTCCCAGGTAACCTTTTTAGTTCAGGAAAAATTTCTAACTATGTTTGAAAAATCACCTTTTTTATATGTGCGACTATAAGGGTCTCCTGTTCCACCGCTTCATTCAAATGATCCCGGAGCTTCTCGCTAGCTCGGATAATCTCCTCGAAAGATTGAGAAGACTCGGCCGCCACTTCCTGAAATGGCATAAGATCTTCTGGTGGTGGCTCTGACAAATCGACCTGGTGAATAGGCCGAGCTAGGGAGAACGGTCTCGCCTTTTGATCTCTTAGCACAATGACCCTTTCTTTGGTCACTGGGTCTGCGGGACCCAACAGGTCATCAGGACTAGGCAGCTCGGCTCCAGTAGGGGGCCCGATAGAACTTGGGGCTTTGGCAGCCTTAGCTGCCTGGATTTCTTCCGGGCTCGGCCTTTCTTTTTTGTGACCCGGGTCATCAATGCCGAGCTGGGTGGATCGGCAACCTCTACCTCATCTGTGAGATCGATTTCGGCCGATCTTTTTGAAGATCCTGAAGCTGCAGCCGGTTTGTTGGTTTTTTTTTCTTCCTCCGAACCCGCCGAGACTACCTGAAAACAAGCAACATGCAAAAATCAAAATTACCGAGCTATGAAGAAGAGGATATCATAAATAAAAGTTTAAGGGACAGGTATTTACTTTCTCCTTTCACACCAGGGGCTTGGCTCAGCCCGGCCCAAACCAGAAGACCCTCTGAAGGGGACCTAGCCGAGTATTTAACCGTACAGGTATAATTTCTTAAAATTTTATAATCTGACTGCACTATAGGGTTAGATATATCTCGGGTTTGATCAGCCGGGAGTATCACTTGAGACCAACGACAAGGTAGTTTGCTTCATTGGCCTTTACCATAACATATCTAGCCCTCCAATTTTTATTAGTATCCGGGGAGTCAGTCAGAAGGATAGGGCTATTCCTACGTTTTTGAAAAGTTACCCACCCCTGGCCATAAGGATACGAGCGGGCAGTGTAAAATTGAAAAAACAAATCTATCGAAGGTCGGATTCCAGCCCCAACACATACGCACACAAATCCTATCAAAAACCTAAAAGCATTAGGTACTAACTGACTCAGCCCGATATGCAAAAAATTCATCATCTCATTTAAAAAATCGGGAACAGGGAACCTTAGCCCAAACTTCAAGTGATACTCATAAACACCGACCCAGTTCTCATCAATGCTATTTATCCTTTCTACGGAGGTCGGTAAACGAATCTGAATATTTGGGCTTATATGATTGTCTGACCTAATTTTCTCTAAATCTGACTTAGTTATTTCCGAAGCTATATCTTGAGGTTTAAACTCGTGGGTGACGGCCGAATCTACATAAAGCGGTACCAAAATCATGCATAAATAACAAATAAAATTTTATGTATAATCTGGCAAAAACTTAAAAGAATCAAGCAGGGAGAGAACGCACTCACCTGCAGCCGGAACCTGATGCGACGCTCCGGTGCCGGAACTCTTTTCTGAAGCCATTGTAGACAGACGAACAGGGAAAGAAAGACGCCGACGGGACGATGGTGACGACAAAGCTGCAATACGAACGAGATCGACGGATTGAAAAGATAACACTCTCGGATTCCGGCAAAGTTCGAAGACTCCGGCTGTCGGAAGGAAAGTAAAGAATTTGTTTTCTTTCTCTTTTGTTCTTTCAGGAAAGCAATTTAGCAAATGGTGGCAATTGATGGTTGTTCTCACAATTTTTATAATGGAAGCCTTGGAGAAATCGAAGAAACATGGGCAGACCAAAAGCTGAGTTCATTAATGACACTTCGGGAACATCAATGACCTTGGAAGTTGTATCGGTTGCTGCAATAAACGTAAAGGGGTGTCCAGATTAATCCGCCTCTTCGAAATCCCGATCTAGGGTAACGCAAAAGGTACGCCTTTATGATTGCTTTTATTTGTTCAAAAACTGTTCAAATTCTTTAGATCGGTACTACAATTATTACCTATACATCGGAAGATACTGTATTTTATAGGTCGGTTACCATATTTCCCGTTTTTATCAGTCAATAAGCTATGAATTATAGGTCGGACAAACACTGGATGAATGCCTAAGTCACAAATAAAGTATGGATGCTGATTAGTTCGGAAAATTAGCTCGGGTTAATATTTAGAGATTCATGATGTCCTTTATGGTATGTCTTAGCTCGGGAAATCCAAGGAGTATTAAGTTTTAGATCGGTAAAACCTAATACTGGGGGGGCTTGTTGATGTGCATAAAATTGAAATCCCCATTGGGCCTAGCCCAATTAATTAAAACAAAGGAACAGTAAAAGACAAAGAAGCCCAGATCCATGTTCAGATCGGAAAAATCATACAAACCAAGTCGTCATAATTATAGATCAAATATGAAAGTTTAAGCTCGGTCTTAAATGCTTAATAAGCTCGTAAAAGCTTAGGTCGGAAAAGTTTATATATTAACTTAAGAACCTTAGATCGGTAAAACTCAGCTCGGAAAAGTTGGAAAAGTGTAATTCTACTCAAGAAGGCCAGGTCGGTAAAAGTTTAATAAAGTTAAGATCGGTCAAATGGTAAAACTCATTTAGATCGGTAACTCACGCTAAGGTTAGGTCGGTGAAACCGACCTGAAATAAAGATACTATTGTAAGATATCATGGTAGGGCCTTTATTTTAGTACATGCAGAGCAATAATGACAATGGGGCCCAAGTTAAAGCCAGTTTTTCGGGAACGGCAAAAACCATCATTGCAAAAAGAGGAAGTGGGAGCGTATGTCTTCATGACCCAACGGAACCATCAAGAATAAGCTTATAAATACTCAGGCACAAGCCTCATTCAAGTAAGTTCCAATAAGTAATTTCTGGCAATTCTCACTAGCATTTCTTAAGCTATTCTCTCATTTACAATTTCTCTGAACACTCTTGTTCTATATTGCTTATCTCTTTCATATTACTGACTTGATCGTCGGAGCCTATACAGGGGGGAAAGCCCCGCTCCTTTTCTGAATTAATCATCAATTGGTGAACGGAGCAGTGCAAAATCATCAAGCCTCATCATCTTGGCCGAGCTCAGCAACTCAGATCACTCCATCATTTTCAATTTTGTTTATTCCCTTCACAGCACAACTTCATACAAATTGGGCTATTGTTCATCACAAAAGTTTATTGGGCCGCGAAGAAGCATCACTTCAACAGAGTAATTTTCGCGTCACATCATTTTTTAAAAAAAGTGATACTTTTCTTAGTTATGCTCAGAAGAGAACAGAGCCCTAAAGTGATATAATGTGGTATGCAAGTACAAGTCCTCGCTGATAGTGGTTTGTTTCAAGTACCCGTCATTGGCGTGGTGTAACGTTGGTGTGCAAGTGGTGCAAATTCCTAAAGCAATTCCAGCACATTTCAAAAAAAAATTAAAAAAAATTAAAAAAAAAGGTAAAGCCACTTACGACTATTTCAGTTCTGCATTGGCTGCAAAATGGCATAGAAATTTACACCAAAAATAAAAATAAAAATAAAATTATAGTACAATACGCTTAATTAATCTACTAATATCTAAAATTAAAACCCCAAATTTTTTTTATAGAAAAAATAAAAATAGTACCAATCGATTATCCTACGTAGACTGTCGGTGATGAACGGTCATAAATGAACAACGAAAAGTAGAATGACCTGAAAATATGAAATTATATATTTATTTATTTAATAAACTATCCTTTTTCAGATTCCAAAATCATTAAGACCCCCCTTTGAAATTTAAAGGTCAGTCTCATCAAGTTGATAGGTAGATACAAAGTAAATTACATTTAAACCCTTTAAACTTTGTTTACTTATTACCAAATTAACCATATAATCTGATATAATTATCAAATATAACTAATCTTCATAAACTATCCTTTTTCAGATTCCAAAATCATTAAAAACCTTGTAAGACCCCCTTGACCAAGAATTTTTATGGTCAATCTCATCAAGTTGATAGAGAGGTATAAGGGAAATTACATTTTACAACCCTTTAAATTACTTTGTTTAATTTACCAAGTGAATCATCTAATTTTGATTAAATTGTCAAATAAAATTTTGACCATATAAGAAAAGTGAAATGACAAAAAAGGAAAAAAGAAAAAAAAGGAAAGTTCTAGATATATGTCAAATTTAATGTCTTATTAATAAAAGTAAATTAATGTATGCAATGTTAACTACATAAATATATGAGAATATTATTGGATACATCCATTATATCCTTAAAAATAGTGTAGTAAGCTTATCTGGTATGTCAAATTTGACTCATAATCCCTTGTATGTACATTATTTTTCTTAAAAAATAGCACTTTCTCCCCTCTAAATGTATCTGATTGCACCATTCGCACAGAATAATCTCTCAAACATTTGTTGTTTGAGATTCGATAGTGAGGATCTTGATTGTAATATGAATGTTTAGATTGGGTTTCATTTGATAGTTTAATTTGTTTGAGAATTTTATCAAATTATTAGACAAACAATAGTGGGTATAAATGTAACTAACCCATAGATATAAGATCTATTCCGATAAGTGAAGGTTAAGGTGGTGGATAATAGGAGGGTTAATTCTGAAATCATGAGTTCAAAACTCGAAAATACAAAGTACAAAGGAGGAATATATATATATATATATATATATATATATATATATACACACATATATATGAAGGTTCCTATCAACCCCATGTGAAGGTTCCTTTATTTTCTCACCTTTCAAACCTTAAATTTCTTTTCCACAGCTACCTTCTCAATTGGCAAATTTGTCCTCCTTTTTATTTTGCTTTACAGCTTACAATCATGAATGTCCTATTGTCTCATCTCAAATATTTTTTTTTCTCTCTATATTTTATAAATAGCTTTTTCACAATATTATTAGTGGACTTCTATATTTGTAACGTTTCCGAAATTCATGTTGCAATATTAATTTTACATTTTCAAAACAAAATTATATACTCTCTCTACCTATGTATATATGTTTTGAGAGGCATAAAAAATAATCCACCTGTTTCATTAATCCACAATTAATCCACTGTTGAAAAGTAAGGACATTCGTGAAAAAAATGACGAGTAAATTTTTTATACACATGCTACATTATAAATACCGTTGCAAGGAAAGATCTATAGAGGTTTTATTTGTTCCCTAAAACAAATAATTTTCTTTTCAAATAATAAAATTCGCTAATTTGGAGATTTTAATTTTTGTATTATATGAATTTCCTTGAAGTTTTGAGTTTAATCTAGCTAAAACTTTCATTCAAAGTTTTTTATACTATAATTTTTTATATATATATATGTTAGCTCTAATCATTGAATAAAAAAATTACTCCACTATTTAAAAAGCTGATAAATAAATAAATTAAACATGATGTGCAACATATTTAGCCCTAAAAAAACGTGCGAGAATGCTAGACGCAACATCGTTGGAGAAAGGAGGTGAAAATGTTGTTGATGTGGTTACGGTTCATAGTAATTTAAATAGTTTATCCGCTCTAATTTTTAATTTTTGAATATTCTGTTACTCAAAAAAAAAAAACAAGAAAAAGAGATAATTCTTTTATTATAATGTTTTAGTTTCAATAGAACTGATGAGGATTACAGTTATATTTGAAAACACGTATATCAAGTTTAATTGCTAACGTATTACGATTATAAGTTTAACCTCTAAAGTATCGCGAATTGAGTTTAGTCTCTAATTTATCAAGTATGTTAATGTGTCAAGTTTAATTTTTAATGCATCACGTTTATGAGTCAAACCTATGATGTATCGCGCTTAGAGTTTACCTTCTGATGTATCGTGAGTTGAGTTCACCCTTCAATATATTGTAAATGGAGTTTAGTCTCTGATTTATCTCACCTATGTTAAAATAATAAGTATTGATAAAAACATGTGTATCGAGTTTAACTGCTAAACTATCACAATTGTGTTAAAATAAAATGCATTGATAAAATGTAGTACATAAAATTTAGCTTATAATATATCGTTCGTTGGACTATGTATATGACAGTTGAACAGGAAACTCGCTCTATTAGAAATTTGAAATGTTATGTTACTATGGATATTGGATAGAGTTAGTTTGGAGTAAATAACATCGTTGGTTTTATAAGATTAAATAAATGACATAAAAATGGTAAAATATTATGTTTAAGACAGCTTAGGGTTAAAGTGACAAAAACAACTATTTCCGTTAAATTTAACAGAATCGATGAAACGGCATGTTTTTAAAAGTTCATATTACTAATAATTGAGTGGCCAGTAGTATCATTTACCCTAAAATATATAAAGAGATATAAAAATTATTTTTCTCATCCTCTTAATACGGGAGATGGGGAAGAAAACTATTAAAGGAGAAGAGGAAACTAGGAGAAGAGAATAGATTGAGTTCAAGTTAAGAGATCATTTGAATATTAATTTGAAAATATTAATGTCAAAACTAATACTGGCCTGTTCTTTTTTGTTGGGTTGAGTTTTGGGTTAGGAAAAATAGTTTTATAATGTAAAAAGTGTATTGAAAATGTAAAAAAGGTATAACTAAATAGTAAAAAGCTGTATGGGAAATGATGAAAACTGATTATAATATACTCCCTCCGTCCCATTCAAAGACTCCACTTTAAAATGTGTACAACTTATTATGGGTTGTGATGTACAACACCTAAAATAAGTAATTTATTTTTTTTGAAAGTGGACTATTTGAGTGGGACGGAGGAAGTATTAAATTTATTGTTGAGACCAAAATTAAGACCAAAACCAAAACTTAAAGAACATGCCCACATGTGTTATACAAAGAGTTTTATTTTGAATTATACCTTATGGTTCAAAAATAGATGTATTGCTAAATTCTTTTAATAGAATACAAGTAGTAATTATTTTTCAAACTCTGAATAACAGTTTTATCCTCATATGTTATTAGTAGAAAACTTGGAATTGCTAATGTTATGATCATTACGAGCAAATACAAGTTCTAACTCGTTTAGTTATCGTTTTATTAACAAAAATGTAGGCATAATGAGTACTCTGAACAAATTTCAAATTTCATCATTCGGTCTAATATTTCTATCGTTGTTGGCCAATTTCTTACTATTAATCAAATCATTTTTTAAAATTAAACCAAAAAAAAACCCTAAATGCTCGTACATATGACAATAATTCACCATCCAACATTGGAGGGAGTTGGAAATGGACATGGAAAGCCTATGAGGTGTACAAAATCTGTGAACATGTACAGACAAAAAAGTTAAATTGATAAATCAGAAGGAATTTCATCAAAACTTTGTTTTTGCAAATTTGTCCAATTTGTTTGTGAAGCAATATATTCCCATTTGTACACGTGTGTTTCACATGGTTATAGTTAACTCACCGAAACTATATATATAGTGCTGGCATTTTAATCCTCATCACCATTATCATGTAACAAGGATGGACCAATCCTAAGTAATGTTTGTTTAAGAAGTAAATAATCCCATGCTTAATTATTCAACCTAATTATATCTAATTTATTATTTTTTTAAGTTATATGGAGGAAGCTACTTATCCATAATAATAGGTACACCACATTTACCCATTCGAGGTTTTGAAAACTAATTTTTACCTCATGAGATTTTGAGAAACTACATATGGTTACGTTTTTGGATGATTAACATTTTTCAAATAATAAAAAGATTTCTAAGGTTTGTGGTTATTCTTTTTATCGATAGAAGCGCAATTATACTAATTGTTACTCTTTTTTATCCAAAATAAAAGTGACACTGATTATCTTGAATATCTAGTAATCATAAAATTGAGATTATAAAAATTTAAAAAAAAGAAGAAAAAAGTAATAATATATATTGAGTATTAATTAAATTAAAACTCCAAAAGTCATCCTAGTGTAGCGAAGGTTTTTTTTTTTTTTTTTGTCATTTACACGAATTTCTTAATCTATCTGACAACATCTAAAATGCCTTCTATTCATGATCGGAGAAAGTATTTCGGTACAAATCTCAAGGACAATGGTAGTTTTGCAAAAAATTTGAGGGTATAATTGTAATTTAATCTTATAATAAAATATTTTAAAGAAACAGAGAAATCATTAAGTTTACAAAAAAAGAAAGTGGCCTCCAACCAACACCAACCCAGCTTTTTTTTTGCAACCACCCACCACCCCCCCCCTACCCCCCCCCCCCCCCCCCCAAACCCATGCCCAAAACCCAGCCTCCCATCTCTTTATATTCTTCTATCTCCACACTTCCAAGTTCAGGGGTCCCAAAACAATCAAAACCTCTGAACTAAAGACTCCCTCATCAAAATCACCAAAAATTTCTTCATTTTCATACATTTTTTGGATTCTGATTTCTAAAGATTTCATCCATCTTTGCAATCAGTTTGAATGCAGTTCTACACTGCAACAACAGCAATGGCTTCCTCTTCTCCTCCAGATTTCAGCAAGACAACTAAGCTGGAAAGGTACAACAGCTACATCAGGAGAGTTAACAGCACCAAGCTCTTAGCCGCCTCCTCCAAGCTCCTCTTCCGCGCCACCCTCTTCGCCGCCGTGATCCTCCTCCTCTTCTTCACTCTAAACTACCCTCCGGTGTCCGATTCCAACCCCCACCACATCCACACTACCAGCAACTTCCTCTCCTCCGCCTTCTACGGCAGCGGAGCCGCCTGGGAGAAGCAGGTCCGCCAGTCCTCCACTCCCCGCCGCCCCAACGGGATGTCGGTGCTGGTCACCGGCGCCGGCGGATTCGTGGGGACCCACTGCTCCCTGGCTCTGAAAAAGAGGGGCGACGGCGTCCTCGGCTTGGATAACTTCAATTCCTACTATGACCCTTCGCTGAAACGCGCCCGGCAGAGCTTGCTTACCAAGCATCAAATCTTCGTGGTGGAGGGGGACTTAAACGACGCCGAATTGCTCAGGAAGCTCTTCGACATTGTCCCTTTTACCCATATTCTGCACCTCGCAGCCCAGGCCGGCGTCCGCTACGCCATGAAGAATCCCCTGTCTTATGTCAATTCCAACATTGCCGGATTCGTGAATCTGTTGGAGGTGGCGAAAAACGCCGATCCCCAACCGGCGATTGTCTGGGCGTCGTCGAGCTCTGTTTACGGGCTCAATACGAACGTTCCATTCTCGAGGGGCACCGAACTGACCAGCCAGCAAGCCTCTACGCCGCCACCAAAAAGGCCGGCGAGGAAATCGCCCACACTTACAACCACATCTACGGCCTCTCCCTAACCGGGTTGAGATTCTTCACCGTCTACGGCCCCTGGGGACGCCGGACATGGCCTACTTCTTCTTCACCAAGGACATCCTCCAGGGGAAGCCCATCAACGTCTACGTCACCCAGGACAACAAGGAGGTGGCGCGTGACTTCACGTACATCGACGACATCGTGAAGGGGTGCGTGGGGGCGCTGGACACGGCGGAGAAGAGCACGGGGAGCGGCGGGAAGAAGAGGGGTCCTGCCCAGCTGAGGGTGTACAACCTGGGCAACACCTCGCCGGTGTCGGTGGTCAAACTGGTGTCCATCCTGGAGAATTTGCTGAACGTGAAAGCGAAGAAGAACGTGATCAAGATGCCCCGAAACGGCGACGTTCCGTACACGCACGCCAACGTGAGCTTGGCCTATAAGGACTTCGGGTACAAGCCCACCACCGATTTGTCGACCGGACTGAGGAAATTCGTGAAATGGTACGTAAATTATTATGGGATCCAATCGAAGGTGAAGAAGGAAGATGAATCCACCAATCAGAAGCATAGTAGTGAGGATTCTTGATTAATTTTGGAACAAAATTATCTTGGTCATCCATCACTCACATGGGCTTGGTACTTTTTTTTTTTTTTTTTCTTTTTGAAATTATATCTTCATCCCACCTTCTCTTTTTTTTTTTTTTTAAAACCTTTTCTTCATGTTGTATTTTGGGTAAATTAATGTTTGTTTTAGTATAGGAATAGATTTTTATGTATACATGAAAGAAAAAAAGCCGAAAAACGGTAAAATGATAAGTGAATGATCAAGGACAATTGTATATTTTCGAATTTTTTGTTGTTGTTATGTTATGTAATAATACATGTTTTTTGGGTCGAAGTAAAATTGATCTCAAATGGTTATTTTTATGTGAGAAAAGAAAAGGAAATTTACATCCGACAGATCTACCTTAATATATTGTATCATTTCTTCTAGAATTGTAACGCAAATGAAATGTAATTTCCTTTGAAGAAGCGAACACTGATGACATGAAGATTCTTCATGATTGTGCCTGTTTTATTTGTTTATTTTATTGATTTGGCTTTTGTTTGCGATAAAATGAAAAAAGAAATTATTTTATTGCAAGTGGATTGTCAACACTCCCTTTTCTAGATGCCTTCTATGATTGAACATTTTGAGAACTTGCGTTGTGTTCATGTTTTACTTTGACAGGCAGTGATGCTTTCTTTTGCACTGGCAAAAGTGGGCAGCAGTAGTAGTGTATTTATTATTATTATTGAAACATTAAAGATTTGCAACAACAAATTTGAATAAATAGGAGAGAATTAAATTTAACTTCCCTATGTTTGTTTGGCTAAATTAGGAGTTTGTCCTTGTGATTTTTGAAAATTACAAATATCTCCCTAACTCGTTCAAAACTTTTCTTGGTTCGTTTTTTATTTTTTATCATATGTAGACCAATAGTAAGGGTAATATCGAATATAGCTAAGCCAAGATTCAGAGAGTTCAAACTCTGATAATGTATTAAATAATTATTTTTAAAATTTTGTTTATGTTTATTTATCGAACTGATCTTGAAATCGTTAATGAAATTCCGTGTTTTATCTCGAACACAACTAACAGAATTGTTACTACAACTAAAATAAAAAAAGATGTATGTAATTTTTAAAAATTGTAAGGACTGACTTATAATTTAACCGAATGTCTGAGCATCCAATAAATAAACAACATTAGTATTTGTTTGATCATCCAATGTGCGAGAATTGCGGTGGCATCTATCTATTTGTGTAAGCGAGTTTCGTACTCGAATCTACAAAATGATCGTTTTCAAAGTTGTGTCATATTATGGTTCTTTAACAGTGAAATGCAATCTATTGTACTATCAAAACTTTCACAAATAAGTACAGTTTTACGTTGTTGTCGTTAGTGACATAGCGTTATTGACGCGTGTTAGAAAAGGTTTGCTAATAACAAAATATTTTTGAGGTTTAAGCTTAGAATACATTATTGGGATATTATACTATTAGGGTTAAGCTCCTTTGTTTTAGGCTTGCTAAGAATTTCCATGTATTGGGAAAAACAAAATTTTGTGTATGACAGTTTGACTATACGTAATCCAGTTTAGTCTCCGGTATATCGTAGTTACAACTATGTGCTGAATATATGCGAACTGAGCTTAGTTTATGATGTATCGTGTATGTAATTTAGATTCTGATATATGTCGATTTTAGCTACTTATGTATTCCTATTTTGACTTTAGCTGCTTATGTATTTGGTTTAGAGTATGTTGTGCCGTGCCCTGATTTATGGTGATTATGTTAAAACATAAGTATCGCTTGTAGTGAACGTATTGAGTTTAATCCATAATATATTGCGGTAATTTTAAAATACGTGTATCGTTGGTAGTGAAGAAAACATGCAAATCAAATTTAGCCATTCTAATGTATCGCACGTCAGACCGTCAGGAGACTCTCTCATTTAGAAAATAAACATTTTATCTCTCACTAAAATAGTCAAAGTTTGAATTTGTTTGCACGATATACCCTTATTACTATAATAATATGTAGTCAACAATGAATCCTACTTATAAGGCTAATTACATTTCGAGGAGATAGTGTAATTCGCTCTTATTTATAAAGTAAGAATATAAATTTAAAAAATACGAGTATAGTATAAAATTACTTATTATAGGTATTATATATTCTAATCCATAATAATTTTTATATTTTAGAATTAGACTCTTATAAAGCGACGACAAAATACATTTTTTAAAAAATGTTTTTTTTATATGAAACGGAAGAATAAACTACAAAATTTCAAATAGTGCGATGTATGGAGCGCCATGAAAACTCAGTGCATGGTAGTGGACACATCTATAGGAATCAGTCTTATGAAAAAAAAATAAGAATATCCCATCCAAAATCCATGTTCAAAGAAGTCTTACCATATTCCTTTGTAGTAGAAATTAAATAATGCAATACTTATAAAAGGGGATTATATTCTTTGGTAAGTCTCCTTCAATCCATTGTTTTATTCAAACCCTCCAAAACTTCATATCATCATGTAGGAAAAACTTTATTTTCTACTCAAGCTTACAGTCTTCTATAGGAATATTTGAAAAGAAAGCCCATTCACGTAGGAAAGAAGTAAAAAGAAGAAAAAAAATCAACAAATTTAATTTATCATTAAATTATCGTGTGATATATTTTTTGTAAAGAAAGTGATGATAGAGATTTTATATTATTATTATTTTTTGCAGTCAAGAAAGGGGGACAAGAATAATGTTTTTAAATTCCATATTTAGTTCGATTCAAATTTTTACATGCATTTAGAATTTATAGGATAAAATCGTTGGGTCACTGTTTAAGGGGGGAAAAAAAGGCTTATATATATAAAATATATATATATATATATATATATATATGATACTAAAGGGGGTTTGAACAAATAGTTCAGCGAGTATTACGTAGATGAACTATCGCGAGCATGAAGGTTTGAAACTTCAAAACTCATGGGGTTGGGGAATTTCTAATGGAAGAATAAAACCTAGAAATTAGATGAGAAATAGAATACATTTATGAGATGAGATACCAGTTTAGGAAAAAGAGAAGAAAGTTGTATTGATGAGAAATCCAAAACAAAATACATGTCTTTCTCGTTTGCTGCTATAGCTCTATATACAAGTATTCTCACATAATCCTACTAACAAAACAAGTAAAAGCGACTGTCAAAACGGCACCATTTCACTAAGTGCAATTCAATAAACTTTAACTAATAACTAATAACCATGACAGTGGGGCTTATATGGGCACCATATTCCAAAAAAAATATTGTACCATCTAAACAATATCGGTAATTTTGTAAACTATTTTTTCCCCCCAAAATGGGTATCATTCTTCTTCTTCTTGTTGATCCCTGAACACATAAAGCTTTAAACTCCAGCAAATTCAGGAATAGTACGAGTAATACATATGTTCATTACTTGTTGGAGTACACAAATCCTAAGACTTAACAAATGTTAGTAATGGCAAAGAAAGTTCATTTTAAGAAGAAAAAGATATAATGACCTACGAAACAAAAATCTTAAGTCAATTAGAAGCACGTGAGTGGAAGGATTAATACCGAATGAGCACGTATACGAGAAGAGATCACGTATTTAAAATATTTTGTTAAATTTTGTCTAAATTAGTAAAATAATGTCGTTTTAAAGTGGAATTATATGGCCGCTTCACTAGTTTAGACAGCTTAAAGATAACAGTTTGGACAGATAATTTTTATTCCATGTGTATATGAAAACACGTCTCATTTAATATTTTCATATTTTCAGTATCGATTTCTTTTTAAATTTATTCTTAATATATACAATCATTTATATTAATTTAAGATAAAATAAAAGTAAAATTAAAATGTTGTCCTTAAATAGTGAGTCGAATTTTCTTTTTCATTTTCTCTAACAAAGAAAATAAAAGAATAAATACACAATCCATACATAAAAATAAAAGAGGAGACGAGGTCAGCAAAACTCAATTTCTCATGGAATTTGGAGTAGCCAATTTGTCCACATTGAGTTAATCCATCCATTGGTTTTGAGGTTCAAATTTTTTTGGTACCGGCCGTACATGTTTTTATTATTTTTCTAATTTTCAGTTGGCCTCACGTCACACATTTATCCATAAACTTGAAACTGTCTTTTAAGTCACCAGAGTTCAATTTTGTGTAATTTTAAATTACGTTGAAATTTCTACACAACCAAAGTAGAGAAAATTATTGATGATATATGGAACTACAAATTAGAAGAACTTTCTCAATATAATATATAATCATTTCGTTGACCTCCAAATTTAGCATCATATCGCACTTTCGATCATGAACTTAAAACTGGTTCATTTCACTCTCCGAAATTCTAAATTAATTTAGTGTAATTTTAAATTGTGTTGACATTTCTACACATCTAAAGTCAAGAAAGAATTATTGATGATGAAATTACATGTCATTACAAGGACACTAACGATTAAGCAAATTTTATATTAATAACTTTTCAGAAGTCAAACGCAATTAGTAGTTACAACTTAGAACCTCCTTCATTTGGGAAACAAACGTTAAAACTGGATCCTTTTATGTCGGAAAATTTGGGGGTCGACCTTTCTGACTTCACGTTCACGTTTGCTGCATTCATGAAAATAGTGCGATAAGTAAATAACGAATAGGTATTTAAATTTCTGAATTCCTAACACGTACATCACAATCCCCCCCGACCAAAATAACACCACATTTCATGTATCTGATTGCACCATCATACATGGTACAGTCGCTGCATTGAATAAATGCTCATTCATTTGACGGTCCTTTTGCTCTTTTCTTAATTCTCTTTGAAGAATTATAACAACGTATAAATTTAATATTTCATTCGTCTTATTAAAAGAATCCATTTTGTAATACTAAAAATAATATTATAAAATGGACTTTATGTGGGCTAGAGGGATAAACTTTAAACATAATATTATTTTTTTTAATGTTTTTTATGGTTTGATCATCTCTATTCATAAAATCTCCAAAATAATATAGGAGATTAAAATTAATAAGCCTAATTTTAATGTTTCATTGATCTAGCAGTGTGAAATGACATTGTACCCTGGCAAGAATATTGGAACTTTTTTTTTCTGTTTTTTTTTTTGGATTACCTATTGGAACTGGTTGAAAATAGCTTTCTTTCTTCTCTTTTATGTTATTTTTCAATATTAAATCATGTTTAATAATTTATTAAATAATCATTTATTGAAAGGAATATTTATTTTTGAATTATTCCTAAAAGAAGTAAAGGAGAAAAAAGAAAGAAAGAAAGAAAAAGGTATGAGATACCCTCATTTTCCCCCAAATATGTACTGCAGTATATATATATAATTTTCTATAGGATTTGGTACTGTTGAAAATAAATATTGAGTTGTTTATTTATTTTGTCAACTCAATCGGAGAATTTTTAACAATGTAGGTCGTCTGATTAATTTTTAATACACTAATTTATTACACCAAAACTTGTATAATAGGCTAATTAATTGCTTTTATGGTCAATTTATATTAATATTGCTCCACCAGACAATTTTCTCCACTTTCAAAAGTCAATATTATTGCTACATTTAACGTAATATTTTATTTAAATGAGTTCATTAAATTAAGTTAAAATTTCAGAAGTTCAATTTAATTTCTTTCACTAGAATCTCTGACTTTTGGCTTTTTATTTATTACTAATTTACTACTATTTTTTTTTATTGAGATGGAACATTGTTGCAAATTAATTCATGCATTTCAAGTCTCTTTGCTTTTTCTCTGGACGTGAGGAACATGTATAATAACCATCTCTTTTGAGATGCTTAATTGATTTATTATATAATTATACCTGTATATATTATACATATACATAAAAAAGAGAATTTTTTCTTGGTGACAAATCTTAATATTCGTTTAGTTTTGTCAAAGTCAAATGTTCCAATTGCAATATTGTCAACGTAGGGGAAACACATGAATCACACAACTTCTATATATAAAAGTCTTCCACAAAGTTTATAGGAAATTGAGATTTGTAATTCATTAATAGTTTGGCTAATTTCAGCTTATGGGAGGCAAAAATTGATTCAAAAAGTCTTATAATTTGGTTTTAACATGTTTAATTTGATCAGATCAAACCATATTATAATTCGTAATTCAAATTTAGTCTGATATCGATTATTAGGACCAAATATTGTAAACGGATCACCCGGGTCAGCTAAGGCGATGGCGTGTCTTGTGGCGATTGACCTTGTGGTTCAACAGAGATGGCGGCCATGGTCTCTGATTGGGGATGTTGCGGCAGCGGTGCTGGGAGGGGGGGGGGGGGGGGGGGGGGGGAAGTATGTGACGATGGCGGGGACTCAAGAGCTTATTGCGACCCTAGCCACACACTGACACAAGTTAGGGAGATTGGGCTACAAGTGATTTATTGGATGGAGAGGATTAAGAATATTGTTGCTCATGTGTTGACCCAATTTGGGGCTACGCGTGTGGATCAGGAGTATCGATGGGGTACATCCTCACTTTTTGTATCTCAAACGTTGTTGGACGATTTCTAAGTTGGAAATTCCAATAGTACTACTAATACAATAATCCATTTTCGTTTCAAAAAAATATGGAACGACCCACACGCGATATTGATTGTAATTGCAACATAAGTATACCGGTAATGTTGTTAAACATAGTGTTAAATCGAGCCAAAAATAATTAATGTGCTAAGTTAAGTCACGCATCAAAGATGGAGGACACAATTAATAGCACTTTATTCAAAATAGCGGATTAAATTTGTGTTAAACAAAAATGAATAGTGCTAATTATACAGATATCCTAACGTGCAATCATAAATGTCTCGACAACGTTATAGTTGGTTTTCAATTATTAGAAAAATGAGGGAGTTTCCTTTCAAACTCATCTCATCTCAAGCGTGTTTTTATATAGAAGCAAACGATACTTCAAGTTGTAAAATCGATACTTCTCTTTCTCCACTACTGGCAATATGCAATATATCATATGTTATAAACAATACTTTTATAAACTAGATAATGTAGTAGTTAAACTCGATATATAAGATACTATAAGAGGTTGTATGCAACTCGATATATAAGATACTATAAGAGGTTGTATGCAATTCGCCACGCTCCATGACATACATGCGATACCTTTGAAGCTAAATTCCATATTCGCATCTTTAAAAGAAAAATATAAATGTTTCTAAAAATAAGATGGAAAAAAAAATAAAAATATGTGCGTCTGACGGTCAAACTGATTGAACACAAGTTTTTATCCATAAAATACGAGGATTCATTTCAAAGCAAGTGTTAGGAAAACCGACGTTTAATTTGGATAACGTAAAAATCAATTAATATAACTAAAGTAATAGTAATAAATATTTGGCAAGCGTAAAAAATATATATATATTTGGCAAAAATAAATAAAAACTAACATATTTTTACCTAATTATGGAAAGCTAAAAAATATTCGCACAGATTGAGGATATTCCGCAAAAGCGGCAATAGTGATGTTAGTTTTATGTCAAATAAACAAAAGTAGAACCATGCATCAATCTTGCAACGTACGGCATCAACTACATGACCAAACAAGTTTTGGTTTTGGAAAAATAGTATAATGTAAAAAGTGTATTGAAATGTAAAAAATGTATAGTTAAATAGTAAAAAGTTGTATTAGAAATGATAAAAATTGATTATAATATAATAAATTTACTGTCGAAACTAAAAATTAAAGAATAGGCCCTTATATATCAAACGATTATTCTTAATTAATTCATTTTAAAGGTTAAATAAATTTAACTCTCAATTTCATATTGCCCACAAATTCTTGATGATATTAGCAAGTGAGAAATTATTCAGTGCATTCGTCGTACCACGTAAGATTATTCAGTTCTTTCTCTTAATTTTACAGTCAATAATAAAGAAAATAAAAAAGAAAAAGAAAAAGAAATATGCATCTTTAGGACAATTTGTTTACATTGCATACTGTTACTAAATGTGTTATTCACAATTTTATTTACTTAAAAAGTAAAGATATGAGTAAAAAATATGATATTAAAATACTTATTTTATATGTTATACCTTATCTTAATCGGTAATAAGTTGTATAACTTGAACTCTTTTAACGGGATTGGGGGAGTAATAATAATAATAATAAAGTGCTTGGTTCTGACTTTGAATTATATTAATTTTTTAAGGTTTTTTTTTTTTTTTTGAATAGCATTTGGGTGGGAAAAGGGACTATTACTTAGGGGCTTTAATTTTTTTATTTTCTTTTTTTTGAAAGCTAAGGACTTTAATTAATTATATGTCTAAACTAGATTTTTTTCGTAGTTTGAAATGAATCTAAAACTATGCATCCCACCAAATTTTGTTCAGGCCTTTAATGTCCTTAGTTGTTGACACTTCATGCCATTTTCCCTCTCCAATAAGTTAAAGCAACAAACATGCCAACATGCATGATGCATCAATGCTTTAATGAATCTGCTCTTTGAAAATTAGAAAAAAACACACACACAAAAACCCCCCCCCCCCCCTCCACACACCCCCCCACCCCCCCCCCCCCACCCCTCCCTCCCCCCAAAAAAAAAAAATCAACTTTCTCTTGTACTCTTCGATTCAAAACATAAGTCATTTTACACACATATTAATAAGAGTGAACTGCCAAAAATGTCACTATACTTTTTCAGAATTTTTTGTTTGGTCACTAAACTTTTTTTTCCCCCAGAATGTCATCATACTTTCCAAAATTGGTCAGACATGTCATTTTGGGTTATGTTTGACGGAATGGGCATCACATGTTTGTCATGTGCAATGTTTCAAGGGTATTTCTGTCTTTTTACTTTATTTTTTATTTTTTTTAATTTTCCTTCTTCCCTAACTGTTCATCTCCCTCCTCCACGTCCCTTCAAAACTTTCTCCTCGCCGAAAAAGAAAACAATGAATCGAAACAACTCTTCAAATCAAGAGTACACAGAAACCCAGCAATAAATAAATTTCCAGGACTGCAAAGAACTTGGTTCTCTATGCAATGGCAAGAGTTTACTGTAAACAAATGTTGCTCAAATTTTTTTTTTCGCAGAACCCATTGCCGAAGTCGGCCAAAAATCAGATAAAAAACAGCAACCCGGAAGATGACGACTACGGGAGGGAGAAGGACGACGCGAAACTCCGCAAAACAGAAGCTCTGTAAAAAATTAAAAAAAAAAAAAAAAAAAACGACAAAGAAGAAGATGAACAGTACTTTTACTTTAAAAAAAAAAAAAAAAAAAGACGGCAGAGAGGAGGAGGGAGGAGGAGGGAGGAGGAAGGTGAATGAAAGCCTTGTAGGTTTGGTGGTTGTTTTGGGGTTGAGGGGCGACGGGGGTGGTGGCAACGGGCGGCGGATGAGGGAGGAAGAAGGTGGAGGAGTTTGGAGAAGATGATGAATAGTTCATTGACGAAAATACCCCTGAAAAATGGCCATTCCGTTAAAGCTCGGTTAAACATAACCCAAAATGACATTTTTGGCCAATTTTTGAAAGTATGGTGACATTCTTGGGGAAAAAAAAAGTTTACTGACCAAAAAAAAAAATTCTGAAAAAAGTATAGTGACATTTTTGGCAGTTCACTCTATTAATAATTACTTCAAACTAACTTATTAAACCCTTCATTAATAGTAAATCATGTGAGATACCAAATAATTAATATCTGCAATTAAATATTTTATCAATAAAGGTAAATCCGAAAAAGGAAGTGTCCAAAATTGCTTATCTCTTGGTTTCAAATGTTAGCAACGTAGTGCGATTGGCGCGCTAGAATGGGAACGGGGAAACGAGCATTTGATTCCTATGATTAAAATTTTTAGGGTGAAATGCACAACTCATCACTTAACTATAAACTTTTGCAAAAAATGACACTTTCTTTTAAAATGCTCTTTTTTGGACACCGAACTTTCCAAAACGGGCAAAATATACCATTCCGTTAGTTTTCACCGTTAAGTGGCTAACTGAAGAACTTTTTCAGGGGTAAAACAGTCCAAATCTAAAAAAGTTATCCTCCTTCTAACAGCAACGATTGAAAAAGAAGAGAAGAAACTCATTTTCTTCTCGCACATCTTCACCTCCTCAATAAACTTTTTTTTATTTGAAGACCAACAACTTCCAACATCAAGACGGCATGTTGAGTAGCTCTTCTGTTTTGTGGATTCTCTGGAAGTTCCAGTCCATCGTGAGTGATTGGAATTTTATTCTTGCGCGAAAGCGGCGATGAAATTATTTTGATTCTTGGGGTCCTATGAGCTTGCTCTAGTTTTCGTTCGGATGCAAGTTACTTTTGTTTCCCAATTTTTGTGGACTTGCCAAAGTGGTGCTGAATGTTCCTTTCATGGGTTCCTAATCTTTGTTAATTTGGTTGTGATTGTGAATTGTTTATATTCCCACAGTTCATTTGGATTGTGAAAATGGTGCTATATTTGGTGGATTGGGTCCAGTGATGCTGCTGTAATTTGTATTTTGTGTTAAAGATTCTCTTGTAGTTTATAGAATAGAAAAGACATTTGGAAAAGTTCATGAAGATCTGAGTGATTTATCGTCCGAACCAGACGCCAGGTCGGACAGAAGGCCGAAGCTAGCTGAAAGCTAACTTCAAAATCAGCAAGACGTCCGAGAAGTCGTCCGAGTCTGATGACATCTCGGACGACCTCCAGTACCTCTTGTGAGATGTCGTCCAACTCGGACAATGTCTCAGACAAGCTCGAGTGAGCAAAGCTCACTCGGTTGCAGGGAACAAGTGCTGTGCGAATCTGCGTCTGACTCAGACAGATTCTCGGACACGCAGTGGTACTAAAAATATGCAACTCTGATTTCTTCCTTTGGATGCGCCTTTTGGTTGAAGTGTTGCGTCCTAACTCTTGAATGGATGATTGCATCTATTCATAGACTGATTGTATCCCATGAACACAACATTTCAACTCTATAAATAGAGGTTGATTGCCACAGATTAAAATTAACTAATTTTCATCTTCTTTCTTGTCTAAACAATCTAAGCACTGTCTACTTAGTTGTTTACGAAAAATCTATTGTATCATAGATGTGATATTGCCACATTCCCTGTTAAACATATAGTGGGGGCATTAAACACTTTAAGGAAAGTGATTACACGCCTTAGATTTCTACTTTGTGACTACTTGTGAAAGTCTTTCTTCATTCTACATTTCTTTCCTTATTTAATAGTGAAATTCCTACAAAATTTCTTCCTATTTTGTGTTATTATATTTTCTTAAGTCTTGAAGAAACCCCCTCAAATTCTTTAATCTTAAAGTGTTTAAAATGCATTCATCATGGAGACCACTTAAGAGACAACCATGATGTTCGTGAATCAAGACTTCGTGAAATTGAGCAGACTCGACAGAATAGAGAGAAATATCAAGAAGGTGAAGTCTGGTGCATTGTTGTAGGAATATGCAAATCAGAATCAAAAGAAAGATAAGTTCTTATTTCTTTGATTTTTATATAATGGAAATTCGTCTTCTATGAACCAAATTTATAATTTTCAAGTGATGATATTTTAAACTAAAGTGTTTAGAATATGTAAATATTGAAGATGGTAATATGATTTTTCACATAATTAGAAGTGATTTCAATGAATTTGACTATAAGAGGAATGAAATGAAAATTTCAGAAAAATGCCATTTCTAGTGACAAGGAGAATTAATTGAGTTGTTACAATTTTAAGTAAAAAATCAATTAAAGGCTGAATTCATATACAACAAGAAGCAAAAGGAGAAAATACTCTTTAGTGCTAATTTTGTTGAAATGAATGGTAAATTGTAACATGAAATGAAATAGATCAAAATACTTGATGTGTATTTGGTTTGATCATTGGTGCTCAAATTATTGAGTTGTATCAAAATTTTATAAATTCTATAATCTTGTCTAGAATAAAAGCATTTGTATTATCAAGTAATGATAATTATGGATTCAAATTGACTTGTTCAACTTTGCATGAATAGTGATTAATATTGTTTGTATGTTAAACTTTCATTCATAAAATGATTAATGTTATGTTTACTTAAGTGTGAAACATGCATCTAACTGAAAGTTTGAACAAATAAGATTCATAATTTGTTTATGAAATCTTGAAAGTAATAAAATGTGAATAAAGACCAAAAGTGTTACAATTTGATCTTTGATGCTATATGTAATTTAGTAGTTTTCTGCATTCATAAGTACTATATTCTTGTCTAGAATAAGTGTATTTATGATATGTTATTTGTGATAATATAATTAAGGGTGAAATGCACCAAATATCACATAACTATCAGCTTTTGCAAAAAACATCACTTTTCTTTAAAAACTCCAATTACAAACACTTTACTTTCAAAACGTGCGCCCAATACCATTCTGTTAGTTAATTCCGTTAAGTGGCTAACAGTTAAAAAAAGATAGGGGCAAAATCATCATTTCACACGTGCGAACTGTTCATCGTCTTCTCCGATGAACAGTTCCGGCACTGTTCATCGGAATTTTTTTTTTCTTCTTCTTCTTCCTCCGATGAATACCCAAATTGGGCCAAAATGGATACCCATTTAAATTGATGCTCTGCGATTGGTCTACGATGAAAATTCTCGGTCGAGCCCTTCTTCGTAAACATTCATCTCCTCAGGTGAGTGCATGGTAGTCAGTATCCCGATCCGTATCGTAGTATCTTACGATCCTACGACACGCAAAGAGGTAAACGATACAGGATCCCATAGTATCCTTTTTATATGCAGGATCTCTATGGGATCTTTAGGAGCCCGATATGCAGCGTAGGATCCTTCGATCCTACGATCCTATGGCGATCCTATATTTTTTTAAAAATTCATCATAAATCGTCGATTCAATAATTTTTCTTACATACAATTTTCATATTTATGTGTCTAGTTTAGTGAGTGGTTAAGTAATCAATTCCACTTTTATCCAACAACTAGACTATAGTTCGAATCTTGCCAGGATACATGTAATTTTCTATTTTTAAGCCTTTTGGCTTATATTTTGCATCATCAACTGAAAGAGAGCAATCTTATGAATGTTGTATTTAGATTGATTTAATGTCTTTTTGCTTATGTTACATACACAAGTTACACATTAATTGATTACAAATTTACAATACAACTATTGGTACAACTATAGTTTGAAAGTATTACGTTATAATTTATTATTATTTTTTTTTTTGCATATAGATCCAGTTTATAGGTATTCTAATATTGCAATTATGATATATACAACAATATGAGCTTGTATGATCATTTTTATCCATTTTTGGTGGGTCTTACGATCCTACGATAGGATCCTATCGAACCTGCATGGGATCCCGATCATACTTCCCAAAATGATCCTGTGTGGTATCCCGATACTGACTACCTTGGGTGAGTGGAATCAGATTGTGCTATTCATTCTTCACTTCAGATGGTATAAAAATTGAATCTTGATATTATGCATGCATAATATACTTGCAGATGACCAATCTGAAGTGGGTCTTAACCGCGTATCTAGAAAGGCGACTTCTGGGTTCAATTTGATACCTTGCCACATCGTGGATGATTTGGGAAGAAATAATGAATTGGGCAGCTCGAAAGATGCTATAAATTGCCGATTGCTAACTCCCCCTGCATTCGTCTATGGTATGCTTCATTTCTTCTCCATCACTAATTTGTGGGGAAAATGCCTTTATTAATTCAGATTATAAATTATCACCAGTGGGGACTCAAGTTTTTCTCCTACCTTTTCTTAATAAGTAAACATTGTTTTACAATGAAAAGTTCTGCATTTTCATATATATTTACTCTCTGATTTGGGCACTGATTGTTTCGTTCCCAAGAAGAAGAAGAAGAAGAAGAAGAATGTCGATGAACAGTGCCGAAACTGTTCATCGGAGAAGATGAATAGTGCCGGTACTGTTAATCGAAGAAGACGATGAACAGTGCTTACGTGTGAAATGATGATTTTGCCCTATCTTTTTTTTTTTTTTTTTTTACTGTTAGCCACTTAACGGAATTGACTAACAGAGTGGTATTGGGCGCACGTTTTGAAAGTAAAGTACTTGTAATTGGAGTTTTTAAAGAAAAGTGGTGTTTTTTGCAAAAATCGATAATTATGTTGTATTTGGTACATTTCACCCTATAATTAAATTATCTCGTAGTAATTCTGTAAGGGTAAATACACAATTACCCCACTGTGGTTTTGAAAACTTATGCATCACCACCTTATGATTTTAAAAGCTACCATGCACCCCCCCCCCCCCCCTCTTAACTTTCGTGAACTATGTAAAGTGGATAAAAATGACCAAAATGCCCTTATTCTAGTTGTGAATTACAGTTTAGATGCGGAGGTATTTTGGTTATTTTTGTCCATTTTACATAGTTCACGAAAGTTAAGAGGGGTGCATGGTAGCTTTTTAAACCATGAGGGAGTGATGCATAAGTTTTCGAAACCACAAGGGGGTAATTGTGTATTTACCCATTCTGTAATATGAATTTTGTTCAAATTTTATCAAAGTTTAGTTTGCTTGATATATTATTGTAAATAAAGTGATGTATCTCTATTTATTTATATAATATGTGCTACTACTTGATTGAGAATTTGATTAGATTAAACTAGTGTGTTTGTTTGTAATGTATTGTTTGGACTTTGAAGTTGTGTTCTATGACTATAAAACTCAAAGTTTGTGCAATATATATGTGTTAACAAAGTAATCTTGTTAATCATGAAGTTCTAGTTTTGTTTAAGAACTTGTGGGGTAAAACTTTGTTCACTGTTTGCAATGTTCAAAACAGAATTCCTGTAAAGAAGACTAAAGTGTCTTCTTGTGAGATTTGAAATGGCAAACAAGATCAAACCTTTATCACTTGGAGGTTTAGGGCTGCATTGCATACTAAGTTGGAACCTAGAGCACTAAAATGTGTTGTGTGTTCATAGGGTATGCTGAAAAAAAAATTCAAGCCTTATAGGCTACTTGAAGTTGATTCCAATGTAATTGTGGGATCAAGAGAAGTTTAATTCTTAGAAGATTTGTTTCTAAAGAATTCAAGAGAGAATGGTGTTCCATAACAGGAACTTAGTTATTCCAAAATGCAACAAGCAATGAAATTGACTCTTCTATTGAACCTAGAAGAAGTCAAAGGCAAAGGAAGGAGAAACACCTACCTTCTATTTTTATTCTCTCTAAATCTATTTGGTGGAATTAGGGATATTCTATTTAATATTTTATCAAGAATAGAGTATGATCCCAAATATATATATATATATATATATAGTGAGGAAATGAAATCAAGAGTTGCAGCATTTTGGAAAGAAGTTGTAAATGACAAAATGGATTCAATATTATCTACTAATACTTGGATCCTAATCGATTTACCAAAAAGTTCAGAACCAATTGGTTGCAAGTGGATTTTTCGAAAGAAGCTAGCAATGGATGGAACTATTTTCACCAACGAAGCCAGGTTAGTAGCCAAAGGTCATAGACAAAGTAAAGGAATAATTATTTTGATACATATGCTCATGTTGCTAGAATTGCATCTATTAGGATTGTAATTGCTTTAACTTTAGTTTTTTGTTCAGCAAATTGATATAAAGATTGCATATTTGAATGGTAATTTGCATGAAAAAGATGTACATAGAACAATCAGAAGGGTATGTCCTTACTGGAAATGAACACAAAGTATGCAATTAGTCAAGTCAAGTTGTATGGACTTAAACAAGCTCCTAAACAATGGCATGAGAAATTTGAGAATGCTATGCTACTTGGTGGTTTTAGATTCAATAATGCAGATAAGTGTATTTTTTCTAAAAACTACAAGTGAGTATTGTGTCTTGATATGCCTATATGTGGATGATATACTAATTGTGAATAATACCTTGAAAGGCATTGTTGAAACTAAAAAGTATCTAGCCTCTAAGTTTCAAATGAAGGATCTTGGTGAGGTTGATACTATTTTAGGGTTAAAAGTAAAGAAGCATAGTGGGGGTTATGCTCTTTCTCAATCTCATTATATTGATAAAATCTTAAACAAGTATCAACATTTGGGTGTGAAAGAAGTGAGTACTCCTATGGATCAAGTGTTAGGCTTGTTGAAAATCAAGGTGAACCAATAGCACAACTTAAATACTCAAGTGTTATTGGAAGTCTCATGTATGCCATGAGTTGTACAAGGCTAGATATTGCATATGTAGTGTGCAAATTGGCGAGGTACACAAAGAATCCAAGCAATGATCATTGGAGGGCTATAGCAAGAGTGCTGGGTTATCTCTTGAAAACAAGAGATTTGAGACTCTATTACAACAATTTTTCAAGTGTAATTGAGAGATTCTCAGATGCAAGTTGGATAACAAGCATTAGTGATCAAAAGCCTACAAGTGGTTGGATATTCATGCTTGGGAATGGTGCTGTTTCTTGGGCATCAAAGAAACAAAAAATTATAATTCATTCTACCATGGAGTCTGAGTTTGTTGCTTTGTGTTCAGTGTCAAAGGAGGTTGAGTGGTTAAGAGATCTATTGTTAGAAATAGATTTTTGGCCAAGGCAAATACCACCAATAACTATCTATTATATTGTGATAGTGAAGCTAATATATCTAGTGCTTTAAACAAAGTGCACAAAGGAAAGACTAGACATATAAAGCTTGAAAAATACCTACATGAGAAAAGGTATTGAGGAACAATGTTGTCACCATTGTGTTTGTTAGAACACACAAAAATCTAACAGATCCGTTGACCAAACCTCTTACAAGAGAGTTGGTGAATTCAACAAGATTGGATATGGGATTGAAACTCTTATGTAAAATTGCTAGATGATGGAAACCCAACCTCCTTCTAGTATTCCAAGTATGAGAGGTTCAAAGGGTAATAACAAGTCACTAGAACAATTGTGTACACCAAATTTGTGTAGACCATACTAAGAAAAGGTGTTAATAAAAGTAACTCTTTGGTGAAGGACAAATAAACTAGATAAAATTTCACCTATGCAGTCATAGAGGGCGGTGCTGCCTTCGGCTAGAGTTCAGAGTTATCTCTAGTACATGATTACAGAACTAGGATGAGCATACGGCCAGATGAGTGCTACAACTAGTTGTGATTGTAATATGAAAAATGAGGTTCGCATGTGTGCTAAGTTTTAATTGAAATCAAATTTTGGTTCAAAGCTTCGCGCACCTACTTTTGCTCAGTTTAGTGACTTAGTTACACTAAAGGAAAGTTCAAGATGAAAGTCACTTTCTCTTAAATGTGATTTCATGTAAGTGTTGATAGTTTATACTATAAACTAAGTGGGGGATTGTTGAAGATTCTCTTATAGTTTATAGCATAGAAAAGGCATTTGGAAAAGTTCATGAAGATCTGAGTGATTCATCGTCCGAGCCGAACGCCAGGTCGAACAGAAGGCCGAAGCCAGCTAAAAGCTAACTTCAGAATTAGCAAGACGTCCGAGAAGTCATCCAAGTCGGATGACATCTCGGACGACCTCCAGTACCTCTTGTGAGACGTCGTCCGACTCGGACGAGGTCTCAGACAAGCTCCAGTGAGCAAAGCTCACTCGGTTACAAGGAACAAGTGCTGTGCGAATTTGCGTCCGACTTGGACGGATTCTCGGACACGCTCCAGTGGTACTAAAGAGATGCAACTCTTTGCTTTCTTCTTTTGGATGCGTCTTTTGGTTGAAGTGTTGCGTCCTAACTCTTGAATGGATGATTGCATCTATTCATAAACTGATTGTATCCCATGAACATAACCTTTCAACTCTATAAATAGAGGTTGATTGCCACAGATTAAAATCAACTAATTTCCATATTCTTTCTTGTCTAAACAATTAATAAGCACTGTTTACTTAGTTGTTTATGAAAAATCTATTGTATTCTAGAAGTGATCTTGTCACATTCCCTGTTAGACATATAGTGGAGGCATTAAACACTTTAAGGAAAGTGATTACACGCCTTAGATTTCTACTTTGTGACTTGTGAAAGTCTTTCTTCATTCGACATTTCTTTCTTTATTTACTAGTGAAATTCAGAATTTCTTCCTACTTGGTGTTCTTATATTTTCTTAAGTCTTGAAGAAACCCCTCAAATTCTTCATTTTGGATGTCATTTTGAGTTCTTTTTCTTCAAAAGTTACGAAAACGGAAATGAAAGAAACAAAAAAGAAAAAAAAGAAAAGGGGAGAAGAATACCGCTGGAAAATCGGGACGGCGGCGACGCTATTCCAGATATGGGTTGTTGCGGCAGCTCAATTCCAGATCTGGCTTGTTTCTTCTTCTTCTCCCCTTTCCCCCTTTTTTTTTTTTTTTTTTTTTGTTTTTTTTTTTTTTTTTTTTTGTTTTCTCTTGGGTTGATTGGGGGAGATGATGAACAGTGTCACTGTTCATCAAATTTAAAAATTGGCCCATGTTATATTATTTTTCTTAAATTGGGCCCTCCCAACTTTTTTTTTAACTAAAAGAAAATAAATTTAAATTATTTTTCAAAAAATGAAATATGAAAAATGAAATATTAAAGTATCTTAAATTACTAATATTATAATTATACAAATATTCATATCAAAACATATATTTTATTATTATAGAGTAAAATTTAGTGTGGATGAATATGTAAGAAATTTAAAAAATTAGGGTTTTTTTTGCTAATTAAAATACAAATAAATTTATTGGTTGGACAAATATGTAACAATAATGAAAATTTGTGGTAAATATGTAAAATAATAAAATATTAGGTGTTTGTTTTGTAAATATAATAAAATACTAGAAATGTAAGGAAAAAAATAGGCAAATGGACTGCTTTACCCTTGTAAAATTCTTCCATTAGTCACTTAACAGTGGAGGCTGATGGAATGGTATGTTTTGCCCGTTTTTGAAAGTTGAGTGTCAAAAAAAGAGCATTTTTAAAAAAAATGTCAATTTTTGCAAAAGTCCATAGTTAAGTGATGAGTTGTGCATTTCACCCAAATTTTTATGTTTTGTACGTATAGGAATTTAATAATTTCAACTATTATACCCTCTAAAAAGTAATATAATATTCATTTAATGAGATATTTATCAATTTTTGAATATGAAATGTCCTCATTCTCATTCCTACTACCGAGCGCCATGCACAGATATTTGACAGTTCATTGACCTTAAAATAAGTTAGTACACTTATAGTAAAAAATCTCAACTACTTTCTTAACTAATTAGCATAAGATATATACTCCCAACCTTTAGTACTAACTAATCAATCAAGTAGTTGAGATATTTTTACTATAAGTGTACTAACTTATTTTAAGGTCTATGAACCGTTAAATATCTAAGTTCTAGCTACGTTTCTAGCATTTGAAAGTTGAAACCTAGAGAAAGGCAATATTCACACCCTTTGTCGAAAACAGTCATTGAATTTTTTTAAACTGGTTTCTCCAATTATTTTCCATGAAATAAATCTTTAATTAAAGCTAATGTGATTTACTGATGAACAATGATGCTTTCTAGAAGAAGAAAAAAAAAACTCCTAATATAAAACCAATATGGCGGAAATTCAATCAATATTCATAATGACTTTTGCTTAGGCTTTTTTTTTTTTTTTTTTTTTCCATAAGATATACTTCTCAGGTTTCATCAAACGAGTCAACTTTCTAATACTAATACTGAACAGTATTAGAAAGTAAGCTCTTCTAATGTGAAAGATAAACTAATTAATTAAGATCGTTATAGCTTTCTTAAAATAAGTTAGTACTAGTATTATGGCAAAAAATACTAAGCAAAAGCCATTATGAATATTGATAGAATTTCCGCCATATCACATTAGCAAAAGCAAAAGCCCTCTTCTAGAAAGCATCATTGTTCGTCACTATATCACATTAGCAATAATTAAAGATTCATTTCGAGAAGGAAAAAAAAAAATTTGAGAGTGAACATACATGGAAACTAATGTGACATCACATTGTAGGAGTTACTCGATAATAATTTTAAATATTTAATTTTTTTTATGTGATTGTTACATCAGTTATTATGAGAATTCACTATAAACTTTTACCCGGCATATCGTCACTCTTATTTCATTATGTGAATGTACATATAGGGTTGATTACATTTACCTCCTCTAGGTTTGGTGAAATGACAATATCTCTTAAGTTTTCTGTCAATTACAAATACTCCCCATTTGTTCAAAAATTCTCCAAAAATTCTCCATACATAACTAATAAAGTAAATAGGTTCATGAAATTCAAGTTCAAATTTGTTGCTTCAAATGGGTTATCAGTTCATATGACTAAATTATGAGAAGGTAAATGTAATTATCAAAAAAATATATGAAGTATTTATGATCTTACCAAAATTTGCGGAAGTAAATGTAATTTACCCACTAATGTTTAGTATTAGTGCTCCCAAAGGAAAAACATAAATTCATAAATAATACTCCCTCGATCCGTTCACTATAAGAGTCCATTTTGACATATGTATAATTTATTATGAATATCAACGTACAACACCTAAAATAGTTAATTTGACATTATTAATTCCTATCATATCCTTATTTGTTAAATATGTGATTATTGTGAACCACACATGATTATATTAGTAATACTAGGGAGAGTAAAAAAATTTTAAAAGTAAATTTTTTTATTGGAACAAAAAATATTTTTGAGAGTAGATTCTTCTAATGAAACGACGACAGTATAATATACAGGGCAAATATTTGGCTAAAATAATGTGTTACTACTATTTATATGTGGGATAAAGATAGTGGTCAGCTTGCTCCAAGGGCCTGATAATGTATTCCCTTCCCTTCCTTCCAACACTCTTTAGGCAGAAATGTGTCCAAACATTCATAGGCCCTATTCCCTACATGTCCTCAATGATAAATCTTTGTCAAAACAAATAAATTTTAGAAAACAAATTTTCTTTTCACATTTTATAGTTTTATTTTTTTTTTCTGAGTAATTTCTAATTTCAGAAAAGAAGAAAAAAAAAAAAAAAACAGTCTAAACAGGCTCAATTCACAGTGTATGTGGATTAGAACATATAAAACTAGGGCTATTCTATGGGCCAGGCCACACTATATTCACTCAAAGTAAAGTAGGATTGACTGATTAATATTTTCTCTGAACATTTATGAAATTTTGAATAATTAATGTAGGGCCTGTTTGTTAGGCTGTTCTGAAAGATCTATTTTTGAGTATTTATATTTTAATACTTTTTTCATTATTTTCAATGTACTTGTTTTATTATTTAATTGCAATTTTTTACATTCTTAATATTTGTTTTTAAACTTTTAATAGATTTTTATATTTAAAATTTATTTCCTAAAAAATATTTTTCAAAACTCATCTTCAAAACCATCCTAACAAGCAGACCCATAGTAATGCATGTTGTTAGTATGTTTTTAAAAAGCATATTTGGAAAATTTGCATTTTAATAGTATCTCATTATTCTCAATCCACATTTTTATATTTCAAATATACTTTCACATTAAATATAAATTTCAAAACTATTCTAAAACGAACATGCCCTTAACCAGGAGGGTTGGCACTATCAAAAAGTAGACAACATACTTTTTCCTTCTTTATTTATTTATTTATTATTATTATTATAATTTTTGAGTGTGACCGATGTGGGTTCTACTTACATAATTTTCTCTCTGTATAATTTCGAATTCAAAACATGCATCCTATCACAGGGCGCGGATCATAATCTCGCTCTTTTATTTTCAAGGTGACATGATACGTACGTTAACTCATTTCGCTCTTCAACATTAAATTAGTTAATCAATGCCGCAAAATTAGTTAGAAACAATTAATAGATTGAAATATATTCTTTCTTTCTTTTTATCAAAATTAAATAGGGAGAAATATAATTTGAATAATACGAGTAAGAATGTAAGATGACTTTTAATTGGCCAAATATGTCGCTACATATACTGATATTGATTGGTCCCCAGATTGGGACTTATAAACCACACAACTTCACTATTTTTTTCAATCCAATTATTTCAAAATTTGTGATGCCGACACTAGTGAAATCGCTCCAGAGTGTTCCACGAATAATACTTTAAACTCACCTCCCCGAAAACTCGGTTCGGGCGGGTAACGGGTCGAACCGACCTGCGGGTTAAGCTGCACAGCCCTACGGGGGAAGAGAATGGGGTTTGTATTTTTGCAGCTAATGAAATTTGATTTTCTTACTTTTAATATGAACACAGAAAACACTATTTATCACGCACATGCTTCACTTTTATAGAGATAATCAAAATATTATTATTTTCATTGAGTATGATATAAATTAATCCATAAAGAGTTCTTCGGGTTAAATGTTTGAAACAATGATGTAATAACAAATATGGAGAGTTTTGATTTTAGTTTTTCTTTTAAAGTGTACAAATATGTGGTGGGAATTTAAAATATTTTTTGCAAAAATAAGAAATGAGATCGATGAGATAAAAACTAGGTTCAACCTTTTATTCTCGTGACTTTTACCCCCTAAATTAACAAAATTAGTCTATTTGCGGTTAAAGGGGTAAAGAAAAAATATCAAGTGACATTTTTGCCCTTCACTTTGTATAGTGATTTCAAACTACTATTAAAAAATGTGATAAAAAGTAATTTTTCTAAAATACCAATTTGGTTATTTAGCCGAATGACCATTTGCACTAATAAATTTTATTTTGTTTAGCTGGTCCAAGATTTGGGAAAACATCAAAATAGATTACATAGATACAAAAGCAAAGAAAAATTTTCCCTCCCATCATTTTATAAAATGTTCAAAATGCCCTTCACCAAGTAACGTTTTTATATGGAGATTAAGGGTATATCAGTCATTTTATAAAGACTGTAAGTCAATTGAACCAATAAGTTTTTTTATATATTCCAAATCTCGGGTTTGTTTTGATTTTTTTATCAAACCTAATGGGTGTTTTTAAATATTCTCTTGTTTAATTGTAGGGGTGTTTCGGGTAAAGTTATTTTTATCGCATTTTTTAATGATAGTTTTGATATCACAATACAATGTGAATGGCATAAATGTCATTCGACAATTTTTACCCCCTTTGACAATGGCCAAAGTAGGTAAAAGACTAATTTTGTTATTTCAGAGGGCAATAGTCTTTCAAATAGAAGGGGACAAAAGACAATTAAACCTAAAAACTAAAGAAAAATAAGTGATGTGACGCAAAAATTACAATGATGGAACGATGCTTCTTCGCGGCCCAATGAATTTTTGAATACAGTAATAGCCCAATCCAAATGAAGCTTTGAGGAACAAAATGGCCCAACTTGGAATGAGCAATTTGAGGGATGAACTAAGTAGGGTTGCTGAGCTTGGCAAAGAGGATGAAGCTTGATGATTTTGCACTGCTCCGTTGACCAACTGATGAGTAATCAAGAGGAAGCGGGGCTTTCCCCCTGTATAGGCTCCGACGATCAAGTCAGTAATATGAAAGAGATAAACAATATAGAACAAGAGTGTTCAGAGAAATTGTAAATGAGAGAGAATAGCTTAAGAAATGCTAGTGAGAATTGCCAGAAATTGCTTATTGGAACTTACTTGAATGAGGCTTGTGCCTGAGTATTTATAAGCTTACTCTTGATGGTTCCATTGGGTCATGAAGACATACGCTCCCATTTATTCTTCTTGCAATGATGGTTTTTGCCGTTCCCGGAATAATGACTTTAACGTGGCTCCTTTGCCATCATTGCTCTGCATATATTAAGATAATGGTCATACCATGATGTCTAACTGTTTTGAATATATTATCTTTATCTCGGATCGGTTTACTCTACCGATCTAAGCTTTCATGTGTTTTAGTTACATTACCGACCTGAGCTTTAACACTGTTAACCGATCTAACTTCTCTAAAGTTTTTTCCGACCTGGGCTTCTTGAGTAGAATTATACTTAATCTTACCGATCTAGGCTATAAGGTCTACCGATCTAAGATTATCAATTCGGTTTATAATGTTTTATGACCTAAGCCTTCACGAGCTTATTAAATCTTTAGGACCGAGCTAAGCCTTTATATCCGATCTAAAATCATGACAGAGACTCGGTTTGTATGATCTTCCCGACCTGAACTTGGATCTGGGCTTCTTTATCTTTTACTGTTTCTTTGTTTTAACTAATTGGGCTAGGCCCAATGGGGATTTCAATTTTATGCACATCAACAAGCCCCCCCAGTATTAGGTTTTACCGATCTAAAACTTAATACTCTTTGGGTTTTCCGAGCTAAGATCCAGCATAAAGGACATGATTTTCTAGATTAATCCGAACCAATTTTCCGAGCTAAGCAACATACCGTATTTTTCTAAGCAGAATGTGACTAAGGCGTTTTTCCAGTATTTATCCGACCTATACTTCATATGAAAACATGAAATATGACATGAAATCCGACCTACAAAGAATAATCTCATCCAACTGTATAGTAATAATTGTAATTCCGATCTAAGGAATTTGAACAGTTTTCGGACAAATAAATGCAATCCATAAAGACGTACCTTTGCGTTACCCTAGATCGGGATTTCGAAGAGGCGGACCTGTCTGGGACTCGCCTTCACGTTTATTATAGCTATCGGTACGACTTCCAAGGCCGTTTCATGTTCTCAAAGTATCATTAATGCTTACAGCTTTTGGTCTGCTTACGTCTCTTCGATTTCATCGAGGCTTCACTATAAAAATCGTGAGTGCAAGCATTTTACTCCCTCCATCATTCGCTTTCCTGAAAAGAGAAATTTTTACCTTCCTCCTCCTTCCCTTCGCCGGAGTTTTTGCGATTTTGCCGGAATTTTGTGCCGTGTTCCAATTTTCGCAATTTTTGCTGGGGTTGTTGTCTTGTCGTCATTATCTTTCCGCTGCCTCGCCTTTTCCCCTGTTCATTTGTCTGCCATGGCCTCCGAAAGAAGCTCAGGTACCGGAGCATCGCGCCAGATTCCGGCAGCAGGTTAGCATCCTTGTCCCTTTCTTTTCTGATGATTTATTTTCCTTTCAGATCTATCCTGTTTGAGCATTTGTGTAGGATTGATTTATCCATGATTATTTGCATTGATTGCTGTAGATTCGGCTGCCACACACGAATTTAAACCCGAGGAAATAATTTCACAAATGACTATGGCAGATTTAATAAACCTTAGGTCGACCCATTATATAGATCCTTCTGTTCCTATTCGTTTACCCGAGCCCGAGGAGAGGATAAATATTACATCGGAGGGTTGGGTCGGGGTTTATGAATATCATATTAACTTTGGGCTGAGGTTTCCGACCCTAGATATGTTGAACGAAATGTGTGACTTTCTTAATATTGAGTTGAGCCAACTAGTACCTAATGCCCTTAGGTTTCTTATAGGATTCATATATGTGTGTTTTGGGGCTGGGGTTCGGCCTACGGTGGATTTGTTTTTTCAGTTCTATACGGTCCGTAAATACCCTTATGGTAAATGGTGGGTGACCTTCCAGAAGCGTAGGAATAGCCCTATATTAATTACCGATTCCCCTGATACCAGTAAACAATGGAGGGATAGATTTTTTATGGTGAAGGCTGAGGAAGCGAATCTACCCTGCCGTTGGTCTCAATTTATTTTACCAGTCGAACAATCCCGAGACAAGTCCGACCCCAGAATTCAATCGGACTATAAGGTGCTAAGAAACTATAGTAGCTCGACTAAATATTCGGTTAAATTTCCTTCAAAGGATCTTCTTGTTTCGGCCGGGCTGAGCCAATCCCCCAATGTAGGAAAAGAGAGTAAATACCTGTCCCTTGAACTCTTTATTTATGGTATCCTTATTCTTCATAGCTCGGTAATTTTGATTTCTGCATGTTGCTTGTTTTCAGGTAGTCTTGGTGGGTTTGGAAGGAAGAAAAAAGCCAACAAGCCTGCTGCAGCTTCAGGATCTTCAAAAAGATCGGCTGAGATCGATCTTACAGATGAGGTCGAGGTTGCCGATCCTCCCAGCCTAGCATTGGTGACCCGGGTCGCAAAGAAGAGCAGGCCGACCCCAGAAGAAATCCAGGCAGCTAAGGCTGCCAAAGCTCCACAAACACTGTCCGGACCTACTTCTAGAGCTGAGCTGCCAAGTCCAGAAGATCTGTTAGGACCTGCAGACCCGGTGACCAAAGAAAGGGTCCTTTTTCTGAGAGATCAAAAGGAAAGACCGATCTCCCTAGCTCGGCCTATTCACCAGGTTGATTCGTTGGAGCCGCCACCGGAGGACCTTATGCCATTTCAAGAAGTGGCGGCCGAATCTTCTCAATCTTTTGAGGAGATTATCCGAGCTGGTGAAAAACTCCGGGACCATTTGAATGAAGCAGTGGCGCAGGAGACCCTTATAGCCACACACATCAAAAAGGTGATTTTCCAAACATTAAAGTTTTTCTGAAATAAATGGTTACCTGGGACATCATTCTCATAATATCCTTTTCTCGGATTTTTGCAGGTCTTGTTCAATTATGCGGCCACAAACAGAAGAACGACAGCTTTGGATGTCCTAGCCCAAAGCTATGAACTGGAGAGGTCGAAGAATCCGAACAAGGCCGTGGAGGAATTGGAGTTTCAGCTGGGGCTCGAAAAAATCAAGATTTCAGGGCTTGAAGTTGAAAAAACCGGGCTAATGCAGCAAAACCAAGACCTGAGCACGAAGTCCAGCCAACTGGTGACCAAGATCCAGGGCCTGGAAGCAGAGATGAAGGCCCTGAAAGAAGAAAAGTCTTCCTGGGGGAAGGAGAAAACTGCCCTGGAGAAAGCTGCCGAAGAGGCTAAGAAAACTGCAGAAGAGGCTACAAAGAAGGCTGCAGCGATGGTCAGTTCGGAAGAGGCTGAAGCATCTTGTCAGGCCGAGCTGAAACTTTTTAAGGAAGGGACCCTGCTGGAGTTGATGAACCGGCGTTTTTTCGAGCTAATCCAGTGCGGGTATACTATATGCTGGGACGAGCTAAAAGGCTCCAGATCGGCAGAAGGTGCTCCAGAAGACTCCATAGCCCAGTCTTCTTTGCTTCCGGAGGGACGTGATCCTTTTGACTTAGTAGAGGAAATCAAGCAAGAATGCCGAGACATCGGTGTTCCGATTCTAGAAAAGGTCGAAGAGGATCCTGTGGCCGACCCCCAGGAGATAGCAGATGAAGCCTCTTCTCAAGCTCCTCCTTCCTGAGATCGGCCTTCCCTTAGATCGGGCTTGCCCTTCCTTCCAGCTGTGTGAGGAATGTAGGTAGCATGCCTAGATGCAGTTGCAGTGATGTACTTGGCTTTATACTTTGTAGAATTTTTTCTGATTTTGGTCCCTTTCGAAGATTTTTTGTATTTTTCCGATCGTCTTTGTAACCGAGCTTGACTATCGAATGAAAACGATCTTTTCTGTTTCCTTCAAATTTGGCCTTTTTTATCTTTAACTCGAACTGCTTTACTGATAATATTTTCTCAAGTGTGCTGCATTCCAAGTTCGTGGAATCAATCGTCCTTGCAAGTCTTCCAAAATATAACTTCCGGTAGGTCGGGCTTCGATTATCCGATAAGGCCCTTCCCAATTAGAAAATAACTTGCCTTGTTCTTGTGGTTTGCTGATAGATCGGTTTCGTAAGACTAAGTCTCCTGGTACAAAGGCTCGATGTTTGACCCGAGCATCATAGTGTTGCCGAACTAAATTTTTGTAATTTAGTTGATGTACATAGGCCGAGTCCCGAACTTCTTCTATCAGATCCAGGCTGAGCTCCAAGTTTTTCTGGTTTTGATCCCTTTCGAAGTGCATAACTCGCGGGGCTCCACTTTGTATTTCTGGGGGGATGACAGCATTGACCCCGAAGGCCAACTCGAAGGGGGTCTTCCCTGTGGCCGATTTGGGCGTAGTCCGGTGACACCAGAGCACATGGGGCAGCTGTTCTACCCAATTTTTACCTTTATCTTCTAGTCTGGATTTCAGCCCGTGCAACAAAGTTCGGTTTGTGAGTTCTACTTGTCCATTTGCTGGAGGATGAGCTACCGATGCAAAACGTTGGGTGATACCAAGTTTTGAACACAAGGCTGTGAATTCCTTAGATTCGAACTGAGTTCCATTGTCCGAAATAACCGATCTGGGCACACCGAAACGACAGATGACTTGCCTCCAAAGAAACCGAGCTACGGTTCGTCCAGTAATATTTGTTAGTGCCTCGGCTTCCACCCACTTTGTGAAATAATCTATGGCTACAACAAGATAATGGCATGAACCGACCTTAGGAAACGGTCCCATGAGATCTATCCCCCATTCTGCGAAAGGCCATGGGGCAATTATCCCAGTAAAGCTGGAGGCCGGCAACTTGTAAATTGTCGCATTGTGTTGGCAACTGGAACACCGTTGAACATACTCCACTGCTTCTTGGAATAATCGGGGCCAATAAAACCCAGCCCCAATTATTTTCTTGGCCAAATTCCGAGCCCCAATGTGAGACCCGCAATCTCCTTCGTGTACTTCCTTTAGCATGGCTTCCGCTTCTCCCGATCCCACACACTTTAGTAAAGGCATCAAGAAACCCTTTTTATATAAATCCTCCCCGATTATCTGATAGTGTTCAGCCTTCCTTTGTATTCGTTGTGCTTCCTTCCGGGATTCTGGTAAAGTGCCATCTTGTAGGTATTGCCATATAGGAAATCTCCAATCCTGTCCTTCACTTATAGACAAGATTACTGGTTCGGCTGTACTCCTGGTATGTACTTCTTCTACTAGGACGGTTTTGGTCAGATGTGAAAAAACCGAAGAAGCCAATTTGGACAAGGCATCGGCATTTGTATTTTTGCTTCGTGGGACCCGTTTTATAGCCCATTTTTGAAAAAATTTTAGTTGCTGTTGCACCAATGTTAAATACTCCTCCATTTGTCGATCCTTAGCCTTATACTCCCCCAAAATTTGTTTAACCACGAGCTGGGAGTCTGAACAAATTTTTAGATTTTCGACCCCAAATTTCCAATCTAACTTCAGGCCGGCTATCATGGCTTCGTATTCAGCTTCATTATTTGTGGCTGTGAAGCAGAATCGTAGAGCACCCGATCCAGACTGGCTTGAGGCACCATCTACGTAGAGGATCCACTCATCGTCATCCTCTGCTATAGCTAAAAGCAGATCGGTTTTTTCTGACGGGCTAGATATGCTCTCTTGGCTGTCTGGTACTCATTCAGCTATGAAATCTGCCAACACCTGTCCTTTGACTGCTGTACGTGGGGCAAAGGTGATGTCATACTCCCCTAATTCAATGGCCCATTTGGTGAGTCGTCCTGAAACTCCTGCCTTTTGTAAGATGGCTTTGAGGGGTGCGTCAGTATAAACGGTGACTCCGTGGGAATTGAAGTAAGGCCGAAGACGCCGTGTGGAGTGAACTAGAGCCAGGACTAGCTTTTCTAGGCTGGAATAATTTTTCTCTGCTGCCTGCAAAACTTTACTAACGATAGGGTCTCTGGACCCGTTATCTTCTCAGAGCAAAACCGAGCTAATGACAGATTCGTAGTAGTAGCTATATACATGTACAATTGTTCTCCATGAATAGGCATAGTCAAAGATGGCAAAGAGGCTAAGTATGTTTTTAATTGTTCAAAAGCATTTTGACATTCCGGGGTTCACAAAAATTTATCAGTTTTCTTTAAAATGTTAAAAAATGGTAATGCTCGTTCTGCTGACCGGGCTAAAAACCTATTCAAAGCTGCTAATCTACCCGTTAATTATTGTACTTCCCGAATTGTCCTAGGTGGGTGCATTTTCAGTACAGCTTCTACTTTCTTAGGATTAACCGAGATACCCCCCTCGGAAACCATGTATCCTAAGAACTTTCCTGAAGTGGCCCCAAAAACACATTTTTTTGGATTTAACCTTAATTTATATTGGGCTAGTGTTTCAAGGGTTTCACGTAAATCAGAAATAAGCAGATTCATTTTTACTTTTCACAAGTAAATCATCAATATAAGCTTCCATATTTCGACCTAACTGTTTTTTGAAAATTTTATTCACCAAACGTTGAAAAGTAGCTCCAGCATTCTTTAAACCGAAAGGCATGGTTATGAAGCAATATGTACTTTGTCTGTAATAAAAGATGTTTTCCTCATCTTCCTTGGCCATGAAGATTTGATGATACCCCTTATATGCATCCAAGAAGTTAAGGAAGCGAAATCCGGCTATGGCGTCAACCAGCACATCGATCAAAGGCAAGGGGAACCAGTCTTTGGGACATGCTTTATTTAAGTCGGTGAAGTCTATGCACATGCGCCATGAACCATCCGGTTTGGAAACTAACACTGGGTTAGCCAACCATTCCGGATAATCCACTTCTCGGATAATACGTACTTCCAACAGGGCGTTGACTTCGATTTCCACGTATCTACTACATTCTCCCCCAAGGTTACGCTTTCGTTGTCGGATCGGCTTATGATTGGGATCAATGGATAACCTGTGTTCAATGATATTTCGAGAAATGCCAGGCATATCTTCCGGTCCCCAAGCAAAAACTTCCGCAAATTCACGCAAAAGGTTAAGCAAATCATATTGTAATTGAGGGGGCAAATCAGCCCCAATTTTTATTACCTTGTTTGGATCGGCCGTGAGGGGAATAATTCTTACCTCGGCCCCTGCTTCAATGGACAGGTCCGAGCCACCTGTTAGATCGGTAATGTTAACGGAGGTCGGCCTGACTGTAGAGGTAATTTTTGATTTCAGGTCTACGGGGGTCGGTTCCTTCAAGGAAGCCATGTAACACTGCTTTGCCTGCAAGACATCACAACGAATAGAAGCTACCCCACCTATGGTGGGGAACTTTAAAAGCATGTGTACAGTAGAAGCTATGGCCTGGAACTGATTTAATCCAGGCCGTCCCAAGTATACATTGTATGGTGATGGCTCATCGATGACCACGAAGTCTATGGTTTCCGTACGTTTTAGCTGTCCAGCCAGTAACGTGACGGGAATACTCAAATGTCCCACAGGTATAACATGGTGATTGCCGAAGCCAATCAATGGTGTCCGAACTGGACTTAACTGTGCCTTGTGTAATTGACAACCAGCCAGTGCCTTGGTTGTAATTATATTGCTAGAACTACCCGTGTCTAACAATGTCCTACGTACTTGGTAATTTGAAATGTAGCAATCAATCACTAGTGGATCGTCACAATTGAAAGGCAAAAATGTATCTGTGTCATCGAAAATAATTCCTGGTGTCATGGTATCTGATTTACGCTTACCTAGGATAGTGTTCCTTTGTCGGTATACCTGTTTCCTTTGGCGGTTAGAGTCGCCTTGGGTCGGTCCTCCTGCTATGGTGTTTACAATCCCTGCTATATTCAGGTCGGTGCTACCCCCAGCATTCGGGGCTCGGGAGTCGGGTTGGGGACATTCGCGGGCAAAATGACCGGTCTCCCCACATCGGTAGCATCCGTTAGGTCGTTCACGGGTTGCTGAAGCCACCGGTTTAGGGAGAGGTGCCACTTGTGTATATTGTGGTAGTTTCCCAGCTTGAATTAATTTAGCTATTTCTGCAGCTAAATCACGACAGTCATTAGTATTGTGACCAATGTTTTTATGGTAATTACAATACCTGCCCGGATTGAGCCGATCTGTGGGTCCCGTCATGGGTCGAGCTAGGGGCAGCAACCCTTGATTCTGAATGGCAGCATATATGTCAGCTCGGGGGACTGAGAATGGCTCGGCTACCTGCACAGCGTTTACACTTACCCCGGTCTTTGGGATAGGGTTAGTAGTATTTGCAAAATTTAATTTCTTACTTCCTCCTGATGAAAGAATTGGGGAAGAAGCTTTCCTCTTACCATATAAATCGGAAAAACTTCTTTCTCTTCCTGTTTTATAGCTGTAGCATCTTCAACAACAGCAAAATTAACAGCAGTAACCATCATTTCAAAATAAGAATGTGGGGGTCGGATGGCCAACTCGGTAGCTAAAGGTCCTGACCGTAGCCCATTAATGAATGATCCCATCATTATCCTATCATCTTTTTCGTGACACTGCCTAGATTCTACATTGAACCGATCTATGTAAGTCTGTAATCCCTCTCCCATTTTTTTTGTTATGTTCATTAAATGTGAAATTTGTTTAGACAATATCTTATTACCCATGAAATTGGCTAAAAATAGGTCACCAAACTGATCTAACGAATGAATAGAATTTCGGGGCAGAGTACAATACCAATTTATGGCCTGACCTTTAAGAGTCAGATGGAATGTCATGCATCGGTTAGCGTCGGACAGGTTAGCAGCATCCATGACGCTCATGCACTGCATCCAGTGAGCTGTGGGGTCGGTAGTACCATCATATTTGTCAACTTTACCTAGGCCTCTGTATCCAGGGGGAAATGGTGCCATTTGAATATCCAATCCAAAAGGATGAGACACGCGAGACGTGGGAACAGTTCGTCCGAGCTGAGCATATCCGGATAGGCCGATCTGGGGATATCCAGACTGACCTAAGGGGTGTCCTCCCATGCCGGGGTAATAATTTCCTAAGCCGGGCCCGGGATAATAATTTGGATTAAGCAAGGGAGTGTTTCCTAAGGGCGGCTGCATGGCTCGGTTGTTGCCTAAACCATAATGCTGGAATAGGGCAGGGTTGGATGTAGTTGGGTATCCAGGGTAATAACCGGGTTGACTCATTTGACTGATTTGTAGGCCATGTCCAGGCTGATTCAATTGACCCATTTGTGGTCCTAAAGTGGGAAAGGGTAGGCCTGACATAAAAGAACCATTATTGAACTGAGCATTGGGAACCATAAAGGGGCCCGGACAAGTAGGATTAGCCTGAGTATGGGCTACAGTGGTATAAACAGGAGGTGCCACAGAAAGGTTAGGAGGACCAGCAATATGACCGATTTCTGAAGAAAAATTAACTCCCCCAGGTTGTGGAGGACATATAGTGGTGGAGCGCGGGGGAACACTAGTTATTAAAGCAGCAGAGGGGTCGGACACAGGGTTGAATTCAGCCCTGGGTGGGGGAACAGTTGGAGACCAATGTATGCCGTAGGGGTGTTCTATGTTAACTACATCTGAGGTGGTGGTTGTGATGGGAAGTTTTATATTAAGAGTAGAGATGATCGGAGCAACATGGTTTATTAAGTGAAACAGTTCTGGAAATATACGGAAAAACCTTTCTTTCTCTGCTTGTTCCTGCTCGGAGGTGAGGGTTTCAACAAGGGTGGTAGTAGTAGGTGGATCAGAGGGAGGAATAGAACTGGTAGCTGTAACGGTAGGAACCAGGGTGGTTGTAACGGTGAGTCCGTTGGTGGTGTCATCAGAAGAAGAAGCACCCTTTCCTGAACGAGTTTGCGTCATGGTTTCAACAAATTTATTTAACGGAGGAAAATTTGATGAAATAATTTGATCAAACGTTCCCCATAGATGCGCCAGTTGATGTGACGCAAAAATTACAATGATGGAACGATCCTTCTTCGCGGCCCAATGAATTTTTGAATACAGTAATAGCCCAATCCAAATGAAGCTTTGAGGAAAAAAATGGCCCAACTTGGAATGAGCAATTTGAGGGATGAACTAAGTAGGGTTGCTGAGCTTGGCAAAGAGGATGAAGCTTGATGATTTTGCACTGCTCCGTTGACCAACTGATGAGTAATCAAGAGAAGGAGCGGGGCTTTCCCCCCTGTATAGGCTCCGACGATCAAGTCAGTAATATGAAAGAGATAAACAATATAGAACAAGAGTGTTCAGAGAAATTGTAAATGAGAGAGAATAGCTTAAGAAATGCTAGTGAGAATTGCCAGAAATTGCTTATTGGAACTTACTTGAATGAGGCTTGTGCCTGAGTATTTATAAGCTTACTCTTGATGGTTCCGTTGGGTCATGAAGACATACGCTCCCATTTATTCTTCTTGCAATGATGGTTTTTGCCGTTCCCGGAATAATGGCTTTAACGTGGCTCCTTTGCCATCATTGCTCTGCATATATTAAGATAATGGTCCTACCATGATGTCTAACTATTTTGAATATATTATCTTTATCTCGGATCGGTTTACTCTACCGATCTAAGCTTTCATGTGTTTTAGTTACATTACCGACCTGAGCTTTAACACTGTTAACCGATCTAACTTCTCTAAAGTTTTTTCCGACCTGGGCTTCTTGAGTAGAATTATACTTAATCTTACCGATCTAGGCTATAAGGTCTACCGATCTAAGATTATCAATTCGGTTTATAATGTTTTATGACCTAAGCCTTCACGAGCTTATTAAATCTTTAGGACCGAGCTAAGCCTTTATATCCGATCTAAAATCATGACAGAGACTCGGTTTGTATGATCTTCCCGACCTGAACGTGGATCTGGGTTTCTTTATCTTTTACTGTTTCTTTGTTTTAACTAATTGGGCTAGGCCCAATGGGGATTTCAATTTTATGCACATCAATAAGAATTGGCCATTCAAGAACAAGAAATTCGTAGGTTCCAACTCAAAATGGTACCACACTACCACATTTGCAGCCTTGCTTATAATTTAAATTCAGATTTAATTACATTAAACCCTATATATTATCAATCATTTATACAGTTCAATCGTACCAGTTAACCATTTGCCAAAGGGAGAAACCAATAAAATTATGTGTTTTTCCTAATATATTGATGGTATCATACATAATGTAATCATTAATTTTATTCGTACGATAATACTGTTGTTATGCGACAAAAATATGAATATGAACAATAAATGAGGATGACAGAAATGAGAATGTTGAGATGGAAGTGTGGACATACTAGATTAGATAAAATAAGTAATGTAAACATTAAAAATAAAGTAAGAGTAGGTCCAATAGATGAGAAAATGAGAGAAACGCGCCTAAGATGGTTTGGACTTATACGTAAGAGACCCCTAGATCCTCCAGTAAAACGAGTAAAAAACAGAGAAACGTTAATTAATATTAAAAAGGGTAGAGGAAGACTTAGAAACAATTTGAAAACAACTTTAAAATATGACATGTTATATTTGAATATAAATGAATCGATATGCCACAACCGTACATGATGGCGAGATATAATTCATATAGCCGACCGCACACGGTGGGACAAACTCCTAGTAGTAGTAGTTGCTGTTGACGATAATATTTTTCAGGATAAGTAAAAAGTAAAAGATAAAAAATAGAAAATAAGAGAGAGAGAGAGATCACATTCCATTCCATTCTAATTCTAATTTACTATCATACCTATACACATTCTCATTCTGACCACTCAAACCAAAGGCTTTCTAGCATTGAGTTTAGTAATTTTAATTTATTCTAAAATAAATTAAAAATTGCTACTTCAAGTTATTAAATCTAAAATTCTCAACAAATATTAAACCTAAGAGGTGATCTCTCCATGAAGCGGGTTCACTTACGATATCTCTTGAAACTGATACTCGGAAGAAAAAATAATAATGATAATAAAACAAAATTACTCGTGTTTTCAATCTGCGAAAACTTTTGGTAGTTTGAAAGTAACATCCTTATAAGTTGAGTTGTGAGTATCACTTTCAAATTATAAGAGTATTAGTATTATATAAATAAAAAAAGAAAGAATGTCCAATACACGGGAAAATTCTCATCACACATAAATTATAAATTGGTTTCACTTAAGTTTTTAAGCAAATCTAATACACATGGAGTTAGATTCGTAAGAGGAGTAGATAAAATATTGGTATTACATCTAAAATTTTCAATAGGTTCTCATCTGCATAATAATAATAATAATAATAATGATAAAAATAAGGAACAATACATGAGAAGGTAATGGGTTTGAATCGAAGCCTTTAGGTGGCTCATTATGCTGGAGCTCGAAACTTTTAGGTGGCTCATCATGCTGGAGCACTGACTTGTTACTTATCGCTGAGTTATTGGAGACAACACTCACTCATTGGAGACCTATGGGTGATAAACCATTGGATCTACACGGATTGAACACTACTTTTGGCAGATAATTGGGTCAAATTAATGGATGAATTGTACAATTTCTGGCCCGTCAACAAATGTTATTCATTGTATTCCATCTGTCCCCATATAATAAAAAGAATTTTTTTATAAAAAAATAGAATATTATCCCAAAAAAAAGTCACTTAATTTGTTTACATGTCCTACTCTTACTTACAAAAAAATCTTCAATTATTTATTTTAAATATTGTAACTTATATAATTCAAAACAAGTTTACATTTTTTTCAAAATAGACTTTTTTAGTGTGATAAAGAAGTCTTCACATGGGAAGACAAAGGTAAGTTAAAAAAAACTTACTTTAATTTGTACCCTAAGGAACTATCAATATGAACCAGATAAACCTTCACTTCTATATTTCAAAAGAAAAAGTAAAAGCTCTAAATTTCTAATCCTTAAATTTCTTGAAAAATAGTGTCACATAAAAACAAGAAAATGGCAACTATACAGATCGAAAGTAGAAGATGAACACCTAGCAGAGGAAAGCAAGGACATTGGAGAAGGAAAAAACACCAATGAATAACAGGTAGTAATAGTAATCTCTCAAACCAGGTCAGTTGGGTTGAATCCATCCATGCATAATGAGATTTTCCTCCCAGAACAATTAACATAAACGAAAAGCTAAAAGCAAAAAAAGCGTACGCAGACTACGACTCTGCTACCTAAGTGAAAGCCTGTTTAAACCATGGCTATAAACAACAGGTTTTCTTTTGTTCAGGCTCCATCATAGTCGCGAGAACCTCCTCCTCCTCCGTAACCTCCATAGCTCGAATTATTTCCATAACCTCCTCCAAAGTTTCCTCCTCCTCTAGGCCCAGCCGATCTCTCTTGGGCAAAATTCACACGAATGTTCCTTCCATCCAAGTCCTGTCAAGGATGGCAGTCAGATGATCAGGAAAGCTGAAACAACAAAGAACGAGGAAACCTAACCGTATCTGACTAAATGTTGGGAAATTCTCACCTGGCCATCCATGGCAGAGATTGCAGAGCTGGCTGATTCAGTGCTGCTAAAGCTCACGAATCCGAAACCCCTTGATCTCCCAGATTCTCTATCAGTGATAACCTTTGCTGTACCGATAAAACCAAGCAACTTATTAGTACAGAAAAGTCACCAGACTAAATGTTATAAAGCTATTTATCCAGAAATTTCCATCATTTGCATATTGAACTAACATAATAAGTTACAATGGATGTAACCACTTAAAATATCAATCAAAAGTACCAAAGCTTGAATCTAAGCACATATACAAGTGTAGAAAGGATATTGGTAGCAAGAAAAGAAATTATGGCTCAACACCAACAAGGATAATACTAGTAGGAGCAACAAAAAGTAGTAGACAAGTCTTCTGGAACATATACCTAACCAAATAACTCGAAAGCATACCATTATGCATCATGAACAAAAGTCGAAGGATATACAATATGCAAAATCAACAGTTCTTGCAATCTTGAACAGAGATAACACAATAACCCATATCAAACACAACCCAAAGCCTTATTTCGATGGGTTGCAATCTTGAAAAAACTAAAAAGCAGACCATCGATAAAGCAGACACAGAAGTTCCCAAGGAGAAGGATAAAAATGAAGACGACAGATTCTCTTAATGAAAATGCTCAACCACAGAACTAAGAAACCAATGAATCTGGAAGAAGGGGGTAAAAACTGTCGTATGCACTAAGAAAACATGCCACTCTCCCAGGTGCATGCAGAAAACCTAAGAGTCCCCACTGTCACTAACAAGAGCAAGGTGAATTATTAAATCAAACATTGTACTTTTAATAATGATTTTTAAGGAAAATAGCATCAGACTACCACAAATAAAATTTATATTTTAGAAAAACCCCATAACGTAGGATAGATCAATTCATGTGAGCACACAAGTCAAAAAGTGAGTACATTCCTTCACATTTAAATTTTCACTTGCTACTTGCTCTGTATTCAGTACATATGTCCACAGAATGCTCGAATACTCACCCTCAACAACCTCACCAAAGCCAGAAAATGCATCTCTCAAGGAGCCATCATCAGTTCCATATGAAAGACCTATCAGATGAATAAGTGATAAGTAGGTTGAAACATGTAATAGGTTGCTTGCAAAAAATTCAGAATAGAACAGTGTGAGTCTACAGGATTACCCCCAACAAAAAGCTTCATTGATGATGACATGCTGCGAATTGTGTTAAGCATGGAGGACATAGGGACAGGAGCAATTGATGAATTAGTTTGTGAGCTCCGACTGATGAGACTCCCAACTTTGTTGAAGAATGCCATTTCCACTGATTTACTGAGAAATTTAAAACAGAAAGAATGAGCTTAAAACACCATCAGAAAGAATGTCACTAAAACTTTAAACAAGATCAAGAAGGTTGCAGAAATATTGATTCCATTAATGTAAAAAATCAGGAGTTACTTGGAAAATAGAAGAACGCTCATGATTCAACTAACCTAATATAGACAAGCATATGGGCAAATTAGGCTAAAAATCAAAATTGCAAGCTCATTATTAGTATTGAACCTTCTTTCCTAATTTCTTTGGTTTGTATGACTGATGAACTCTAAAAATATTAGTAAATAATACGGAAATTTTTCAAGCATGCAAATAAATATTCAGGGATTTAATAGCAACAAGACTATCGAAGAGTCACAAAAAATATTCTCTCCATCCCAAAAAAGAGTCACCTTTCTAAGCTTTTCTTTGTCCCCAAAAAAATTAATCCACTTTCAAACTTCTCACAATAATCTATCAAATATTAACATGTCGAGCCCTCACTACATGTTGCTACACAGGGTAAGCCGACAAAATTCAACATACAAGAACACAAGAGATAATGTTTTCTGCGACTTAACGTAGCACTGAACAAAAACGATAGGCTTATAAATCTTTCAAACATGCCCTTCAACTGTGATAAAAAAAATTGCAGAAAGCCTTCATTTTTACGGCACATACATCAGAAAAAATAAAAAGACGACATAAATTCCAAACATCTACATTAACAATATCATCCAAGCGTACAAACACAACATGAGTGCAGAAAATCATCAAAAGATTCCATCTTTACCAATTTGATCTCAAATAAATTGCCTTCACACACACATATAAGCAAAATAGTCCCAAAAAAAGAGAGAGAAGGAACACGGATCAAATTAACAACTCAAGAAGCAAAACCCTTTTACATAAAGGCATTAAATCACTAAAAGAAAAGGGAATTCTTGTTCTTAAATCATTGTAAAATAGAAGATTTGTGTTCAAAGTATACCTGAGACTCAGAGAAAAGGAGAAAATTCTCTGGAGGGTTTAAGGAAAGAAGTGTGGAAGAGAGCGGCTAGGGTTTAAGGCCACCCTAATTGAATAAGATATAGATGCACTCAGCGAGTGTCAGGGTCAAATATTTGACCTTTTAAAAATATCATACTCTATCTGTCTTATTCAAAAAATTTATTTTAAAATATATATAATTTATTATGAGTTGTGAGATACAATACTTAAAAATAAAAATTAATTGTGAATCATATTTTATTATATTAGCAAGGGTATGTAATATAAATAAATTCAAAGTATATTATTTAATAGGGATAAGATTTTTTTTTAAAGTAAACTCTTTGAATGGGACAAAGAGAGTATTAAATGAAATATTTTTTTTTTTTTTTGAAACATAAGAAAATATTTTTTTCAGATATTAATCTGAGTGTGGGGTCCAGCAAAATATCTGTAGGGAAAATAGGTTTTTAGTAAAATTCTAGTTAAGGGTTTAATAAGATTTATAATTCTTTAAAAAAGTATTAAACTTTTCAAATTTTTTTTAAGGGCATAACAATATATTAATGATTTAAAAATACTAATTTACCCTTTATTAAATAAAAAAAATTAACATTCAATTATATCGCTTCACTTCACGTTTCCTTAGTCCTTATCATTTAAATTAAAAAAAAAAAAGAAAATCAAAAGGATGAGGTCTTCTTCATCGAATACTCCTCTCTAATCAAATCCTCCCCATTAAACATAAATCCTCTTCTCTTTTTTCTGGCAATGAAGAATCGTTGTTTCAAAAATTGGTTGAATCCGTCCAATTCATCTCAATTACTGGTAGGAGAGTTATTGATTATTATTCATTACTCCAAAATAAACAACACAAACTAAGTAACCAAATTATTTAGCATGTCTCGTATCTGACTATCTCCATCACCATCCCAATCTCTTTCTGGCTTTCCCCCTTCATCAGTAATTAAGATTTTATTCCTTTCTTGTTATCTATGCAAAACATTTAGTTCTTCGCTTAATTTTCCCTTTGTTTTTGGTTGTTGTTGCTGTGATACTGCTTCTGTTCAGTCATTAAATTTGACCGTACTCTTGTTTCTTTGGCCGGAGTATAGGGTTTGGGGTTTTTTTTTTGCAGTTATGATAACAAAAATATGATCTTGACTTTTTTTTTTGGACTAAAGTTTACGAGGGCCGATTGGATAGCCTAGATCGTATCGTGATCTAGAACGAGTTTTACTCGTTTATGTTCATGCTTTCAACTAGAATTTTTTAGGCATGGCGGTTTCTTCCTCTATTCTCCTTGGTGATCGTATGACTGGTAGATCTGAGTTTATCTAAACAATGCATATGCGTCTGTGTATTTCTCGAACTTAGAATCAAATATTCATTTGAATATGTAGATTCTCCAAATTTAGCAAAACTCAAAAAACTTTGAATTTATGAAAAAAAAAAGAAAAGAAAAAAGGAGCTTTGAATGAGGTGGAGAGAAACAGGGAGTTGCCGTTCTCTGCTTTGCCAGTGATTTCCAAGGAAATATTTTTTTAAAAAACACCGATTAAGATAATGAAATATTATTATTTTTTATTTTAAAAGGGTAAAGTTGTCTTTAACAATTTATTTAGAGCATTAATATGTTACTACGCCCTTATAAGGAATTTTACAAGTTTAACACCCTTTTTAAGAATTATGAATGTTACTACGCCCTTATAAGATTTTAAAAGTTTAACACCCTTTTTAAGAATTATGAATCTTATTACGCCCTTAACAAGAATTCTCCCTTTTAGTAAATCATGGAAGGTTCTTTAGCATGCTTTCAAAAAAATGTATTCAAAAATTTACATTTTATATTAATATATTTTTAACAGATTCTTATTATTCAAGTATGCATATTCATATTTTTAATATAATTTTTACACTAAAAACTCTTTTCCAAAAATATGTTTTTAAAACCATTTTTTAAAGCACAATAACGAACTGAAGTAACCAAATTTGCGTTTCAGTCTTCTTCTTTTTTTTTTTTTTTTTTTCCCTTCTTTTTATGGGTTTAAATATTTGAGAATCACGTTTAGGCCACAAATTTTTTCTCACTTTGCAAAAGTCTCTCAAATAATCCTTGGCTATCCATTGACCGACAAAAAACTAAGAACTAAATGTGTAAGAAGTTGCAAAGAGAAATCTTGCACCAAAACAAAAGGAACTAAAAATGTAAAATCTCCTAACATACGGAATTAAAACTGTAATTTTACCTTATGTTCTTTTACAACAATGCACATCTGTATAAATTTATAGTCACCCCGGTTGTCAATAATATAGAATCCATTTATCATTTAAATTATTATATAAGATAAATATATTATCATCATATAGCATACAATAATAAGGGCATGTTGTTGAATATAAGTTAATCGGCGAAGTCAGGAGGTAGACGAAGTCAATGACGACTTCAAATACCCACCTAGGCTCGAAGGCCCATTTAAAAAGGGTTGGTCCAACATACTCTATGCATGACAAAATCCTTCTAGAGCATGTAAGCTACGTGGGACACTTGTCCGTTTACACTAGCCTTGCATGCGAATCGATATATAGTGAATCAAGAAAACCGTAAATCAATATAAGATTCTTCAAGAGAGGCTAAAACAATTGGGTTATGACTCGGTATTCTTCATCTTATTTGGTTTAGTTTTCGTACTGATTGAGAGTAATACTATGCCGATATTTGTATTGTATTCTTTTGTATACAGTTTTTTTCCCGAAATTGATGTACATTTGATCATTGTGATTTTAGTGAATGATAACTTGAATTAATGTTCTATATATGTTAGGCCATAAATGAATCATCAAGAAAACTTTAACTCAATGGAAGATGAATTATGACGTTGTAGAACTGCGTTGATCTACAAGCAAGAGAGATGCTTGCTCTTGGGATGAAACAAATCAAACCTATTACCCCTTATCGATCTGAAGGTTAAATTAATGTGAAGACGATTTTTTTCTTTTCATATTCTACTCTTTTTTTTTTAGTCACTCCGTCAAATGTCTCTGTTAAATCATTAACGGTGCAATTTTGTTAGGGGCATTTTCGTCAAAAAACTCAAAACTTCTCTGAAGAAACCCATATATCTTAAAATTTGATCTTAAAGGGTAGGGTGTTTTTTTTTTTTTTTTTTTCTCTCTTTCTTCTTGTTCCAATATTTCTCTTTAATTTTTTTTTCTGTGATTATAATGGCAACCCAAGACATATATTTATAAGCTAAACTATCCCTGAATCCTACACTGATTCAGATTATAACTATTTTCTAAAACAATTAGGTTTCCTAAAACAAATATGAAACCAAACAGGAAACAAACGAACATGAAACATAAACCGAATAGGAAATAGAAACTAATAGGAAACTTAGTTTAATTATTCTACATAGCCTCCCTTAAACTAAGTTCTCGCAGTTAGCCATACCGAGCATCTTCTTCAACTTTGCAAAGATCTCGAACTTCAATGCCTTGATGAAAATGTCCACCACTTGATCTTCAGTCTTGCAGTAATTAACAACGATCTCATTCTCAGTAACCAAATCACGAATGAAGTGATACTTAATGTCAATATGCTTACTACGACCATGAAAGACTGGATGCTTCGTTAACTCAATTGCCGACTTGCTATCACACAACACCGTAGTTGGACCATCCTCTTTATGCTGAAGGAAACCCAGCATCCTTCTCAACCAAATTGTTTGAGTAGCACAATTAGAAGTTGCAATATATTTAGCCTCAGCAGTAGACAATGCTATCACTAGTTTTTTGAACTCCAAGAAAACACACCATAACCAATAAAGAAAGCCTATCCAGAAGTACTTTTCTTTTCAACTGTATCACCAGCCCAATCACTGTCAGTATACCGAAGAAACTTTACTAGTTCACCTCTCGGATACAGAATATCATCTCCTTGAGTACCCTTAATGTACCTTAAGATTCTCTTTGTAAACGCGACTGACAGGGATTCTCCATGAATCTGCTTATCAATCCAACACTAAAATTTATATACGGCCTTGTAGAAGTCAAGTATCTCAAACTACCAACCATACTCTTGAAGTATGTTGGATCCACATAATTTCTCTTGCCTTCCTTTGTCAACTTCAATCTCTCTTCAGCTGGAGTCATGATCGGATTAGCACCATCCATCTTGAACTTCTTTAAAATATCACCAGCATATTTCCTTTGAAAAATAAAGATTCCACAATCTTCTGAGAAACTTCAATCCCAAGAAAATATGATATAATCTCCCCAAATCAGTCATCTCAAATTGTCTGATCATTGCTTCCCTGAAGTTTGACATCATCTTTTCATTGTTTTCAGTGAATATCAAATCATCCACATACAAGCAAACAATGACAATATCCCCATTTGATGAAGACTTCACATATAAAGTATGTTCATATGGACACCTTTGAAAATCACTTTCAATAAAGAAGATGTCAATACGAGTATACCAAGTTCTCGGAGCTTGCTTAAATCCATACAGGGCTCTCTTCAAATGATAGACGCTCTTCTCTTGACCTCTTTTCACAAAGTCAGGAGGTTGATTAACATACACTTCCTCTTCAAAAACACCATTTAGAAAAGCAGATTTCACATCCATCTGAAAAATCTTTCAATCATTTTGGGCAACCAGAGAAATAATCATTCTCATAGTATCAAGTCTAGCAACATGAGCAAACACTTCAAAGTAGTCAATTTCAGGCTTTTGCTTGTACCTTTTACAACATATGTCAACTTCTCTATTAGTCTTATACTTTGTCTTGTATACCCACTTCACACCAATTGGCTTTTTTTCACTCGAAAAGTTTGTAAACTCCCAAATATTATTCTTCATGGAATTAATTTCTTCATCCATTGCTTTTACCCAACAATCATCTCCAACAGCGTCGATAAAATTAATAGGATCACAATATGCAAACAGAGCAAAATTCACAACATCCTCATCAGTCAAATTATCAACTTCATCCCCAACTACATAATCATTCAAACGAATTGACAGTTTTGACTCTCTCCAAGGACGTCCACTTGAGGTGAAAGTTGTAGAAGTGGAAGAATCACAAACTAATTGCTAAACTGGCTGACTCGACTCTTCAGTTGCATTATCTCCACCAATATACACTGCTGATGATCGCTTTACAATTTATGGTGCCTTCTTTTTTCAATCCCAAATTTTCTGTTCATCAAAAGTAATATCTCTGTTGATAATTACCTTCGCAGTATCAGGATTAAACAGTTTATACCCTTTGGCCTCACTGCTATAACCAATAAAGACACATTTTTCTACCTTATCATCTAGCTTTTTCTGAATTGCATCTAGAATATAGGCGTATGCAACACATCCAAATACTTTAAGATACGAGATATTTGATTTCTTTCCTGACCAAATCTCATATGGAGTCTTCTTACCAATATTTCTTGATGGACACATATTCGATAAATAAACTGCACAGGTTACAGCTTCAGCCCAGAAATCCTTAGGTATACTTTTGGCCGTCATCATCAACCTTACCATATCCATTATTTTATGTTCTTTCTCTCTGTAACACCATTCTGCTGTGGAGTGTACCTGGCTGTCATCTGATGCTTGATCCTATAATTTATCAAGAAATCATCACACACCCTATATTCAGTACCTCTATCAGTCCTCAGAGTTTTAATGGAACGCCTACTCTGCTTCTCAACATAAGTCCTGAAACTCTTGAAAATATCACATGCATCAGATTTAAATTTCAACAAATAAACCCAAGTCTTCATACTAATATCATCAATGAAAGCGATAAAATATTTGTTACCGCCCCGAGAAGGAACATCAACAGAACACAAGTTAGAATGAATCAACTCCAATGGCTACTTTGCCCTCCAAACTTCACTTTTTGAAAAATGCTTCTTGTGCTTCTTGCCCAAAATACACGACTCACATTGTCAATATTTAAAATTAAGTGATGACAATCCAGAAATCACATTATTCTTTACAATAAGTTCAAACCGCCAAAATGAAAGTGGCAAAATCTCATATGCTACAACCGAGTTGTACTGAAGTAATCTGAATCACAATAATTAATAGTGATTGGAAACAACCTGTTATTATTCATGTCTATCTTTGCAATCATCTCCATCCGTTCATCACGAATTGTGCAAATACCATGCCTAAAATTAATATCATTGTTTCTCTCTTGCAACTGATCAAAACTCAACAAATTTTGACTAAGATTATATACATAATAGACATCACCTATTGCACTGGTCTTCCCAATTTTTAAAGTAATGAAAATACTATATTTTCCAACAACAGAGACAATATGATTATTTTCAAACCTTACTGTGTTCCTATAGGTCTCATCAAGATCAAAAAAAAATTCTTTTTCCCACATATATGATTACTACAACCATAATCAATGTACCACTTATAACTTTTATCTTCATCACCAGCCCTAGCAATAAACAGTTTCTTGATTATCACCACTACTTTCACCTATTTGAGCATGTCCAGTATTGTTATTTTTAAGACCTTAACAATTCTTTTTTATGTGACTCATCTTTTTACAATTATAACATTTAACTTTAGACCTATAACCTTTTTGCTCATTATTTTGAACATCAGAATTAACCTTTGGTTGGTAAGAAAAGTTACCTCCTCCACGGCCTCTGTCTTTGAAGTTGTTTTGACCACCATGTCCTCTCCCTTGAGAATTCTGGCCCTGCTAATAGGTTTCACCATCATCAATTTCTTTAGGCTTATATACTAAAGCCTTCAATGCTTCTGCCGTCGCATCAACAGATGGTCTGTCACATGACATGACATCTCATATATCCCAAATTCTCCTTCCAAATCAGCATACGAAAAAGTGAAAATATCTTTAATGGCCTCAATAATCTCCTTCTTAGTGTGAAATTTTGAAGTCAACGTGCGAAGAACTTTAGACACTTTCTGTCACTTTATCATCGTTGATCTTTATCTAATCAGCGGATTTTACCCTAGCCATTAACTCCTGCAGTTTCTTTTTTTGAACGTTTTTGTTTCCTCGATTGGTAACTTTTAACTTTTCTCAAAACTCCTTAGCTGTCTTTACATACATTAAACTTCTGCGTACGTCTAATCCAACTTTCATTCTTATATAATAGAGTGCATGATCATTATGAGAATGATTTTTCTCCAATTCTTTACTTCCCTCACCTGTTGATTTTTCACCTTCCTTGTCTTTTTCAGGTTCTTTAAAACCTGGATCAATCACATGCCATATACCAATTATCTTGAAAAAAGTCACCATAAATTGACACTAGATTTCAAAATCATTTTTTTCCATAAAAAAACAAATACATGGCAATCAGGAAGATTAATTAAAGAAGACATCTTAAACTCCAAAAAATAACACAGGCTTTAATACTAGATGTAACACCCAAAATAATTCAGCTAACCCACAAAATTAAACAAAACGCAGAAGCTATGAATGCAGCTAACAGAAGCTGTAATTGTCGAACGAAGCAAGACGAATCAACTAAAATTGATTCAAACATCAATTGAACCAAATTCATTTATGTTGCTGCACCAAAGTCAAACAAACACACAGGCAATTGCACTCAAACCGATGTAATTAAAAGAATGAAGCTTTGTGCCTTTGAACAAACTGAAGCAACCAAAGTAAAAGAAACTTTGTCGCCGAAAGAACAGCCGCAAGGCTTTGTATTAATCTCTTTGATTATAATGGCAACCCAAGACATATTTATAAGCTAAACTATCCCTGAATCCTACACTGATTCAGATTGCAATTATTTTCTAAAACAATTAGGTTTCCTAAAACAAATATGAAACCAAACAAGAAATAAACGAATACAAAAAATAAACCGAATAGGAAATAGAAACTAATAGGAAACTTAGTTTAATTATTCTACACTTTCTTTATTTCTTCTCTTTCTTTCTTTCTTTCTTCCACATTTTTTTTCCAGAGCTAATAATATACAAATAAGAAATCAAAGAATCACTTGAAATGAAGAGCTGTGAATTTCCAAGAGTGCATTACAAAAATTATTCCCTCAGACAAACCCAAATAATAAGCATTATGAGAAGAGAAGCTTGCAATTACCATAATGGACTCAAATAGGAAAGCATTATGCACAGCAGAGTCATTATATTCCAAAAGGGAAGCATTTTTTGGACAACAGATGCTTCGATAATCAGACTAAAACTGCCACAAATTAAAAAAATATGGACTCAAATAACTATTGTCCTATATAATTTGGACTACGTTCTTTGAAAAATTATGAAATAAAATTGCGGTGGCAGTCTGCACCGCCTACCCAACCATACTGTTAGTTGACACTTCGAGTATTCTCTGAACTCCGTTTGCGTTCGACAAGGAGACGTCCTGTCTTTTGGTGGGTTTGAGATCCAACACCATTTCTTCTCCAAGATCTAGTTGCGGCCATTTTGCTTCAGATCCGCAACCGCCGCCTCTCCCATCTCCTTTACGACCACCAACAACAGTAGAGGCTATGTCAACAAAGATTCATCAACAGAGTCCGCTCTTATCTCCTTCAAGGTCGATCTCCGAAGGGTTCCCAGCTGCGGCTGGTGGTAGTTTTGGCTTTGCCTCTCCATCAGCAGCAGAGGCTGCATCATCAAATATTCATCGTCCATCGCCCCTATAAGCAATAGAACTACAATTTTTTTTTACAGAATTGGAGTTGGGGGAGCAGAGTTGGGATGTTTATTACTTTGATTGCAACTTGAGGGGACAGTGAGAGGCTTGATATTTTTTCGTGGGAAGCATCAATAGAAAAGGAAATGGAAATCATGGCTTGTTTGAATGAAGAAAAAAATAATAAAATGAAAGAGAGTAAATGTTGGATGTACAGTAGGAAATGGATTGAAAAAGACAAAAGTGCCACTAACAAAATTTCACCGTTAGTGATTCATTTGACGGAGTGATTAAAAAAATGCAAAAATAAAAATATGGTGACTTGAAAAACAATTAAAAAAAAAAAGTGCCTAAAATGTGAACATTTAGAAAGTCAGGTGGTCAAATTTTCTATTCACCCAAAAAAAAAAAATATATATATATATATATATGATACATTTGATCCGTAACATTAAAAGGTCATCGATTATGTTTATAATATTGAAAATAATGTTAAAAATATAGTTTTTTAAGTTGAATAGGAAAAATCAAACTAACTCCATTTGTAAATAAGCAACTCCTATATATGTATAGACAATTTATTTTTGTTCCAAACTAGAAATTTGAAAGGAGGAAAATTATTTTCTGTTGATACTCAACGTAAAATTTATGTTACATTTCAAGATATAAAAAATCCAATAAAACTTAAGGAAATTTCACTGTGTTGCAAAATTTAATGATAACATCCTTGACAATGGCAAGGAGTCTCGACCTAGAAAAATTTAGGCTTTGTTCTCTTCTGGCTTGTATTTAGAAAAATTGTCATTCTTGGGTTTTGTAGGTGTTTCTTTGGAGTTTTTTTTTTTTTTTCTTCTTTTCAAGAAAGGGGGTTGGGCTGTAAAAAGTATTAACTACCTTTTCACTTAAACAGTAAAAATTGATTCTTTCTCCTACAATAAAAGAAAAAGCAACGGAATTGCTATTAATGTCTCTGTCATCTTCAACGGGCAGATTGAATGCTCCCATCAACTGTGCGAATTCCTCCCGACAACCACCCGTGAACCTTTACACCCCCTATCTCTGCGTCTGACCTTGAACCGTCAGTGATAGAGCCATATTCCGACACTTGTGAAAGGTATTTCGGTTCTATAAAGAGCAATTGATGATTGTCCATTTCATTACTTCGGCACCAAAGGTATGCAAGCTGAGATAGTCGAACAGATCCGGCAACGAGATTTCTTGTTTTTCAACCAAGTACTCTACTTTGGTATGTTTCATTCTCTTGTATTTTCATTTTTCACCCCTACGGTTCCGTTTTTTTTTGGCATCAACCTAAATTCATGTTCGAGGAAGGCTTCAAAATCTGTCAACGTAGGGTTCTCTGTTTATTATGCCCAATTCAAATTTCCAATTAATTTTTGCAATTGATATGTTTATTGGTCCTCCTCATGTTGTCAGTTCATCAATGGATTACCCCATACTGGGTAACATTTTTTGTGTAGTTATATACGAATTTTGAGTTTTCATCTCCGACATCAGTTGCTTTCTCGTTTGTTGACAATTGAATCCTGAAAAAACAAACCACTTATTTTTCAATGGATTTATGTGTAGCTATGTCTTCACAAGTATTAAAATATTTAAAGGGATTATAAATAAAGGCATTTTGACTACCGTGAACTTGTTACTTGGACATATCTAAGTTAAAATTTAGACTTGATGTAATGGAATTGAGTACATAGACTTACATCAAAGAAAGTTGTTTTATGCTGACTATTGCTAAAGAAGCAATTATAGAGCTTCTTATTTTTTGATTTCATCTTTAACTATATCAGACTCATCTTTTTAAGCAGATGAGTGACATGAAAATCTTTTTAGTTTTGTAAGGTTTGTGGTGAAGTAATTGTTATATCATGAACATATGCATGACTTTTCTTATTTTTGAGAAAAGTTGATTGACTTTTTTTGTATAAAGGCAAATGCCAACAAGAGGAAATCTTACCTTTCTTTTGATCTTTTGGTTCCAATGTATTCAGGTGCACCATATCTTTCTACATTTGCTCTACTAAGGTATGTCTTCTTGTTTGCATTGTGATCTGGTTAGGTAATGGTTGGGTGAAATTATTGGTGTATTTCATTACCAAAACAGTGAAATTCATGTGTGATGATTTAGGGATTTTTAATGATTTCTGTTCTGTTTGCCCTAACTACTTTGTGGGAGTTTTTGAAACCTAATTTCTCAATGACCAATTATGAAGTTGTTTGGGTTTGGGTGTAATTATGAATCAAAAATTCTTAATGGGATCTATACACATCAACTGTGATTGTTACTGTGTAATCAAAGGCTCTGGAATTGGTCCTGTGAAGATGTTTGCATGCCTTAATCGATTTTTTTGAGGTTATAGTAAAACTATAACCATAAATTGTGGGCATTGTATACTGTATCAGTGTCACTTTCGGTATGTTGTACCCTTCAAAAATATAATGAAGATAACTGTTATTTAGGTGTGTTCTAGTTAGGAAAATGAGGAACATGAAGTGATGAATGATTTTTCGTTTGCATATGTAGGGATGAAAAATCTTTCTACGAACAGTTGCCTTTCCAATTGAATAACCATCTTATAAGAGCTAATACATACTGTGAATGGCCTTGTAAATCTCATGTGTCCTTTTTTCAAGTTCTGTACTTCATTCATAAACTAAAGTCATTGAAGTTTTCTCTGATGCCATTGCTGCTACATGTCCTGCATCTGTTATTTTTTTGAAAACAATAAAGAAACTATGACAATGTTTTTGTTTATTCTAATCATCATTTTCATGTTTACTGTGGGTTCACATTTTCCTTTTAAAGTTTTGGGAGGATCTTTATTACAGAACCATAAGCTTCATTTTTGTGTCTATTTTCCCCAAAAAAAAAAAATTATAAATGAGATGGAATATTTGAAGCAAACAAGATCTGACTCTAGTAGGATCTTAAAAATGTTGTTCAAATTGTTTGACATGAGAAGCTATTTATTGTTAAATGTATTTGGAGAATGTTTGAGTGTCTGTCCAATCCTGTGAAGATTTTGCACCTCTACGTACTATTTTGTGAGTGCTTTTAACTGATGGACGTCTTTCTTGATTTTATCTTATGAGTTAGTCTTCATAATTTTTTTTTGTTTGTGAAAAGTGATCTAAATGAAATTAAGTAACTAATTACATTATGATTAAGATGATTACTTTCGTCAAACCATTACTATGGTAGTACTACTCTATCATTGATTTTCTGAATACAAAAATGTAATTGTTATCTGGATTATTTCTAATTTTTCAAACTAAAAAAATGTTTAAATTTTAAGATAACATCTAGTTCCTAAGATTAGTTTTTTCTTGCTATCTAGAGAGAGTAAATTATATAGTATGTTCCAATTATAGGGGATTTTCTTCTGAGAGGATTTGTCACATTTTTTCATTTCCCACAGCCCTTTATCAAACAAGTTCAGTTGACATAGAATGAGATTGTAGAAAGTTTAGCATGGGTAACTGTGGAGAGGATTTTTCTGGGCAGATTGAAATAGACAGTGTTGTTCAATCAAAACAAGTATGTCCTTCATATTCCAAATCCCTATTAGTTAGGTTTGGATTTGACACAATTACCAAATATATGACCTCATTTGTTATATTATAGGCCCTTATGATAATAAGGGGACTACCCGATCGATCTATTCCAATTAGCCTCATTCACTCTGAAACCGACTCAAATGACGTTCAACTTTGCATGAAAAATTTTGAAGAGGTAGAAGAAATAAAAAAACAATTTTGTATGCATCATAATTTGTTTGAAATTATTTGCTTGATATTTATTTATTTATTTTTCTATATAGGCAATGTCTGCACAGTCATAGACTATGAACCCTGCCCACTTTTGGCATTTTGTTGAACTAATGTGTGAAATGAAGACAATGGGGAGTTAACCTCCAATGCCTTCAGACAGGAACAATATTAGGCACTGTCGGAAGCTTTGTTCAGGCAATTTGGAGTGAGGTTCACTCCTATGTATCTCCAGAAGAAGTATAACAACTTAAAGGCAGAATGAAAATGGTATAGAGATCTGAAGAGTTGCAGCGGTGTCACAGTGGAACCACATACTGGAGCACTCAATGCCTCCGATGAGCAGTGGGCTTTTTGGATGCAGGTAAAAATTTTAATTCGTTCTGCTGTTTTCAGGTCTGAAAGTTTTGAGTCATAAAAATTCTGGACTATTCATTTCAAATTTGATCAATCTTTATTACCTCATTTACGTGACTACTGTGTATATACCCCTTTTAATCTTGAATGGTATTGCGTGAGAAAACCCATGAATACATATAATTTCAGGTTATAAAATAATTTAGCTACACTTTTGCATGACTCTCTAGTTTGTGATTGAGGGGTATGAATTTTAAATTTTCTGGTTTAGTTTTCTATGTTTTGCTGTTAGATCAGGTTTTAAGTAACGAAATGATGGGAAATGTTTGTCCCGCCTTCATTTGCATTTGAGCATTCAATCCTTATTCTACTAGTGTTACAAGTTATGTTTTTATGGTTATGGTCTGAACTTTCAATATTTGAATTTCACTCTGTTTTTCTGGTAGTAGTCAATATTTGTATTTTACCATGTCAAGTGCGTTTGTGTTTACTTTATGTCTTTATATATATGCAATCCTCACTTCTCCATTGTTTTTTGCTCATAACATCGTAACTCCAATGTTAGGAAATTCAGGAAAAATGATCCCCAATGCTACAATGAGTTGACCAAACTCTTTCATGATAATACTGCCACTGGTGATATAACAAGGTAATGCCCCTAACAATTTGGATGAGGATAGAGCAATGGAGAACCTCTATTCCCAACAAGATGGTGCAACTATGTCATGGCAGCAATGTGGAAACACATTTGGCCAGGGGTTCCATATGGGGCAGGGTAGTGGCGTCAATGAAATAGAAGGCAGTTCGAGAAGATCTGGGAAACGGCCTGCTACCAGTGGAGGAAGAGATTCAGGCTATTCATCAAAGAGAAGGAAGGATGAGTCCATCGGCATGGCACTTGAGTGTTGGGCAAAGGGTTTGCCAAGCAAGGATATGTGAAGGACAATGTGTCAGTTGCTGAGTGCATGGCTATATTGTATGCAGTGGAGATCCCAGACGATTCCATCTATGTCAAGGCCACCAATTACTTTCGCGACCCAACCAACCGAGTTATCTTCAAGATGACTGATCCCGCTCGAAGCCTGACAGTTCTTGAAAATTCCCCATAGGGGAGGTTTCAACTGTTCAATACCCCCCTTCATTTGTTTGTTTATTGTATTTCTATAAATTGGATTTTTTTTCCCCTAATACTGTAGAGAATGTTGGATTGTATCTGTTGTACGTTACCTTTGGCCTAGACATGTTTGTCTTCTAATTTTGTGACCTTTTTCACATAATTTTTCGTATGCAATCTATGTGATTTTCTTTTCGGAGATTATGTTGGTTGTAAACAGCTCAATTGAAGGGTTACGCGGGACAATTTTGGATTGGTGATGATGCGGAAGAGCAGTAATACCATAGGAAAAACTTGTCCTTAAATTTTTAAATTCTGATTCTTGTTCACTCTACTATAATACCACGTGTGTGATTTGATCTGAATTAGTTTGGAGTAGTTTTTTATGTAACAGATCTCTTATCTGTTGAGTAAATTGGAGTTGATCTAAATAACTCTAATTATGTTGAGCAAATTGTAGTTGCTTCAGTGTTGGTCCTTTTCAGATATGTTATAATCTTCTTTACAGCAGATTAGAGAACTAGCTTCTAGTTCTGGAATTCCTCTCCATGTATACCTATGCCTTCATAGCTTTGTATTGTCCTTTGCTCGTAAACTTGAGTAAGTATGATTTGGGTAAGTATGATTGAGGAAGTAATTGGCTGGCTGATATTTTGCATTTATTATATGGTAGTTTTATTTCTAGTTATTTTTCAGATGGTTGTATTTAAATAATAAGTGAATATATATATTTGTGACTGAGAAGTTGGTCAAGCTTTGAATGTTTGTTCAATGAGCCCTTGTACAGTTGTGTTGCCAAGTGTTAATTAAGGTTAACTAACTGTTCTTAATAAATCATTATAAAATAGGAGGTAATGGATGTGTTCCAGCTGAGAGAAGTGATGGTGGTGTGAGATGAGGTTGGGCGAGTTGTGGGAGGACTTAATTTGTTCTTATTTTCCTAGTTAGTCAATGCTCTTACAAAGCATTCTTATATGTTCTAATGTTCTTCTACAACCTTAATATGACGGTTGCTAAAAAAATATTTAACTCCAGGTTTTGATTGACATAATACGGTGCCGGATTGGGCTTTTGAAGCAGCTGGCCAAGAAATAAAGGGAATGGGTCAAGATACTGCTGCATATCAACTTGGCCCTGCACAAGTAATAATTAATTTATTGAAGTTATCTGAGCTGATAATATTTGAATTTGCTGCTAAATGTTGATTTTGACGATTGGTGCTGAAGCAAGAGACGTCTTCACTGCCACCAATTTTTGTAGTTGCTGTAGATAGTGGATCTATATTACAATATGAATCAATAATTGGTGGTTCTTGTATGAACTTTAAAATTTAAATGTAATGTGGGTTTATTTGTCTATAAAAGTAATACTCATCCCATCTCATATAAAAGATCAAAGTTTCACAAAATTTTTTTTGTCCAGTATGAAAAGGTTTACATAGAATACCTTTATATTGTAATAATATGTGGTCTACAATTAACTACTTAGAAAGTATCGATATTATTTAATAATATGGTGCTAAAGTACATATTATATGTGTTGTACTTTACCATTTATAAAGAAACAGTAGTACATTTTTAAAACCAAACTCTATTAATGGACGGAGGGAGTAATTCATATTGTTTTTCATTTCAGATTGCGTCTAGTTTGTGCATTTCAGATTGCTTCTAGTTTGTGCATTTTCATATTGTTTTACAATTGGAAAGTGGTGCACAGTTCTTAAGTGAGAAGAAATCAGCCAAAAAGTGGCAAGAGAAATAGGGCAAAGAGGAAGAATAAATAGTTGAAAGTAGAAGGGGACGGAAAGATGCATGTTTTTCATGTTTCGTATTATTTTTCATGCATGGAAAGGGGGTGAACTCAAAGATGGCAGAGGAGTTGCAATCTCCTCGTATCCGACAACAGTGAAAGGATTCACCTATCGAAGTTCAACTATAATCTGCTTCAAACACCGTATTCAGTGCTCCCATCCCAGAAGACCTCCGATCAGGCCATTTTCAAGATGCGGTATCGCTTTTTACGACCTACATCTCAGAGGATACTTCCTAGATGTTTACATTTTTTCTTTCTTCCTCCCACCGGGTTCCCTTGAGCCACATTTATATCAACCTCATTGTATATACTTTGTCAAGGCGCACTCTGTATAGAAGAAATGTAGGCTGTAATAAAGTGGTTGAATGTATTCTCTTTATTGGTGTGAATGAAACCCTGAGTAAAACAGTAGATTATGCCTGCTTTTATTGAGGCGTAAATTTTTAATTTTTTTGGTTTTTTTTATAGAAAGAATTGAGGCGTAGTTAATTATGGGGGCTTCTTGTGAACAGTAAATAATATAATATGCTGTCAAAATGGCCTTTCCATTATAGAAAGGGTGGATAATTTACAGCAATGCTTTTTTGTTTTTTTTTGTTGCATTATTACAATCACGGGAATGCTGTTCAATATAACCATTTGGATTTGCACAGTTATTTTACTGTTTACTTTTACAAAATATGGATGTAAGGCTGAACTGAAATATTGTAAAGATCTTCACAAGGGAAAGTAATGTCTTATTCAGATGTTATTTTATATATATATATATATATATATATTGCAATTTATATAATTACTAAATTCGGGTGTTTGGTACATTCTGAGCTTATTATATAGTGTTCATAAAATGCAACTGGAACCCCAAAATAATGAAATATAACAACACTAAAACAGTTACAATATCTAATAATTAGAATGGCGGTGTAAATGATGGGGAAAAAAGCGTTACGTGTTTTCAAATAATAACTCAATGGATGGTCAGATAATTATTTCTATTAATGAGTACCTTTTGAATAAATGTAGAAACAATGTATATAATTAAACTTTTACATGAAACTATGTACATGTAGGACACATTTTGTTTTCTTCTTCGCTTGTTTTTCTTTATGTCAACACTGATAAATCAATTGGGGGACCTCATAAAATATTTGTATTCAATAGTATTGTCCATGTTGTGAGGCCCCATACCTATTGACCCGAAACAAGGTTGTAATTAGTATATTAGTTGAGTGAATATATAATTATTAATTATAACAATAAAATAAAATAAAATAAAATAAAACAAACATTACTCATCATGATAAGAACCCGTGGAAGAATGGGAATGTGGCAATCATTGGGCTAATAATAATAATAATAATAAAGGTAAGGGCAAAGGTGCATTTTTGCCACTAACGTTTTTTTCAAGGTCTAATTTTGCCACTAATGTTTTTTTAGGTCCAAAAATGCCACTGACGTTTTTAAAAGAGTCCAACTTTGCCCCTGCCCCAAATCAAAATTATTTTGGGGCAATTTTATAATAAAACAACAGTAAATTGGCACTTTTGCAATTTAAAAAAATTCCAAAATTGTTTCCACTTTTCATCTTCTCCAACCGGTTTCCAAAATTGAAGCTTTCCTTTGTGAAAACTTCTTGTGCTTCACGGTTGGCTGCTCAAGATTTGCAATTTGAGTTCAAGTTCTTTGATTTTCAGCGGCTCCCACTGAAATATTGAGATTAAGAGGTTCAATTTGATATATTGTGTGAATTTTTCGAGCAAGAGAAGGTTCAGTTTGGGCTGGGTTTTGTGATTTTGGTGGTGCTTCCCATCTGGGTGGTTTGAGCCACCGGCCGGGAACTTCTAGCCTTTCCGTGCAGCCATTCCCTCAATCTGGTGGCTGCTGTGTACGCAGGCTGAACCCTACTCCTGGAATTTCAGATTTTTCTCAAATCTGTGAAGTATTGGGGACGAACGAACCTAGAGTGACAGAACTCCGCTGATCGGAAACTTCAACCTTCCTCTCGCCGGAACTATCTCTTTGCTCCACTGGGTTTCTTTTGGTCTTCCAAGCACAATCCTTGCTGCCCATAACCCACGAATTGATTCTTCAATCGGAAACTTCGAATTTTATCAAAATCTGGGTTTTATCTATTAGGGCTTATACCGCGAATTTACTTTTTTGCTGTTTCTTCATGGGTTGCTGATTTGTGCCTTTCTCTCGGCCAAATTAGCTTGCTGGAAGAATTTCTATCACCGAAAATTCATAGCCCGTGGCCGAATTTGCTCCTAATCGAATTAATTGCTGAAATTTCTGCAAAAAGGATACACGGAGAGAAGATGAACAGTGGACCAGACTGAGACCTGCAAAATGGAGAAACTGAGAAACAGAAAAGAGCACCATAGCCGTTGGAAAATATGGAGGAGACGGTGGCACTGGTCTGCAGCCCAGGGTGGCCGGAATTCATGGAGGAAGGTGGCAGCTGCTATGGAAGGAAGTAGGTGAAGGCGGCGGCTGCTTGGAATTTTTTTAAATTGCAAAAGTGCCAATTTACTGTTGTTTTATTATAAAATTGCCCCAAAATAATTTTGATTTGGGGCAGGGGCAAAGTTGGACTCTTTTAAAAATGTCAGTGGCATTTTTGGACCTAAAAAAACATTAGTGGCAAAATTAGACCTTGAAAAAAACGTTAGTGGCAAAAATGCACATTTGACCATAAAGGTAAACATCACAAAAAAAAAAAAGCAAATAAAAAATAATAATAATAATAAAGACAAAAGAGAGAGACGGTGGAGACTTTCAAGTCTCACACTCCTATTTATATATAGCTAACTGACAGAAAGAAAGAAAATAAAAAGAAAAGAAAGGGAGAATGGAAAAGGGGAAGACCAGGAGAAAAGAAGGGAAGCAGAGAGGGGCTGTCTGCCAAAAAAAAAAAAGAAGAAAACAGGGGAGGAAGAAGAAAAGGGAGGAAAACAGAGAAGGAAGGAAGGAGAAGAAAGAAAAGGAGAAACCGTGAGAAAGAGGAAGAAAAGAGGAGGAAATCTGGAAGGATTGAAGAAGAAAGGAAGGAGATGGAGGAACAGAGAGAGGAAAATAAAATGATTCGAGAAAGAAGGGAGGACTGGAAAAAGAAGGGAAGGAAGAAGAAGAAGAAAAGGAAGGAAGAGGAAGGAGAACCTCCATCAGCCAAAAACAGAGCAGTTCACAAGATTGGTATGGATCTCTCTACTTCGACCACCTCTTTTCGTATTTTAGATGTCCATGAACTCGTCTTTGAGTATCGATTCATATCCAACAAGTTTCAAAAATTTTGGATTTTTCTATAGGGAGTTATAGCCACAAAATAGAAGGCATGTCAGTGCCTCAAACCTTCATCTTTCAGAAACAGAACAGTCCGAAAGATTAGCTCATAACTCTGTGCTCCGACCTTTCCTAAGCATGATGGGTAAGGTGCTATGAACTCCTATATGAGTCTAGTTTCATATTCAACTGGTTTCATAATTTTTAGAATTTTCTGTAGGAAATTATGGCTTAAAAACCGAAAGGTGGCAGATTCTGGGTTTTCTGGAGTTTCATTTTTAAGAGCTCAAAATAGGTATTTTTGGAGGCTTTTGAATCTGAAACTCATAACCCTAAGATAGCTATAGCTATTGATTTATAGAACATGTTATAAACTTTAGATAATTTCTTGGATGAGTTTAAAATAATGTTTAAGGTTGAGAAGCAAAATTGCTGCCTCTGAAAACTGCAGGGCAGCCACTGTTTTTAATTCTAAAATGGTATTAAAGAGTTATAGAAAATTATGGAAAATTTATATTATGTACTACAAACTATGATGAGTATTATTGAAGTGTTAGATTAATTTTTACAGAGATCTTGATGAAGAACAGCCTAGAACTGTCCGTAGGAGTGAAGAACAGATAAAACACAACAAAGAGAAAAAATATGCAATTTATAAATTTCTATTATTTTAACAAGGATAAAAATATATGAAAATTTAATGAAATGCTATCAAAGTTATACTGGACAATATTTATATAGAAATTGTAATTTTTTATAATTTTGGTAATTATTTGGAAAATTAAAAGCTAAAATGTAAATAATTAAAAATTAAGGGACTTATATGCAAATTTTACAAACTTCCAAATTGGGTTCAAATCAAACTAATAATGACACCTAGATAATTAACTAGATAATTAATGACATAAAATTTAATCTTAAATACATGAAAGGCATGAAAGTGATATCTCCTAAACCTTAAGGACCAAAATGTAAATATTAAAAATTTTAGAGACTTAAATGCAAAATTTATAAAATATATGTGTGAAACATAAAATACACTTTATCAATTGAATTTATCAAAAAGTGACATATGTACTTTAGGGACTAAAATGCAAAATTTACAAAATTAAGGAATTTAACTATAATTTCATAACTTAAGGTAACAAAGATGAATGATTTCATAAATAAAAACTAAAGTTCATTGTTAAAAATCATTTATGGATTTAAATAATAAACTAGAAAAGTAAACTTAATATTTACAAGGATTAAATTGTAATTTTATAAAATACAAGAATTTAATATAAATTTCTTGGATATTGATTGCAGACCAATCATTGACTGAATTGGACTCATAAGGTGAGTATTCTCGCTGAAAACCTACTTTTGAATAGTGTGTGATTTAACAATGGGTATTATGTGCATATATATAAATATTGGTATATATCTGCTTGCGATTTTAATGAAATTGTTTTACAAGAAATTCTTGAACGAAGAGAAATGTTTTGGAATTGAGCGGCCGACTACTTTTCGTACCGACTCGTACATTTTAAACTTGTCTTTTTTAAATGAATTGATATTGAAATGATACATTGTGACTTTACATGAAGTACTTGCTTGATTGATTATGAAGCATGAGTTATATTCGGTTCAATGTGATGCTGTATAATATTATAATGGGATCCCATGAAACGATGATATACGTACCGAACGTGCCAGCTAGGGCGTGGGCGTTCGGTAAGTGGTGATTGGTCCTCGGGCAACTCTAGAGAGCCCAGATAGTGGCGGGCCACCATCCAGCTCGTTACATTAAAACTTAATACGGGCGTTGTTGACGAAGGCACCAAAAAGAGGGTGTAACGGTTGTTGGGGACAAGTGTCTTGACACCTCTCCTTCGATCACCTGCGTATCCTTCATGACTTGCTTTACCGCTTTCCTACTTGTATTATTTATATATAATTGGTTGCACTACTTGCTTTGCATATTTCACTGCTTTAAATGTTTTAAACGGAGAATATCACTAAGCAAAAATTCATAGATGTTGTATATTTCACTGCTTTAAATGTTTTTAAACCCTACTCCAGGTATCCAGTGGCAATATGGATCATAGGATAGCAAGTCGAGTTGATCGTACACCCCTTTGAAAAATTACGAACAATCGTATTTAATTATGATTTATAAGTAGGCATGTGCGCAAATTAAATATTAGACTATTAGGCTAAGATATTGGGACATCAATATGTAACTGTACAATTATGCTTCCTAAATTTCATTATAGTTATTGTGTATTATTCTGACATCATTACTGAGTCCTGGTGCGAACTAGGCAGACGTCCAGCCGAGTTCCTGTATTGGATAGGGGGCCGGGTTGGGGCGTTACACAAGTGAATGGATTTAGCTATAACCCTACCACCAATCGTCTTCTATGCAGCCCTATCACCCAATCCTCATTCATCCTATATAAAAGAAAGTTGAGCAAAGGGAAGTTACATATAATCGTCCTATTTGTAGTCACATATTTTGATCTTTCAAGTTGAGCAGAGGAAAGTTAAAAATATCCCAATATTTTTAAGGTATGCATCATAATGTGTATTCTTTTTTGTAAGTGTAAAAAAACTAGACCAATCACTGTTTTTTTTAAAATTGTGATTGTTGTGTGCTTTATATATTTTATGATGACTATAATCGTTCTTATTTTTTGTGGATGCTAACATAGACGGATCATCTTCGAACAATAATTCAGTGTCAGGTTTGGTCGCTAATAACGAAGAAGAATTTGCCGACTTTTTAATTGCAGCTTGGCTAATGGAAGATGAGGAAGTCGAAGATATCCCAAGACAACCTGTCCGTAACTCAGCCTTGACGGGGGCGACAATGAGTTGTGGAATTATAGAACGGGCATCTTACACGACTGTTTGAGAATTGCAGGTTAGATTTAGAAACATTTATGCGGTTCTGCAATTGCCTACGAGATAGAGGTTACTTATATGAAGATAACTCACATGTTTCCATCGAGGAAAATCCATGCATGTTTTTGGTTTTGGTTAGCCATAATTGCAGACAATGTTTACTCGCTGTAAGGTTTCAACACTCTTGCGACTATAAACCGAAATATACGCATAGTTGTTCGCACAATTGTTTTGTTTAGTGAGTATTTGATATGTCCAAGAAATGAAAATGTTACACATCCCAGAATTCGTCATAGCCAAAGGTTTTACTCATCGTTCAAGGTAAAGTAAATTGGCAAATCGTAACCTGTTAACGTCAAAAAAAATTTCTTGTAAAGAATGTTGTTGTTTATGGATATTTTTATTTTTATGTTTTTAGGATTGTGTTAGAGCATTGGACAGGACACATGTACCGGCATGGGTGCCAGCTAGTCGGAGAGATGCATTTTGTAATAGGCATGGTCAAATAAGTCAAAACGTCCTAGCAGCCTGTGATCACGACATGAGGTTTGTATACATAAGAGTAGGCTTTGAAGGGAGTGCAAATGATGCCCGCGTATTTCATGAATCAGTTGTTCGAGGTAATTCCAATTTCCTTATGCCGCCAGAAAGTGTCATAATTTATGGTTACTGTTTCATGATTCGTTAAGTATTTTCATTAAAAATTCTAACGGAGCAAATTTTTTCCCATGTTTCTTTCATGATAGGGAAATATTATGTTGTGGATTCTGCCTTTAGAAATGTAACGGGTTATTTAGCACCATATAGGGGACATATGTACCACTTGCAAGACTACCGAGGTAGAGGCCGAGCGCCCAGGACTTGGAAGGAGTTGTTCAATCACCGTCACTCATGTCTAAGAAATGTCATTGAACGATCTTCTGGTGTACTGAAAAAATGATTTCCTATATTGTGTGGTCAGATACCAAACTACATGGTTGTAAGACAAGCGTTAATGGTTGTTGCATGTGCAGCAATCCATAATTTCATTAGGGAGCAATTGTCTAATGATGAGTACTTTGCAAGGTTGGAGAATGAAGAAATAGATTCGAAGACCGAAGAAGACAATGACCACGATGGGTCGCTGACTTTGTTTGACACGTCCCCAGAGGCAGCAAATGCGTGGAATGCATTTCGGGATGATATTATTGCAGCGCAAGTTTGACACGGTTCGAGGCAATTCCATTAGGTCGAAGGGGCATGTGCTGAATAATTGTCTGTTCCGAAAGGCGTTATGTTATATATGATAAGTCGATGTTTGTGGGTTTTTTTTTTAAAGCTTCAATTCATGTTATTCCCTTTTTATTTTTATGTTTTTGTTGCATGTTTCATGAACATTAGTTCTTTTATAAAAAAATTAATGAATATTGTGAATTGCTTTCATTTTTTTTTCCTTGCATCCGTAATTATCATTTAATTAATTATAATATTTTATTAAATATTTCAGTGCTTATTAATATATTATTTACTTGGAAATTTAAAAACTGAACATTATAGAAAGACAGAATTAATAGTACAAGAAAATTTTATAAAATTAAAAATATATATTGTAGCTTCAATTATTTAATTGGAAAATTGTAGGAGACCCACATGTCTTCAAAGCATGTGGTCAGGGCATCTCCAACCCTCCCTCTACTTTGATGTATACTATTTCACTATTTTAGTGCATCTACAGTAATTTCACTCTAACACTCCCTCTATTCTTCCCACTATAAAATAATACTCCTTTTAGATTTCTTTTTATATTTCATTTTATATACATTCTTATTACTTGTATACTATTACATTTTATTACAAAATAACCCCAAAGTTTCTTAATGTTACATATTAATCCAATACAATGAACACAACAATTAATTGATTTCACGCAAAATATAATTAACATGATGAGGTTGAGATAATGTGATATATCAATGGATGATAAGAGGGTGAAATCCATTTAACGGTTCATATGTGGATTGCAATCTTGATATGTTCGGATAATGTTCAATTTAATCTAACGGTTGAGATTTAGATAAAATTGACCCAACGGTTGGATTGAAGACGAAATCTAACCAACGATTGAGATGATTATATAAATCATCCAACGGTTGAGATGTATAGAAAATCCATCGTACGGGCGAGATATCAGAGCGGATAAACCAATTCCCTCTATATATACATTGGTCTATGGCTCACTTCAATCACCCGACTTCTATTTCTTCTCGACCATTCTACTTAAAGCTAAATCTTCTTCAAAAAGATGGCGAAACATGGGCCTAGTTTTTAAGGACATCGATGATGTCTTTATCTGTCGAATGTATATAGCAATATCACAAGATTCGATTGTCGGAATAAATCAAAAAGGAAAATCATTCTGGATGCGTGTGGAAAAAGCTTACAACAACGAGATTGAAACGTTAGCAGACATCGCTCATGGCGCTCCTTGGAAACCCGATACCATCTCATAGAGAAAAGTGTGCGGAAATTGAAGGCTTGCGTTCGCTCCATAGAGAATATGCATCCTAGTGTTGCCTCTGATGATGATATTGTGAGTATATTTGTCAATATAATGTTTTCCATTAACTTATTTGTATTTATGTGTTTTGCATTTTAATTTTAGAAATTTTTTGCAGATGCTTAAAGCTCTTGCTTTGTTTCAGCAAGATAAGAATTTCACGGATGGTTTCAACTTCAGCCACGTGTGGGACATACTCAAAGATTTTGAGAAATTTAAGTCTGACCCACTACCATCAAGGAGGCAAATTAATTTTTCTTTTTCTCAACCAGTGTCATCGGAGTCAGAGAATCCCACTCCTAATTCTCCAATCTCGGACTTTCCTGGGTTAGAGACCTTTCCGATTAACCTAGATGATAGTATTAGTGGTTCGGGATCTAAACGTCCCATGGGAGAGAAAAATTCCAAGAAGAAAAAAAATTCCAAGGAGAATGTTCAGCATAATCCAACTCTCCTCTTGTGAAAGTGTTGGAGGAAAACCGAACTCAAAGGCTAGCACAACTTGAAATACAACAACAAAACCTTTTCCTTAAACAACAAAAATGGGAAGACAAGTTGTTGATGCTAGACATGAGTACTATTACAGATCCAACATCATATGCATCCATCAAAGCTAAGAGAGCTCACATTATTGTAAAAATATCTCAGCAATTTGAACAAGGCCCATCGCAAAACAAAAATGACGACTTTCGGGCATTATTCAACAACGTTGGTGTATCTGGATCTGATCTCCCACCTTATTACTAACTGCCATCATTTGCATGTTGTTCCATTTTAAATTTTTATAAATATTTTAAATAAGCTATTTCTGCAAGTGGTAGTGTGTGTGTTATTTTGTATTTTTTTTCAATAATTGTATTTTTTTTAAAATTTATTTAATGATTTATTATTATGAATATTAATGCTTTTTTTAATATTATGTAATGTTAAGTGTTGTCATAAATATAAGAATTTTTAAGATTATATAATATTGTGTATTAAAAAAAATATGCAAAATTTTAATATTTGTGTCATATTATTGAAGTATTTTCACAATGTTTTCTAAGACATTAATTAAGTATTTTAATAAATATATATGAATTGTATTTTATTTTATATAATAAATTGATTGTAAAAATAAAAACATAGCAATTAGATTAATAAAATGAAGTAAAAATAATAATTAATAGGTAAAATAACAAACAGTAAAATACAAAACTAAACTAAAAAGAAAAAACAAGGACCAATGTGCAATTAGAAAAACTATTAAAAAAATTTTAAAAAGGGGGGAAAGGACTGGCGAAGCTATAGTGACCCGCTTGCATAGCGAGTGACTGTAGCCCCGCTTGGGAAATACGCCACTTTGGCATTTGGGTTCGAGAAGGCCCAAATGCCAAAGTGGCGTCTTCGTTGGAGATGCCCTCATATACTCCAAGCTGATGAGAAACGGGATTTGACTACCCACTTTGGTCAAAGTTTACCGCCTAAGCCACAAAATTCCCGCTTTTTCCAAATCCATGGTCAAAGCCACAAAAGAACAAAGCCTTAATTTTACAAATGTACAATTTATTATAAATGTTACGATACAACATTTAAAATAGCTAATTTAATACATTTAATTAAAAAAAAACATTTATTTCATTTATATCCTTGCTTTTTAAATATGGGTTAGTTGGGGACCACACATGATTATATTGGTAAGAGCGAGAGAAGTACAAAATTTAAAATTGGACTTTTCTATTAGAATAAAAAATATTTTTGAAACTCATCTAATGGAACAGATGAGTAATAAATATCATCCATTTGGGGAGAGAGTAAGGGTGGTGGATAATGGGAAGCCTTACAACCCTGAGGTCACGGTTCAAATTTTGGAGATACAAGAATAAATAAAAAAAATACATAAAAATATATCACCCATATAATCGATTTACACAATAATATATATATATACATATCTTCCTTCCATATAGAAAGAGGGAGTTTTCAAACCAAATAGAAAGGTAAAACTTTTTACACGTGTCGTCTATCCGTTCTTCCACCACAACCTAAGGGCAATAATTTTCTCCCACCGCAGCTTCTCCCGGTCGACTTGGTTTCTCTCTCGAATGAGAAGTGTGCCTCCAGTTTTCTCCTCCTGCTTCGGAGAAAATGTTTATGTTGTTAAGTGAAAAGTTTACGCTTTTCTTCTGTCACTTCCAGCACCAACCAAGGACTAATACTCTCTCTCACAGCAGCTTCTTTCGGTGAAGGGTGCTTTCTCTTTCGATGAATTGTGCCTCCATTTTTCTCCTTATTCTCTCTTCGAAAGTTTATTTTGTTTTGGGTTTCTTTTCCTCTAATGAATATTTTGAGTTTTTATTTTCCCTTCAATACTGCTTCTATCTGTAGTAAGTTAAACTATTTTCTATTTATTGATTTACTATGGGTTTACTTATATTGTTCTTGGGTTCCCTTGCAGTTTTAGTACTTTTCATTCCTATGTCTTCTTTCCATCGGTTGCTTTATTTTGGGTTTTTCTTTGGTTTTAAATTCTACTGATTGCCTTTTGTTCAGCTTACAATTATATTTATTTATATTTGCATGTCAAGTGTTTGATCTTTTGTCTCAAAGCGATACAAATGTTTGTATATCATTAAACAATTACATCTGATTAATATTTGGTAGAGAAGTTTACTAATGCTGTTTTTCTATCACTATTCTGTTTTGAATCTTACAGGACACTTGTTAGTGTGAACTACTATATTTTTTGTTTTCAGAAACATAAGGCTGCTGCCTTGGTCGTCTAGGTGATGTACCCGTATTGCTTTAAGTGTTGATTCTTAATTGTTTTTAGCTCAATTGAGCAAAAAGTTGTGCTCTATTGTTTTCTTCACGCTTAGAACATGTAAAAGCTGAACAAGAAAGAATGCTGGGTTCCATATGATGTTTTTGTGCTACTGTAGTAGCTTCTTTACTTTGATATTGCTAGAGTGTCTGGAATTAATTTTGGAGATGGTATTAACTTGATGGCTGAATACTTTTGATTCACAGACAAACATGCTTATGTTTTAGTTATACACTAAAGGATGCTATGGGTCTAAAAAGATTTTTAGGGGAAACCTGCATTCCTTCTTATAGCACTTTCCGTAGGCAAAGTCTCTCTCCCACGTAAACTATGATTATTTGAAGATTTATAGACTGAACATTCTTGTCATAAACCATTGGGATTCTTTATTTTTCCTCATCATAGTGCATACTTTCCTCCTTTAATCATTATGATTGCTTAAAGACTAAGGTTTTACACAATATAAATGGGACCACCAATTGTAGCAACAAAATGAACCAGATAATATGGTTGTAGACTACAATGTGAAAAAGAGCCACAAAAGAAAGTGTTGAAAAAGAAACCCGTAGACTAGAATAAGTCAATGATGAACCTAACCTATTATTAAGAAAACAAAGAAGATAAGCACTTATTCGATTGAGTAGTTATTGGTACTACATGAATGATAATCGAGCTCATTTACAAGATTTTGAGCCATTAGGATAATAAACTCGTTGCATAATTAATTTTTTATACAAAAGAAATGCAATATCTCAGGTTCTTTTATTTGGAACAAAAAATAGAAACCTTAAATTTGATAAATTAAAATAAAACCAACTAATTGATATCTTTTATATATAATATATATATATATACATATTTAATTCTTAATTGATTAGTATATCCTAATTAATTATGTTTTAGCTAAGTCAGGGATAATTTGTTTAAAAGTCATGTCCCATATAGCTTTTTTCCTTCCCTCTTCCCCTCCGCCCCCCCCCCCCCCCCCCCCCCCCCCCTCCCCTCCCCTCTCTCTCTTTCCATATAGGTTTAAGTTTAATAAGTTCAAAATAAAAATAATAGTAGTTGGGATTGTCATCAACTCCTCATTCTACATTTCTATTTTATCTAGAAACCCTTTACCATGTTCTGTTGAATGTGGGTTTGTGTGGTAAAGGATTCAGATCAACAACAGAAGTCAGTATCAAATATTTTGAAAATTTTTTCACTGTCTAAGTGAGTGACTTGATTCCTATATTCTTTTTAAGTTAAGGAAATTCCATCCATTTAACAGAAATAATCCACTAAATGTGCAAGAGTTGTTTGTAAGAGTTCATTTAGCTGATAAATGCTTCAAAACCAAGTTTGAAACCCTCGTAAAATCATTCAGCTTTTCGATTGGCAGTCCATTCTTGTCCAAATTTTGTTTGTAAAATTAATTTGTACAAGCTTAATTGGCTTGTGAGATTTTTTTTTTTTCCTCTCTGCCCATTGTGTAAAAATGTTGCAATCCATTTTTCTTTTTACACATTATGCTATTTACATGAGATGCTTCAGTCAATATAGTAATAAATTTGGATATCAATTGGAGTTTGAATAATGTGGAACCTTTATGGAATGTGTAAGTATTTTTTCCATCTTAGTACAAGATATTTTACAACCTTGCTGAATACCATAATTTGATGAATTATCGTCTGAGTTCTCTTTGTTATCGCATTTAAAGCTTTTCATGGTGGATATTGGTTTATCTTTTGTCTACTATTTATGAAAATAAAGGTGGAATCATATTTGTTCACATTCCGTTTGAAATGTTATGATAAGATATTTTGTTTGAATGACAAAGATTTTCATATACCCAACACTTAGCAGAACAAAGCTATTTTATGCAAAAAATCAGGGTGTCAAAACCGATTTTAGTAATCCTACGCTATTGGCTTTGGTAAACTGTATTCATTGATGCAGTGAAAGAAGTACTTGAAAAAGCAAAGAAAACCATACTAGGCTTTCACACTAGACGGATTCAAGGTTTAACTGGATATGAAAAGGACTTAGGTTTTATTTTTAAGATTGAACAAAGTACTTGTTCTGCTATGGCCTCTAACTCTTTCATTATTTGGAAAAATAATTAAACTTCTTATGATTTTGTACCTAATTGTGGGCTACAATTGGAATTGATTTTTTGTCAAAAATAATGTACCATTGAAGATTGAATCGTGGTATAGTATGGTTGCAGCTATGGTAAAAGTTTCCTTTTCCTTTTTTTCTTTCCTATTGAGATTACTATGAATTGTGTTATCTTTTCAATAACATGGAATAAACAGAAATATGTACTTTATACTTTGCTCACCACATGAATTGTGGCTTTCGTGTATGATTTTTTCTTTCCATTCTAGGTGAAACAAAAATTATCACAATGGTGCTGCATTGGCTATAAACCTTTTATCATTTTGCTGCTACAGGAATATAGCTGGTCAGGCAAGGTTTAGAAGCCTTATTCCAAGCTATATCAGAGATTCTTTAGTTGTTGTGATAGTCTACGATGTAGTAAGACCTTTTTAGACTATTGGAGATCATAACCTTATCTTAAGCTATTTATATTTATTTTGTCAATAAATTATAGTACATGGTATTCAAACTTATTGTAAGGGATAACTTTTTAACTTTTTCTCTTTAATTTTTCAGATAAATTACTGCATTGTTTAACCTTGCTTAAATCTTTGGAGATATGAAACTGGATTGAGGAAGTACGGATTGAACGAGGGACTGATGTTATTATTGTCCTTGTTGGCAACAAAATTGATCTGGTTGATAAAAGGTGGGACTGAGTTTTATGTTTCATTTACTTAATTAGATGAGTGGTTTTAGTTGCATAGTTTAATAGCAATACTTCTAGAAGAAAAAAAAAAAAATGATAGAATAACTAAAAAAGAAGAACAATACAACAATAGTTTGGGATGAGCAGCACTGGTGGGTAATTTTCCCAAAGTTAAAAATTATCAAAACACATTCATCACATGGATCATGCAGAGACAATAAACCATGCAATTAGATCAGTGAATTTAGATATGGTATTGGATAGATGCTTGTTTTGTGGTTAAGGAAAGCCTTCTTTGTTCAATTTATATGGCAAAATCTATTGCATTCGACCTTTGGTGGGAAACTGAAGCCATGTGATTCAGTTGATGACAGATTTATCATAAAGGTTTTAAGATGATTATAAAATAAAGGGCAAATTATATAAATGGCTATTAAATTATTGCCCGTGCCCACTTTTGGCCATTAAATTATTTTTTGCATACTTTTGGCCATTAAACTATTGCATGTGTCTACTTTTGGCTACTAAACTATTTTTTGCCTATTTTTAACCACTAAACTATGGCCCGTGCCCACTTTTGGCCTCTAAATTATTAGAAGTTGTCACTATGGCCACTCCGTTAAGAATTTTCATCAAATCTTTATTTACTTTCATTTTTTAAATTTGTTATTTAAAAATTGTATTTTTTTATTCACATCTTTATTTTAATTTCGACGCCCAACTTTATTCATTAATATTATATCATTTTGTAGTGACATTTAGAATTCTCATATCATTTTATAAATTTTCAAGATCTAACATAATTCTAAAAATAAAATAATAAATAAATAATAAATGAGATCGATATCTATATCCTACGTTAGAAAATGAATACTAAAACTTAAAGTTAAAGACAATAACGTTCAATGAGTCAAAAAATAATTTATCATATGTTTATAAATACAAATAAAGATATCGAGAAAACAAAAAAAATACAAATAATTATTGTTTGTGAGTGATTGATGTTAAAAAACATTGATGCATATATATAGGCAGTTTAAAGATTATTAGGATTTTGGGAACATTAAAGATTAATGAGTAAATAAAGATTTGATGGTAACTTCTAACGGAGTGGTCATTAATGGCAACTTCTAATAGTTTAGTGGCCATAAGTGAGCGAAAAATTATTTAGTGGCCAAAAGTGGGCAGAAGCAATAGTTTAGTGGCCAAGTATGGTCAGATGCAATAGTTTAGTAGCCAAAAGTAAACAAAAAATAGTTTAGTAGCCAAAAGTAAGCAAAAAATAGTTTAGTGGACATAGACAATAGTTTAGTGGTCATTCATATAATTTGCCCTAAAATAAAAGTTTGACAAATTTGACAGGCAGTATTTGATGAATTATCTTTGTCCATTATATTTCAATTATTGTGCCCACTTAGATGTTTCCATTATTGCAGATTTGGTCCGGGCAAGGACTGCACGAAGTGCAGTATACCAACCCTAGTATATAAATATATATATATATATGTGTGTGTGTGTGTGTGCGCGCGCGCGCGCGCGTGTAGGTGTGTGTTTCCAAAGTTAGGGGGTTAAATCTGTAATATTGTAAAGTGATTAGGTAAAACGAAGTTTTCTTCTCATATCACGCAGGTACTGAAAAACATCGAAATGCATCAAAAGCCTTGAATCTTATCAAGACAATTTTTCTTTTTTTTTCAAAAGTCCACTAGTAAATTTAATTATATTGGAATACCAAAATATAACTTATGTTGTGACATTATATGTACTAGAAACATTTTTTTTACTTTTTCCATAACATTAAAAGAGTTCAATTTAAAAAATGTATAATTTATTAATAGTGATAAGGTACAATACCTAAAATAAGTAAATTAGTATCATATTTTTCACCTATGTCATTCATTTCTAAGTAAGGATTAATTATAGATCATATATTATTATATTAATATATATATATATATATGTAATGTAATCAAATTGAAACAAAACTATTTGAGACCATTTTTTAAAATAAAAAATATCAATCTTTATATGGAACGGATGCAGTGGCAAAACGTTACTTTGGAGATGGCAATTTGCAGAAAAGGTGCTAAAAGATAGTTGCTAACCCAGCCGCATTATTTCTGCAAATATGTACTGTGCTTCAGCAAAAATGCTGAAGCACTGTACATTCTACAAGCAGTCAAATTAATATATTTTTAATTTTTTTATATGTTTATATTATTATAATATTATTATTATATAATTTATGTAATTTGCAGTTAGTCCTTAGTTTATTTAATTATTAATTTGTTATTTTATAGTATACAATATGATTTATTATATATAATAGTAATTTTATTTTTGCTCATTTATTGTTTATAGTTCTTATAATTTTAAACACTCGAACAAAAAATAACTAAAGATGCATACAAATTACATATAAATTTAAAAAGCCAAAACGTAAAACCACACTAGCATGGATTAAAGCTAAAAGTGACAAGAAATTGATAAAACACAACACGAAAAGAACAACATGCATAAGCTAAAACTCCGGCCTGCCTAATCCAGACCCACCCAAGTTTGACAATTTCTTTCTCGATATGAAAAAAATAAGAAATAAAGATGTCCATATTGAGCTTCGTAATGGACTAATAGAGCATTTGTGGGAGAGACATTCGAATGAAGAGGAATGAATTATTAGTATTGTATTATGCATGTCTAATGTAATATTTTATTTTATGTAACCATCAGTTTAATAAAGAAATTTTGATTATTTATTTAAATATTTATGTGAAATGTATTATTTAGTATTTTAATAGTATAGAAAATGTAATATTTTCGTTCACTATTTATTAAATGTGTAATAATAACCAAAAGTAGGGGGTATTTTGTAAAAAAATGAAAAAGTAAAAATAATAATAAAGAAGAATATAAAATTAAATAAGGAAGAGAATTTAATGGAATATTCTTTTTTGTGGATGGAGATGTGGAATTGGTTGGAGTAAAATCACTGTAGATCTTGCAAAATGTGGAAAATTTTGCTGCAAAATGAAGAAATGGTTGGAGATGGCCTAAGATATATTGAAAAGGCCTCCAACAAGAAATTTTTTATTATTAACATAGTTATAGTTTAGAACCAAAAAAAAAAAAATTATAGTGTATAAATATTTGACTATGACAAAAGAAATTATTGCTATTGCCCTTTCAATTTTGAAGCTCAAGTTCCACTACTAAATGGATGAATTAATAAATTGGGGAACCATTACACTACCAGTAATCGTTACTGCTGGCATTACATTCTATATTGAAGTCACCGCACTTAAGTCGTTTCTGTACTATATTGGTACCGAACACCACTATCGATAATCAACATCTACACTATCATTGAGACTTGTATATCACACACATCAACATAATTTTTTACAAAAATTTACTTGAAAATTTGCAAATATATAATTTGTGCATCAATTATTCAACCAGTTGAGTTATGGGTGATTTGCAACCGACCAAGGTACATTTGGGTTAATGAACCACCAGAGACAATTAAATATGCAAACCTAATCTGAAATAAATTAAAAATATTGGGGATCCCAGGCAGAGCCAGGTGCCATCATCTTGTGTGTATAGTAAACTAAGTGAAGTAAATTATTCTAGTAGTCTCAGGATTTTAAGTGGTTTTAAGTTGATGGTGGGAGGGATGGAGATGGGGTTCCATATTTCAGAGAACTAGTGTACTATTATTATTTAATGTCTCAATAAATTTCCAACTACTCTAACAAGAAAGCTACTGCATAACAATTAAAGCAAAATAAATGATTTATATCCTTTTGAGGTTTTCTTCTGTTTGTCTGGTTTGTTTTCTTCTTCCAGAAAATGATACATTAATTAGGAACAATAATTGGTTGGATAATAATGGAAACCAATCACGAGAAGAGTTCAGTTTAAAAAATGTAAACATTTTTATGGGTTACAAGTTATAACACTTGAAATAAGTAATTTGTCACTAATTTTTTTTACTAATGTTCTTACTTTTGAAAGGTAGATTAATTGAGAACCACAAAATTTTATTAGTATAAGGGTTAGCAATAAAATTAGACTCTTCTAATGAAACAAAAAAATATTTTGGAGTCGGAATCTTTTAGTGGAACGGAGGGAATACTTCAATTATCTCGATAAAAGAGTTGAGTAAAGTCTCCATTTGGTCCCTTACATATTGATTAATAATCATTTTGGTCCCTTACCTTTCAAAACTATCTTTTTAGTCCCTTACATATTGATTAATAATATTTTTGGTCCCCTATATTTCAAAACGATGTTTTTGGTCCCTTACTTTTATTTTTTCGAACTGTTTGGTCCCCTTGGCCGTTCAACCCGACGGAGAACATTAATATCAATCACGTGTTGCTCACACGACTCCGTTAGCGAAAGGCAAACTTGTCCCAACATAATTACTGGGATGCTAAAAATGATGTTGGGACAAGTTTACTATTTGTTGACTGAGCTGTGTGAGTGGCACGCAAGTGATCTTAACATTTTCTGTGGGGTTAAACGACAAATTTGCTCTTTCGTTGACGGAGTCGTATGAACGACACATGAGTAATCATAATATTTTCCGTCGGATTAAACTGTCAAGGGACCAAATAATTCAAAAAATAAAAGTAAGGGACCAAAAAGATCGTTTTGAAATGTAGGGGACCAAAAAAGATTATTAAATAATATGTAAGGGACCAAAAAGATCGTTTTGAAATGTAAGGGACCAAAAAGATCATTAAACAATATGTAAGAGACCAAATGAGAACTTTACGCAAAAGAGTTTTGTTTCTAGCTTTTGTTTTGTTCTAGTGAAAGAGTTTTGTTTACCTTTTATATCTTTATCAATATAATTACAACGGGGTTGCCAATTGTTATTAGAAATTTACCTTGGAAAATATAAAATGACACTCAATTTACCAAATTACGTAAAATGATAGAAAGTCTAAATTCAATGTTATAAATAAATATTTTTGTCCAACAGTTGAATTTTCATAATATGTAAAAAAATAGAATATTAAAGGAAGATTTTGATTAAATAATAAGGAAACATAAAATAAAAAATATCTAAAATTCTGAACGAAAACTGTAATTCGAACAAGAATATTAATAGAGAAAGTAAAAAATATATTAGAATTAATTAGTCTTGTGTTTAGAGTCTCAAATAGAAGAAAATTTCAATCAATAAAAAAAATGAAAATATAGAATAAAATGAACTCCTCTGTTAGTATTACAAACTGGACTCTTATAGTGGAACGGATGTAGTATTACGAATTCATAAAAAAGGCAAATGTTATTGCCAGAGCAAGAAATAGCATCCAGAGCACCATTTTACTTTTTTTTTTTTCCTAGAATGCCCTTTATTATTCTTGTGCTTATCTTCTTCTTTATCCCCTCGGCTGCCTCCTCTGTTTTGCTTTCGGCCCCTTCTTCTCTCGCTCTTCCCCACGCCGGCGGCCTTGACCAACTCTGCGATTTTGGGATTCAGAAATAACAACTGAAAGTTGCTTTGAAAGCGGACTCATCTGCACCACAATATTGTGTCACTATTCAAAATAGCCTTAAAGTCGACGCCATAGCACAAAATCTGAATTGGAAAATGTAGCGTTAGCACAAGTTTTGAAATTTTATCAGTCACACCGAGCCTGAGCAGACAGTAAAAAGGATTTTGTTCTGGGTGATTTTCTTTTTTTGAAAATTTTGTGGAAGAACTCTACGCCCAAGAACAATTGATGAATGGGTTGCGCTATGTAAGGAGTTATACTTTATTTGCATTCAGTTCGTTCCTTTGCATTCATTTGCACAGCCCACATCAACTCTAAAGTTCAGATTTAATATTCAGCCAACTTGAGACTCATTATTGAAGCTTGAAGGAGCCAAATAAAGTTGGTACACCATATGGTTTAATGGTCTTGCGGGAAGCTTTTGATCTTGTTAATGATCTGGCCCTCTGCATATTCCATGTGATGTATAGGTTATGCCATGGCTGTTGTTGGTGCAACTGTGTTTATTGATTTTGAAACACATTTATGAACAAAAACTAATGTACACAACTAAAGAAAACAGACTAAAATTTTTTGAAACACTGTAACCTTCAAACCTTACTTTGAGAAACTGACATAAATTGCATTTATTGAATACTGATACCACAAAACATGACATCTGAACGGCTCAGGATCTCCTGTTACACTTTCCTGTTACACTATGTGTTATACATCTTAATAACTCAACGTTAATATTCTTTTTTAAGTTAATTTTTTTACCAATGCTATTCATTGGCATTCTACTTAATTTTAATATAATTATTTTATTTTTTTACATTAATCTTGTATTTTATATAATTTTATAGTATTTTTTTTATTTTTTAATCTCAATAAATATACCCTAAATCAAAATGGGTGAACCCTTAGTCCAAAAATTTATTATAATGCCAATGAATAGCATTGGTAAAAAAATTAATTTAAAAAAGAATATTAACGTTGAGTTATTAAGATGTGTAACACGTAGTGTAACAGGAAAGTGTAACAGGGGATCCTGAGCCCATATGAACTGGGAGGTTTCAGAGGAAGCAATTCATAAAAATAAAAAGTATTTGGATAAGGATAATTGTTTTATAGGGATAAATTTTAAATGTTGATAAGGATATATGTTCAGAAATATAGAATTAAAAAAAAAAAAAGTTGGGAAAATATTCGTAAGGGGCAGTTGAAATATCAAAATTAAATAGTAGGGCGCAAATTTTACATAATTTTTAATAAGGGCAGTAGATTATTAGTTATAAACTTAAAAATGAAATTATATTTGTATAGACTTAAATACCCTCAAATCATTAAGAGAAAAAAAAAACTTCCTAATCTCAAACTTTAAACCCGCTTTTCATCGTTTAAGCCCCTTCCCTACTTTTGTCAACTTCGCTGCCGCCGCCCTCATAGTTGTGTTCAGTTTCAGATTCAATATCAAACTTCTGTGGTGGATTGAAAACTATTCACTTATTCAGTAATAGGATTTCAAATTATGAGCATTAGTTTCAAATTAATTAACAGCATCAAATAAAATCCTTTAATAATCAATTTGCTTATATTTGTGATTCTGGACAAACCCTAGAGAATGATGATAGTGAACGAGACTATAAATTAATAATAACATGTCCTCCCAATATCCTTTGCTGATCGACAATGGAGAAGAAGCATAAACAGAAGATTGTCTTGTCCCCGGAGTTCCGCGGGAAGTTCCCGATGATGAAATCCAGGTTTTGGGCAAGGATTTGTAATTCGACGATTCGTCAATGAGCTTTGCTAATTGTTCTCCAGCTATTTGTAATATATCTATTGATGCACTTCCCAATGAATCTTGATGCACCTCCGGTGCTGGGAAGTTAATTGTCTCCCAATGATACTTTGCTGATTGTACGTTCTCCCCTTTGTTGAGGTTTATTCCTTATACAAGGAATTTTGTTGGGTGGAGGATGCTGCAATGCAAGAAGGTTATTAAATTGATTAATTGACTGAAAAAGCTCTAAGCAATTAGAAAACCATGACGTTGAATCTGAAACTGAACACGGCAATGGGGTGGTGGCGAAGTTGACAAAAGTAGGGAGGAGAGATTATACGATGAAAAGGGGGTTTAAAGTTTCATATTAGGAAGGATTTTTTTTTTCCGGGGTTAATGATTTGAGGTTATCTAAGTCTATATAAATATAATTTTATTTTTAAGTTTATAACTAATAATCTACTGCCCTTATTAAAAATTATGTAAAATTTGCGCCCTACTTATTAATTTTGATATTTCCACCGCCCCTTACGAAATCTTCCCAAAAAAGTTTGAGATCAACGGTCAATATATAATTAAGTGAAAGATAAAATTGAGCTAAAAATTATAAACAATAGGTTAATTGAGATCACTGGTGAAATATAAGCTAACGGTTGAAGTTAATTTAAAGTATTAATAACAACGTGTAAAATTAGAAGTGTAGTAAATAAGGACGTGTAAAAAGTGAAAGTATATTAGATTTTATTGTGTAAATAAAAAAATTGATGTATCAGATTTATCTATCTAGCAAATGAGGTGACTTATGTCATAGCGGAAGGTGAGATGTTCTCCGTATGATGTTTTCTTTTCTAATATAATAAGAAGTTATTAAATATATGAATATCAATAATAGTTGTGTCAAAACCAAACCAAAGAAGGGGAAAACGGTAAAAATATAAGGATAATTACTCATGATAGATGACAAATTTTGAGGTATGCATAACATATAAAATTGATAGATATAAACTAACAAAATATTAGTTTAAAGTATTGATGAAGAGGTGTAAAATTAGAAGTGTAGTAAATTTGAATGTGTAAAAAGTGTAAGTATATTAAAACTTACTAGGTAAATAAAAATTTATGTGTCAAATTTGTCTATGCGACAAATGAGATGGTTTTTGTCACATGACAGACAGAAGGGGAGATGTCCTCCGTATATGATGTTTTCTTTTCTAATACACTAAGGGCCTGTTCTTTACCCCGGGTTGAGACCCGGGTCTAGCATTTTTTTGGTCTCAACCCAAAAAAATAACCCAACCCCATGGTCTTTACCCAATTCTCAACCCCAGTTCACAAACCCAAATAGAACTTCAAACTCAAATGGGTTTGATTGAAACAGAAAAAAAAAAAAGAAGAAGAAGAAGAAGAAGAAGTTGATTTTGGGGATTTAGGTTTTTGCCCTCTCCGGCGACGTGGCGGCAGGGCGAACCGGGTGGTGGTGGAATTTGTGTTCTGGACCCGGGTCTGAGAACGACGTTTCTTTGTTCTGGGTCTCAACCCATTAGGTCTCTACCTAAAAATCCAGACCCGGGTCTCAACCCGGGGTAAAGAACAGGCCTTTAAATTGTCATAAAAATATATGAAACTATGAGTCATTGCAAACAACCACTTTGAACTTTTCTTTAACCGTAGTTTGTTTCCTAAACTTTTAGTTTTTATAATCAACCTATAAAATTATAAATATGGCAATTATACGACCAACTAAGAGATTATAACGTATAATTATCATACTTGGATTGTTACTTACTATATCAAATTGTAAATATATACATAATATATGTCTAAATACATGTATTGAAGAAGTATAAAACTAGATATCGCATACAGTGGCGGAGTCAGAACTAAATATCAAGGAAGGCTGACCAGTACAAGGTAGGACGACAAGGGTGGATTCAGAAAATTAGCGGGGCGGGATTTTGTAGGGCCGAAATAAAATCCAATACTAATAATACCATTACTTCCCAGTGAAAAGGGGGAGAGAGAGAGGGGAGGGGGTGGAGATGACGCTAATTATCAATGAAAGATTCAAGACAGAATTTTCAACCGAAGTCTCGTACACCTTAAAAAGTAAGAGAATCAAATCACCATTGATGAAAATAAACTAATTATTTGAAAGAAAAAAATCCATCATATTACTCTGATTGAGGGCCCGTTTGATAAAAATTAACGCTTATATTTGAATGCTTAATGCTGAATTGATTAAACACTCAACATCTTACTGCTGAAATATATTTTTCGCACCTCTGAATCAAAATGCTTAATCACTCGATCTTGTTTGATAAATATGCTGATCTTAATGCTGAAATCTTGAAAATATACTATTTTACCCTTACGTTGAACTTTTTATATTTATATATGCGAAATATCAAATTTTATGATAAAACATAAATTATGATTAATGAAAAAGCATAAGGAAACAAAATAAGATAAAACACATCAAATTGAAGCATTAAAATACAAATACAAAAAAAAAATTATTACAATTTATTAAAATTCCTAATGAAAAATGAATCATTTATTGTCATCTAAAATAAATTAAAATTTTATAATAAAAATAATATATAATTAGAAAATTATATAAGTAATATAAAATATATCGTATGAATGATATTTATAAAAAAAGGTAAATAATATAATTTATTAAATAATTTTTTAATACAACAATAAAATAAAATTTATTCGACTATATATTTTAATGAAAAAATTCAAAATACGTACTATACTAATGAAGAAAAAAAATAATAATTTATTTACAGTTGATAAATATGAATATTATTTTTAAAAAAAACCAACATGAATAAAATGAAAAGGATAGTTTTGAAAATCAAATATGAATTATTTACATAATTATTGCTTGGAACATTAAGAGATAAGTAATAAGTTGACTTTTTCCACTTAATTTTTTGTAAAGAAAATAAATAGTGTTTAAACAATTAAGAGATTTCAATTTTCGTTATCAAACACACTAAAAGTTATTATCTCTTAATCAAATAATTTTAAGCATTAAGTGGTGTTATCAATCAGGTCACTAAGAGGAGAAGAAGGGGAGCAGGGGGAGAGAGGGGGGCATTGTGTTGTTAAAATAATAATAATAATAATAATAGAACTACACTATAATTTTTGGTTTTTTTTTTCTTCTTTATAATGATTGTTCTCATATTAAATAGCATTTATAATAAACTCCAAAAGTAGCATTTTTCCCCTAAATATATTTGACTGCATAATCTTACATGGTACAACAGTGCATAAAATAATCTCTCTAATTGGAGGCTTTCATCGGACGAGTGACAAATTTGATGTCAGATTATATTTTAGTATGTGATATGTTCAATGCAAACGCAATTTCCCTCTACCGTTAGATCTTTATGGAAGTGTTTAGATATATACGTTTAATTTAATAGATTTTCAACTGTTTTTATATGTGATTGTTCTCATATTAAATTCTGTAACCACATTTTTTTAAAATAAATGTAATCACTGTTGCATCGTTTCTTCATAGTAATGAAATATGAATATGAATTTATTAAAAAATAATACAAAAATCTATTTTTTAAGAAGATGATGATTTTTTAATGGCATTAAAAATCGTCCAACAATGATTGACCGAAGACCACGAAATAGTCCATACAACTAATTTCAAACTATTTGGTCATATAATTATCGTATTAGGATCACGTACAATAATGTACTTAATATACCAAATTATAAATTTATACATAATATATGTCTAAATATTGCAAAAGTATAAAACTCGATATCGTACGGAACAAATCTCATATTTACGGTCACAAATTTACCACTACTTAGCAATGAAAGTTTTAAAATTGAATTCTTTAAAAGAGTGATAGAATCACCATCAATAGAGATAAAATAATTATTTAAAAGAGTGAACTCTATCATACACTATATATCTCAATCATCTATCTATTCATAAACAATTTTTTGGATAAATCTAATCATAGAACACATTCATAATTAAACTTATTGGATCAAAATCATTTTAATAATCAGGTCCCCAATCTACAAACCACTATAAATATTGATGGCCTTAGAAAGACCAAACCACCTCACAATTTAAATGACAACACACTTTTTTTAGTCCCTAGCTCTACTTATATACTTCACCAACCTCTCTACACACACATCCTTCAAACTCTCTCTCAACCAAAAATGGTCTCCTCCGATGAACCCTCCGGCAGCCCCATCCACGGCGTGAAACTGTCCTCCGTCGGGCCAGGGTGGTGCTCCGGAAACGACGCGCTTTTCGAGCCAAGCGTGATGGACTTAGCTATGAAGTTGCACTACTTGAGAGTGGTATACTATTTTCCGAGCCAGGCTTTTGAAGGGCTAACAACCAGGAAGATCAAGGAGCCGATGTTCAGTTGGCTGAACCATTTCTGCGTCACCTGCGGCCGGTTCCGGAGATCGGAGACTGGCCGGCCGTGCATCAAGTGCAATGATTGCGGCGTGAGGATGGTCGAGGCGCAGTGTGTGAAGACTCTGGAGGAGTGGCTGGAGATGAAAGATAATTCCGCCGCCGGCATGGAGAAATTGCTCGTCTCGAATAACATCATTGGCCCTGAATTGGGGTTATCTCCCCTTGTTTTCTTGCAGGTATGTTGTGATCATGAATTATACGTGATAGATAATACAATCTCATTAAATGAACCATTTAGTCATTAGATTTTGTGCAAAATGTGTTACTAATGTCAGTGCATACGCAATCGCATAAATCATTATTCAATGACTGAATAGTTTTTTAACGAGATTGTAGTGTTACTCTAAATGTTTAAAAGTTTTAGTTTAATTCTAATTTTAGGAGGCATTTGAGGCTTGTTAATTTCAAACTTGCTATATATGGATATATAATTAATTGACCTCTTATTATAAATGTTGTTTAATTATCGATATTAAGGTAAAAAATTCATTACTAGACACAGATTAGTTGGTGCCATATTTCATTTTCTTTCTAATTTTGAGGGGAGAAAGGGACTAGACTGTTGCCTTAATCAATATTATTGTTGTTGTTCAACCATATAAGTTATGTTAAAGTTCCAATATTCTATAGCAACGATACAAATAATGAAAATATGAGATTATTGTCGCAATCACATAAGATAATACTTTTTCATATCCTTAAAAAGTACAAATATTGATAAGTGACTACTGTTATTGTTACGTAAGTGTCATATCGGTTATTATAGTAATTCACTATGATTTTTTTGCTGTGAACATTATTTTGCTAAAATTTATAACCCAATTGTATAGTTACTACGTGATTTGCACTCATAGTTACATAATTAATTATGAAAAATAATTATAAATTTTTTTTTTTATCATTTCTCGAATATTTGTATACCACACATTTGTGCACGTACGTTAGCACACATCCACCGACATTAATGCACAAGAAACACAGTATTTATGGCTTCCCACTATTTGGTTGAGTGCAATAATAGTTACTACTGCTGTTTTACTAGTACATAAAAATATGGAGTTTTCGTGCTACTACTTCAGAGGGGAGGGGTGATTAATTAGTTCGTCCCATATATAGTAGTATTTAATACTGTTTGGAGTGGTGGTTGTGTGATTTACACTTTTTATGCCTTCTTGTCTTTTGTGATGATGTTAAAGAGTAATTAATATTTGCTATAGTTGTTGTGTCTCGGCAACATCGGTCGATGTGAGAATACATCATCTATCCAAATTACTCAATCTTTTTCTGATTATCTATTAAAATTATGCCATTTTGTTTTTATAAAGAAAATTAGTAGTTTTACCAAATCCAAATTGGAAAAAAGTTATAGAAGCAAATGCCTCTGATATAGGATATGGAGAAATTCTTAAACAAATATGTCCTGCTACTAAACAAGAATTTTTTGTTAGATATTATTCAGAAAAATGGTCTCATAGTCAAAAGAATAAAGAAAATTCGTGGTTTTATTTATATAAAGAAAATTAGTGAAATGACGTTGTTTGAAATGAAACTATGTTGTTTCATTAATTTGGAGAGAAGAAATTAATTCTAATAGGTATTCAACAAGAAGGGAAAGAAGGAAAAGGACTTGCTATTTTTTCCATGTCTTTATCTTCTTGATTTGGTGGGCTTGTTCTTTTTGTTTCGTTTTGAAAACGGTTTTGGTTTCAACAGTAAATTTAATATATTTTAATTATATTTTATCATTTTCAATACAACTTTTTACTATTCAGCATCTACTTTTTACATTTTCAATACACTTTTTACATTATAAAACTATTTTTCAAAACTTGTTTTCAAAATCGTTTTCAAAACGCCCAAAAAGAATAGGCAAAGAAAGAAAAGTTTGTCTATGATGAAGTATTATATTTTTCTCTTTCTACTAAAATAGTTTTATTTTAAATATTAAAGCTATTACTATTTTAATGAGACATATACTCTTTTGTTATATAGTACAATAATAAAAATTAATTCTATGTTCCACTATGTATATGTAGGGTCATATATGATCCATATCATGAGGTTTGACAAATAATTTTACGTTGATTATTAACCTAAAATAATCCTCCTCGTTTTCTCTAGAATAAAAAAAAACCTTGAGCTAAACTTTGGAGATTAGAACATTTAAGAACAAAAACAAAAAATCAATTTTAACTTCAATGAAACTCTGGAATTAATTCTCTGCCACTCAATATATAGCCTAGCCTGCTCTTAGTTAGATACTTTAATTTATTTCTCAACCTACTTATCCATGTGTAAAAGGTAGCTCAGTACATAGAAACTCTACGTATTCGAGTCGAAGGAAAGATCGAGTCACTAAAATATGGAAACTGGAATATTTTTATAGGATGTTATTTTCACGGTTTGAACCCGTCACCTCGGCCTACTTACTACACATGTTGGACAAATAAATATCGGCATATATATTTCTATACATGAGTAATGATATATTCAGCAATAAATCATAGCAACTCTTTAATAGCAAACTCATGTGGCATTCATTCATTGGTTATATTTTTATCAATATCACATAATTGGCCAATGAATGCATGACACATGAGTTACTATAAAAAAGTTGATATAATTTGTTGTTGAGTCTATCATTACGCTAATAAACTAAAATCTAGGAGGCACCAAACATGTGTGAGCTTTAAAAGGCACATTTTGTCTGCGAATTGCATGTATATAATGCGACATGATTAATTAGATACATTTTCATATTTATTTCTTTAAATATTGGTTAGTTAATTCCATATCTTTTAACTTTAATTATACTAAAATTGGCACAAACTAAAATAACGTGAACTTAATTAATCAATTTTGATTGAATCTGAACTACAATTCACTACTTGTCAAAAATGTAGCTTAAAGATCACCCCCCCCCCCCCCCCCCCCCCCCCCAACACACACACACACACACAAAATAATGCATATATACACTAAAAAATCTAAGGATAAAATTGATAGGGACACATGTTCCGAATACCCCACCCTAAATTCTCTAAAAGGAGCTTAATTAATTTTCTTCTAATATTAAAAAGAATTAAAACTTGGAATATTTTCTAGATTTCCTTTTGGACATAATTTAAGATTAGCCTTGTATCAATATTTCTTGAGCAATCTTTGTTTAAGAGAATTAATGGAAACAGGAATATGTGTATCTCATTAGGTCGTTTTCAAAGGTTTCTTCTAATGTACCATATTTATTTCTTTTGCATGTCTTTTGACAACGACTACAATTAATTGGTGTTGGTGTAGTTTCATTTTCGCATGTAGTAATTGATTGACTTTGGTTTGAAATTTAATTAACTTGTGTGTTACTCACTCACTTTGGAACAAGCGTGAATCATCTAGAAATAGTCCCTAATGTCACAATATTTATGGAAGAAATCAGCCATCTCTTTAAATATTTCTTATATTTCAATTGTCGACTTTGTTAATTTCCAAATTTTGACGAGGGTGAAAAGCGGGGTACCGGGTGAGAAGGGCCGGTGGCGGCAGGTGTGGGGTCGGCTTGGGTTTGATGATGGTGAAGATAGAAGAGGAAGGTGGAGAGGGGTGGGGCGCAATCGTGTAGGGTTGTGAGGAAGAGCGAATGAAAGAGGGAGTGAGTTTGATAAAGTTTAATACTCCATACGTCTCATTCAAAGAGTTTATTTTGTATTATTAAAATATAAATTGTACTCTTTGAGTGGGATATAGAGAATATGATGTGTTGGTAGAAGTGTCGAACTGCTCAATAATTAGAAAACATTCACATATCAAAATTTACATGAAATAATAATCACTACATCAACTGAAGGCGTGATAGTCATTAATCACTCAATATTTTTTATTTTTTAAAAAGAAAGAAAATGCATACACAAACACCTTCAAAGTGTGTCATTTCCGATAATTTATTCCAAGAGTTACACTTAATTCAAGGAAATTTTCTTAGAATTTCTTCTTGTACCTTCTTGGGTAATGCACTTTTTGATATTGATTTCAAATATATATATATATATATATATATATAATTTCCCATATCTTTATTGCTAATATATCTCCATTGGTCCCTTCATATTTCAGTATACAAAATTCAAATGTGGAGGAATGGCTGTTGGACTAAGCTGGGTCCATGTTTTAGGGGATGCGTTCTCAGCTGCAGAGTTCATGAATGCTTTGGGGAAAATCTCATCAGCAAACGGGCCAGCCAGGCCCAATAACTTAGCCCAATTATTTCCAAAGGCCCAACCCACCCAAAGCCCAAAACTACTCTCCGAATATCCACTTTCAGTTAAACGGGTCGGCCCAGTTGAAGACAAATGGATAACTGTCAATAACTGTAACCTGGAGACATTTTCCTTCCATGTCACACCTGCCCAATTGACAAACGTTCAGTCAAAACTGAGCTCCACAAATGCCACCGAAATTGCCCCTTTTGAGTCCCTCTGTGCCGTGATTTGGAAAATCATAGCGAAAATTAGGCCAAGCTACGAGCCGAAAATCGTGACAATTTGCCAGAAGGATGCAGCAAAGAAGGAGTATGGAACTCTGAGCAACAGCCAAGTTGTGAGTGTGGTGAAAGGTGATTTTTCCATTGCAAAGGCCAGTCATGGTGAGCTAGCAGCAATGCTCAAGAGCAGGGCGACCGATGAGCGCAAAAAGATCGAGGATGCAATGGAAAGGGAACAAGGGCTGGCAGATTTCGTGGTGTACGGGGCCAACCTGACATTTGTGAACCTTGAAGAGGCCAGTTTTTATGGATTTGAGTATCAGGGTTATAAACCAGTTTCTGTGAACTGCATGATTGACGGAGTTGGTGACGCCGGGGCGGTTTTGGTGCTTCCGGGGCCTAGAAATGGAGCTAAGGAGAGCAATGGTGGGAGGATTGTGACTGTTATTTTGCCTGAGAATGAGGTTGTGGAGTTGAAATCAGAGCTCAAAAGGGAGTGGCTTGTTGAACTTGAATGAAAGCAGTTGCACTAAGCACTTGTTGACTATGGTTTGAAAATAAATTTCTAACTGCTTTATAATTAGTATGTTGCTTGGTATTTAGGTCTTCGATCTGCCCAAACGATATCTTTCATGTCTATTATCTCACCAGAAAATGTCGGACTCACATTTTACATCATGGGACTCACTTCCATATTGTGAGATAGTAGATAAGGGAGACTTAATTTGGGCAAAGAGAAGATCTTGTAGGGTTATTTGGATGCCAATGTAATAGTACTATTGTGGTTCTTGTGTGATTGTACAAAAGGAGAATGAAGTGTTGGAACAACAATATAAAACTATGTGTTGCTTGTAATATAAAACTAGTTGTTGGAACAACAATATAAGTAGTTATACTAGCCTAATATATAACTAATTATTGCTTTTTTTTCTTTTTCTTTTTTTCATTTCATTATGAGTAAAATTCCAAAAACCCTTGAGGTATGTTCAAATTATAAAATAAATATCTAGAATATTGGAAAGAATATGTACTTGCAGAAAACCTGAACTTACTAAAACAAAGTAGGATAGAACAAACATCAAATAGTTTGGAAGCTTGTAATAATGAACAATGTAATGAGGATGATGTAGAAGTTTTACTTTAGGCATTTTGTACGTATACTATTTTATAAGAATTGACTCTTTAATTTTTATGTATTGAATATATATTACTTGATTGGTATATAAAATACTTATATATATATATATATATATGCATGCAGGGGTTACATATTTTTTTTAGTAATTATTATTTTTATATAATAAAAAAAAAGTGTTACACCGGTTTTTAGTAATATTTGGTGTGAATTTTAAGGACATTTAAAATTTGGTACAATTTTAACGCTGATGTAAAGTTCAATGACTTTTAAAACTGGTTGTTCACCCAACCGATGTAAATATTTATGAAATTTTTTAATAATACAAAATTTTTAAATTATTGCAACACCGAATTTTTTTCTTCATTAACACCGTTTACGTAAATTGGTGTTAATCACCAAGTCATTTGTGCGGGTTGAAGGAAAGGCGATTTAAATTATCCGAAATCTTTAGCATCGCATATCATCGCGAGAATTCCTCAAAAGCCGGCGTCAAAAGGGGTAAAAAAGTGGTGTTAAATACCCGATCTGTGGTAACAATGGATCCTTGATAATAATTGATTTCAAAATGTGTAAATTTCGTTAATAGTGTTACCTTTTTTCTTTTTTTTTTTTTTGAGGGTTCGTTAATAGTGTTACCTAGATCTATAGCCTATGCTCTTTGCTCTTCAAGTATGCTACGACTTGGAGTATAATTTTTTTCTCGTCTTATGTTAACCTTACTTTCCAAAGTTATGGATGGTTATAGTAATACTAATATACTATTACTAAAAAAGCTTATTTTAGAGGAAAATAAAACAAACTAAGGGTGCGCTTGTCGCGGGAAAGGGAATGGGAATGGGAATGAGGGCATCTCATATTCGGGAATCGATAAATTTCTTATTAAAGGAATATTAGATTGTCTTTTAGATGATATAATAGTTGAAATGATTCGATTCCTACACTTACCAAGCATAGGAATTTCAATTCTAGGAATCAGACGTTCATTCCCTTCATTCTCATTCCCGCGCGCCAAGCACACCCTAAAGAAGAAGTTTGCTTAATGAGTGAAAGGCATGTCAACTAATGCGTTATGAGTTGTTTTTCAAAATATGTTTTTGAAATTTTTTTATAATGTAAACAGTGTATTGGAAATATAAAAAGGTACAGTTAATTGGTAAAAAATTATATTAAAAATGATGAAAAAAATTATTATAATATATTAAATTTATTATAAAAACTAAAAATAAAACAAAAATAACAATAAAAACAAACATGCCCTAAAAGAAAACAGATAAAATGATTACGTTAAGTAAAATAATTACATATTGACACTATTCCTCCATCTTATTATCATTTTGGTCCAAAATGTGAAGCAAAAGTATTAAGTTTTTCAATTATGGTTGAGATGTGGAAAGCATCAGTTAATTGTATGAGTCGAGATAATTCACAGGCTTTCTACTCAAATATGTGAACAAAAATAATTTGTGAGGTCATTTTCCACATAATTGGATTGGGGCATCCATATTAGTTTGTGGGTCTTGTTCGCATTTTTAGTCAAATTGTCCTACAAGAAAATGAAACTCAACCAATTTGATAATTCTCATCTCACCATATTTCCATCTCAAATTAAAATGGTTTCGAATATCTGACGCCACACGAAAACTCGATACGAATCTAACACGTTATAAGTGGATCCATTGATATAAAAACCAACTCAAAATTTCACCTCTTACGTATATAATTTTTGACAACTTTTAATATTCCTTTTATTATATTAGAAATGTTCACTTTGTGATTTTTTTTTTTTTTTCCTAATAGAAGAGTCAACTTTTAAATATTTTAGTCCTTCTACCCTCACTAATATAATCATGTGTGATCTACAACTAGCCCACATTTAATAAGTGAGGATACAAATAGAATAAAGAGTGTCAAATTAACTATTTTAAGTGTTGTACCTTGATATTCATAATAAATTGTACATTAGTCAAAGTAGACTTTTCTAATCAAACGGATGGAGCATTACAATATCAAAATCCGCAATGAACCTAATACATTATGAGCAATCTCCCAATTTAGACACGTCCAAACTGCCATTTTGGTCGTTAGTTTATGTCTTGTTTTCAACTTATCCATCAACTTTTGTTTCCAAAGGACAATGAGGTTACACTGCAATTTGCAAAGAAGCTATAGTCAAAATTGTAGTTTAGCTCTAGACACCAGGGATCCAAACAAGAGCCACAGTTACCCACACATGCTGGCAGCATTTTTTAAACAGCCAATTTTTTTGGCTAATATGCTAGGGTGGTTGTTTTATATTTCCTAAGGTCAATTATATTTACCTTATCTAAAATTTGGTAAAACTATCTATATCGTGTCCTCTTGAATTTTACAAATTGTTTTCTAAGCTTCTAATAATTTATTTAATTACTCTAGATCTAAAATGTATTTTATATGAGCCCGCTTAGCTCAGAGGTTAGAGCATCACATTTGTAATGCGATGGTCATCGGTTTAGTTCCGATAGCTCGAATAAAGTTGAGCCCAAAGATCCTGATTCAAGAAAAATTTGTGAAAATATTTACTACTGCCTTTCGATATTTATATCCATTTTTGTGAGTAACCTGTGGGGGATCCAAGGGGGTGGGGGTAGTCCCCGGACCCCTCCTACATTTTCTTCCACTCTTATTAGCACTATATATTTAACTGACAAAAAACAATGTATGTATTTAACCGTAAATAAATATATATTATTTATATGTTGGACTCCTCAGGAGCCTTCTAATTTTATTTTTATTTTTTCTGATTCCGCCACTGCTAGTAACATAAACCGATTGGTAATTTGATAAGAGAAGTATAATAGTATTAGAAGCATTCAAAATATCAAGGGGTATCAGTAAATTTTTTTAAACCCCAAGAGAGTTAAATTTAATTAACTAATCCTATTTTCTATCTTAGTTTTAAATTTGTAAATAATTCTTGTTATAGTTTTAATACAACACATTTATTAAATAGCCAACCTTCTGGCATTTTTATAGTTTCAAGCAAAATCAAAACAAATATGTAAAGTTGTAAACAAAAAAGATGTTCGTGGATGATCTTAACAATTTTTTAATGGCAAGGGGCAGCCTCTCGTAACAAACTAAGGGCTTGTTTATTACCATGTTTTAAGAGATGTTTTGGAAAATATATTTTTGAAAATAAGTTTTCATAAACATGTAAACAAACAAGAGTTTAAAATTGGAAAAATTGTAAAAGTAATTCATGATCTTTACTTCTGTTTCAAATGTAGTCCAAATCTTTAGTAAGTATCAAATGTAGTCCACAATGTATCCGTTTTGTTTCAATTTTAGTCCAAATGACGGTAATTTGACCAAATTAACTGTCAACGAGTTTGACCGTTAATCAAAAGCGGTTTTGACCTCCTAAAACCACCCCCAAAGATTGTTGACTACATTTGAAACATGGGTAAAGATTGTGGACTACTATTGATTTTTTTTCGAAATTGTTGGTGGGAAATTTTTTAAATTATGAGAATGAGAATTTAGGAAATGAGAAATTGTTAAAATTAAATAGGTTCTTGTTTTCGCTAATTTTCCATTTTCAAACTTATGACATTATTTTATTTTTCTACCTTTTATGTTTCAATTTTTCTCTATTCATCCCTGTAATTTGTACTTTTTTTTTAATCTTTGTCATTCTTTCTCTCTCTCTCTCTCTCTCTCTCTCTACTCTCATTTATTTCTTTATTTTTCTAACTAACTCTTATTTTCTGTTTTTTTTAAACATTCTTTCACCTTAATTTCTGTGATACCCCAGATTCACTACCTCGCATACAAGGGGTAGCTTCACCGGATTCCTACCTGGTTTACACCAGGACTCAAAACATGCTTATCATAAAAATTTATATTCTTTATTAATATATAAAATTTAAAACTTACACAGCCCTACAATATTCTTTAAAACTTATATTTTTACTATTCACAGCAGTGCAATCAGTTTACTAGATTCGGGACTTTTGAAATAAAATAATTTTATGATTTTATAAAATTTTCTAAAGAAAATATTTCTCAACTAAAATTCTTTTTATAAAAATACTCTTATAAGTTTATTAAATGTTCGTGAAATATTTTAAAATATTCTGATATACTTATTATGAATGTTAGGGTACAACAACTAAAATAACTAATTTGACACTATTTATTCCACACATATACTTACTTATTAAGTATGAGATAATTATGGACCACACATTATTATATTAGTAATGGTATAAGGAGTAAAAAAATTTAAACGTTGATTATTCTATTGGAACAAGAAATATTTTTTAAAATGAACTCTTCTGATATAACAGAGAGAGTATTTAATTTTTAAAAATACAAATTTGAGATGAATATAATACAATTGTAACATAATTTTGTGTGACTTGGGAAGTAAAAGGAATCAAATTTGTCAATATCTTCAAAGGTAAGATAAATGTGTTATTCTTAAATAATATGGAAAAAAAAAATCAATAGTAGTCCACAATCTTACCCATGTTTCAAATATAATCCACAATCTTTGGTGGTGGTTTTAGAAGGTCAAAACTGCTTTTGATTGACGGTCAAACTCGTTGACCGTTAATTTGGTCCAATTTCCGTCTTTTGGACTAAAATTGAAACAAAACGGATACATTGTTGACTACATTTGATACTTACTAAAGATTGTGGATTTGAAACAGGGGTAAATATTGTTGACTACTTTTGCAATTTTTCCGTTTAAAATTGGTTTTCAAAAAATAATTGTAGTTTGTGTGGAAGCATTTTTGAAGCCATGTTTTGAGAGTAAAATTGTGGACCCCATGGCTAAAATGTGTTTTGTATGAATTTTGAGTTTTGGCACCTACTCTCAAAACATGTTTTTAGTAAGAAAATGTAAACCCCACACTCAAAATATGTTTGGAGTGTGTTTTACAAACACATTAAAACCTGTTTTCAAAACCCAGTTTTAAAAAACAATTTTTAGATTGATACCGAACAAGGTTTGAGTTTTGAAATGGTTTTTGAAACCCAAAATTGGCAAAATCAATGCTGATAAACAGAACTGCAATCAAAGTAAAATGTAATCCAAAAAATAAAAATAAAAAATAGATATAATCAAAAAGAGTAAATTACATTTACCTCCTCCAAGTTGTCTAAATTACCAAGTAGCCCCCAATGTTTGTAAATACTACGAAATACCCCTTTAATATGACGAGGATACAAGACCCCTCGAAACGGGACTCAAATAGAAAAACATTGACAGCTATCGTAATAGCATATGGTTAGACCAATATAACTTTAATAAGAATAATAAAAAATACATAGACAAAACTACTCTTACCAACCAGATCCCAATTTACAATAAAGTATGAGTGAATAACTGTAGTACAATTTAGTTTTTTTTTTTCTACATATGTTTATCTTTCTTCTCAAGGTTGTATGGGTCTAACAAGTTACTACTTTGACAATCATTAACACTTTTCGTTTTAATCCTGTTTCGAGAGGTGAGATTATTCTATTCTCATAATACTCAGGAGTATTTCGTAAATTGTTTATTCGAAAGCGCTTGATAATTTTGACAAACCTCTAAGTACGAAAATATAATTTACTCAATTAAAAGGTATCCAGTGGCGGATCTGGGGTGGTCCCAGAAGCCCTTCAAACCCCTCCTCCACCCTTATTACCCATGTATTTTTACCCATTAATTTTTTTTATTGATATAGTGTATTTAAATGTTAAAATTATTTTTATTCATATATTAAACCCCTCAAAAAATTTTAAAATGCTTTTTCTGGATCCACCATTAAATGTATCACAATATTAACCAATATCTTATTAAGGAACGAGTTAATGCCACAACAGTTTGTGGCGCATAGCAGGAGTACAAGTTGACCCGTCTCTCAAATATAATAATGCATTAAATAAAAGCCAACCTCTTATTATTGTGTTTGATGTTTTTCTTTTCTTTCTTCTTTCTGTTTTTTTACAGGCCAGAATATCTATGTGGAATATGGACGATCCATATTCCATGGTCATAAATCATGGACAGGGACTTGGTTGGTGACTATGGATCCAAGAAATTGTTTCAGAAATTATCTGAATAGACCAATTCAAGTAAAGGTTCATCTTCATCCTCCCCGAATCTTCTCAACTTGATGTGACGTCTACAATAACATTGATGATTTGCAGCTGTGTTATAATCTGAAATTAAAGCCCCTGGAGCTTCTGCCCAATGCTACACGGCATCAACAGTGCTCAAGAGGAGAGGGTATCTGGAATGGCGATTTCGGGATGCATATGAATTGACGGGTCATTTTTATTGCGTCTAATACGTACCGTGTTAGCAATTATCACCACTCTATCTAAAGAGTAACAATTCGAATTGTAAATGAATTGATAGATTACCTTTTTAATGTATCAAGTTCGTGTTGTGTCAAATAATATCTGAACGTTTTTCTAACCCCTAACACAGACACAAACAACATGACAAACATACCTCACTAAACAGAAGTAAACAAACCTATCTTAAGCATAATCGCAGATGCCAGAAATGATCAAACCAGCCACCATTTGCCCCAGCTAGCCAAATACTTGAGAATACAGATCAAAGTGATACCATAGCTTCTAATGAGATTTGCAACCAATGTTAGCAGAAAAAGTAGTTCAATGGGAGTCATGGGACATTAACAAACAGAAATCAAACGAAAGACATAACAAAGAACGGCCAAGAAACGAAAAAATTAGGACAAACGAGCAAAACAAGTGCTATTATGCCAGTTAACTGGAAATTCTCAACTCTTGTTCTTATTTACAGATGACAATAACAAAGCAAATACTATTTACTATGGGGTGCATAACCTCGGCCTGGCGTGTCTGGGTCATATTTAACAATGCACAACTAAGCTTGGTGACAGTATTCTTCCGTCACCGAAATGCACCCGTAAACTAAACTAGCCCTATAATCTATTCAAGAAGCAGGAAAACTATACATTACTAGAACAAGAGCGAAAAAGACCTGATATGGGCTAGGAAGACGACTGATTCTGTTGCCTGCGCATTCGGGCACCCCAAGACATGTTACCGGAATCTTTGTGATGGCTTCTTCTTTTCAACTCAGAAACTTGACTCTGCCACTGGCTCTTCCACTCGCCCTTGTCTTCCATTTCCTGTTTCCATATATCAAACACAAATTAGATCAAGAACATCAAGCATCTATAGTTGGAGCTCTAACTAGATTGTAAGACGTAGGCATCATACCATGTTAGAAATGTTAAACATAAATATTCAAAAGAAAAGAAGACGGTCTAATCAAGTTAGATTACAAGTTCACACTACTCCACCCGTCCCATATAAAAGAGTCTCGTTTCGAGTTGTACCTAGTGACCTAGAAACAGTTTGTATAGCTGAACTCTTTCAATTGGACGGGGGGATTAAAAAATATAGCTAATAGTTCATATGAATTAGAGGTGCCTCAGATACCAAGAGAGTATGTACCCTCAAGATCCAATGGATCCTTTCTCACTTTTGGCCACATGATTTGCAAATATCTTTCAAACCCTCAAACTTTGCTATACACCTTGTAATCAGCACCCAAGCATAAGAATTAGGCATATCAAACAGCACTAAATGTTCCGAATTTCGATCTCAAAGCCTAAAACCTGGCCTAGTTGAAAACTCCAGAATAGAAATTCTAGGCACATGATTGAGCACTCAATAAGAATATCCAGCCATAAGAATCAAGATCCCCATATATCTTTCATACTTAGCATCCACTCAAAGTATAAAAGCTAGATTTATAAGATCACAGAGGAATATTTTCTAACTCAAAGATATCAAAGTGCTCAATATAATATTCTCATATCATTTCCAGAGGGCTCTAGTGAGACACATGCACTTCTGGGTACAAAAATCTGATACTAATTAACATATAATATAGTCAATTAAGAACAATCAAATTAGTACAATAATCCATCTAACTCCAAACCACCCGAAACTGAAAATCTCAAACCAAAGCCTAACCCCCAAATTCAGGGCCGAAACAATTTTGAAAGAAAACAACAAGAAAATTGAAGATTGAAAGACCAACCTTAGAAACTAGCAAAAATAAATTCTAAATAAAACGAAGAGAAAGAGACACCAAATAAGCCTTCAAGAAAAAAGGACCGAAAACAAACCTCATCATAATTCTGGTACCGTCTGCGAGCAAAGTGGAGGCCCTTAGCCATATCTCTATCATAAAGGGCCCTCCGATTAGGATCCGACAAGATCTCATAAGCCTCCTGCAACCGAATAAACCTCTGGGTATACTCCTCCACCCGGTCCGGCGGAGACACATCCGGGTGGTACTTCCTAGCCAGCTGTTTATAAGCTTGCTTAATCTCTAACTGCGAACCCGTCTTGGGTATGCCCAGAAGATCATAGAAACAACTCGTATCCGCCACAGCCACAGCATCCTGGACAGCGGCTCTGGTGTAAACCGCCCCATACCCAGACCCAACCCGAAGACCGACCCGGATCTTCCGAGCTTGCTGAGTAGTGGGATTCACAGGAAATGAGACTTTAGGAATTGGGTCGGACCGGTATTGTGAAGATATGGAGGGAATTGTGGTGAGGAACGGCTCAGCTTTTGAGGTCAAACAGCCATAGCTATAGCGGCAACACATTTCTTCCTTCTTTTTTCAATCCTTTTGCTTGGAGAATTGTGAAAGTTGCTTGAATTTGACAGAGAAAAGCTTCTAAATTCTAAGAATGTTTCTGAGAAAGATTGCGTTTTGGTTGATTATATATAGTGGCGTGGGAAGGAGTGGAGGGTGACGTTGCATAGGATTGAAGTTTTTTGAGAAATGAGTAGTTTTTTGAGGACTTGGGGGGCCGCTGTTGCTCTCAATTCTTTGAAAGAGTTTCGTACCCTTTTTTTTTTTTCCTCACTTTCTTTTTTACTTTTTTTTTTAAGTTTTAATTAGGTAGGATAAAAATATTCTGCCGCATAAAGATTAACATTAATAAACAAAACAAAATAATAAGGAACGCACAAATTTTAACGTGATTCAATTTCAACAAACTTACATCAATAATGAATGATGTGATCTGTCATGAGAATTATATTTGACAGTTTTTGTATATCTAATAATTTTTTTGCCATAGCCACCTTTTTATTTCGCTTTGTCATCTATTAAAATAATAAATTTTGAAAAAACAGTCACGTTTATCATTCTACATATTCATTTAGATTTTTACCAGGGTGTTTGTAACAGGATAGTTAGAAGACATTAAATATGAGATTGTCAAATACTCCTTCAGTTTCATTTGTGCCATTAAAAGGTTCGATTTAATCTTTTTTTTTCCTTTAATTTACTTTTTATACCCTACTTAATATAGTTTTTGTGTAGCTCATAATCAAATCATATTTAGAAAATAATTACATGAATAGAATAATAGTAATAAATTATTTATTTTAAATGTTATACTTTGAAACTCATAAAAAATTGTACATATTTAAAATTAAACTTTTCTAATAAAACGGGTGGTATAGTTATTTGCTGGCATATAGTCATTTTCATAAAAAATTTCAAAGTTTAAATTAAATATATTATTTGTTACAAATTTGAAAAATAATAGATGGACTCTTATTGCGATGAAATATGTTACCTTATTTAAAACATAAACAATGATACACATATCAATAATTACCATAACCTTTTAATAACAAGTGATGTGGTATGCATAATAATGTAATATTAATATTTATTATATAAAAATATAGCCAATATATACGTGTCACATCATTTTCTATTAAAAAATTGTGATAAACTAATTAAAATATATAATATTATTTATAAAAAGTTATATATGAGGTTTTGTGAGGAAACTAAATATGTTTTCCGAAAGGAGGGATCAACTCCAAAAGAAGTTGGTTACCTCAAGAGAACTTTTAAGCCCTCGTTCGGGTGTAGACGTGTAGGTTCTGCCTTCGAAATTTAAAGCTTATGTTTTTAGGGTGTTACCAATCGACTTAAGTCGTTATTTATGATTGTTATAATACCGAGAGCTTAATGATTGATTATATATATACTAGATGTGAGAACCGTGCATTTGCACGGTAAATGCCCAATAACATTATTACCTGATAATATAAAAATAATTATAATTATAAATAGTAATCAATTTGTTATACATATAGAGTTAAGAAATATATGTTAAATGTAATATAAATATTTGACACTTTTTCTCAAATTTAGAATTGGCGCTCCTACTCTATTCTCTTCCTTTTTCCTCGCATTTTCACCTTGACTCTAGTCAACTTCTTCAATATTCTTCTAAAAATTAATAAAGTTTGCAGGATTACGATGCGCATTTTAAGTAGACGCCGACGGCATGAGAAGCTCCATTATCATATGAGGTGCACTTGGAGACATATTTTGTCGTTTTGAATAGGGAAATCTTGCTTTTCATTAGAGTACGTAGAACATGCATAAACTTGCAAATTTGAAGAAGAGACTGAGAAAAAATAAAGAAAAAAAATACATTTTAAAATTTCTCTAAACACAAAAATGTTCTAAATTAATGTATATATATTACGAAAAATTGCTCCATTAACGTGAATTAGACATACACATAAGGATTCTAAACAATAAAAAAGTTGCTTTTTTTTTATATTGGATTCGATGTACATCGATTGTAAAGTGTCTATTCATCGTCTTTTGTGTGAATTACTAAGAGTTTTTATATAATTCATTATTTACTAATGGTTTATTAAATAAAGAAAGTTGATGTGAACAAATGAAATAATCATAATATAATTAATAGTCTTTAAAGATATTTGAAACTTACAATATAGCAAAAGTCACAAAATTAAAATGAGATTAGTTAAGGACAATGATAAATAGTATAGAAAATTTTTGAAATTAACTAATAATAGTATTTTATTCATCTTTACATAAATACAAGCATGCATCACATACAAAGTTATTTATTTATAATAATATATTTATTAGTAAAAAAAAACTTATTTATCATGATAAATGTTTCGTATTTTACAAATATGCCTAACTAAAGTTTTATATTAAGTTATATACATATAGGTAAAATGGGAAATATATATATGTACGGATTATTTAAGTAGATTGATATATAATATATAAGCTGTAAATATATACACACATACGTTTATATATATATATATATATATATATACTAGATGGAGCATGCCGTGCAATGCCCGGCATTTGCCCAATAAATTATTAGGTTATAATGAAACAAAAAATATTTTTAGTCTCTATTTTTCTTGATACAGCTTTAAGTTTAAAAACATTTGCCCTATAATGCTATCACTGTACTTTGAATAACATTACCACATGAATTTTCAAGAAGTGCTACAGAGTCAAATTTTTTATAGGCTAGCATGGTTTCAATTAAATTATTAAAAAAGACATGAGAAAATATGATCGTAGTAGCCAAGCAAGCTGCAACAATATTAAAAACAAGATTGAATTATAGGTAAAGTTTGTAGTCACACTCTTAACATAGTTTCCAAAATAATATGTATAACTTTAGGCCTCCTAATTTAAAATTTAAGCGTTCAGATGAAAAACCTAATTAAGATTTACGATTTGAGTAGAAACAAGAATTTGACTCGCGCAAATACAGAATCCACAAACCTGAAATTTGCAAAGAAAAGAGTAGTGTGAGTTTCAAAAATAAAACCTTGTTAATAAAATGGAAAAAAACCTCAAAAATAAAAATGCAGCATCTGCACATATGATATATCCATCGCAAAAAATATTTTTTAATCATGCATGTGAACAGAAAAGACATGAGTATGCTAAAATCTACAAGTATGATAGAATGATCCAGCTTCCCCCAAAATATATAACAATTGAGATTGACCCTTCATTTTTGGAAGATGAATGATCATCACGATTTTTTAGTTTAAAGAAAGTTAGTAAATGAAATTTTCTTTTATAAGAAATATGATGAAGAAATTTCAGTTTTAGTGGGGAAGACGAAAAACCTCAAGAAATAATTAGACTTAAAAAATATACTGAGAAGTGAAGGAGACTGAAGAACTGAAAAGTTATATTATATGTTAAGGACATGAAAAAAAGTACCCCAGAAAATGAAAAGGCTAAATAAATTACATTGGGTAAAATTAGTCATTACTGGTATGTATTATTCCTTATTGCTTAAGTTAGCAATCACTATCACTGAATAACTGAAGGAATTAAGGGAGTCTTAGTTAATTTTTACTTCAAACTATGGTCATTTCTTTTGGTTTTAGTTTTGATTTCAACACTAAATTTAACATATTATAACCGTCTTTTATCATTTTCAATATAACTTTTTACTATTCAGCCGTGTCTTTTTATATTTTCAATACATTTTTTACATTATAAAACTACTTTTCAAAAATATGTTTTCAAACTTATCAAAAAGAACTTGCCCTATATCATAGGTTAAGATATGTGGTAGCCAAGTAACAAATTAAATTAAATTGTAGGCTTATGTGACATCCAATTAGTAGATTGAATTATATTCTAGATTTATGTGGCATCCAAATAGTAGATTAAATTAAATTCTAAGCTTATGTGGCATCCAAGTGGCAAGTTGAGATTAAATTTATGTTATTTTATATTATATAGGGTAAGATATATTATTTTCCAGGCTTGATAATGCATTAATAGAACAGTCATCTCATTTGATTTGGAAAAATTATAAAACAATCTCTACCGATTGAGAAAAATGAACACATACTTCTAAAACCATTTTATTTTGGACAAAAAATTTGAAGATTTTAGAGGTGTTTGTAATTTATGAAATTTGCATGACGAGTTTATTAGTTTTGTAAAATGTCAGGAATAAATGTAATTTTAGAGGTGTTTGTAATTTATGAAATTTGCATGACGAGTTTATTAGTTTTGTAAAATTTCAGGAATAAATGTAATTTTTTTTATAAAAAATTGTATTTGGGCGATGGGTCCCTGTCATTTGAGGGTTGCACACACCGAAGTAAGGGGACCAGGGGGCCAACTTGGCTGTAAGCAGTTGCGGCGGACAAGTGGACGGGACACCTCATCTGTGCCTATCTCGAAGTTGAAAAGTAATTTGGCATTTTCGTAATTTAAAAAATTGCATTTTAAATTTCAGAAGATAGAAGAACATGCTTTTGTTTTGTGGATGCTTTTTTTTTTTTTTTTTCAGAGTTTTTGAATTTTGGTAGTTTGAGATTCATAATAAAACATGATTTTAAAGATGAATTCTTGATCGCGAAAAATTTCAGACAATATGAGATATGTTTTCCTTACCTATAAATAACTAACACAAAAATGGGGAAGTATTATGTGGAACGGGTTTATATACGTGAGTCGTGACTAATATGCGATGCTCGTTTTAATTTTTCACCTTTTATTTTTTTTTAATAACTATATTTTTCAAGTATCACTTATTGGTTAAAATATAACAGTTTTAAATTTTGACAAGCATTATTTGTGTTGATTTGTATAACAAAGATATTATTTTACGGGTATGGCTTTTTGTTTTAAAAGTAACACAGATAAACTTGACAAGTATCACATGTGTAATGTACGGATATCACTTTTAGTTCAATAATGAGAAAATTTGTGTAAGGGGCAGTGGAGTTTTTAAAATTATAAAGAAATATGTAAAAAAAATTATAATTTTTAAAAAGGAAAATCAATTATTAAATAAAATTAATAATGAAAAAATATTGTTATTGAAATTAACTCCCTTCAAAGATTTTAAGGGGAAAGTATAATGGTACTATACAAGGGACTCTCATGTCTCACCATCTAACGGTCCGGCATGTGATACTCGATACGCGTATTTTTCTACCTAATATTTCAATATAATTGTGATACATTTGCATCTAAACTTGATATGCGATATTTTAACAGCTAAACGCATAACTGTGATACATCAGCAGACAGATTTAATACATTAGAAGTTAAACTCAATACATAATATCATAGGTTAAAGTATATGCACTATTTATCCGCTAAATTCATAATCACTATAAACCAGCAGTTAAACTCGATACACGATACTTCAACAGTCAAACCCTTAGACTGCGATACATCAACTGTTAAACCCATAGTCTCAATCCCTAAGTTTTGTATGATGATCAAACAAATATGAGAATGAACTTTAATGAGTTTTGAAAAAGAATGCAGAAAGTAGACATATTCGACGCCAAGTCTCGATGGGCTCTCGAACTCGAAGGTAAGCCCAAGAAGCTTCAAACCCCAGCCTCAACAGGCTGGCAAAGTCGAGCCCACCTCGAAGTCGAAGTCTCGACATGCAAGCGACAACCTTTTAGCTTTCGGGTTTGGAATTCACTCAAAATTCCATAAAACCAAAAAAGTGTCGAAACTGAGTGTCAACTGGTCTTCGAAGTCGAAGCCTGCCCAAAAAGCTTTGAGTTCAGCCAAGACGACAGGCAGTCGACATCCTTTCAGCTCTCGGGTTTGGAATTAACTCAAAATTCCAGAAAACAATTGAAGTGTCGACACCGAGAGTGGACAGGTCCTCGACATCGAAGCTCGCCCAAAAGCATCGACTTCAACAGTATCGAAGGGTCTCGACATTGAACATAATGAAACCAGAGAATACACCAAACTTCATTTATTACACTACACGCCAAATCAAGTAGCCGTTGAAGCCAAAAATTCGAAATCTGTGAAGCCTCGAAGTCGAAGTCTCAACGTCGAACCTCGGTCTCAAACCATCACTTTCAGCATCAATTTTATAGCCATTGGTAAGAAAGAGAAGGGGTCATATAAGTATCTCAAGTCTTCCATTTCAAAGTGAAGAATGCCAATTTGAGTTCAGCTGTCATCTACAACATTCCAACTTATTTCAAGTGAAAAATTCAAACATTGCATTCTTCTAAAAGAGATTTGTCATAGTCCACCTGTACTTTCAATCTTCATCTTTTAGCACTCATTTGTTTAGTGCAAATCTTTCTTTGTAAACCTTGTTTAAGTCCTAACCTAGTGTTTGGTTTATGCACATTGTGAAAGTCCTAATCTCTTGTTGAAGAGATAGGCAAGGAGTAAGGGGGAGATTGAAGAGAATGAGAAGAGTAGTTAAAGTCCTAAGTCTAGAGTTAGATTAGGCATTTTTGTGAAGTCCTAAGTCTAGAGTAAGATTAAGCATTTGATATGAAGACCTAAGTTAGAGCTAAGTTGGGCAATTCTGAAGAGTCCTAAATTCTACAGTTAAAAGTTTGGCATTTGTAAATGTTTGAATTACACCTTTAAGTGATTCATTTGAGAGGGTTAAAAAATCCCAAGTTGTAGAACTTGGGAAGTGGATTAGGATTCAAGAGTAATTCGAACCACTCTAAATCGTTTGTGTTTTGTCTTCCTTTTACTTTGCTCAAAATATTTCAAAACACTTTTCACACACAACATTTTGGTTCAAAGAATTTGAAAAAGGGATTTTTCAAAATTGTTCAAAAGAAAATTTTAATTTACCAACAACCTAATTCACCCCCTCCCCCTCTTGAGTTGCTAATTGGGATTTCATCAGTATTTAAACTTACACGATACATCAAATGCTAAAGTTGAAATTCGATACTTTAGCCGTTGAAGTTGATATATCATAGGGTAAATTCGATGCACAAATACTTCAACAGCTAAATACAATACGCGTATTTTCATAACGTAACTGTGATATTTTAGAGGTCAAACTCGATATATGCTACTGCATTGGGACGCATTGGAATAAGTATAAAATTTCATAAAATACTTGCACAATTAATAGTAGTTAATTAGGCTGTCAAGTCTTGGTGACGCAATGGGATTTTTGTTATTCAGAAAAAGAAATATTTAATAGGATTTGATAAGATTCCTGCTAATTAATAGTTAGTTGTGAGTGGGATTTGATATGCTAATTTTAAACATCAAATGGAAACAAAACACTGAAATGGATAAATGTAATCTATTCACATGCCAAATTTCACTAATAGAATATACATTAGTACTTTTTTTTAATAAAAAAAAAAAAAGAAGAAAGAAAGAACTTTTTGGCCTACATGTAGGGATGTGTAAACTTGTCTTCAGCTCTCTCCTGTCACACTAATAGTGATTGATTATTATTTTAACTTCCTTGACCTTCTGGGGTTAATTACAAAGAATCTTTGTGGTTTTTACAATTTACCAATAATTTTCTTGTCGTAAAAAAAAAAAAGTTACAACTGACTCCAGGGTGATTATAAAATGTTGTCAAAAAAAAAAAAACCCTTGTATTTTGAAAGCTACTGAAAATTTTCCATGTGATTTTGGAAAATTATAAGGAATCTCCTTCTAATTTTTAACAATAATTTGAACAATACTTTCACAAAATCCAGGGACTTGAAAATGGTTTGTGATTCCCTTGCTGTGATACTTTTATATACTCCCTCGGCTCTCATTAGAAGGGTCCACTTTTATTAATGTACAACTTATTATGGGTGTGTACAACACTTAAAATAGTTAATTTGACACCATTTACCATTCATATCCTTATTTTTTATGTATAGACTAATTATGCACCACGCATAATTATATTATGAAGGGTACGATGAGTAAAAAAAAAAAAATTGAAAGTAGACTCTTATGTTGGAATAAAAAATATTTCTCAAAATTAACCATTCTAATGAAACGGAGGGAGTAACACTCTTTATTATACAGAGTACGTTTTAATAACTAATTATAAATATTGTTTCTTTCTATTAATACTAATTTGCATTCTACCTAATTTTAGTACAGAGATTTCTTTCTTTTCTTTTTTTCATTGATCATATATTTTAATATAATTTTATAATATTTTTAAAATTTTTTTTCATAACAGAATTTTAATTAAATATACCCTAAGCAAAACAAAATTTATTATGATAAAAATAAGTATTAATAATAAAAAATATGAAGGTAAAACCAATATTTATAATTAATCATTAAAATGTGTAAAATGAGTGTTGCGCAAAAGTGGCGCATTGATTATGCAAAGTGAGTGCAGAAGTCACGAGTAATAGACACGAGTCCCTTACTAACCGTTGGTTTCTTACATATCGCAAGTTCGAAACCCACATTCAGAATGAGAAAATGTAATAGGGTGGGATTCAGTGAGTTCCAAATTATTATAATAAAAAAAGAAAAAGAAAAAGAAAAAGAAAAAGAAAAAGAAAAGTCCCTTACTGCCTTGTTTTGATGTAGTACTATGTCTCATATGCGAGAAGAAAATTGTCAATAATGAAACGCCAGGGAGTTTATTGGCCACCACTTTAGAAGCTAACTTATGGCCACCACTTTAGAAGCTAACTTATGGCTCTCACTGTCACTGGTATAAGCTGCATTTCCATCTTGCATTACTGTATCAAGGTAAGACTTATTATGTATTCTTTAGTTTTTTGTCGGCTTTGCCTAATTTAATTATCAGATCACTCTTGAAGGAGTATCCGTTATCTTGAATATAGTTTAAATTTTCTTTTATTTTTAATTTTTCAGTTTGTTTTGTTCATCAAGTGATACTTGAAAATAATATTACTGATGCTTGTGAATAGTATCACTCATTATGCTCACAAGGATTTTTTTCCCCAAATATTTATTTTGGACACATATAAATACAAAAATAATCAAAAAAAAAAAAATCCCAAAATATAAAAAATGAAGTTGGGAAATTCGTTTTCATCTGAAAACGAATACCCCAACTTCGTTTTCTTCAAAACTAACAAAAAAAAAAAAAAAAAAAAATCTTCAAGGAAAACAAATGCATGGAATTCGTTTTCAAGAAAACGAATTCCATGCATTCGTTTTCTTCGTTTTTGTTTTTTAGTAATTTCATTAATAAACAAATTCCATAATTAATTTTTTCCTTTTTTATTTTTTATTAATTTCATTAAGAAACGAATTTCACTAAAATTATTTTTAAAATAAATAAAAATAATTATATTTAAACGAATTTTAAAAAATTAAATAATTATTTTCATTGAAAACGGTTCACCAACATGTTTATAAGTTTTTATTCATTTTTAAAAAATAAATATTATTTAATGAAAAACAAATTTTAAGGTTTTCGAAACGAACCCCCGTAAATCGTTTTTGAGTTGTTATATAAAAAAAAAGTCAAAACATAATTATATAACTGAAATTTTAATTTGTAATTCAATAAAATTTTAGAAGAAGTAATTTACGCTATTTTTTTGAAATACATAAAATCTCCGTATAAATGAATTTGGGGAATTTATTTATCTTTGAAAATTTAGTCACGCATTTATGTTTTAAAAATAATTAATTCTGTTAAAAACAAAACTCACAAATTCGTTTATCTCAAAAAGAAATAACATTAGACCGATATTGATGTTTCCATTTTTAATTGTTTTTAGTTTAAATGAGCTTGCATAGGGAATATTAGTGGGATTAGGCAGACGCGATAATATAGAAAATGGAGAGAATAAAAAAGACAAAGGTAATTGACCACCATTTCAAAAAAATGCCGTAAATTACTTCCTCTAAAATTTTATTAAATTACAAATTAAAATTTCAGTTATATAATTATATTTTGTCTTTTTTTCATAACAACTCAAAAATAAATTACGGGGGTTCTTTTGAATTAATGAAATTAATAAATAAAAAAAGGAAAAAATTAATTTGAAATTAATATAAAAAAAAGAAGGAAGAAACGAATTCATGGAATTCGTTTTCTTGAAGATTTTTTTTTTTTTTTTGTTATTCTTGAAGAAAACGAAGTTGGGAAATTCGTTTTCAATGAAAACGTTCGTTTTCAATGAAAACGAATCTCCCAACTTCGTTTTTTATACTTTGGGAATGAAAAAAAAAATTTGTCTATTTTGGTAAATTTTGACCCCAATATAAATATTGGGGAAAAAAACCCTGCTCACAAGTATCAATTTTTCTTTTTACAAAATAATACATGAAAAAATGTATTATTAATACTCGTGAACAATATTACTGGTACTGTTCACAAATTATGTTTGTTTGTGTATCAATTTTAAAGTTAAAAAAAAAAAAAAATCAACGTACTATTTACATTGAACAGGACATTGCATAAATAAATTGACATTGCTCAAAAGGTGAGAAACCAAATCCAAAACAGAAAATAAAGGTACAATTTTCATTATTTGCCAAAAGTAGTACTATAAATGTGTCGCACACCATGCCCCGGATAGAGCTACAAATAGGTTTTTGAGCCCCCACCAGTGCCACCACCACCACCCGTCAATATGATGTTTACTAATCATCCTCATTTTGATTTTGACGTGGACATCCCTAATCAATCTGAATGTGATTTTTAATTTCTGTTAATTGCATTTACCTCCCTGATATTTGAGAAAATTATTAATATCTCTCAGTTCTTTTAAGAGTGAATGGCCAAATATATCACTATATTTTGCCTTAGTTTACATTTATATTATCATTTTTTTTAGCCCAAAACATCACTATACTTTCAAAAATATATCATTTATATCATCGAGGCTAACAGAACCGTTTGCTCAAATGGCAACAATGACATATGCCTCTCATATGTTACTTTTGAGAGATAATTTAGTCTTTTTATCTTAATTTTCCCTCCGATACTGTATTTTTCTTCTTCTCCGGGTCTTCTATTCCAACATCCTATTTCACTCCTTACTCCACCAATAGAATTGTGTCACTTGTCTAACTCTAATTTCTAACTACTTACTCACTAATCATCTCACTAACCATGGTTAACAATTGGCATACTTAGAAGTTAGCGGCTACCGCCAATCGCAGAGAAAAGAAATCTACAGCAAAGTTTCAGTGAAAAAAAAAAAAAACGGAAGCAGTTTCCTCCCAGAATTCTTAAACCCTCAATCACAGAAAACGTCGACTCTTCTATTCTCTTACAAAGTTGCAGACGCCGCTCCTTTTTCAGCAGAAGCCTAGCCGAAGATGAAAAGTAGTGTTTCGACAATTCCCACTTCAATCCATGGCGTTTTCCGTCTGTATTTGAGTTTTATTGTATGTTTTTGACAGATGTAATGAAAAGCACTTTGATTTTCTGTTCTCCAGAGCTTCCTCTTTCGAAAAAGAATTGCCAAAGATTCTTGTTGCAGAGCTGATGCCAATAATTTGGGTTATCAATGTGGAGGCTAGCCCATAGAATGGCAAGGGGTCAGTGGGAATGACATCACCACTGGTTTGGTAAGCTATTTTGAATTCACCCTGAACTTGTAGCTTTTTTTTTATCCAATGCCCTATAATTTCTAAACAAAATTGGATTTCTTTCTTTAGGGACTACCCTCTTGATTGCCATAAAGAACGAACACAGTTGATCAATCGACAAATGTCATCTACAGCGAAAATCCTTATGCAAACTTCGTTAAGTAGTCCAACAATGTCTCCTATGCTATTGTTGTGGTGGGAGAGTTGCCCTATGCAGAGATAGCTGGTGATAGCATGGATCTAACCATTCCTGAACCAGGGCCGACCACCATTAGAAACGTCTGTGTGTTGTTGTCCACATGTTAAGTGTGTTGTTGTCATCATCTCCGGCAGGCCGGTTGTAGTACGAGCCCTGTGTTGCAGGCATAGATGCTCTAGCGACTGCTTGGCTTCCTGGTACTAAAGGCCAAGGTGTTGCTGATGTTTTGTTTGGCGACTACAGCTTCCTTGGCAAGCTTGCTATAACTTGGTTCAAGTCAGTTGATCAGCTTCCAATGAATATTGGTGATCCCCATTATGATCCTCTGTATCCATTGGCATTTGGCCTTACAACAGTGACTACAAAAAGGAGTGAAATGCAGATTGCATTAGCCATACTTGAAGAGCAGCTAAACTAGATTCTTTTCTTCCTACATAGGCCTCTCTCCTAAGATTTTAAATAATTGTATTGAGCTAGTGTTGTTATAGGAATGGGCCATTACTTTTACCATCAAAATCAATTCATATAAATGACATTAAATTGTTTTCTTCTTTTTTCTGTACGGGAACATAAAGCTTTTCTGCCATTCCAATTGTACTAGAATGCATAATAAAAACAACATAATTCTTGGTTAACATGTCCAATTCAGTCTGGGTAGTGCAATTAACCACGTCCGGAATTTCAGCAATAAAAAACTCATTCAGCAGTCCAAACTACTATATGACTACTCACTGGTCTGTGTAAAATTAATCTGTTGCACACGAAATTGGGCATTTACAAAATCCAATGACCTTCCTAATCATGAGACTGGAACGATTGGAGATACAACAGATTTATTATAATTGTTTCTCCCTTTGCAGGCACAAGGTTTCCAGAACATATTACAACTCAAAAATAGACAGAAAATTGATGAGTATATAAAAATCTTTACACTGCTAACACATAACTGATATGAATAACGCATATATAAATATACAGACACACACACAAAAGCACAAGTTAATGCATTGATAAGAACTCCATATTTACATGAAGTATTAAAATCGTCAAACGTCATGGGTTGAAGTGGGAATTGTCGAAACACTGCTTTTCGTCTCCGGCTGGGCTTCTGCGGAAAAAGGAGTGGCGTCTGCAACTTTGTAAAAGAATAGATGAGTCGAAGTTTTCTGTGATTGAGGGTTTAAGAGGAGGAAACTGCTTAAGTTTTTTTTTTTTTCCCTGAAACTTTGCTGTAGATTTTTTTTTCTCTGCGATTGACTGTAGCCGCTAACTTCTAATGATGCCGATTGTTAACGAACCATCGTTAGTGAGATGATTAGTGAGTAAGTACGAAATTAGAGTTAGACAGGTGGCACAATTTTATTGGTGAATAGGATGTTGGAATAAGAGACCTGGAGCGATTTTGTTCTTCCCACACGACCCCTTTTTCTTCTTTCTCTTTGCTTCATCACTTCCACTGCCACCTCCTCTTTCTCCTCCTCTTAAATCACATTCCAAATTCAGTTATTTTCAATGGCCCATACCAATGAAAACACTAACCCATTCAATTATCCTCGTTGGGGATTTCTTTCAAGCTCCTTTGATTTTTAAGAAATCAGATCCCAAATTCAATTCTCTTCAATGGCAAAAGCATCCATCCACTGTGATTTTCTGTTTCACAAAAATGACAAGAAATAGGAAATGATGCAACATCAATATGTGCTTATGGACGCAGATTTCTTTTGAAATCCGTAGGTTTATGCGTTTTCTCGTAGGTTCTACATTCTTGAGCTTTTCATTTACTGTATATTGAATTTAAATGGTTTTTTTTTAATGCTCGACCGTCGTCGTTTGCTCTGTTTCCATCTTCTCACTCTGTCACCTCCACATTCTCCTCTACAACTATGTGGGCGGTTTTCAAGCCGAAACGGTAGAATTATACACTAAAAATAATAATTCAGATGACATAAAGTACAGGGAGGAGTGGCGGCGGCGGAGAAGGAGCAGCTTTGTGATCCACCGCCTCCATGGAGGTTAGTCTTCCACTGATCCACTGATATTGTACCTGATAATTTAGAGAGTAATTGGCAGTTCTCATGGGCTGATTGCCCAATGTTTGTATTAATTGTGTAGATTTAAGAGAGCAGCCCAATTATAGAAGATAAGTTCTAAAAGATGGATTTTAGGAGCACAAAGGCATCCAAGCGGATCCGGGATGACCTCAGGCGGATGACCTGAAGAGCTGACCTCGGGCGGACGACCTGAAGTCCAGAATCACTGATGCGCGATTGGTGGCGCAAATGACATGTGTGAAGATGTAGAGATGACACCATGACTGAGCAGAAGGTGGAGGCCGACGTCACACCAGCTCGGCGTTAAATTGGGATTCAACAAGCTGTCTTGCGAGGTCAAGGAAGAAACGAAAATAAGTAATTCTGTGTGAAACAAGGAAGCAGAAAAGGAAGGAGAATCCAAGAAGGAAATCGGAAATCGGAAATCCGAGTGCAAAAGATCTCCTTCCGAAATCTGAAGTGCTGATTGATTAATCTCTTTATTTGATTAGGAGATAGATTTTATTTCCAATTACTAGTTGCATAAGTCCTATAAATAAACAACTTGAGTTAATACTCAGATACCTTTTCTTTTGCGCAGTTTTACGTATTATATTTAGTTTTTGCCTCGGTGTTTCCCTAAGAATTCCGTAGCATAGTAGTTAATTGATTTGGCTTTTGAAGACACTTAATCTTTGTTACGTTCTGTTCGTCGGTTCAAAGTTCAAACGGTACCGGTACCTTATTCCAGTAAAGTATTTCGTATTTTCCTCATGATTTCTATTCCAAGTTATTGCTTTGATTATCAAATTATGAGTGGCTAAATATATTGTTCTAGTGTTATGTATTGAAACCGTAATCCATGCATGTATGAAACTTGAATTAATCTAAGTCTAATTAACTATGTTCTTAAATTAATCAGTGTTCATAAGTCTAATTACAAAGATTTTACGAAGACTGGTCACCTTAGTTTAATCTGGTAGAGCCTTCAAGTGGCACAACCTTCGGGCGTGAGGTACTATTAATTGAGTGATAATTCCTTGAATTACGACAGTAGGAGTTGTTAGTGTTAGGTTTCTCTGGATCTTAATGCTGCTAAATAATTAATTAGGTGACTAGCGGGGACTCACAGTTTAATTAATTAGTTGGTTAGAGAAGTAATCTTGACTAGCGGAGACTCGCGGAGATTACCGAGAAGTTAAGGAGAAATTGGGTTATGACTAGCGGATGCTCGCGGTAATCTATAACTAATCGGTATATGATAATTAGACAACTTAAGTGTTCATGATTGCATGCATGTGATGAAGGCGGATTACATAATACTAGAATACTTCCTCTATAGTTTATAAAAGTTAATTGTTATTTCTGTTTCTCTTAAGTGTTGGTGACAGGTCTCTTAAGAGACACAAAGGTGTCGACTCGTCAAAATAGTTACTCACACATTAATAGATAAACCGAAATTAAGAATATCCATCCCTGTGGATCGATCCTGACTACCATTGTATTAGATTTATTTAATCATTTGATTGCAGGTTAAAAACAGTATAATTACTGTGTTTGCAAAGGTATACGGCATCTCTGTCAAACGCAATGGAGAATTTTGGGTTCTGCTCGACAACGCTGATATTGGGGAATCATCTTACATTTTTGAGAACGAAAACCCTAACCAACAAAACAGAGCTGGGTTTTTTTGATGGTGACAGCAGGTAGCAAGGCTCTCAGGCGCAACAGAACCAAGACCGGCAGTTTTAGGAGCAAGAAGACGGTGACGGCCTTAATTTTTTGCAAGGGAATAGTGTCTTCTCTTTTCTTTTCTTCTTTTTGAATTGCCGGTTGGCTGTTGTTTGGTGTTAAAAATTATTAATTTTGTTGTTTTGTTGTGTGTGAGTTGCTTGTGCTGTTATGGATTTTTAGGTGGAGGAAGGAACAATGGAAGAGGCAGCGAGAGTGGGGGAGGGGGAGCTGGGGTGGGCTGCTGTTGAAGAATTTTCTAGTGGAGGAAGGAATGAGGGAGGAGGTAGCGAGAGTGGGTGAGGGGGAGCGGGGATGGGCAGCTGTTGAAGGAGGAGGAAGAAGAGGGTTTTTATTGTTTTTGATCAATTAGACAAAGATACTCTTGGAAAGAGTTAGGTGTAATGCGCATGTAACTCATTCCGTTTGAGATAACAGTTCTATTATAACCAATGACATGAATGACGCGTTTTTGAAAGTATAATTATGTTTTGGTCTAAAAAAAAGTATAATGACATAATGGTGAACTAAGTCAAAATATAGTGACATATTTGGTCGTTCACTTTTAAATACCTCTAGTATCTTTTAAATGCGGGATGAGACTTCTGATATTATATCAATCAATGATCTGGGCTTTTAAACCGGGGGATGCACAGCATATTTTTTGTGACTAGCAACTCCAAAAATATTGTAGATCTGGGTTCTGAACCCAGGACCTGCGCCCCAAAGAATACTTGAGTCCCTCTTGAGTTACTAACTCCTCTAGGACGGACTAATATCTTCTCTTGATTTGATCGTACAGCCAATCGGTCCTGTAAATCAAAAAATAAAATGATATAGACATTTATAATTTAAAGGCTTTAAGGTAAATTGGTAATATTTTCAAACCTCATAATAAATTTAAATAAAGGTACGGAGTATGGAGGAAGTCTATGGACCCTTGAAATTTCCCAGGGGTTAATTAATTAATTAATTAATTTAGTTTACAATGTTAATAGAACCACGTAGCTCAGTTTGCCGCATTCTGTTAGCATCAAACAGCTTTCATATGAATTCCAAAAAAAAAATAAAAATACAATTTTAATAAAAACACCAAATAAACATTTCTTTTTCATTTTCTTGGGCCCCTAGTTAGTGCTGAGAATGAACACGAACATTCATGAACAAGTTCGAGCTCAGCTCGATAAAAACGTTCATGAACATGATTTTTATGTTCGATAATAAACGAAGACGAACACGAACAAGGTGTTGAAAGCTCGTTAATGTTCGTGAACGTGCTCGATTAAAATATTAACTATATAATATAAATAAAATAAGTGTATACAATATTAAAATTTTAAATAATACAAATATTGAATCTTTATATATATTTATATGTACATGGATATCAATATATGAGTTTAAATTGAATTTTAATTTTTATGTAAGTTGATATAGTATATTAAATTAAATAAACATTATAATTTTATATTAGTTAATACGAGATAGAACGCACACGAATGTTCACGAACAAACTCGGCTCTGCTCGATTAATTAATAAACGAACACGAACAAGATTTTAGGTTCGATAAATAAATGGACAATAAATGAATACGTCAAAGCTCGGCTCGTTATCACCCCTACTCCTAGTGGACCCCACTTGGTATTGTATCTATGTTCTTTTCATTTTGAAAACGATTTTAGTTTTGGATTTAACAATAAATTTAATATATTATAATTATTTTTCATCATTTTCAATACAAGTTTTACATTATAAAACTATTTTTCAAAAACATATTTTCAAACCTATTTTCAAGTCAATCAAAAAGAACAAGCCCTAAATTTCTCCAACCCCTCTCGTGGTTTGGGTGAGATTCAAACTCGCAACTATTTGTGAAACTCCATTTATGCCTTGCAATTCGAGCAATATTGCTCGTTACCCCAACTAAATAACATTACAATAAATAAAAACAAAATCTTAACTTTAAACGTTAAGATTAATTTTTGTATTTCGACATTTAAAATTCAACATTATTGGTTTTTTTTTTATATAATTTATTCAAATGACCATTTGGTCAATAAATATAAATGAATACCGGTATATTTTAAATATAATAAACATGATGAACATGGCTAAATAATGATAGTAGGTTGTTATGGATCTATTTTGCTAAATACAAAGACTAGTTAAGCTTCAGTTAAGTATGTGAGTTCTATGTCCAAAGGCAATTAATTTCCATCCATAATTATTGTTGTACTTTTATAAAACGTTCAATTCATAACAGTACAATTTTGTATAAGTGATAAGCTACAACACCTAAAATAAGTAATTTAACATTATTATTTATTTTTTACTTATATCCTTATTTTATAGGAATTGGAAAACTATAGACTACACGGTATTATCTTAGTAAAGATATGCAGTATAAAAAAATAATATTATACTCTCTTATTGGGACAAAAAATTTTTTAGAAACATGACTCTTTTAATAAGACGAGATTATTTTCATTCTTATTGTTTCTTAATTTTTACAAGACAAAATAAAAAATTTCTATAATTTTTATGAAATAATTTTAAAAAGGCAAGGTGTGAAAGCTAATGAGTGCCTCCGCCACAAATTGTAACTAACTACCATATATTAGAGGGTATCTTCCTATTATATTGTCTAGCGTTACAATTTGGAGTTGGATCCATGTGCTTAAAGTTGAAGACTTAGAAAAAGCTACTGTGAACTTGGAGTTAATAATCATTAATATGGAGTTTTAGTTTCAAGTTATGTAGTAGAAATTTCATGTATTTGTTTCTGAACTATGTTATATTATATTTTTTAGAATTAATTTCTTCTAAGATCAGCAATGGAGTTTCCATTCAGGAGGTAACATGTAGGGCTAGATATTAAAATTACAATAACTAGAATCATGAAGATATTGTAATAACACAGAAAATATTAGCTGCCTAAATTAACGGGGGAGGCGTTCACTCAATTAGTTTAGTTAATTATGTGTACTAAAACACTACAACTTATGTAAAATCATGTGTAAAAATTAAATACTAACATGCATAGTTAGATATTAACACTGCAATACTTGGAATTACAAAGATATCGATGATAGGTTAGCAATATATTGTTATAACACAAAATATATATATATATATATATATCATACACCCAAATTAATGTCGCATTCACCTAATTAATTAGTTACGTGTCACACCACAACTTAAACAAAAACATATGAAAAAAAAAAAAAAAACACTAACATGTATATATTGCCAGATATTAACATTGTTATAATTGGTGTTATGAAAATATTGTTAAGAGATTGGCAAGATATTGTTAAGAGGATGGAAATATATTTTTTGAATTGTTAATTGAATGACACATTTTACTAAATAAAGAACACTTTTTAAAAAATTTAGACTTGGAATTACTTTTTTGTCATTTCCCTTTCTACTTCCTTCTACAGTAAAAGTAAGAAAAAAAACAACTTTTAAAAAGAATCGCCCCATCCGGAAGATTCTTTCCCAAAGAATCGCCCCGACCAGGCGATTCTATGGGAAAGAATCGTAGAATCGCCTGGTCGAGGCGATTCTTTCCCATAGAATTACCTGGTTTGGGTGATTCTTTTTATAAATTATTTTCTTCTTAATTTTACTGCAGAAGGAATGGAGATGAGTGAGAGAAAATTTGAAAAAATTATAGTAGAAAAATGAGAGCGAGTTAAAGAGGAAATGAGGGTGTAAGTAAGAATATTTATGATGGTAGAAATAAATAAGGATATCATTGTCTTTTCACTATTTAAAATTTTAAAAAGTATCTTGTATTTAGTAAAAAGTGTCCTGCAATTAGTATGCTCTTATATTTTTAGAACACAAAGAAAATATACACCTAAATTAACGTCCCAATCACCCAATTAATTAGTTAAGTGTCACATCATATAGAAACACCACAACTTAAACAAAAACATATTTAAAATTTTTTTTTAAAAAGCGTTTCAAAAAAAAAAAAAGATATATATATATATATATATATATATGTGCAAAAAAGTAAACATTAACATGTATTGTTAGATATTAACGTTGCTAAAATTGGAGTTATATGGTTAAGAGGATGGTAAGATACTGCTATAACACAAAGAAAATAGCAGACACCTAAATTAACGTCTCATTCAGCCAATTAATTAGTTACACGTCATACCATATTGAAACACCACAACTTAAACAAAAACGTATGCAAAAAGTTAACCACTGACATGTATTGTCGTATATTTATATCGATATAATTGGAGTTATTGTTAAGAGGCGAGGAAGACATCGCTATAACACCAAAAAATTAAAAAAATTCAGACACCTAAATTAACGTCGCATTTACTGGAACACCACAACTTAAACAAAAATATATGCAAAAATTAAACACTAAACATGTATTACTAGATATTAACATTGCTGTAATTGAAGTTACGAAAATATTGTTAAGAGGTTAAGAAGACATTGTTATTAGACAAAGAAGATATCACACCTAAATTAACGTCGCATTCTCGTCATCTAAATGTGATTTATAATTTGGGTTGACTATATTTACCTCTTCAAAATTTGATAAATTATTAATACTTTCTGAAGTTTTCAAATACCACTAATATTATCTTTTCTTGATTTGATCATATTAGAACTAAGGGTTAAGGTCTTTTTTTTTATATATTTATAGAAAGGGATTGAGGTAGAGATGGACACGGTTCCGGTTCGAATAGGAACCGACCCGGAACCGGATCGCCAATTTTGGAATCGGAATCAGAACCGTGACCCCCGGTTCCAGAACCGGACCCGCCTCTGGCGGTTAAGGTTCCGGTTCCTCTTGTCCGAGAACCGAGAATCGGTTCCTAGAACAATAAAAATAATAATTTTTCCATTCCTCTTGCACAAATTCGAACATACGACCCTTTGCTAGAATTGAAAGGTTTTAAACAAAGTTGATCAACCACTTCAACTATTTACTTTTTTTGAACTTCTTTCTTATAATTATAATTATATTATATGTTTAACAAATAATATATATAAACTATTTTTAAATATATATCATAATAATATATAAACTAATAGTATACTTTTTATATATATTAGTAATATAATATAAATAAGCATTAAATTAAATTAAAATGAATTAATTATTAAATTAAATTAGATCCAACCGCAACTTTCGCAAATGATGAAGATGATGAAGATGAATTATATTGAATATTTAAGATGTATTTATTTTGCAAAAGTTTCAATGCTTCAAAGTTCAAACTCTGATTTCTCACGATTTATAACAAGGCATCACTCTCTTGATTTATTTAAAAATAATATATTGAGGTATTATTCATCTATATATATATATATATATATTTCACAATTTATTTTTGTATCTTTTATTATACAAATCATTTAATTGTTTAAATGTATGTACCGTCGCTACAGATTTTATTTTATTTTTGTAATTTTAATTAATTATAAATAATTGAGTTATCAATTGAGTCAAAATAAAATAAAATTTATAAGTTAAAATTGTTAAATAAACGAAAAAATTTGTTAAATAAACGGAAAATATTAGAATCGGAACAGGAACCGTGACAGAACCGGAACCGTGACGAATGGAACCGAAACCATGACAGAACCGGAATTGGATCCGGAATCGGCGGTTTTGGAACAGGCATGGAACCGTCCTCCCAAGGTTCTGGTTCCGTTCCACTAATTCATGTACTGTAACCGGCAGTTTTGGAACCGTAACCAGCGGTTCCAGAACCGTGGCAATCCCTAGATTGAGGTTAACATATGTACTTTCCACCCAAATAACCTTGAAAAAAAAATCAAAATGTTGATTTCATCTGTTAAAATTATTATTTTTTATTTTACACATTTTAAAATTAAATATAATTACTTATGCTTTTCTTCATCGTCCAAATAATTTTTTATTTTATAAATATCTATATTTAGGAGATAGGTTTCATTTGTTTTTTTCTTTCTTCAAAATTTTAATGTTATTACTCATAGCTGGGTTGGAAATTTATGTAATGCAATATTGATAATCTATCTCAGGTAAAAACAGAGAAGCATAAATGGGGGAAAGAAAAGGTAAAAATAGTAATTAAATTTGTAGCTTTATGATCACAATTATTAAAGTAGGCCAAATAAATAACATGATTCCAAACAATAATAGTAAGATGTCATGGTCCGCATCAATTCTATGTTTGTTACAAACACTAATTAATCTTCAATTAAGTATGTTAGTTTTATGTCTAAATACAATTAATTTAAAAGTATAATTTATATTTATTGGTAACTGATGTGCGTAAAATTAAACTTTCATTGGGCCTGGCCCAAGGAACTAAAGAAAAGATGAACAGTAAGGATAAAAAGATGCTTAAAAGGTCCAAAAATCATACTCAAGTCGGATAGTTCCTTAAAACCGAACCAAAGATTATATCGGTCAAGAGCTTAGGTCGGTCAATAGTTTCAGTACGCCCTATTAGTTTTTCTCATACATTTATCATAATAATCATCCTAACCGAGCTAAGAAAGTTAAGTCGGACTAAGATGTTACACTGACACAGTAGGTAGAAATCATTATAGGATTAGGTATGTATTTTGAATATATGCAGGGATTTCCCATATATTCGAAAGAAAAGAAGTCATGAAATCAGGCTATGATGGCATAATGCGTGCACGTCACGGCAAATAGAGGGGAGCAGGTGAAAGTGCAAATCATGAAGGTTCAACGAGCATGACCGAGTCTTGATATAAATACTAAGTCCTAAGACTTAGTGAGGTACGCGATTTTTTACATTTGAACTCTTAGTGCATACTGTTCATCTTTTTCAACCTTACTAACTTGACCGTCGGAATTACACCAGGGAAAAAACCTCGCATTTTTCCCTGCGCTTTTACATTTATAATCAGAATATTCCACAGTATCCAGTTTTCCCTTCATCTAAGTTAATCCGAGCCATCCAGCCCGGTTTCCAGCGCTGCTTCCCTTCTCTTTGGTTAGCAGCTACCGAAGTGGACTTTGTCGCACAAGATTTCCTATTGGGCCACAAGACGCATCCATTGACGGACGATTTGCGTCACATCAACTGGCGCCATCTGTGGGGAACGTTTGATCAAATTATTTCATCAAATTTTCTCTATATTCAAAGAAATTTGTTGAAACCATGACGCAAATTCAAGATTGTTCGGGAGTGGGTGCTTCTTCTTCCAGCACCACCGCTACTTCCACCGTTACGGCTACGATTGTTCCGACCGCCGCTGTAGTTCCTACCACCACCAATGTTCCACTTGTTACCACCGCCGCTGTCGTATCTCACACCACGGAGTCTCTCACCCCTCAGCAAGAACAGGCTGAAAGAGAAAAATTTTATCGTTTGTTCCCACAGTTGTTTCATCTAATCAATCCTGGCCCTCCCACCACCTCTACTCCCGGTTTGGGACTCCCCGTCTTAAACATTATAACCACTATCTCAGATGTAGTTAATGTGGAGAATCCTCTTGGTTCACAGGCTATTCCTACTATTCCTCCACCAGGAGCTTTGTTCAATCCTATGACCGATCCATCCGTTGTTTTGATTTCCAGTCTCCCCCCCCCCCCAGTCTGTTGTTGTTTCGGGATGTCCTCCTTACTCTGGGGGGGCTCATCCTTTTTCGGGGTCTAACTATGTAGCTGGTCTCCCTACCCTTTCTACCGCTCCTCCTGTCTATACCACCTTAGCCCATACCCAGGTCATCCCTTCCTTTCCAGCTCCTTTCATGGTTCCTACTGCTCATCTCAGTACTTACCTTTTCATGTCAGGTTTGCCTATTCCTATGTTAGGACAGCAAGTAAGTCAGTTAGGTCAGCCTAGTTTAGGTCCGCAGTCGAGTCAAATAGGTCAGCCCGGCCTAGGTCAACAGTTGAGCCAGTTTAGCCACCTTGGTCCCGAGGTTAACCAATTAGGATATCCCGGAAACATAGCCCCGTCAAGCTTAGCTCAGTTTCAACATTACGGCATAGGCACAAGCCGAGCCATGCAGCCCCTCACTGGGTACTCTCCCTTACTTAACCCGAGCTATTATACCGGGCCTGGCGCGGGGAACTTAGCAACTGAGGGATCGCTACCTGCTTATCCCGAAATGGGAGGATACCCCTTAGGTCAAACGGGATACGCCCATCCCGGTCAAGCAGCCCTACCTGGATCTTGATATGCTCAGTTGGGAAGAGCCGGTCCCACATCTCGCGTCTCTTATCCATTTGGCTGGGAAATTCAAACAGCTCCATTTCCACCGGGCTACAAAGGTTTAGGTAAAGTTGACAAATATGATGGTACTGCTGACCCGACGGCTCACTGGATGCAATACATGAGTGTCATGGATGCTGCAAATCTATCTGATGCTAACCGCTGTATGACCTTTCATCTTACTCTAAAAGGTCAAGCTATTAATTGGTATTGTACCCTGCCTCGAAACTCTATTCATTCGTTGGATCAATTTGGTGACTTATTTTTAGCTAATTTCATAGGCAACAAGATATTATCTAAACCTATTTCACATTTAATGAACATAACTCAGAGGGTGGGAGAGGGGTTGCAAACCTACATAGATCGGTTTAATATAGAATCTAGGCAATGTCATGAAAAAGATGACAGGATGATGATGGGGTCCTTTATTAATGGATTACGGTCGGGACCATTAGCTACTGAACTAGTCATCCGACCCCCACATTCTTACTTCTAAATGATGGTTACTGTTGTTAATTTTGCTGTTATTGAGGATGCTGCAGTGCTTAAACAGGAACGAGAGAGGGGTTTTTCTAACAATTACAGCAAGAGAAAAGCTTCTTCTCCGATCCCTACCACGGGAGGAGGTAAGAAGCAGAACTTTGTGAGTACTAACAACACTGGCCCGAAGGTTGGGGTCAGTGTTAATGCTTTGCAGGTAGTCGAGCCATTTTCCGTGCCTCGGACCGACATATATACAGCTATCCAGCATCAAGGGTTGCTACCTCCAACTCGTCCCATGACAGGTCCCACAGATCGGCTCAATCCTAGCAGGTATTGTAACTATTATAAGCACATCGGCCACAATACTAATGATTGTAGAGATTTAGCTGCAGAAATAGCAAAGCTTATCCAAGCTGAAAAATTACCTCAATATACGCAAGTGGTCTCTCTACCCAAACCCGCAGTTCCATCAAGTCGGGAACGACCTACAGGATGTTACCGATGCGGGGAGTGTGGCCATTTCGCTCAGGAATGCCCCCAACCCGACCCTCGCACCTCAAACACTGGTTCCAGAGCCGACATAACCATAGCTGGGGTCGTGAATACTATAGCTGGAGGACCGACCCAAGGTGACTCTAATCGTCAGAGAAAACAGGTATATCGGCAAAAGAAAAACGTTATAGGTAAGCGTAAAACAGACACCATGACAGCAGTTATTACTCTTGATGACAATGATCTTTTCTTGCCTTATGATTATGATGATCCACTAGTGATCGATTGTTACATTTCTAATTATCAAGTACGTAAGACATTATTAGACACTGGTAGCTCTAGTAATATAATTACTACCAAGGCCTTAGCAGGATGTCAGTTGCATAAGGCACGTTTAAATTCAGTACGTACACCTTTGGTTGGCTTTGGCAACCACTATGTTATTCCTGTAGGGCAGTTAAGCATACCAGTCACCTTGATAGCTAGCCAGCTAAAACGAACAGAAACCATAGATTTCGTGGTCATTGATGAGCCCTCACCTTATAATGAATATCTGGGTCGGCCTGGACTAAATCAATTTCAGGCCATTGCTTCTACCATGCATATGCTTTTAAAATTCCCCACCATGGGTGGTGTGGCTTCTCTTCGTTGTGATGTCATACAGGCCAAGCAATGTTACACAGCTTCTCTAAGAGAACAGGCGCCTCTGGATCAAAAATTGCAAGTTGCTTCAGTGGTCGCCCCGACCCTCGCGCCCCGGGTTTCACCAGCTACCCTTCAAGGCAATATCGCTCACCCCGTTAACATCACCGACCTGGCAGGTAACTCGGACCGATCCATTGAGGCTGGGGCTGAAGTTAAGGCTGTCCCTCTGGCTGCCGACCCGAACAAGGTAATTTAGATAGGGGCCGATTTACCTCCTCAGTTACAACATAATTTACTTGACATTTTGCGTGAGTTTGCGGAAGTCTTCGTTTGGGGGCCGGAAGACATGCCTGGCATTTCTCGAAACATCATTGAACAAAGGCTATCCATTGATGCCAGTCATAGGCCGATTCGTCAACGAAAGCGTAACCTCAGAGGAGAACGCAGCAAATACATAGAAATTGAAGTCAACGCTTTACTAGAGGTGCGTATCATTCGAGAAGTGGATTATCCTGAGTGGCTAGCTAATCCTATATTATTTCCCAAGCAAGACGGCTCATGGCGTAGGTGCATTGACTTCACCGACCTGAATAAGGCATGCCCCAAAGATTGGTTCCCCTTGCCCTTAATTGATGTATTGGTCGTTGCCATAGCTGGATTTTGCTGTCTCAACTTCTTGGATGCCTACAAGGGCTATCACCAAATCTTCATGGCTAAAGAAGACGAGGAGAAAACATCATTTATCACGGATAAAGGTACTTATTGCTTTATTACTATACCTTTCGGTTTGGAAAATGCTGGAGCTACTTTTCAACGCATAGTAAATAAGATCTTTAAAAATCAATTAGGTTGGAACATGGAAGCATATGTTGATGATTTACTTGTTAAAAGTAGGGATGAATCTAATTATCTACTTGATTTGCGTGAAACACTCGACGCCTTAGTCCAATACAAGTTAAGATTAAATCCTAAGAAATGTATTTTTGGGGCAACATCGGGTAAATTCTTAGGTTATATGGTTTCTAAAGATGGTATCTCTGTTAATCCTCAGAAAGTAGAGGCTATCCTGCAAATGCACCCTCCTAGGTCAGTTCATGGGGTACAACAATTAACGGGTAGACTAGCGGCCTTAAATCAGTTTTTAGCTCAGTCGGCAGAACGAGCTTTACCATTTTTTAGCATTTTAAAGAAATCAGATAAATTTGTGTGGACTCCAGAATGTCAAATAGCTTTTGAACAATTGAAATTATATCTAGCATCTCTACTATCTTTAACTATGCTGATTCCTGGGGAACAATTATACATGTATATAGCCACCACCGAATATGTGATTAGCTTGGTTTTGCTTTGAGAAGATAACCGGGTTCAAAGACCCATTTATTTTGTTAGCAAAGTTTTACAGGCTGCAGAAAAAAAACTATTCAAACCTGGAAAAGTTAGTCATGGCTCTAGTTCACTCCACCCGACGTCTCCGACTTTATTTTGACCCCACGGAGTCACTGTCTACACTGATGCACCCTTAAATGCCGTTTTACAGAAAGCTGGAATTTCAGGTCATCTCACCAAATGGCCCATTGAACTGGGGGAGTACAATATCACCTTTGTACCTCGCACCGCGGTCAAAGGTCAGGTGTTGGCAGATTTTATAGCCGAGGGAATACCGGACATTCAGGAAAACGAGTCTAGTCCATCACCAGAAACCGACCTCCTTCTCGCCATAGCAAAAGGCGATGATTCATTGACACTCTATGTAGACGGTGCTTCTAGCCAGTCCGGATCGGGTGCCGGGATCATCCTCACCAGCTCTACTGGGGAAGTCCACACTTATGCTTTGCGATTCTGTTTTATGGCCACCAATAATGAAGCAGAGTACGAAACCATGGTAGCCGGTCTAAAATTAGCTCGGAAGCTGGGGGTCCGAAATCTGAAAATTTGTTCAGACTCCCAGTTGGTCGTCAAACAAATTTTGGGGGAGTACAAGGCTAAAGATCGGAAAATGGAAGAATATTTGGCACTGGTACAACAGCTGCAAATTTTTCCAAAATGGACTATAGAGCGAGTTCCACGAAGCAAGAACACAAATGCAGACGCCTTGTCCAAATTGGCTTCTTCAGTTTTCTTTCATCTGACTAAAAGTGTTCTAGTAGAAGAGGTAAAGACTAGGAGTACGGCCGAACCAACAATCTTGTTCATAAGCGAGGGTCAGGATTGGCGATCTCTTGTATGGCAATATTTACAAAACGGTACTTTGCCGGACTCGCGAAAGGAAGCACAACGAATACGAAAGAAGGCTGAACACTATCAGATAATTGGGAACGATCTATACAAAAGGGGGTTCCTAATGCCCTTACTAAAATGTTTAAGTCCAGGAGAGGTGGAGGTCGTGCTTAAGGAAATACACCAGGGGGATTGTGGGTCTCATATTGGGGCTCGAAATTTGGCAAAAAAAGTAATTGGAGCTGGGTTTTATTTGCCTCGATTATTTCAAGAAGCAGTCAAGTATGTTCAGCATTGTTCCAGCTGCCAGCATAATGCACCGATTCATAGATTGCCGGCATCCAGTTTTTCCTGGATAATAGATCTTATGGGGCCATTTCCTAAAATCGGCTCTTGTCATTATATAGTTGTGGCCATAGACTACTTCACTAAGTGGGTGAAAGCCGAGGCATTGACAAATATTACCGGGCGAACTGTAGCTCGGTTTCTATGGAGGCAAGTCATCTGCCGTTTCGGCGTGCCCAATTCAGTTATCTCATATAATGGGACTCAGTTTGAATCCAAGGAATTCACAGCCTTATGTTCAAGGCTAGGTATTACCCAACGTTTCGCATCTGTGGTTCATCCTCCAACAAATGGACAAGTGGAACTCACCAATCGAACTCTGTTGCACGGGTTGAAAACCAGACTAGAAGATAAGGGTAAGAATTGGGTGAAATAGCTACCTCATGTGTTATGGTGTCACCGAACTACGTCTAAATCAGCTACGGGAAAGACTCCTTTCGAGCTAGCCTTTGGAGTCAATGCTGTCATACCCCAGAAATACAAAGTAGTGCGCCCCGAGTCATGCACTTCGAAAGAGACCAGAATCAAAAAAACTTGGAGCTTAGTTTGGATTTGATGGAGGAAGTTCGGGACACTGCCTACGTACACCAATTAAATTACAAGAATTTAGTTCGGCAACACTATGATGCTGGGTCAAACATCGAGTCTTTGTACCGGGAGATTTGGTTTTGCAGAACTGAGCTATCAGTAAACCGCAAGATAAAGGCAAGTTGGTATCTAATTGAGAAGGGCCCTACCGGGTGATCGAAGCCCGACCTATTGGTAGTTATGTTTTAGAAGATTTACAAGGACAGTTAGTTCCGCGGGCTTGGAACGCAGCACACTTAAGAAAATACTATCTCTAAGCAAGTTGAAGACAAGATCGTGAAAAAGTTGAGTTATATATTTTTTATACAAAGGAAAAAGTTATGCCGGCCTGATACAAAGATTGTTCTAATAAAATATTCCGAAAAATTGTACAAATAAAAGCTAAGAAGGAGGAGCTTGGGAGGTCGCTTCTTCATTAGCTGCCCCATTTGGGTCGGCCGCAGGATCTTCCTCTTCCATGTTTTCTGGCAAAGGAATACCATTAACCCGGCACTCCTGTTTGACCTCCTCTATCAGGTCGAAGGGGTCCCGATCCTGAGCTAGCAGGGAAGTATGAGCCAGAGAATCTTCAAAAAGGCCATCTACCGACCTCGGGCCCTTGAACTCATCCCAGCAGATAGTGTAACCACACTGGATCAGCTCCATAAACCGGCGGTTCATAAGATCCAGCAGCGGCCCCCCTTTAAAATCTTCTAAGGCAGCTTCACATGCCGCTTCCACCTCAGCCGGACTTAGCAGCTTGGAAGATTTCTTTTTCTCCTCCTCCAATGCCCTTTCCAGCTCGGCAATCTTCTTCCCCAGCTCGGACTTGTGTTGCTTTAATTCTTCGACTTCTGCCTCTAAGCCCTGGGATTTGGTACTCAACTGGCTGGCCTTAGTACTGAGCTCTTGGTTTTCTTTGTAGAGCTCGGTATTTTTGGCCTGGTGGTCGGTCACTCTGCTGGATTCGACCCCCCAGCTTCATCTTCAAATTCTCGATCTCCTCTGTCGGCCTCTTCGACCTCTCCTGTTCATAACTTTGGGCGAGGAGGTCCAAAGCCGCTATCCTCTTGGCCATGGCCCCGTAATTTAGGCAGACCTGCAAAACTCAAAGTTTGAGCCTTATAGAATATCACTCAATTGATCATATATCTCGAGGAACAAGATGAAAGTTCAGGAGTTTACCTTTTTTATACGAGAAGCTAAGAAGGCTTCTTGCCTCGCCAACTGTTCGAGGTCCTGCCTCATCTGGTTGCTCGCCTCGATGATCTCCGTAAAGGAGCTGTGGGAGTCGGCCACTAGCTCCTAGTAAGGCCTAACATCTTTAAGTAGGGGCCCCGCCAAGTGAGGCTGATAAATGGGCCGAGCTAGAGGGCCCGGTCTCTCCTTCTGGTCCTTCAGAATAATCATCCTCTCTTTGGTCGGTGAATCCAAAGGTCCCAGCAACTCATCCGAGCTTGGTATCTCGGCTCCAAAAGTTGGGTCGGTTGACAACTGAGGAGCCTTAGCACTTCTGGCCGCTTGAACCTCCGTGGAGGTCAGCCTGCTCTTCTTGACCGCTCGAGGGATTAAGGCGTCAACAGGAGGATCAGCAATTTCGACCTCTTCAGTCTGATCAATCTCGACGGAAGGTCTTTTTGAGGACCCCGAGGCTGTCGTCTACCTATTGGACTTTTTTTTTCGGACCAAACCCACTGAAGCCACCTGAAAATGGAAAAAGCAAATACAAAGGTGTCAACACAGCTGAGTTAAGATAAATATAGCTACGGATAGAAAGTTCAGAGGCAAGTAATTACTTTCTGGTTCGACATTGGGGGCCTGGCTCAGCCGAGCCCAGACGAGAAGGCCCTCGGAGGGATACTTAACCGAATATTTCTCCGATTGGGTGTAAGATCTTAAAGCCTTATAATCCGACAATACTATGGGATTGGACTTGTCCCGGGTTTGATCTGTCGGTGCAGCAAACTCTGACCATCGGCAAGGGAGATTAGTTTCGTCGGCCCTCACCATAAAGAACCTGGTTTTGCAATGCTTATTTGTATCTGGGGAGTCGGTTATAAGGGTGGGTCCGTTTCTACGCTTCTGCAAAGATACCCATCCCGGCCCATAGGGGAACTGACGAATTGTGTAAAATTGAAGTAACAGGTCTACGGTAGGTCGGATCTTGGCCCCGAAGCAAACACACATAAAACCCACTAGAAACCTGAAGGCATTGGGTACTAATTGGCTCAGCCCGATTTCTAAATGGTCGCATAGCTCGGTTAAAAAACCAGGGACAGAAAATCTTAGCCCGAATTTTATGTGGTATTCATATAAACCGACCCAACCATCGAAGGTGCTAGTTATTCTTTCTTCGGGTGTGGGCAGTCGTGTTTGGATGGTCGGGTCAAAGTAGTGGGTCGATCTTAGGGTTTCTAATTCTACCATAGTAAGTTCAGAAATTATCTCATCTGGGTGAAATTCATACGAAATGGCGGTCGTATCTACAGGAAGCATTTCAGATACATCGGAATCATGCATAATTTCATGAAAACAGAAGATCTTATGGATAAATCTAAATTAGTACTATGTCCTACATCCGATGGCAGTAAAAAATGATCATACATCACGCTTGCCGGAAAACTATTCCTAAGCCGGCGAATTAGCTATAATTATCAGAAGAAAGAAGAAGAACTAACTAACCTGAGAATGGATTCAGACGAGGCACACCGGTACCGGACTTCTTTCCTTAGCCACGGAGTTTTGCGAGATAGTAATGAAAGGGTAGCGGAAGAAATCAGTGTCACAAGCTAGCGCGGCGGATGGAAGCAGCAACACCAACAGGCGCGGCGGAGAACCAACAACACGAACAGTCCCGGCAAAAAGAAGAAGGACAGAAACTCTCTTTTTTCAGAAAACGCAGAGGCAACGATGCTGGTTTCTTCGTATTTTAAAGAAAGGCTCGGGAAGACGAAACGGGCAAGGAGACAAACCATACGCTAGAGCATTTAATACCGCCTCGAAGATAGTAAAAGCATGGGAAGTTGTATCAGACACCTCGAAAATCTCTGAACCTGTCCCGTCATGATCCGTCTTAAAAGCCAGACTCCTGAGGTCGTAATTTGAAGGTACGCCTTTATTGACGAATTCATTTTCTGTAGGTCAATATCGCATTAATTTCTTATATATCGGCTAACCTATTACTTGCTTTAAATCCGACCTTTGTTAGCTATGACCCATTTTTTTTCTTTTTCTTTGTTGGTTACCATATTCGATAGATCGGTACTTTTTTTTTTGTTTTGCTTGGGGAAAAATAGTTTAACACTTCCGATAAGTCTAGGTCAGAACGGTTCACATTTTATGCTTGCTTAGGTCAAAAAAAGAAAATTTGAAAGTAGTCTGGGCATAGGTCGGGTGAATACATAACAAATACCTTAGCCAAAATTTTTGGCTCTGTAAAGCACGAAAAAGTATTAAGTTTTAGTTCGGTAAAACCTAATACTGGGGGGACTTGTTGATGTGCGTAAAATTGAACTTTCATTGGGCCTGGCCCAAGGAACTAAAGAAAATATGAACAGTAAGGATAAAAAGATGCTTAAAAGGTCCAAAAACCATACTCAGGTCGGATAGTTCTTTAAAACCGAACCAAAGATTAGATCGGTCAAGAGCTTAGGTTGGTCAATAGTTTCAGTACGCCCTATTAGTTTTTCTCATACATTTATCATAATAATCATCCTAACCGAGCTAAGAAAGTTAAGTCAGACCAAGATGTTACACTGACACCGTAAGTAGAAATCATTATAGGATTAGGTATGTATTTTGAATATATGCAGGGATTTCCCATATCTTTGAAAGAAAAGAAGTCATGAAATCAGGCCATGATGGCATAATGTGTGCACGTCACGGCAAATAGAGGGGAGCAGGTGAAAGTGCAAATCATGAAGGTTCAATGGGCATGACCGAGTGTTGATATAAATACTAAGTCCTATGACTTAATGAGGTACGCGATCTTTTACATTTGAGCTCTTAGTGCATACTGTTCATTTTCTTCAACCTTACTAACTTGACCGTCGGAGTTACACCGGGGGGAAAGCTCAGCATTTTTCCCTGCACTTTTACATTTATAATCAGAATATTCCACAGTCTCCAATTTCCCCTTCATCTGAGTTAATTCGAGCCATCCAGCCCGGTTTCCAGCGCTGCTTCCCTTCTCTTTGGTTAGTAGCTACCAAAGTGGACCTTGTCGCATAAGATTTCCTATTGGGCCACAAGAAGCATCCATTGACGGACGATTTGCGTCACATCAGTAACATATTTAAGAATACATAAAAATTTTTCCAATTAAAAGTATTATTCTAGAATTAATTTATTAGATTAATAATGTCGATGGCTTGTTAATAAATATACAAGTTTGGGTTATCTCAGAATTTCAATAAAATTGTTTGTGTTGATACTGTTAGATGTCGTCACATGGTTGTGTATATAACTTGGGGTCAGTATCATGTATCATGTATGTAGTTTAAATATTGTTTTTGAATTTGTAAATGAACAAATATTTATTAGGGAAAATTTGTGTAAGGGGTAATGAAACTTTCAAAATTATAAAGAATAGTGTAAATTAGTATAAATTTTAATAAGGTCTATTAAGAAAAAACTAGATAACAAAAATATATTTATGTAGACATTAATACCATTAAATAATTTAAGGAGAAAAGAATATCTTACCAAACAAAAATCTCAATTTGATTACGTCTCTAATGAGTCTAGCTAATCAATTCCCTTCTCCCCATGTTTCTTAATTACTACTCACTTCATTTCATTAGAAGAGTCCACTTTCAAAGTTTATTTTTGTTCCAATAGAAGACACCACTTTTAATGTTTTTACTCTCTCTATTTTTACTAATATAATGATGTGTAGTTTATAATTAGAAGAGTCCGGCCTGATGGTGAAATTTTTAGAGAAACTAGGCAAAAAAATTTGGGAGTAATTTACATAGCAATTTTTTTTTATAAAAAAAACATACTCTTCAAAACTTCTTTAAGAATTCAAGAAGTGTATGACATGATTAAGGTTTAGAAGTTTCATAATTAAGGATTCTTAAGTTTTTTGATTGATTACAATATTTATTCCTTAATAATTAAAGGGTATTAATGTCTATAAAAATATTTTTTGATTGTGTACTTTTTGATTAATAATTTACTAGCCTTATTAAAAATTATATGAAATTTGTACACCTTTCTTTATAATGTTGAAACATCTACTGCCCTTATAAAAAATTTCCCAAGTTTATTTCTATTTTGGCCAATGCCATACATACATACATGCAGTGACGGAACCAAAAAATACCATTTAAAAATTTCAGAAGGATCCAATATATAAATAAACTTTTTAAAAAGTTAAATACATTATAAATTTTTTTAATAATTAAATATACACAGCTAATAAGGGTGTATGAGAAAGTTGAAAGGGCTCGGGAACTACCCACCCCTTGGATCTGCCCTTGCATACATGCCCTTGGAAGTTTTTAAATAAAAAAAAAATTAAAATGGTGTAAGTTTCTATTGTTTGGAATTAATTGTGTTGTGCGTGGAAATGCTCTGAAACGTTTAAAACTCTACCTAGTTATTAGGCAGAAGCCATCATCATGTTCATGCTCTTATCTCAAAGGACCAAAGCACGTTAGGTAGACAACGACGAACTACTCATTCCGTTTTAATTGTTGATAACTAGGGCATGTCCGTTTTCATTGATTTTGTTAGTGTTTTAGTTTTTTTTTTTTTCTTACAGTAAATTTAGTATATTATATTTTCTCTGATCTATTAAAATAAATAAATTTAAAAATATACAACATATTGTGAGGTAAAAAGTCAATTTAGCCCCTAATATTTTACCTAAATGCCAAATGAGACCTTGATGTTATTTTGGGGTCAAATAAGCCTCTGATGCTATAAAATAGTGGCAATTCTGTTCATTTATATGTAAATGCGCATTAATGGAGATAGGCTAATTTTTCCCCCAATTTTGCAACCATTAGAGTGTATTTGGACATATAGATAACGGTAGGAGATTATTTAGGCACAATATATTACATCGGGAGCTTATTTGGACCCAAAATAACGTTATTTGGTCATAAAATACTAAGAGCTACAATAGACATTTGCCCACTTATTATGGATTTCAAAATATAATATTTAAAATAATTAATTTACCACAATTTATTACACTAATATCATTACTTTTTAGGTGTTGGTTAATTATGATCAACACATTATTATACAAATAAAAGCTTAGAGTGTAAAAAAATTAAAAGTGAACTCCTTTATTGGAGTAAAAATAAATTTGAAAATTAACTATTCTTATGGAACAGAGAAAATAATAAATTGTCATCATGTTTTTACCAACTTTTCTTTTTCAAAACATGTTTCCAAAACCATGTGATAACGATTATAGCCTAATACTCTCTCCTTTCCATAATATAAAGGGTCATATTCAAAGGTATAATTATTTTGTGAGTCACTAGTACAATACTAAAAATAAAAATAAGTAATTTAACCCAATTTTCATTGTAACCGAAGTACATGAAAAACTCACCACGTATTATGTAAAGAAAAAATTCAATAGTGATCGTTTCACTTATACTCAAAACACAATTTTCACTTATACTCTTACTCTCTCGAAATATAAGTTATTTGTCAATCATAGATTATTATATTAATAAAAATATACATATACACATGACTGAAATAGTTAAATAAAACTCTTATAATGGGAGGGATTGTTCCACAACCATGTTTTTTTGAGGGCCCTACAGCAAGTTTAGAGAAACAGCCACAATGTTTTTTTTCTTAAAAAGAAAAAATATATATATATATATATGTATATATATATTTAATAGTCATCATAGTTCATAAATGGATAATTCCGATTTTTCATTAGCCTCAACTTTTCTGATTTTTCAAAACACTAGCAGAAATGTGTATTTAAATGTGTTTAAAAGTATTCTAAATGTAAAAATTTCTAAAAAATGTATATTATAACCGATAACAAAGAAAAATTACCTAAAGCTCCCAAAGTTTGTTTAAATTTCCACGTGAGTTTTATGATCTATAAAATTATCAAATAAACCCTATAATTTCAACAAGTTACAAGAACAACCCTCAAATCACAATAAACATAATAATTCAACCTCATGTGGTAAATAGAACTGAGAACGAACGCAAACGTTCACGAACAAACTCGACATCGGCTCGATAAAAAAGTTCACAAACATAATTTTTAGGCTCGATAATAAACGAACACAAACAAAGTGTTGAAAGCTCGTTAATTTGTGAACAAACTCGAATAAAATATTAACTATATAATATAAATAAAAAGTATATACAATATTAAAATTTTAAATAATACAAATAATTGCATCTTTATATATATATTTATATGTACATAGATATCAATATATGAATTTAAATTGAATTTTAATTTTTATGTAAGTTAATATAATATATTAAAATAACTAAACATTACGATTTTCTGTTAGTTATGCGAGATATAACGCACACAAATATTTACGAACAAGCTCGGCTCGGCTCGATTAATAAATAAACGAACACGAACAATATTTTAAGCTCGATAAATAAATGAACACGTCATAGCTCGACTCGATACGTTATCACCCGTGTGGTATCACATGGTTCGTTCAACAACTTTGCTCTAAAGTCAAAACCATGGAGTTGGCTTGTTTATTCTTGTCAGACTACAGTTAATTTAGACAAACCAAACCTCCAGAGATTCTGATAATTTACTTAAACTTGCCATGAAATGTAACTTTTTCATTTCAAAACATAGTCCATTTGCCTCACGAAAAATGCCAATAGAAAGTGAAAGAGTCAATAATAGTTTTAAAACACTCTTATTTAGAATTGGGTAGAATCGAGACTGATCGATTTGGTATTTTTGAGATCCTACGATACAAATCACAATCCTGCAAACTATGGTCGATACTACAAGCATTCTCCAGATCATACATTTCCATAGCTCTAAGTTTCTAACAGCAAAAGGCTTAAAACCCAGCTTAAGTACAGCTTTCTAAAATCAGGTCTGTTTTCTTTCCAGAGTTCTTTGTTCTACCCATTTTGTGCAATCTAACCAAGGCATAAAAGAAGTTTCTCTAAAAGAAGAAGCCCTCTTGCCTAAATCCACCCACCTAAAAATCTAAAGTGACGTAAATTTTGGACCAAAAACACACAGCCCCAATAGCAAACCTTTTTTGGTGTATAGAATTGTCATCCTAAAGTCTTATCTCCACTGCCACTCGCCCTTTCTTCTATCAATATAAAAAAAAAAAATAAAAAAAAAAAATAAAAAACAACATAGTTTCCTTCAAATTTCAATCAATTTGTTCCCTTGCACAGTATCAGAAACCAAAGAGGAAACACAGTCAGTTGCTCAGGGTTCTAATAAAGGTACCATTTTAAGGATATCAGAGAATCTACTCAAAAAAAAGTTTTCTTTTCCAGTCTAGCCAGCTAAACAGCAGATCATAGCAACAAATATGTTGAACTTCAAAACAAACCACAGATTGGATCCAAAAGTGTCCTTGGCTTCTCATGAGTCAACATACACGGCAAAAATTGTTGGCGGGAATCGGTTAAGACAAAGAGCAGAAGAAACATAAGTAAGTTTCTCTGACATAATCTAGTCTATATGGAGTCAGCTCTATTTACACCAGCAAAATCGGACACTTGAGGTAAAGGGGGAAAAAAACAAGAAAAAAAACCCTAAAATTGAAATCAAAGAGAGAGACTTCCAAACAAGATAAGGACAAAAACTCTGGAGATTATAATAACTTTCACCATGCCATCAAGACAATACTTCAGTTACTCATCCGAGGTAATCTGCATGTCATTCAAGGAAGAAGAAGAGAGAGAAAGAAGTAAACATACAGAAGCTGAACAATAAATACCACCCCATCCCCATGTGCAAACACATCCTCATCATTCAAAATGATACAGAATATCATTAGAAGCTATCAGTAGCACCGAAGTCAGTAAAATCATGCATCCAAGGAAACAACTCAAACATTCATGTAGTAGATAATAATATGCCACTTAGACGTAAGCTTATTTCTGTTTACTCATCATTAGTAAAACTACATTTATCAGTTGTTGCATTGCATATAATTAATAAATATAAAGAGTAAACCCAATACCCAATCATAGTTTTTTAATTTTCCTTCACAGTAAGAGACATAATCATGTATTGTTGTCAAAACAATTAATTACCTGCAGAACAAACACCAATGAATGAAAGACAGTAACATTAATTTGACCAGCTCGATCACTCAGCAAGCTGTAAGCTAACCATCTCAGCAACCAGGGGTGTTTTGAGTATATCTTATGAGTGGTTTTCCTAATCAAGCAATCAAAGAAAAATAGAAAAGAAAAGGGAAGGAGAAAAGAAGAGAGACCATAGATGAAAAGGGAAAAAGAACCCAAAAAAAAAAAAAAAGCAAAAAATGAAACATGAGGAATGAGCAAAGACAGAATACCAAGAACAAAAACAAGCTTTGAGCTTCAAGTAAGATAAGGATCAGGACATAACTATTATACACAATTAACAATGAACATTTCGAAACTGAAAGTTATGGTCACAACTTAACAGCAAATGCAAACACAACAACCAAAAGAAAATTGAAAAAATGCAAAAGGGAATGGGGTTGTGGAAGATGACCTATCTTGATCAGAACAAATTATTCTTGGCCAATCCACTCCAACCAAGAACCTGCAACGGGTGGAAAACACAAAAGACAATAATTATAACAACAATTATCATCCTAACAGTTCCAATACAAAAGATGTAGATGTTTCTCCCATAGCCAGAGCTAGGACTTCCAGCTGTTGCCTCTTGTAACCTGAACTTCAAAACGATTGTTAGTTATAAATTTTAAGAGAACCTCATTGTGTGATGTTTCCTTCAATATGCAGAAAAACACGTTGCCACTCTCCTTGGGAACATTAAATTCAATACTATCCCTAGCAGGTTTGCATTCATTCACTAAGGTTTTGTTCTGCCATAGTAGCTTCAGTTCTCTCAAATTCACGGTCACCCCTTTCATCATTTTGGTCATAGCCAACGTCACTTCTTGCATCCTTCAGGTCCTTCCCATCAGATTCGTCATCAGATTTAGAAGGTCTCTCCTTGTGAAGTTTTTTACTGTCATTCCTAATTTCACGCAGTCCATTGTCTTTTAAAAGATCCTTGCGTTCTGGCGATTTAGACCTTGAGCGCTTCCTATGCCTTGATTTACCTTCATCCAAACGTCCAGGTGATGTGCCACCACCTTTGTGTCGTTTACCTTCTGCAGACCTTGACCTGGACCGCCTTTTGTCATGGTGCTTAGATTTCCCTTCTCTACTCTCCAATTTACCAGTTGACTGGCGTTTTTCTTCTGGAGATCGAGATCTGGAACGTTTGTGTTTTGATTTGCTTTCACCTGTAACTCTTGGTGAAGATGACCTTGACCGTCTTCGGTCCTTGTGTTTAGATTTCTCAACTCTACTTTCATCCACCCTGTGGCCAGAGTTATGGTTGTCTTCAACTGACCTAGACCTTGATCGCTTTCTATGTTTTCCTGTAATTTCATCTTTTCGTGAGGATGATTTACTTGACTTGTGATGCTCAGGAGATCTTGAATCTGCACGGGATGATTTCCTTGGCCTCGGAGATGGACTGTCTCGGTGACGTTTTGGGGAATAAGAGTCATCTCGATATGACTTTCTAATCCGGGGGCTCCCACTCCTGCTTCTATGCCTTCTTGAAACAGGAGAACGGCGATCAGATGTTCTACCTGAACCCCTCCTACTACTTCTGCTATCATCATCCCTGCTGTCCCTATAAGACCTTCGTTCATGCTCATAGCTTGAGTAGTGACGATACCTTACAGGTGATCTAGATCTAAAATCTCTTGAATAGCGACGACGAGGCGAAATTGATCGAGACCTCCGCCTAAGCCTGTAACTGACAGGAGATTTTGACTTGGATCTTGATCTGGATCTAGACTTGACATGTGCTGGAGATGGAGACCTGGGAGCATGTTCATCAGATGGTACCAGTTAAAAATGGAAAAACTGAAGGTACGCTCAACGAAAGAACTAGGAACAAAATATAAACCATGGTAGGAGTTCCTACACATTAATAGTGAAAGAGGGAGACTCGCAATTTTAGTCACTTGAGCTTTCAAAAAGTTTTACTTCAGTCCTTTATAATTCGATTTCAAAGCATGTAGGTCTGTTGTTCATATTCATCAGAATTTAGTCTGAATTTAGTCTCCAGGTTATAACTTTCTTAGATTTGGTCCTCTCCTCTTCCTTTTTGTGATTTGAAATATCCTATTTATAGATGGGAGGGACCAGAAAAGATTTTATGAAAAAACATCAGGAAGTAAATGTGCTTATTTTGAATCATGATTTTGTGGGTAAAAAAAGGAGATGACGAAGAAGCTAAAAACCAAACTGGAGGAACAAACATGTTGAAAAGAAATGGAAACTACATTACGAATATGCTCAGATTAGGATAAAAAACAACCAATAGAAACAAAGAATAGCAGCAAGAGATGCACATATGTAGGACCAAATGTGCTTAAAGTATGATCGAAATCTGGAACTCACCCACTAACAAGACATGCCGCAAAGCTACATGTTTTGGCAACTCAATTAATACTAGTCAAATATGAAGAGAGCAAGGTCCTAAGAATATATAATAGATTGCTCCTTTCGTACATAAACAACCTACGACAAGACATAATCGCCAAATTGTGGAGAGCCTACTCATAAGGTAAAAGTTCACAGAGCATACCTTCCAAACAGTTTCAATAAACAAAAAACAAGCAACTAACAACAAAGAGGAAGACGGAAACTCATTTTTTATAACTAAATCCATCATGCAGCACATCCTTGATCATAACAAGAAAAATATTTAGGATAATATTTACATGAATACAACAATTTCTCATTTCAAATTAAAGCTATTAGTAAAAATTGAGCATCATTGTTCCCCCTTTTTCTCAAAACAAGCAGACAATTAGACCTTTGGTCTTACTTAACAAATTTAGGCACAATTGTTCCAGCTGCAGACTTTCATACACAAAGTGCAAGGTTATCTGACTTGATTCAGATATGATAAATTAACTGAACTTTAGTTTATGCAGCTAAGTAATATAACCAAGTATTGACGTTCAAATTAAACACACTCATATGCTTGCTCACGCCAACATCTCACTGGTCTTATAATTATTAGGCAAAAAGAAACAAGTTTTTTAAGTGTCTTCAATCAGTTCTGCAGATCTTTGTCAACTACAGAAGCAGGACCACACCAAAATTGAGAACTACATAAAATGCAAAGAATTTGACAAACTAGAATGCCCTTGAGATTGTCAAAAGAAGCTCAAAGCCTCCCAAGTCCAGATCAATCAATTAATGATAACTAAGAGAACATGTAACAGGATGGTAAACAATAAACAAACATAAAAGGAAGCAAGCATTATACACATAGCTTTACTCAAATTGACATTAAATAATTAGAGAAACAACAAGATTCTATCACATTTGTATCAATTAAGGAACAATTTATTGACAAAAAGACTAACTATATTCTGTTTATTATGTCTATGAAATGACTAACATCCTCAACATATGTACCTAAATGCATCAGAACATTACTTCATAAACCATGCCATGAAAATTTTAAGATCAAGGCAAAATACCTAGATTTTTTATCTGGTTCCTTATGTTCAGAAACAAGCCCATCAGGGTTCAATTTTCTACTTATTTCAGCAGCTCTAGCTGCAGCTAACTCAGTTGCAGATTTCATGCTTGCTGCTCGGTTGGCTGCCTGCTGTTGGGTTAATGTTTGCTGCATTAATAATGCCTGCTGAAATTGCATCTGCTGCATTGCAACTGCTTGTTGCATCATTAAAGGGAGTGATGAGGAAGTCAGTGCCGAACCCAGAATGGCCGGTTTTGGGGGAAGTGATTTTGCCATTTCCACATTCAAGGGGCGACCTGCAACATCCATGTTGTTCAAACCCAGTGCAGCAGTAGCTTCTTCAGGCTTTGAGTACTCTATATAAGCAAAATGTTTTGAATCAGTCACGCTGCATTCAACAACAGTGCCATACAAGCCAAACAGCTGCTTCAACTGATCCACTGTAAGAAGCGGGCTAAGGTTGCTAACTTGCACAGTTTTTTTTAGGGCATCTCCTTTTCCCTCTTTTTCAGCTGATCCTAGCAAAAGAATAGAAATAAATAAAGGATTAAGAAATAGTAGGAAAGAAACAGGCTAAGAAATCAAAGGAACCTAAATACCAGAAAAAATTCCATACCTAGCCCAACCGAATAGCAAGATAGGCCAAACTTAGGAGACCAAGTAACATCATCAATATTTATGCAAGAAAAAAAGGAGCCAATGGCGAGAGACCACTGATCAAATTCTCAAGTGATATATCAGAGAACATTAATTGCCTATTATCTTCATTGGTTAAATCATGAACAGTTATGGAGCTACTAGCATTCCCAAAAGAATCCAGATACATTAAGAAAACGGACTATTAAATTATACTACATGCGTGGCATAAAAAGTACCAGAAGAATCTTTGGCAGACTGTGCTTGAGCAGCCTGCGCTGCATGGGCTTGCATAACTTGAGCAGTAACAATTGCATGAGCAGCAGCCATTGCTGCAGCAGAAGGTGCCATTGGAGCCTGGTTAACATTACCCATCGAGGTAGTGGCTGCTAAAGCAGTCATCAAAAGATTGTGTGGGGGGTGACTAAATTTGCAATCAGTTTTTGCACACCGTCCACTGAGATATTCTCGGCAAACTTCACCCAGAGAGGATCCAATTCCAGGTAAAACCACACCACCTGAAGCCCCTGGAACAATACCAGGAATCATCCCAAGTAACCCAGGAAATGCCCCAGAAACAGAGCCAGAGTAATTTGGCATGTTGGGCATGCTTTGGTTTACCATATTTGGAAATGTAGGAGAGGGAGCCATGCCCAGCAACCCTCCAGTCGCGGCACCTGCATAGAAATTCTCTGAAGTCTCAGTCAAAAAGCTCCAACTCAAGATGTCAATTTTATCATAGGAAACAAAATTAGGTTAATGTAAACACAATGCCAGACTCACAATGAAGAATATGTAAACAAATAACAGTATCATCTTTCTTAGGTTACTGTAAAATACCTGAGCTGAAGAAAACTGGAAAAGGGCTTCCCATGATAGGCTTTCCATTACACTCAACATTCACCATATAATTCCCTCTCTTTGCAACCACATAAGTCACAGAATAAGTCCCATCTCCCATATCCTTCACAATTCCATCCTGGTCCGACCCACCAACACCCACCGCCGGCGAAACCCTAACCTTAACCTGCGCTCCCCCATGGGGCAGCTTCCGACCATCAGCGTCCTTAGTCACAACCACAAAAGTAGAAGGGGCACAAGCCGTCCCACCGGCAATGCCCGCCCCTGCCGCCGTGCATTTACTGGGGTCCACTGGCCCAATCGGCTTTTGAGCTAGCCTTCTTCGCTCCCTTTCCTCCTCGTCTTCATCTTCGTCGTCTGAGTCGGCGTTGGATTCCGCGGCAGCATTGTTAGAAGAGTCAACGTTCTTGAAAGTGGCTTCAAATGCGGCTTTGGCCGCTGCGGCCTTCTCGGCTTCGCTTTTGAGCTTAGCTTCCTCAGCTTGAATCATCCATATTGGCTTCGCTGCGGTGCCGCCGGCCGCGCTCGTAGCGGTGATGCTTCGATCGGCCATTAGGGTTCCTAGACAGCTGCAATAACAACTCCGATTAAGTGCTTCAACCTTAATTACATGGAGCTCCGACGAGTAATTGGTAACCCCAAAAATTAAATAAATAATAATAACAAGTTAATAATTAAATTCACTAAGAATTAAGCTTTTCTTGTGGAGCCAATAATGGAGTGTGCTCGTGTGTGCGTGTGCACGCGCTGCCGGAGGGGTGAAGGGGAGGAGCAAGGTTAGGGAAGACGTACCTTCGGAGTGACGGCGAGTGGGTGAGGTTGTCAGGAAACACGATGCTATTTTTATGGAGAATATGATTGTGGAAAGTTAGAGGATAGGGGCAGTATAGTCAATCCAAGTTTTGTGAATTTCAAATGTAGGTTTAGAATTTGTATTATTCTCATTTTAAACTACCTTTAAGATATTAAAGTTGCATTAAAATGTAGTAAAAGAATTACACACAAATTTTTTTATTTTCTATGAGCTCTTTTTGAAAAAATTAATATTTAAGATTTGAAATATGGAATTTGAGCCAATTAAATTAAGGAAAATAATATTTATTTTTTTGAAATTTGGGTTCAATTACCAAACTAACTATATTACTCTGGAAAACTGCAGTTTATACCTTTTCTTATTTTATTTAAATTACAAAACAAAAAAGGTACAACATGCAAAACAAATTGTAATAGGCATCAACCGGACCCCACCCTTATCTTAATTGAGGGTTACCGTTTTGGTTCACACTAATTCTATATAGCAATATAGTACATATATGCTTCATAATAGAGGTAATAACCTAATTGGTACCTAAATTTGTGCTTTTGTCGCACTTTTATTTCTGATTTTAAAATTATTTCTCTTAAAGTCTCAAATTTAGAATTTTCATCTCTATGTAGATCATTGTCTAATTATCATCAAAATCAATCACTGTCAGCAGACACGTGCAATTAGTAGAGGACAATTTTAGTATATGACAATAAATCGGTAACAATTAATTTTTTAACTTAAGGGTTTACCTAACCCATGTTTGTATTTAGTATTTTTTTTTCCGTTTGTACATAAGGATTTCACCACAATGTTTACTTTTGCTCCTGTGGTGAGTATATTCAATTTTACACCCCTGTATTCAAATGAGTGATTATTTACAAATATGTGTAAGACGAAGCTTTGGGTCATTAGATGATTTAAGTCATACTAGGTTGATTTACACGACAATACACTATGTACCTGTCAATGATTGTCTAAGTTTAGAATTTTTTTTATACAAATTTAAAACATAAATTTAAAACAGTTTAAGTTTTTTGATCAAGTTTTGTTAGGAAACTGTAACTAGTAATCTTAATTGCAGTTGTAATTCATAATAGTTATCATTATAAGTTATTAGTATTAATTGGATTCCTCCAACATCATTATGGTTATATTTTATACAACTAAAGATATGAGTTTTCACAAATCATATATATGTTATAATATCTATATGTTATTACAATAAATAAATGAAAAACGATAACAAAATTATATGCAACATTTTATTAATTATACTTTTCATACACTACCAATTTTCAGCTATAAGAACATGTGCTCCATATGAAGTTTTCACAAATCATATATATGTTATAATATCTATATGTTATTACAATAAATAAATGAAAAACGATAACAGAAATTATATGCAACATTTTATTAATTATTTTCATACACTACCAATTTTCAGCCATAAGAACATGTGCTCCATATGAAGAATGTTACATTTGAAATTTATGTGTAAATTTCAATCTAATATGATTGAAATTACAATATACTGAAAAAAAATAAATGTAAGCCAAAAATTACAATATTGCATTGTTTAACTACTGGGATATTAACGATGAAATGAGCATATTTTGTTTTTTCAAATAAAACTAAGATTAGAGATTAACAATTAATCCATTAAACCATATCTAAAGAGTACATGATCAGTATCCTATGAAACTAGCAAAATGTCCATGAGCATGTGGATCAACCTGTCCAGTATTTGCCCTTCCTATGGCATCCTTAACTGCCAACAACATATTATTAATTTCATTGAGCGCGTTATAAATTTCAACACCATATTTGCCAACCATTGTGTAAATAGCATCCACAACAATACACTGGCTACATAATACAAAGTGCTCATAGCCCGTTTGATATATACTGGGGGAGTATACAAGAGCAAATTCAACGGCATTGAACTTGTCGTACTCGCCACTAAATCTCATTTTTAATTCAGCGGCAGTAAAACCCATCGCCACCACCGGCGGTGGTAGAGGTGAGCTGCTTACGGGTAGTGGTGTAAGGATAACTTATCATCCCACGTTGGTAGTCAAGATTACTTATCATCCGGTGGTAATGAGGATGACTTATCAGTCAACTTGAAACCTTTTTTTGAAGATTTATCAGCTTGCGTAGAACTTTCTTTTCTCTCTACCAGCGAGGGTGGAGATTAGGAACACTATTTTTCATCTTTTGGAGTTGTAATTCAATGCAGTATCTTTTGTACCACGAGCTGTAAATACCGTAAAAGGGGAAGCACGATGAAGAATATCGCCCTCATTGCCATCATTACCGCTGTCGTGAATTACGGAGGCAGGGCGCGCAGTTAAGAAAAATTAGGTTAAGTCTAAAACAATTTATCTAGTAGCCAAAATGCAACACTTAGGGGGTGTTTGGTTGGTGGGTTGGCAATGAAGTAATGGAATCATAGAAAATCTGGTTGTTTGGTTAGTGGGTTTGGGAATGAGTTTTCGGGAAGGCAGATGTTATTGCCAAAGCAAAAAATAACATTCAAAGCAAAATCTTCTTTTTCTTCCTAAAATGTCCTTCTTTATACTAATCTCCTATCTTCTTTTTGCCACTTAATCGCTAAAATCGGTCATGTTTTATCGTGTCTTTTCTTCCCCACTTATATTGCTCAAACCCTTACCGTTTCTTTTTCTGTGTCCTCTAAATCCGTATGTGCCTTTTTCTACTTTGCACTGTCGGATTAGCCTACAGAGACCACCAATATTTTCTGAAAAATCAGAGAGAAACACATATTTTATTCTTTATAACAGATATGGGTCCGTTGTTGATCCCCTCAAAATTAACCCAAGCAAAGAGATGTAGAGTTGGGGTGTGAGATTTATTTAGGAAAAGAGAGATTTATTTTTATTTGCTTCATCAAAGAAAAATCTCATTTTCTTTACCTTTATCAACCCAAGGTTTAAGAAATAGATTGTGATGGGTTTATTAGGAGTGGGACTTAGATTTGTAGAATCAAGGAGTGTGTTCTTTTGGTAGAGAAGTTGGTTCAGCAATGACGAAGGAGAAATATAAGGGATTTGAGCGATTAAAGTGGTGTAAAAGGAAGAAGGGGTTAAGATAAGGAGGGTATTTTAAGGAGAAAAAGAAAATGTTGCTCTGGATGCTATTTATTGCTCTGGCAATAACAACAACCTTTCGGGAATTATACCCAAATAATTAGACTTAAGTGAAACCAACCCCCTAGTGGGTTTCATTACCATTCCCAAAATCATAAAGGGGCTTATAAGCCGACGAGTGCAAGCCTTTTAGCCACTGGAAGCAGGGTTTGCGCTTGGGAGTTGAATTTTTTTTTTTGGGGGGATGCAGGGGTAAAATAGTCACTCCACTGTTGAACCCGCGGATTCCATGGCATTTGAGGGTGTATTTGTAAAACACCTTTTTTACAAGCCCCGTGTCAGTATAAAAACAAAATTTTAAAAAATATATCCCATTCTCATTAAAAGGGCATGTAAAACACGCGATCATGAGCAGTTTCTGGCTAGCAGATATGACGTCGTTTTGCTTTTCCCACTGCGTTTGTTTTACATTCGCTTTTTTGCACCGTGTTGGTCTTCGTCTCATTGTAGGTTCCTGAAATTCTCTCATTTTTTTCGCTTTTTGCCGTGCATATCCACTAGTCAAAATAACTGGGATTGAAGCGTCTAACATGATTTTGGAAAATATGATCATATCTCAATAACCCATTACAATATATGATAGAAAAAACAACATAAATGATAATAGACTAATAGTGTAGAAATCTCATAAATCCTTGCTTAACTTCAAAAAAGAATTTAACTACCAATCTTTCACGATTAACGGTGTGCAATACCATAAATTTCAACTGTAAAAAATAGTTATCGTAGTGGACAAGGTCAATTACCATAGACTAAGAAACCAATACGTAAGAATCAAATGTTTTTTAAAGTTCCTTATAATTAGAGCTATAGACGAGTTGAGCCGAGCCTGAGCGAGCCCTACCTCAAGATTGGCTCGAAAAAGATACTAAATATTTGAGTTTGAACTCGTCTCAAAGAAATTATAATAGGCTCGAACTCGAGTTTGAGCTTGGACTAGAGCAAAGATTTTGAGCTTGAACTCAAACTCGAGCTCAACTTTGAAGCAAATTTTTTTTTTTTCAACTTATACTTCAAAAGTTTTAAAAATATTACGAATATAAAAAAACATATATATATATATATTATAAACTTACTAATGGCAGAGTACCGCAATAGGTACGGTGACTCGAAACAGATAGAGTAAAATTTTGAAGCATATTTGAAATAAACATGTCAATAGCATTAAGAATTTCTGTCAATTGTAAGAATTGAAAATTCTTAAATATCGTTTATTCATTCACATATATTACATGGACACTAAAACAAACATACATTTCACCCAAACCCTTTTTTTTTTTTTTTCTGTTGAGCTGAATAATTCTTCATACTCATCAAATTAAAGCTTCTTCATAGCTTGGCAAGCGAAAAGAAGTCTAGTGCGGTAAATAATCACAAAAAAGCAGAGGATAAGATTTTAATCGCTAAAATCCAAGAACAAGTACATACCTGCAGCAAAGGAGGTTTTTGTTCATGTTTATAAGGTATCAGGTAGCAGAAGCCATGGCTTAGGTTAACTGCTGAATGCAATCTTAATATTTATTCTTTTAACAACAATATCCAATGAAATGAACCCAACTTTTGATTAAAATTGTATGGACTTTTCACGGTGCACATTGCTATAAACATGAAAGAATTTATGCCCCACCAGATATCTTCTTTATCCATATTCATTATCTCTAAAGATTGAACATTGATAACACTTCTTATTCAATCAAAACATGTTCAAACTCTGTTTCTTAATCATTCACTAATGGGATAACTGAGTATAGGTATTGCAAAACATGACAAATTGACTTAAATCATCTGTGTTAGACCTATGGTCTACCTTCTTTGATTTGTTTTGATGATGTTTAACAAATGAGTGATCATATAAATAGTTGGATATTGAGATGTTATACAGGAGTATTTGGTGACCAGATCGGTTAGCAGTTCGGCTAACAAACTCGCCGAAATAAGGAATAAAGCTGAAGAAGAAAAAGACTAAAAACTAAGTTCGGGGAGCTGTTCGGCGACCTGTTCGGAAACCGATAGGATCGGTGAGATGATCGGCGACCTCTTCGGAATCCGAAATGTTGAATTTTAAAATTTAGCTACTGGAGTCGATTTCTGATATCAGAAGCTAAACTTGTGATATCAGAACCAAGTTCGGGGAGCACATCGGTGAGCAGTTCTGAATCTGAACTACTATAGTAGACATAATTTCAAACTGCGAATATGACTGTTAGAAAGCAATTTCAACCCACTATAAAAGCTCTAAAGCTCATTATGCAAACTCAAGAAGTTAAGAAGTCATATCCCACTTCAAGAATACATTGAGAGTTCATATTTACATCATTTCATTACATTTGATTTGTTAAAGGGAATTGAAGGGCTTGGGAATTTATTTTCATAAAAGAGGCAATTTTTGCCCATTTCATGTACTTACTTGTAAACCTCTAATTGAAGAAGTAAACTTGCATATTCATTGAGGGATTGAAGTCCTAAACACTTAGAAGTGTGTCAGGCAATTTGTAAGAGAAATGAAAGTGCTAAACTCCTGAAGAAGAGTAAGACAAGGTGAAAGAGGGAGATTGAAGAAAAGGAGAAAGAGTTGTAAAAGTCCTAAGTCTAGAGTTATATTAGGCATTTGGGTGAAGTCCTAAGTCTAGAGTTAGATTAGGCATGTGCTATGAAGACCTAACTTAGAGCTAAGTTGGGCAATTGTAAAAAGTCATAAATTCTAGAGTTAGAATTTTAGCATTTTTGAAGGTTTGAATTACACATTTAAGTAATTCATTTTGAGAGGGTTAGGAAAATCCCAAGTTGTAGAACTTGGGTAGTGGATTAGGATTCAAGGATAATTCGAACCACTCTAAATTGTGTGTGTTTTGTCTTCCATTTACTTTGCACTTAACATTTCAAAACACTTCTCACACACTACACTTTGGTTTAAAGAATTTTAAAAGGGATTTTTCAAAATTGTTTAAACAAGAATTTTAAATTACCTACAACCTAATTCATCCCCTCCCCCTCTTAGGTTGCTAATCGAGATTTCAATATGTTAAGCTATAAACAGCAATATCCGATCTCTAAGTTCGACAAGCCCAGCAAGCCAAAATGAGATTTTTCAATATGTATATAACAAATAAACAAACAATTCTAGAAACCCGATTGTGCTTGGTTGTAAACAAAAATCGAGAAAGGGATGACCTAAATCCTGAAAATCAACACCACTAAGGCTTATTTACTCGACTTCAAATGCAAATGAAGTACTATAACAATGAGCGTAGAGAATCAATCTCATAAATCAATTAGAAGCTTGGCATTTGACTATTTAGAGTATTTTACTATACAAATATCATAATTGGTAACAAATCGAAAGGAAACCAAAACCCAACAAAATAGGAAAAGAAAGCTGCAAATACCATCTGGTCACAGTAGATAAATACTAGTGCACTATATAAGTTGATGTGGCATGATTCTATAATGCACGAAAGACCGTAGAAATTTTCAATATGAACAAATTTGAGTGCTTAGGATTTCGGGTGATAATTAATGAACAATAGATCAACGAAATCGTATAATTATCAACTGTTTGTGGTTTTTGTTTTGTTTTGTTTGTTTTTGTTTTGTAAAAATCAACATACGTGAGCAATTAACAAAATTTTAATAAAGATTAATAAGGATAAAAATGTCATTTACAAAATGAACAAAACACCAAAGATAATTTTTACCTTGAATTAATAATAATAATATATTAACACTCCTTCTAGGAAATCTTAAGACTATGTTCTTTTTGGATTCACTTTCAGAAATAAAACTTTGTTTTAGTTTTTTTCCTTAAAACATCTATATCTAAAAATTCTTATAATTATTTACTAAAATCAAAAATCTCTTTAAAATCTTACTCATATAATTTCAAGAAATAATTAATCATCACATTTTTCTTCTCTTTACTACACAATTCTCCAAAAAAATATTTTTCTCTAAACATCATCGCTTTCAAAAAATGAAATTCCCTATTTAGGTCACGATTCAAACAAAACCTAAAACTCTACAACACCCTTAGAATTACTTGTTGGAATATTATTAACCCCCTATGTTTATAGGTGAGTTTGACATTTGCCCCACTGTGTTATTTTAATACGTCTTTTGCCCCCCATGGCCATAAGTCAAACCTTTATATATAATGCAATGACTTTTATAATCCTCCTCTATTAATCATTATATTTTTGGACAAAAATACCCTCAACTAATCAAACATTAACAGTAAAAAGATAAATTAACTATTAAAACTCAAAAGAATTTTGTGGGTGTGTGAGATTATATCAATAAAACTACTAAACAAGGTTATTTAGGGGGAAAAGACCTCATGATGTTGCTCAAATAAAAACATGCACATATAATGAAATCTAATAAGCTATGAATTTTTCATAAACACAACTAAAAAATAATGAAAAAGAGAAGGTAAATAAATGTATTTGTCTTAGTTTGATTCATAACACATTGAGGAGTTTAACAATTGAAGGTCAACCAAAACGAAAAATTTTATGACTGATATTCAACCAAAGAAAAAAAAACAAAAACAAAAAAGGATAAGTATATGCCACAACTCCACAAAGTGCATATGCTAAACAAGAAAATCATCCAACAACCTAAAGTTGATGTTATTTTCAACCTATCAGTCAAATAAATTCTAATTTAGTCTTGAAAAATAAGTTGTGATCTTCAATTCCTTCACCACCATCACGTGTAAAATTAATTTTGATGGGTTATTGCTGACTGGATAGCAAAAAAGCACCATGCATAGATGGGCGTGTTTCAGTCTACATATTTTCATAAAAATATCAAGGACTACTGTAATAAAACAAAAATAATGAACCATGACTAGGAGGAATTGCCACGGCGAGTTAATATATTTTTTGTTAACTTTGAAAAATTGTTATTTAGAATAATTACAAATTTAACCAGTATTGTAGATTGTTACTTGTAGGATGTTATGGTTTTATTAATGAAATATATTATATTTGCTTAAATGGTTCCGATTGGGAGAGATGCGTTATTTAAATATAAAAAAAAAGAAAAAAAATGGCTTTTTGCCCATTTGGCTGAAGAGAGGGCCAAGTGGCGAAAAAAAATTGGAAATTCCCTAAATCAAAGAATACCCTTACTTCCCAAAATCAGAAGATATACCTTACATAAAAAAAAAGGAAAAAAAATAAAGGATTGTGCCGATTTGGAAGAAATGCCCAAAAATGTATCGATTTGGAAGAGATTCTTTATTCCCCCGAGAAAAAAAAGAAGAAAAAAGTAGCTTCTGTTGAGTTTAAAAAAGAGAGGCCCGAGGGGCAAAAATTGAGAATATCTAAACTAAATAAGGAAAATTGGAAATTCCATAAATTAAAGAATGCTCTTACTTCCCAAAATCGAAAGATGTGAAAAAAAACATTCTGCGGATTTGAAAGGTAGACTCCAAAAAATGTTTTGAGAAAGTGGGCTTCCTTCCATAAATCAGATCTCTGTCTTTTTTTTTTTTTTTGTCTTTTATTTGGCCAAGAACACAAGCCACCCATTCAATTTTTAATCTTGCGGTGAATATCAATTTTTGGCCCTCTCTTTGCAATCAGCTAAAGTCTTTTTGTGATTTTTTTTATTTATTAACGTGGAACTTTTCATAATTATTATGATGTATAATAATTATTTTTTTACCTTGTTTGTTTAGTTTTTTTTTTTTTGTAACTACGTAAATATAATTTTTTGGGATAAAAATAAGGATGAAAATTAGTGTGTATCTGTAATAGATTGGATAAATTTTGCTTCCAACTTACTACCGAAAAAAACCCCACAAAAAAAAAAGAAAGAAAAAGGGAAACGGGAAAAACAATTGTAGTTTTCAAAGCCCCACCGAAATCCTTAAAAAATTTGTAGATATACTTATTGTGGATTTCATTTGGTAAGATTTTTAAAATTTTCCACCGGAAGTCAGGAATTTTCTAGGAATTTTTTATTGTTCGCAATATTACAACAAGTAGTCGGCTATGCGGTCATGGCACATCAACGATTAATTTATATTCAAATGTCATATTTTAAAATTATTTTCCAATTCTTTTTAGATTTTCCTCTACCTTTAAGATTAATTTTCTAATGTTCAAAATATTGAAAAAATAAATACGTTGATTTGCATTTCAAGAGAGTATTGTGAGCAATTTGTACATACAGAAGGCCGCTCTCTATTTTCCAAATGAGGAGAAGGCCTCTCTCTTCCAAATCATTGCAAATCAGCATTAAGGCTCTCTTTTTTAAATCAATAAAAGGCCCCTCTCTATTCTAAATCAGTAGAAGGCCCCTCTCTCTTCCAAATCAGCAGATGGTCTCTCTCTTCCAAATTAGAAGCCCCTCTCTTCCAAATCAGCAGAAGCCCCGAACAATTGCCTAAGGGTCAAATAGCATTTGAGAGGAAACATAGAGCTAGTTCTGTGACAATCCTCTAATAAGGTATAAAGACAAATATAATGATGAAGAAAAAGCAAAATAGTTTCCGTGTTATGACTTCAACAAAAAAAATAGTGAACTTATCTCGACACCAGGAGAAAAAGCCTTGACCAATAATATTGCATTGTACTTGAAAATTTTATTTCATAAAAATTTTCAAGAACTAAAATCTAATGTGCCCAAAACTATGTATAAAACATAGCCCTATCGCATGTATCTTGTCTGAAGTTGCAGAAACGGAAAATACTCTTACAATACAACTTCTCCAACTAAAGTACAAAAATACTCACAGATGCCTAGGGAGATGACTCAAAACTAGGGCTGTAAACAAGCCGAGCTGAGGTCTTATCGAGTTGAGCTTGATAAAAATCAGCTAGGCTTGAGCTCGGCTCGAGCTCGATCGATACTAAATATTTGGGCTCGAGTTCGGCTCGTCCAAATTATAATAGGCTCGAGCTCAAGCTCGAGCTCGGTGTAGAGTAAGCTTTTGAGCTTGAACTCAAGCCTAAGCTCGAATTCGAGCTCGAATTATTTTTTTTAATTTATAATAAAAAATAGTAAAAAAATATATTAAAAAATTATATAAAGAGCCGGGCTCGATAGGCTCGATGAGCCCTCGAGCCAGCAGTAATTGGGCTCGAGCTCGACTCGATTATTAAACAAGCCGGCTCGAGCTCGAGTTTGACCAAGCTCGAGCCAAGCTTTGACTGAGCTGCTCGTAAGTAGCTCAGCTCATTTACACCCCTACTCAAAACTGAAAGCCACTAAATTTTGACAAGAAGCCAACGTAACTATATTTGCCAAATAGAACTGAGAGAGCAAACAAAACAACTATCGTGCACACCATTCAGGGTTGTAAAGACCAAGTTGACTATCTAAACCAAAATAGAAAGATGATAGGAAAGAATTATCTATAGGAGGCAACTTTTTCTGCACATCCTCAACTGCATAATTTGCAGCATGGTAGGAGTTTTGGAGAATCAACTTTTGGCTTCAGATATAGAGCATGTGGTTCTAGAAAGAATCTTTCTAGAATATTAACTAAATATTTGCTAAAGATAACATTGCCTTACAATATTTCTGGTGATCTAGCTATATATCAATATCTAACAAGCTAGAATAAGATTCTAAGATCATATGGAAGCTCCTATTTTATTAAATCTGCACCTCCACAATGTAAAAGAAACAAACTTAATAGTAACTCTTTAGAGAACAAGAAATAAACATATAAGCGGATTTCACAATTCATTGAGAACAAGAAGCTCATAAGCAAAGCTAAGAACAAGTAAACTCGGAATTAAAAAAGCCCTTCTCCATAAATTTAAAGTCTCTCTAATTGACAGGCAGGAAAACTAACCAAACAAATTAGAGAAAGTTCTACAACTGATTGAACACTTAGCTCAGTTGCAAAGTTACCATCTTCTTGGAAAATGGCAATGAAGGAGAGAACCTGGCAAAAACTGACTGCAACAAGAAAAAACATCTTTCATGAGAAATCAAGGTGGAAACTAAATAAATATCTTCCAATAAAAATGTCAGGAAACAAATGAATCCATCAAGATACATGTAGATAGCAACTGAATCAGAATGAGAGCTGTAATTTTGTCTCACTTAATTGAACAAACTAAATCAGACCTTTAATTCTTGAACAGCATTCTAGCAAACACAGACCAAGATTCAACATTTAAGTGATCTGGAAAGGAAAAAAAAAAAAAAATCTACCAGTATAGATTATAAGCAGTTCCTCAAAGTCAGCTAGAAAAGAATTTCCTATTAGTAAAACATAATTCAGTACCAGAGGTGCAAAGTTGCGACCAAGAGTAAGAGAAGTAGAGAGCGATGAAAATTTCCTCTGAAAAAATTATTTAAGTTGGTTCAAGAGATACACTACTCAACTGCTAAAAACAACAAATATGTCGCGGGAAAAAAGAAGAAAAAAGAATGGCTATTGCATAATAAAAGCAGAAAATATAAGCACAAAAGCAACACAAACAAAAGAAAAATAACCCACAACAAAACGCATAAAAGATGATAGAACTCACCAAGGAGCACAAGAAATGACAGGCGAAGAAGAATCCCCAAAGAACGCAAAGGGTTTTAATTTTTACAGAGCCCATATTTGTCACAATCAATTTGAATACCCACCACACCTGATTCCAGAACCCTGTACATAGAAAATGAAACAAAAACCACCATGAAATCACTACACCATAACAAAGAAAAAAAGAAAAAAAAAACTGGAAAACTACAAAAAGAGAGAGAAAGAAGCAAATATATGTTGACCTTTGATTTCTGAAGTAGCATCGAAAATCACTTGAATGGAATAAACCCAAAACTAAAAAAGAAAAGAAATAAACAAGCAAACATGAGTGAAGAACACAGTCAAAACAATACTATAACCACCCTAAACTAGTAAGATCAATATGTTGATCTCTGGCCTTTTTTACATAATACGACAAATCTTCAACTCCAAAGGTTGATTCTCCTTCTTCTTGCTTCTGAAAAACAAGAAATCCCAAATTACTATGGCTGAAACATAGTTGCATAATAAAACATTGAATTAACACTAGCCCAGTGGAAAGTACCAGCTTTGAAACTAACCTTCAATTCTCTTAAGATAGAAAGATCCCTAGCCGCTTATTCACTTAAGTTGCCATAGATATCCTCCAAGAAATCAAAAATATGAAGAAAAATGAAGTTTTCAACAAGAATGATGGAAAGTAAACCAACAGAACTCACAATAGACATGAAAAAAAAAAAGAAGCAGCATGAATCACTTGTGAGATATTAGATTACTCAACAAGGTTAAATTTTCGTTCAATTTTTTACATTCAATTTATCTATAGAGGAATCAGATAATACCATGTCCATAGCAATTTATCTGCCAAAATACATCTAAAAAATATGACTCGTATCCCCTACCTATTCTTCTCTCTATGTGTGATCAAAATCCTTTAACCCCTCAAAGAATAATCACTAATACATAAAAAAAGTGAACAATAAGGAGCGATAAATCTTTGTGTCTAAGTAAAAGATTGAAAAACTAAATAAATGAATAACTAAACTTTCTCTTTATAGCTCCTTATATGCTTCAGCTAATTCCTAAAGCAACATAAGCCACATATCAACTATCAAGAACACAACTAAAGAGCACAGACCTTTGAGGATGACGCTACCATTCTATAGTGAATAGCGTAATTTGCATAATTGCCATATCCAAGAAATCTGACAAAGTTTGTGCCTTAATTGAATCTGACAATGACAAAAAAATTACTGTAGTTAGAAAATGAGATAGGAAAGTACTACATAATTACAAGTGTACCTACAAAAGCAGAAAAGAAACAGACAATGAATCTCAATATTGTAAATGTTAAGGTGGTTCTTATGATGTCCTCCACGAGTGTGAAAAGCTGCTTTTATGAACAATTCTCTAGCATACAATTTTGTAAAGGTTTTCATATAATGATAATTCACTTTGTGGCTCCACAAAGTGAGCAATCTGCAACATCAAGAAGCCTCACTGAATTAAGAGGCAAATGTTCAGTTGATGTACCCAAAAACAAGGGACGTTCCAAATTGTTCCTTCCTATAAAATGAATGGACTGACGAAATTAAATCACATATGTATTCAGTAGTTACAATTTTCTATGGAAAAATAACTACTTTCCAAATAGAAAAAAAAAAAGCCTAACCTCGTTGACCAGGAGAAGAGTGATTCGATGGTTTAACAATTCTAGGAGCAATACTGATTACAGGATTAACAATAAGCCTACGATCATAAAGGGTAATTGCAGGGTTTTCATTTTCATTAGCCATCATGGCCTGGGCCTTTTGTTTTTTAGCCAAACACTTAGACTTTAAATTAGAAAGAAATGCATTTTTGTTTATCATCAGGCATCTCAACATATTTCTTATGCCACTTTGCGTTTCTGTCCATTTAACAATCATTAATAAGCAAAGAACAATCCCAAAACCAATCAGAAGGAATGGTAATAAAAAACATACAAACTGAATGCAATCTCCAAGTAAAACTCGACAGCAGAAACCACTGAGCAAATCAATAAACCAACATAAGTAACATTAAGAATGCTAAGATTTCAAAACATACTAGAAATACAGTAGCACTTTTTCAACCCAAGAGAAGCAAAAGTTGATCAATAAACCACCTGAATGTAATTTACCCACAAAAAATAATTATCTTAATGCAAGAAATAGTATTATCACTTAACCAAACCATCCAAAATCAATGTAATTTCACAAAAATCATACAATAATATGGTAATTGTACACACTACAACAACTAAAGTTAAGTACATACCGGAACCCAAAAACAAGAAACAAACCACAGAAAACTGTCAAGGCAAACCTGAAAATTACCAAGCTATGAACTGATTAGAAATTCATCTAACAGAAAATACATCATACCATGACTATAAACCTTACATACCACAATGCAACTCCTGAACTTGCAAACACAGCATAGCAGATACAACAACAAATCGCCTATCACTTGCAAAAAACATACATGTAATGTATGATTGGTAAAATATTCATTTTTAACATAAAAATAACCATACACGCAAAACCAACTATCACTGAGAAGAGATGGGCAGAAGGAAAAAAGAAAAAATACAATCAACAATTGAAAGTAACTATAACTGAACCACAAGATCGGATTATATAAATATCACCAAAAAATACACGACCCATGCCTGCATCTCTCTCCATAACACATCAGAGAAAGCAAAGAGTTTAGAAATTTGATGAAAAATATTTGTGTCCATAAACTATAGCTACCGCAACAAGAGACAACAATATATTTGTGGGTAAATTTTTTTTTCCAGCATGAACAGTATCGCAAAACGGAGACGACGATGAGAAGAAGAAAAACCAACGATGAAAACGGAACCAAAAATCATAAAAAACAAATAAATAAACGATCATGATGAACAGGAAGAGGTTAGAAACTCACCAGGAAGAACAAATTATCACAAACGCAAGATGAGGCTTCAAAGAACCGAAATTCATATTTATATGGATAGGTAATACCTCAGCCAAATTCAAAAGGTAAACACGTCATTTTTGACGACACAACTTTAATCACCTCATGCTAGGAGCTCACACAACAACTGAAAGAGGTTGAGTCACCAGATTTTACGGTCCGAACACACATGGCTGTCTAGAAGGGGCAAAATTTAACGGCGCAAATAGGGAAAAAGGAAATTGACCAAGGACAACAAATCTAAAATGAAATCATTAAATCTCATGGGAGGCCAGATAATCCTGGGCAAAAGAAATGTACAAGGCAATGGAGACCCACCCCGAACAACAAGACCCAAAAAAAGCCACAATGAATCAGCTCAGAAAATCGATTCTCCAAGCTCGAGTTAAACCACACTGTAGAAATCAAAGCAGGAACAAAGAAAAGGCGTGGAAAGGACCAATGGCCCGACAGCGGTATTGCTGAATTTTTTTAGAGCTCTGACGCGAAGGAGGGAACGAAAATTGCAGGAAGGCAAGAATGATCAAAATGACGTTGTTTTGCCTCTGCTTAGAGTCCTTAGACTGGCGCTATGAGTAAAATTTTTTTGACAGTCTCTGTCCAATTTTTTTTTATAAAAATAATCCAAATTATCCCAATGACACTCTCTGTTCTCCACATCGGCAAGAGAACCCCACCCACTTGCAGCTTCCTACTGATTTTCAGTAGATGCCTCTTTCCTTCCCAAATTGGGAATTGACCTTTCTTCAGCTTAAATTTACAGAATAACCTACTAATATCCAAAAAAAAAATGACGAACAAAAGGGTAATTGGGCAACCCATATGACAAAAATTCCATCCTTCCCAAAATCATCCCTCCCCAATTAATATATTTATAAATAAACCTACTAAAATCCAAATAAAGTGGACGAACAAAAGGGCAAGACTTGGGAGATTAAGCTCCTTCATAGTCTTACCCTTGATAAAGAGATTTGTAATACTTCTCCAATGATGAACAAATTTCTACGCTGAAGTTTGTGGAGAAATTAGGGGTTTTAGCCGAAAGACCACGTTTTGACGGGTTTGGGTTTAAGTATTTTTTTTAATATAAGTTTTAATAGTTAATTTATCTTTTTATTGTTAATGTTTTATTAGTTGAGAGTATTTTTATCCAAAAATATAATGATTAATAGAGAATGGTTATAAAAGTAATTGTATTACATATAAAACTTTGACTTATGGTCATAGGGGCATAAACACATAGGCTTAATAATATTTAAGCCTTTCTTTTTTGGTAGTTGTTATTGACATAGGAATCATAACAATATTTTATCTTTCCCCCGAAAATTATCTGAATCTTCTTCCCGTGAGGACAGTTTTGTCCAAAAAAATGCATTGCCCAGGCTATTATCGTCCAACAAATTTACACATAAGTTCCGACCGGTTAAGCCTAGAGCATAACGACGTCGTTTCTTTTTTCTACCGTGTTGAAAACTTGAGCTGCTTCTCTGTTCTTTCTTCTTATATTCCTTAAACCCTTCGGTTCGTTAGTTTCCTTAAACCTTTGCCTGCGCCTCTCTTCAGTATCTTCCCCGCCCTCCCCATACGTGTTGAGAGAAGAATTTAGTTAACGTCGGAGGATTCAGTTATGGCGACGGTTTCTGAAGCTCGAGCTGTCAAGTCTCTCAACACAGGCCCCGGAAGGAAACGGTTTACTGTAAGCTGCTTGTATTTTTGGTGTTGTGTACCAATTTCCGTTAGCTCTGTTTGTTGGTTTTCTAGAATTTGTGGTTGTTTATAATATGTGGGGTTCTTTCAAAGATTGAGGTTTTATTGGTTTTTGTTTTTGTTTTAATTTTGATTTTTATCTGTGTGGGTGCAGTTCAAGAGCTTGGCTCAACAAATTGAGGAAATTGATATTGATGTGTACCGGAATTTGGACCCTGTGAAAGCTCAGCCTTCAGAAGGTTCATCATTCTTCAGGGATTGCCTCATTGAATGGAGGGTATGCACTAGTAAAATCTTTGTCCTGAATTACTGTTGATTTATATCGTTATGCTAGTTATTCAGTAATTGTTTTTGGGTTAATATGGGTTAATATGGGTTTTTACTGTTGTTGTTGATTCAAATGATTAGGACATGTTTCCAAGTACATTAAATATGCAAAACATACAGTTATTTTATTTTTTAGAATCTAGAACTTATTGTTCATGCTCATGCCTATGTCACAGAAAATGTAGGAAGTTGATTTTGGCTTTATATGTCCATTTCATATGTTATTTTCACGCCTTTGTCACTGCAATATAGCTTGTTCTCAAAAACATTGTTTTTTGAAATTGAACTTATGAAGCTGTCATTAGATATCATTGTGAATGAGCATTTGTTTTTGATTTCGAGAGGCTTTTTCTTCATAATTTATGCAGAAGGGGTTGTTGGTATTTCCATATGTTTCCAATGCAGGAAAAATGATAGTTATTCTAAATTTCTTAGCTTATAAGTTTGTCTGCTAGTGCCAACCAGAAAATAATGGATCAGGTATCTAATGTATAGCTTGTCAGTCTGGTGATTTTTGAAATAAACTTTCATGTCCTAAATGATCTTTGTTTAATTATACAGTTCCTTGTGTGCAGTTTTATCTGTAGATTTCCTATCTAAATGTATTGAACTGTTATCATTAGGTGCAATTTTAGTTGATAATTTTACCGTTTGATGCAATGCAGGAATTAAATACTGCTGAGGGTTTTATTTCATTCTATCAAGAAACAATGCCCTTGGTGCAAACTTTGCCGCAAATAATACTGCAAAAAGAATTTATCATCTCCAAACTTCTGTCTAGATTAGAAATGAAAAGCAGGCTATCACTTGAACCAATACTCAGGTATTCTTGCATATTTGGTTTTGTTTGACATACTTAAGAATGATGCCTTGTAAGATTGACTATGACCAAAAAGGTTGATTTTAGTCTTCTATCCAGTTTATTTAGGTGATCAGGATGTATTTATGTTCGTGATTCTAACAAGGCTTTTATTTTCTATTTTTATTTTTTATTTTCTGACTGCACTCCCTCCCCCCTTGGGCTAAAAGAAAATTTTGGTGAGAGTATTCTACATGTAACAATTACTGTGATACATGTGCGGAGGAAATTGTGATTGTAGTGAAATGTGTGTAGTAATGCAGTAAGGTAGGGTCACTATTTAGTTGTGTGAAAAATATGGATAGAGGGAAAGTTATTATGGGTATCGAAAGAAGGTACGCATATATCTAAGTGAAGCATAATGTCTGATGCTTATAAAGGGAGCCATGGCACAACACTAAGAGCTGTGGCCTTGTGACTTGTGATCATCGTGGGGTCAAGTCGCAAAAATGACTTTGTATAGAACTTGAAGGTGAGATGTGTACATTAGGCCTTAATGACCCAATCCTTCGGGTGACCTTGCACATGCTGGAGCTTCTAATCACTGGGCTTCCCTTTAACATTTTTGATGTTTAAATGAAAAAATCTACCAAGTGAATGGGAAATATGAAATCTGGCATTGAAGTGTAGTTACAGTCAGAGGTTCTCTTACTATTTTGAGGCCTTTCTGAGTTATTTCATGGTTTAGGTCTCAGCCTAATCAGTGTTAATTGGACTTTGTTCCACAGGTTGATTGCAGCATTATCCAGAGATCTTTTGGAGGACTTCTCACCGTGAGTGCTAAAGTCATTTCATGCTTTATTCTTTCTTTGATATCTTCTTGTGCTTGCCAAAAGCTCATCGCTATACATATGCATGTTTGTGGGATATCTGTTACCTTGGTATCTGCTGCATGTTCGATTATCAAAGAGGCATGTTCTTGTTGATTCTACTTTTAAAATTTTTTTTTCTGGAAAAAAAGATTAGAGAAAGAGAAACTTGAGGAGAGCGCCATACTTTAAACATGACTAATGTAAAGTCTGCTTCCTCTGAGAAATTAAACAAATTAGCATGGTACTATGTTGGATTCCTATTCTAAATCAACAAGAGGAAGTAACTATAGGAACTTGCCTGAAAACTTAAATTTATGTTGCTACCGCACCATGAAGAGACTCAAAAATATTCAAATTTCTCCTGCATAATTGTTGCCACCTCAGGTTTGGGTTCTGTGGGATCTTGAGAGAGTTGCTAAATCTGGTAGGATGTTTGTGGATTTTTCTGTGTATTGCCGGAAATCATGAGAGTTGCACTGCATATTTCTGTCAGTGCAGTGTGAACTTAGATGGGGATATTGCTACGCACATCAGAGCAGGTAGTTGGATTAAATTTTGGGCGAATCTCATGTTTATGTTAGTTTAGAATTTGACCCACACCAGAGTAGCCAGCTGCATTAGATGCTTCTTTTGGTTATATTTTGACATTTATCTGTGTTTTAAATGCTTCCTTTGGTTGTACTTTCACATTTAATTGTTGCCACATGTTTAATTTGTTTGCTCGTTCCTTCGAGTCTGTAGCTTGATTTATTAGCTCTTTTGGTTGACCTTGAGGCACCTAGGGTCTGTTTGGAAAAGTTTTCAGAAGTGTTTTCAAAAAAAGTTTCTGTAAAAGGTTTAAAAAGTTGTTTTAAGAAGAAATTTGGACAACTGTTGTATAGAAACCTTTTTATTATTGGAAAAGGTGCGCGGATTTAGTATTAAAAAAATATTGTTTGCCTCTGTTTTTTTAAAATGTGATGACGAATTTTATTGAAGAGATGTCCACATGATCTGTGTGTTTTAGTACCAAACAATATAAAACATTGGAAAACATCTTTAATTTGTTCTCTTAAAACTATTTTTAGAGAAAACTTTTTATAAAGTATTTTAAAATAACCTTCTGGAAAACACTTGTCCAAAGACTCATTTGACTTAATTTATGCTTATAGAACACTAAAACCATTTATGAGTACTTTTCCAAGCGGAGGCTTAGTGATCTCTATCTTTTTTCCCCACTTACCAGACATGTAAAACCAACTGTAAAATCAGATTTCAAAAGCAGGCACTCCTACTGATATTTGATCTTCTTCCAATTCTTATATTGTGATTTTCTATTTTCCTTTCTTTGAGGGGTTCTCAGCTATCTTCCGAAGGTTGTAAATTCTTTAGTATTTCTTCTCAAAAGTGGTGCTGATAGGGAGCCAGAGATAATCAAACAGGTGAAGGCCTGTTAACTTGTTATTATATGTTGTTTTGAGTTATGATGCATCATGTAATTCTCAATAAAATTCTGAAACTCCAACTTTTATTTCTTCAGATCTTCACATCATGGTCATATGTTATGATGTTCCTACAGAAATATCTGATCAAGGATATTGTTCATGTCTTAAAGTAAGTAATCTGCTGCCCTTATCCTTTTAGTGTGGACTCTTCATTTGCAGTTCCTATTGTTCTTACTTTTAAATGTCTAAGCTCAGAATTATGAATTTATCAATTTTTGGTCCTTCAGATATGTACTGCACTTTCTTATTTTACAATGAAAAATGAATGTGAGGTTATTTGTATTGGTGTCTAAGGCCCCGTATGGCAACAAATAATTCCATCTCATTTCACTCTCACTTTCATTTTATAATAATTTCTCATCAATTTCAATACACCTTTTTACATTTCCCAAACACCTTTTTACATTTCCAATATAACTTTAATAATTTTAAAATCCAAAACACCTTTCAAAACACCTTTCAAAAGGCATACCATACAGGGCCTAATACTCCTAAGAGGCATGCGTGGCGGATCTTCTATTCCAATCTCAGACAATATAACATGACTCAAACATGAGGTGGACATGAATATTTTATTCTGGTGATATGGAATTTATGATCGATTTCTTTTGTCTAGTTGCCCACATGCATATCAGGGTTGTTTTGCTTATGATGTCATGGTTTGCATTGCAGTATTCTTGCTCAAACTTTACAGTTTATATCTAAAATCTGTTTCCTCTATGACAAGTTATTTTACTCTCACTTTTCCATACTCTTAATCTATTTTTTGTAAGCAGAGCTACAGTAAAGTTGAGATACTATCCAAATGATGATATTCAAAGACTTATGGCGATGTCAGTCTCATTCTTATTGAGGAATGCCCCTGATGAGCAGCAGGTTATAAAAGGTACCAAAATACATAGATTGGATAATTTCTCTTTTGGACAATATTGTTCTGTAATTGATTGTTTGAAAATTTTACTTATCAAGTTTAATACAAATATGAAAATATGCTAGAAAGTTATCTTTTACTTGCTTGTTAAAAAAGCTTAATTTTACATCAGATGAGTATATTAGACCAATTAGGTGCTGGTTTGAGGTCTGGAATAATTGTGAGAGTATACCGGGGTAGTGAATCTTGAATTTATCTTTCTTCAAAATAAAAAAAAAAAAGCAATATACCATTGTAGTTTTACACTAAAGCGTCAGACCATCTTTATTTTGTAGTCTGAGGGGGACCTTGTGCTATTTTAATGAGCCAAAGAAAAAAAAGCTGCTCACTTGCAAGGGTTTTTTGAAAGATGAAATAGAGGTGAAAGGATTTCTGGGGCTAGTGCTAATTGTTGTTTTTGGTAGACTCTATTCTGTCTCGTGTCATTCACTTTTGGTGCATGAACATATTAACTGTTGAGATCTGTTAATCTCTTTTGCGTAGCTATTTGGTGGATAATATCTTTTGTAATTTTTATGCTTCTTTCTGAATTTCATTTTCATCCTCCTTGTCCAGATTTTTTTTTTTTTTTTTTTCCCCCCTTTGTGTAGACCCACTTTACATGGGAATGTATTTGATCCCTTAACCATTGGTGAGAAAGAGATGGCTAATTGATGTGTATTCATCCATTTGGGCATACCTTGACCATTTTTGGCAAACTATATTCATTTTAAATACATGTTTCTTGACTTAGGTCGTAAGTGAGAACCCTTACATTGAAGGATGTGTGAACTTTTGAAATTGAACAGGTATTAGGAAAATTGTGACTGAAGTTGTGAAGAAACCATTAGCTACGAGAAAATATGGTGCTACTGAATTATTACTGCATGTTATAAGAGGATCATCATCAACATTGCATTCTAGAGGGCAACAAGTTTTGCTGCTTTTACTGGATAAGTCCTTGTTTGGCATTGGTGATCAACTCTTAGAAGGTATTATCTATTGGATTTTGCCTGTTATGCATATTTCTGATTTCCAGTTGTTATGGATACTTTAAACTTTTGTTGAGTATTATGTAATCGTAGTCTATATGTAATGTGTCTCTTAATAGAAAATGATTTTGATGGGAGCCACAGCAGTAGACACATAAAGTAATTGACTCTTAATCAATTTTGTCATTACTTCCTAAACAATTACTGCACCTCTGGAAAGAGAATCCCTAGCTAGCAACCATTTGATGAAATGACAGATTTAAGAATCTCCTTCATCATGGAACTTAAATATCTAAATGCGAAATTCACCTGGAGAAGTCGGACAGTTAAATTTGCTGATGAAATGATAGCAAAGGATTTAAGGGGATCCCAATGAAAAATAAAGCTCCTTGCACAACTGGTGGCTTGTTATGCTAACAGGAACCAGATAATTGGATTTATACATTGATGACTTCTTATGAGTTACCATTTTCACAAAGATTAGTGTATGCAAACTAAAGTCTTTAGATGTTGGCAATTGAGTCAATAAGTTCCACATTTATGAATATTAAAATTCTATACATGATGCAAAGGGAGAAGTAGAAAGTATTTAAAGTTCTGAATATTTTATCTCTTAAGAATCCTGGTAGTTTACTTTTATTATCTTCAAATCCGCAGAGCCATTGTTGTGTTGAATAAAGTGGCCTGCTACCAGAACACTTGTACACATTATCTTATACTGAGTGTACACATTATCTTATACTGTGTTTAATTTCACTGTGTAATAGCCTGTGATCTCTTAACTTTCTTACATTGGATGATAATTGTGTTCCGATATCAAGTTTGTTTTGAGTTGTTAATGTCTTCTATGGCTAATAGTGGTTCAAGATTAGAAGTACTCTTGTCTTGCCCTTAGTTGCATCAAGTGTATATTTGGATTTAGCTAAAATTGTCAATTTAGCCTTAGGATATCTCTGTTATGTTTAGATCTGTTTGGATGAGCTTACATAGATGTCATGAAGTCGTTTCTGCTCATACGTCATGAGTTGAATCATTTATGTTTCAAAGGTTGGTTACTTTATGAATTTAATATATGAACCAGAAAGTCTTCAGTCTCAAAATTAATTTCATTCGTTCATGGCTTGTACACGACCTATGTATTACTTGGCTCTCATATCTCTTGCTGATAACTGTGCTATTATAGGTTCAGAATCTCTTGTTGAGGTTCTCGGTTCAACTTTTGGGGAATTGAGTAATAACTTGAGCCCTGAGGATCTGCATGTTTTACAGAAGTGTTTATTTTGTGAAATCGAATCAATAACAAATGAATACTTGGTGCATCTCAGTCGACTGGAATCAGTAACAAATGAATACTTAGTGCATCTGAGTCGACTGCTTTCCCTGCTTGTTTGCATAATGGAAAATGGATATATGAAGAAGATCACAGGTGCGTACATTGATGTGTGGGTTTGTATTACTCTTTTTTCTGTATACTACTACATCTTGTGTTGTCTCAGTATGCTCTTTTTGGGTATGCAGATTATGAACCTACTTTTGAGCTAGTCAGGCTGCTATTTCGGGCCTATATTAAAGCCTGTTCCAATGAGTCTGGGCAACCTGCAATTGAAGTGGTCAATCGAATTTTTCAGTTATTCCTTGTCATTGTAGATGGCCTCCAAAATGACTCATTCGCTCTTTCTGAGTTTGCAAGGCACTGTGATCCATTATTTAGCTTAAGCCATATCCGTTTGACACCATCACAGGGCATTTTTCATAGGTAATTCCCACCGTCCACAAAAAAAAAAGGAAACAAAAGGATTGAATCTCTCTAGTATTCCATCCCTATCTATTGATCTATTTCTATTGAGCGCGTGACTTTTTTTGACTTGGTTACAGTTTGCTGATTTTCCTAAAAGGCCTCGTGTTAAGAGATTCGGACATTCTCAGAATCTTCAGGATTAGCATTGTTAGGTATATACTCATGTGTACATCTATTGGTTTTTGAGAATTGCTTATTTCATATGTTGATTTAGTCAGTGATGTTTAAGAAACCTGCCTGCTGTAACTTGTCCAATTGAATTTCAGTGCTTTGAATGATTTGGTGAAGATTTCTGAGGAGGAAACAGTATATTTGCTGCTAAGATTCATTGAGAGTCTTCAGATGCCAAGTTCCAGTTTCTTAGATGGGATACCAGAAAAAAGTATTTCAAAGATTTGTGAATCTGTTCACTACATGATCAATAATTGGATGGAATTTGTAAGAAACGCAATTGGTGGTGATCTTTCTTCTATACAGTTTGAAGAGAATAGGGTTGCGCTCCTGTGGGGGGCCATTAAATGCTATCCTTATATGGTCAGGGGTCAGGAGAATCTTTCGTTACCGTTAGACTTCATAAATGCAATAGATGGGCTTCCGGAGGTGGATTCTGGTACAGTTGTTCTTCTGCTGTCTTTCCTTGAGCTCTTTATACTCTATTTTTTTTCTTTTTCATTTTAAAAATTTTTGCATCCCTCTTAGTATTCTATATTCTATGTAGGTACAATCTTTTTGTTAAAGAAATTTTTTTAGGTTAGCTGGTTTGAATTGTTGCTAGGTATGCTTGAGCATTCATGCTTGGTTTTGTGTTCAAGATCAAAGTGCACTAGTCTAGATATTCTGTACTCATCACCTGCATAAATAACTCCTCTCTTTAGACCATGTACTTACTGAAATGAAGTTGTGGTCCGTGTTTTATGATTGATGGAAAATATTCACATGCAGCACATGCAGGAAGCCAGAGGGCTTATCGGAGCCTTATTGGTGCTGCTCTAGGTTCTTGTAAGGAGATGATCTGCAACAAGGGAATTGTAGATGAGGAGTCTACAATAAGCAAATTCCTTCATCTTGCAAAGAAATATGGCTCATGTTCTCAGATATTAGGCCCCATAGCTGATATCTTGGATTCACATTTTGGGTAAATTTGCTTCTTTCAAATTAATTCTGAATTTTTCAGTTCTCCCTCGAAGCTTATATCCTTCATTTGATTCATGGGGTTTGCTCTAGCTTCTTCTAGGTTGCTCATTATGTTATCAGCTAGTTTCATTATTTTTTTTAAATACAATTTTTCCTTCCCTTGTAACGTGAATTAAAAGGGCATAGGCGCCTTCTAAAACTTTTTAGATAAATTACAAATTCACAAACACTAAAGAACTCTTCATCAAAGGTTTTGTAAGGCGATGTTTGTTTTATGACCATTCTAACATCACTTTTTCCCCAAAAAGATCTATATCCAAACACTCATTTTTCACTAAATTCAAAATTTAAAATTCCTCTAAAATATCACACATTATTTTAAAATACAAGCTCATCATTACACTTCTTTTCCCCCCCTTTCCTACACAACCCCAGAAAAAATTCACTCCAAAAATAATTCTCTCCCCAAAACAAAAGTTTCCCATTTTGGTCCTAAAACATACAGAGCCTGAAGGAACTTTAAGTAATTTAAAGCACTATAGTCTTGATTACATGCTATTTTCTCTTTTGGCTTATGTGGGCCTTGCTTTTACTAATCCCTTTGTTGTTTGTAATAAAGATCTGTACCTCAGGTAGGTACTAGCTACAGAAGATATCACCCCGAACTTCAAGGGTCGAAGACCAGCGAAGCATTGGACATGTATGCTGAAAACCTTTGCCACTTTGATCCATTGCTTCGCCTATCAACCCTGAGAATTTTGTGCCACTATGAACCGTTGAAGCATGAATCTTCCCCTGAGGGACACACTGATGATAAAAAAGATGGAAATGTTGCTTCTCAGACCTTTATTGTTGATGAATGGGTGGATAATGTATGGACAGCCGTTACTGTTTTTCATTTCTACTTTTGTGTTTGTGATTGCTTTAAATTGGTTGATCTTATGAGTTTTGACTGCAGGTTCTTGAGCATCTTCTTTCAGTTGAAGCAATTGAACTTTTATCTACCAGTAGGAAAGGTGAACTTCTGCTATCCAGGATTCAGATGAATGTATCTTCCAAAAGGATAAATGAGAATTATGTCTCCACTCTTTTATATGGGATGATTGGCGTCTTCCACAAACAGTTTACTAAATTCTGGGATCCAGCTATGGAGTGTCTTAGCCTTCTTATAAGCCAGCATCATAAAATTATCTGGGACAGATATATTCAGTATTTAGATCATTGTGAGTCAATGTTTCTGACATCTCACGATGACTCTGGCAGATATGGTACTGACGCAATTAATATGTCAAGTGGTATGTTCAAACATTATCCAACTCTTATGAGATCTAATTTTATATAGTAATTTTCCTTGAGGAGCTGTGTTTCTTGTTTCCTCCGACAATGTTAAATTTAATGTTTTACCATCTGATGGCCTTCAATAATTAGCATGAGAGTTGAACAAGTTTTCTTCTTGATACTTATGGTTGTACAATTCTCTGACTTTTTAATTGTTATTATATTTGATATTCAGACTTGCTTGGATGCTTCAAGTCTTCTGTTGGACCGCAATCTGGTACCACACAATGTGCGGCAGTCTTCTCATTGTTGATTAAGTCGCTTCAAAAAATTCCATCTCTTGCTGAATCTCATTCAAAGCAATTAGTACCTTTGTTTTTGAAGTTCCTGGGCTATCATGTTATTGATTCTACGAGGTGATTTTTTCTGGGACTAGTTACATGCTTGTATGTGTAATGCTGATGCGTGAATGGATTTAGTACTTCCTTTCATATTACTATACCTGAACCTTTGTCTCCTTAATATGTGAGTGCAGTCTGGAGTTATGTGAAGTACAGTGTTCTAAACATAAAGAATGGAAGGAGGCTCTTAAAGAGTGGTTAAACTTGTTCAGATTGATGCGGAACCCAAAGTCATTGTATCAAAGTCAATTATTAAAGGATGTTTTGCAATATAGGTCAGTGAAAATCTGTAATTTGCACTAATTACAAGTTCATTTGTGGCTTTCTTTTTTTTTTTTTAATTTCATACTTTTGTATTTTCGGGTTCTATTTGTTTAGTAACGAATGTGTTGTTTCTGTTTGGGTGGTTTCCAGGCTTTTGGATGAAACTGATGTTGAAGTGCAGTTGAAGGTTCTTGATTGTCTTTTGAACTGGAAAGATGAATTTTTAGTGCCTTATGGCCAGCATCTTAAGGACCTAATCAATGCAAAGAACTTGCGAGAGGAGCTAACAACTTGGAGCTTATCCAAGGAATCTAATCAAATTGATGTAAAACACAGGAATCATATTGTGCCTATTGTTCTTCGGATATTGGTTCCAAAAGTTAGAAGACTAAAGGGTCTTGCTTCACGAAAGGTATTCTTTTGTTTGTAGCCATTTAGTTTCTTTTGTTTCTATTTGATATATCATTCAGTTTGGTGATAGTTTTTGCGATTTATTCCTCAGCATGCAAGTGTACAACAGAGAAGGGCAATACTTGGATTCTTAGCACAGCTTGATGTTGGTGAACTTCCTCTATTTTTTGCTTTGTTGATAAATCCCCTACGTACTACTTCAGATGATGGGACTCACAAATGTCTCTGGAGCTCATCAGAAAGCAATGGGGAGGAATTTTGCTCATTCAGCATCATGAAAACAGTTGATAATATAAAGGCTCTTTCTTCGAAGAAAAAAATTGGTTTCTTGCATGTGGTTGAAGAGGTTTTAGCTGTTTTTGATGAGTCTCGTGTAAAGCCTTTTCTTGATCTACTAATGGGCTGTGTTGTACGGATATTGGAAGGCTGCCCAGTTACTCATGTCAGCAGCAAATCCAATGGATTATCTCTAACAGATTCTGGCTTCAATGATAGTGCATCTCAGGATGATGCCGATGCGGATAATAATATCACGGTATGCTTGAAATAGTGCTTGAACAATATTGTTATTTTGTGTTAATAGAAAGTTTTATTCTCTAGCTTAATGCAATTTTTGTACAACATTGGAAAGCTGAAGAGGAAAGTTAATTTCTGAACCTCTCTTAAATATTGTACTTTTGGGTTTGACAAGTAGCTTTGGTGAGTACATAATTCAGTAATTTATCTCTCCTGTAACTTTGCTTAACCAAAATGAAAATATTGCTGCTCAAGTTAGGAAATCTCACATTGCTTCCTTCATCTTTTTTTATCTTTTAATCGTAATCTCCTACAGTAGTACCATGGTACCATACATTTGAGTAGATTCCTTGTTGGAGAACTTGGAGTATATCGCAGAGGTCTTTCTAATCAGTGACCTTGATTTGTCTGCAGATAAGTACTGCTGTGAGACAATTCAAGGAATTGAGATCGTTATGCTTAAAGATTATTTCTTCAGCTCTTGGCAAATATGAAAATCATGATTTTGGTTCTGATTTTTGGGATCATTTCTTTATAGCATCAAGAACTCTAATTGCACGTTTCAAGCTAGATGCTGCTCGAAGCAAGAATCCAAGTTCACTGTTCTCTTGCTTCCTTGCCATGAGTAGAAGCTTCAAGTTTGTCCCTATATTGTCTAGGGAGGAGAATCTTGTTCCTCATATAATTTCAATGTTTGAAATCACAAATCCATCTGATGCAATTATATCTGCTGTTTTTAAGTTTGTGGAGAACTTACTTAATCTTGATCTTGAGCTGGGGACCGAGGAAAGTTCTGTCAAGAAACTTTTGTTTCCACACTTGAATGCACTTGTCAAAAGTCTACACGGTCTATTTACTGATGGCAACAGGAGAAAAAGGTACTGTAGTTCTATTAATTCATTTGTTTTTGGTCTACTTTACTAGTTGATTGGTAACCTTATCAAAATTTTTCTATGATTTTTTTCTTTCATTTCCTGTAGAAAGGTGTCAAACTCTGATCAAATTTTTTTATATAGCTTCCCTTCTATTTTTCTAGGACATGAATTTTTGTATCCGTGGATTGCCATAGAACTAGGCAATATACCTAATTTTACTTGTAGGCTGACAAAATGGTAGCTTTGATCAATTAATGTAAGTTGCTTATCATGGACTTCTCCATTTTGTTTAAAAGCTATGTGTTTCATTAACAATCAGTGAGCGTAACCTTTACTGCCTTTTTAAATTTATATGTATAGTACTTTCTCTGATTCACAATTTCTTGCTTAGACGATATCCTGATCTTTATTACGCACTTCCACTACTTTATATTGTTCAATACATATGTTTTTTTGCTATTCTGGATCTTCTGTGTCAATATCTATTATGCCTTATGCTATCAATAATCATATGAATGGTGTATGCATCAAGTTTTTGTTGGCTAGTGTTCAGTCATTCTCTTCCAGAAAGTACTGTATAGATTCTTTTCTCTTCGCTTAAAAAAGTGAGATATACTAATTGTTTTCCTTAATTTTCGATGTTGCCAAATTCTGTACATCTGAATGTTATTCTTATCTTAAAGCATTGAGTGAAATCCATTTGCTGAAGTATTGCTAATGGAATCCTCGTTTGTAGGTCACTTCATACTGAAATAGATTCCTGATTGGTTGTCTAGCTGAAATTATGCATTATCCTGTTCCCTATACTACCTTGTGATTATGATCCCTGATTGTTGTTTTCCATTTGTCACGATGCCATAATTTCTTAACTATTTAGGTCAAGTATAGATGAAAAGTTTAGGTAATTATTCTTATTAGGATATAACTGACCTTAAATGTTTAACCTTAATATCAAATTATAGCTTTTGCCCTCTGTTAATTAATCCTTCAGAAGTGTAAACTCTTGTCCTCTCCTTTCTTGCTCAAGTGATTATTTATTATCAAGAATTAGCTAAGTTGCATCTACTGCTCCAATATAGATTTTTTTTTTGGCCTTAATTACTAAAATGAGAGGATCCTGGTCATAATGTCTCCAACCAAAAATTATTCATAAGAATTTTTATTTATTGCTGTTAGGGCCTGAACTTGATGCTAATAATTCATATGATAAATACTGAATAATTTTCTTACAAATTACAGGTTGCATGGAGGTTCATGTTTATAGAGTTACTGTTAGGAAAATGTTTTATATGTAGCCCTTTATCATGCAGCTTTGATGGTGAAGCTATCTTATTTGTGGATGCTTGCAGAAGTACGGCTACCTAGTGATTTAGAACCACCCTCACTGCATACTTTCTATGTACATCTCTCCATTATCAGTGGCATGTTATCGGAAATAGAGCAATTAGAGGTTCAGTAAAAAGCATGAACCAAATAAGAATGAAAATACCTAGCTGGTTATCCTTTGTTGTCTTCTGTCTTCTTCCCCATATTACTACGAGTTCAGTCGAAGTGGAGCTTGTCATTTGAATTGCCAGACCCCTGCCTGACTGCTCATCATTAGCTCAGTGTCTGTTTGCATTTGTATTTTATAGTAATAGTTGAAAGTTTGCAAGATTGGTATCCCACGTGGGATCCATTTAGGTGTAGGATGAAAATCAATAGGATCGGATCGTAAGATCGTAAGATTCTACACGAAATGTGCATGTGTAAAATTATAGATAAATTATAAAAAGTACACTTATTATCATTTTAATGAATTTTTTAGAATCGGAGCTAAGATCGATTTGGTATTCTCGGATCCTGGAATCGTAAGATCCTATGATCTGGATCGGGATTCGCAAACTATTAGCACATTTTCTGCAATTTTGTTGAATCAACAATCAACTATTTTCGTGACTGTTTCTGCGTAACTGGTCAGGAAACTTGAAGAGAACGAGGTCAGGGTATTCAAGTTGTTATCTCATTACATAAAGGAACCTGCAGAGGCAAAGATGTTTGTTGATATCTTGCTTCCATTTCTGGCTAAGAGATCTTTGAATTCTGGTTGGAGACTCATTATTTTCCTTCTAAATACTTGAATAATATTAATTTGCTTCTCATTCTGTTTCTGTTTGTACTAATAATCTATTTTTGTTTTCTCCCATTCAGAATCATATGTGGTCCTTTTACAGATGATTCGGCATGTAATTGAAGTGGTTGGGAGTGAAAATAGTCCCAGAATTTTGAATGCAGTTTATCCCCTTCTTACTTTTGCTGAGCTGGAAGTCAGGAAGTCCATCTGTGATGTTCTCATAGCTCTTGCTAGCTTTGATTCTTCTGTTCTAGTTGTGGTAATTTTCCTTGCATTCTAGTTCTGTTTGTAGGTTTGTAGGCATGTCGAATAACCTTTCCAATTCCCTTTCTGCAGGCAAAGCTTCTCACTGAATTGAATGCAACTTCTTCAATTGAAATGGATGCCCTTGATTATGATTCTATCATTGGTGCTTATGAAAAGATCAACAGAGACTTTTTTTATGCTGTATCAAGGCAGCAGGCAATGATAATTTTATCTCATTCTGTGTATGACATGTCCTCTCAAGAATTGATTTTGAGGCAGAGTGCATATCGATTGTTGCTTTGCTTTATTGAATTTTCTGCTGAAATTCTTGAGCAAAAGAGTCAATCTGATCAAGGGTGGACTGAAGAACTTATTAGGAACAATATAAGAAATTTTCTTTTGAAGCATATGGGAAATGCAATGAAGAGCGAAACTTCGGTTCAAAAGGTTTTATGCTTGAACTCAAAACATTCCTTTTGGGTGCAGTCAACTTGGTCTGTTCTCATTTCTGATCAAATCAGTATTACTTGAAATGTGAATGGGCTAATTTTCAGGTTTGGATTGATTTACTGCGGGAAATGGTCTTGAAGCTTCCAAACGTGGCAAAGCTCGAATCCTTTGGAACTTTGTGCAGTCAAGATCCAGAACAAGATTTTTTCAGTAATGTTATTCACATGCAGGTAATTCTCAGAATTTGTTGATATATTGTGGAAAGTATAGATGTTAACTGATGTCAGGATTTATTACAATTGTCAGATGTTTTCTGATTCCTGTTCCCATACAAACTGGATAAATCTTTTTTAAAAATGCTGTAGAAGTTCTGCTTTATTATCTTTTGCGCTAGTGGGAGTTTCCAGGTTTATATCATGTTTAAGCTTTTCATATTGCTTTTGTATGCATTTTCCCCCTCAATTGCTTGCTATCATGATCAGTCTAGCAATATACTTGACGAACTTGGCACATTCATGAAATGGCCAAGTTTAGGTTTTGAATTTCTCAGAAGTTCCCGACTTACTTTAAAAAAGAAAGTCTCTTTTCTTTTCAAATTATTTAGAACTTAGATCCTTCTGAGGAATTATGAAACAGAACCATGAAGGAGATGTTTATGAGGTTTGGTAAGAGTCTATTGCATTTTACTGGATCATTTATGTAGTTTAATCTTTTTTTTTTGTCTTAAAAAGTTACAGGCTTACATACTCTTTTATGCTTGAATTGCATATTCTTTTCTGTGCAGAAACACCGAAGAGCAAGGGCTTTGTCTCGATTTACACTGGCCAATAGTTCAGGAAATCTTTCTAAGGTACTTTGCTAGTTGAATCATATTACATTCTTAAATTGTTCCTACATTTGTATCATGGCTAACCTCTATTGCTGTAACCTTCCAGGCTATCACCACAGAAGTATTTCTCCCACTTTTCTTTAATTTATTGTTTGGTGTACAAGAAGGGAAAGGAGAAAATGTCAGAAGTGCGTGTCTGGAGGCCATTGCATCAGTTTCTGGCTGTATGAGTTGGAAAGAATACCACAAACTACTTATGTATTGTTTTCGAGATTTGACTGCAAAACGGGAGAGGCAGAAGATTTTATTACGATTGATTAGCACTATTCTGGATCATTTTCATTTCTCAGGAACTTGTCTGAATAATAAGACCACAGATACTGCAGAAGATTTTCAGGTTGCTGAAATGTCCAAAGAGATGGAATCTAGTTTAGAGTTGAGAGAATGCACCATCTCTGATGCTTTTGGTGATATTCAGACTTGTATTCAGAAGACACTGCTTCCCAAGATACAAAAGTTGCTGACGTCTAACTCTGATAAGGTTAATGTTACTGTCAGTCTAGTTGCCCTTAAGCTACTTAAGTTGCTCCCTCGTGAAATTATGGAGTGGCAGCTTTCTAGCATTATTCATCGCATCTCTAACTTCCTTACAAATCGACTAGACAGTATTCGCGATGAGGCTAGATCTGCTTTGTCTGCTTGTTTAAAGGAGCTTGGACTGGAATACCTACAATTTATGGTCAAAATCTTGAGGGGCACTCTAAAAAGGGGATTTGAATTGCATGTTCTTGGTTATACCCTCCATTTTGTGTTGTCAAAGTTGATTGCAAACCCTATGAGTGGGAAATTTGATTATTGTCTGGAAGATCTTCTTTCCATAATAGAGAATGACATACTCGGTGACGTTTCTGAGGAGAAAGAGGTGGAGAAGATTGCTTCAAAAATGAAAGAGACTAGAAAGCACAAATCCTTCGAAACACTCGAATTGATTGCACAAAATATCACGTTTAGAACCCATGCTGTGAAGCTTCTTTCTGTTGTTACAGTTCATATGCAGAAGTCACTGACCCCAAAGCTGAAGTCAAAACTGGAGAATATGCTGCATCATATTGCTGCTGGTATTGAATCTAATCCGTCCGCAGATCAGACTGAGGTATTTATCTTTGTGTATCGCCTCATTGAGGATAACACTGATGTTGCAAATAATGAGCTCAAAAAGACACTTGGCTTTAAGGATGCTGAGGATAGCCACATGATTCGTTCTGATAAGTTAATTAATGTTGAGACCAGACATTCTCACCTTATTACTGATTTTGCTCTTAGATTGCTTCAGAATCACATCAAAGGCATGAAACTGGATAGAAGAGATGAGATGCAACTGTCACTGTTAGACCCTTTTATTAGCTTGTTAAGTAATTGTTTGAGTTCAAAGTATGAGAACATTGTATCTACATCCCTGAAGTGCCTCTCTTCTCTGGTGAGGCTGCCTCTGCCAGCCCTTGAATTCCAGGCTGACAATATAAAGAATTCTTTGTTATTTATCACTCAAGGTTCACCGAATGCTGGAAGTCCTTTGATGGAGTCTTGCTTGAGGTTGCTGACTGTGCTGCTACGTAGTACTAGAGTTTCACTTACAGCAGATCAGTTACAAATGTTAATCCAATTTCCGCTCTTCATTGACATCGAAAGAAATCCAACTTTTGTGTGCCTTTCACTTCTAAAGGCGATAGTGGATAGGAAACTAGTAGTTCCTGAAATATATAAAGTTGTCAAGCAGGTCTCACAGCTGATGGTAACTTGTCAAGTGGAACCAATTCGTAAGAAATCTAGTCAGATTTTTCTACAATTTTTACTTGACTATCATCTCTCTGACAAACTGTTGCAACAGTATCTTGATTTCCTGCTTGCGAATCTTGGGTGAGTTTTTAAAAAAATTGCGATGTTTTCCACCATGATTAATTGGACTTCTTTCTTCCCTATTATTTCTCTAATTAATATGTTTGATATGTACGCAGATATGAACATTCTTCTGGAAGAGAAGCTGTCCTTGAAATGATCCATGCTATTATAGTGAAGTTTCCTCCGAGTATTCTCGATGAAAAATCACAAACAATATTCTTACATCTGGTGGTATCCTTGGCCAATGACCATGATCATAAGGTCCGATCAATGATGGGTGCTGCTATAAAACTTCTAATTTCACGTGTGAGCTCTCATTCACTTAATTCCATTCTCGAGTACAGCCTCTCCTGGTACATGGGTGAGAAACAACATCTGTGGAGTGCTTCAGCACAGGTAAATTCTTTTATCCTTTCTTTAACATGATCCGAACTTGTAAAAGAAAAAAGATCCATTATTTGGACCACTTGATACAGTTAGGAGGGTCTAACACCCTGAAAGGGGAACTACTGTATATGGTACTACTCCATAGTGACTGTGCTAAATGCCTTTTAAGATATATTTGAGCAATGTCTTCACAGATCTAACTGCTACATGTGAAAAGAAATAAATCAATTGTATCCAGTTTATTAAAAACCATTCTCCTAGTCAACGCTTTCTTTTGATAGTGGACCCTACTTTAGCAGTTTATTCATAGGCAAATATTGATTTGATTGTTTGAGGTTGTTATTTTTCCTTTTTCATTATCAAACACGGTCAAAATTCTTTCCATATCACTAGGAAGTACCTAAATATCAATCTTCTTCTGCCACTTGACGACCATTGAACTTGTTCTGCATCACTTCTGAAAGTACTAAGAAAAGTTTTCAGTTTAAAAATGTTATGATTGGAAATCATGGAGGTTACTTTGTGCCTTTTGACCCTGTTTGGTCTGATGCCTGGGTAATTTATATGCATGTCCCATTCCAGATAGTACTATCATGATTATGTATAGCCTGAAAGTCTGTTGGAAACAAGATAAGGAGTGTCTGTTGCAATGCTTGTTTCTCATTTCTGCATGATATGATAGATCATGGATGCTTCTCCAAAGTACTCATCAACATGCTTATTATCTCTCTTTTTTATTACTTGGTTGTTTTAACCTGTTCAGGTACTTGGGTTACTGGTGGAAGTTCTCAAGCAAGGATTTCAGAAATACGTCAATGACGTAATTCTAGTGTTGAGAAGAATTATGAAGTCAAGTGTCAATATTCTCATGAACAAACAACTAGATGTCTCTAATGAATCAGCAGTTCCCTTGTGGAAGGAAGCTTATTATTCACTGGTTTTATTGGAGAAGATACTGTACGAATTCCCAAAGTTATGCTTTGGAAAGGATCTTGAGGTGCTCACTTATGCTTTGATTATTATTATCTTGTGTGCTTGTTTCGTGCATCTTTTGGATAATATACTAAGGCTCTGTTCTTTTAGTGACTGAATTGGAAAATTTTTGGTTTGAGAAAGGAATATTTTTTTGGAGAAAATTTCTTTTGGGAATTTGTGTAGGAAAGAGAAGAAAAAGTGTAATGGTTATGTAATTTTTTGAATTTATGTGAGTGAAAATTTAGAGGGAATTTAAAATTTTGAATTTAGAATTTAGGGAAAAATGAGGTTGTTTCTTTAGGTTAAATTTTGGATGAAAAAGTGATGATTTTTCTAGAATGGAATGGAAAAGAACAGTGTAAGACACACAAAATTTATTTCAATCTCCATTTCTTGGTTTTCCTCAAATTAATTACGGAATTGTTATTTGCAGGACCACTTTTACTAATCATAGAACCATTTTTAAAAATTTGAGCCGGGAAATGACCGTTTTGCCCTTCCCTTTTCTACTACACATATGTTGTGAAATTGGAAGTTTTTTTTTACTGTGGACTCCTTCGCCTCCTTCGTCTTATGGTTTGGTCTTGCAATTTTCGGTGTTTTCCGGCTATATTTTACTAATGTTAATATAAATTTTGGCCTTGTTCGCCGGAAAAACGAGTTTCCGGCAAACTGTAGAAAAAATCGTTTGTGTGAAATAATTTTTCCGATTTTTTGGGATAAAATCGGCCACTGGGCGATTTATGGGCGATTTTATCCAAAAAAATTATTTTATTATTTAAAATGTTTAGGGATATTATTGTCTTTTTATCACTTAAAATTTAAAAAAGTGTCCTGTGTTTAGTAAAACGGATCCTGCAATTAACATGCCCCATTAATTATTGAATTGTCTAATTGTTTCACTATTTTTACATGTTAAATGACATTATGGAGCATTGACTACTTAGAACTATTGAATTTTTGTAACATTTATTTTGTTTTGGATTAGTTTTTTCTTCTAATACTAATTGTAAAGTATGATTTACCTCTTGATATTGCATCTAAAAGTTAAACTAATGCCGTCTTCATATTTTTCTTTGAGCAATTATCATATTCTCAAATAGTCCAGTTTTAGTGGAATGATTTACCAGTAATTGTTGAAGTGGCTCATTGGATTTTTTTAATATTTTTCTCTTCCTTTTTGTTTTTATTTGTAATTGTTATGAATAATTTCTGTTGGTGTTTTCTGAACTGAACTTTTTGCTAGTGTCAGTTGTAAGTGGATGAACATTACTCCATACTTAAATTCCCCTTGTTCTTAGAGTTATTTGGGGCATTCCTATAGTGCTACACCTTAATTGTTTTATGTTGGAGAAATTTTGTTGTCCTTGGAAGGTTAATTTTGTCTATCATTGTGTTGGGTTAGGAAAAAAAAAGTTATTTATTGCTAATTTTCTCGGAATATGAGTTTATTTTGTTTATAGTGTCCATTGTGGTTTGCCTTGAAGGTAGCCATGCTTTTTGTCAAATTGTATTTATTTATTGTTTTTACAATTAGCAATATCCACCCTTGTTCCACAGGGTCAGTTGAGCTTTTTTAATTGGTGGGGGCTTAATCACTAGAGCAAGGAGTTGTATGACTCCTTGAATTTTTAAGCTTGGAGGAGTTGCATGGTCATGATGCTTTTAGTTATTTTCTTTTTACCCCTGTTTTTCAGGTCCTTTATATATTCCTTTCTATCAAGGGAAACTTAGGATAATTATGTCAAGCAAAGCCCTTGTTTGTTTACCTGCCATGCTTCTAAATTTCCATTGTTCTTGATAGTCATGGTTGGTTCTGTTATGATCTTTTCCAGGATATATGGGAAATGATTTGTGAGCTCCTACTGCACCCGCACTTATGGTTGCGCAACATATCCAATCGTCTTGTCGGATTGTGCTTCATGAAAATAACAGAAGCTGACAGAGAAACATTCTTACTCATGAGACCAAGTAGACTTTTCTCCATTGCTGCTTCACTTTGCTGCCAACTAAGAACACAGCCAACTGAAGAGGCTGCGAAAACCCTGAATCAGAATGTTGTTTTTGCAATTTGTCATTTGCATTTGCTCCTACAGGAGAGTCTATTTATGGATTTTCCAAAGTTCTGGTCTAACCTTGAAGATATGGAGCAAAGTTGTTTGGTTAGAGCTTTCCATGTTCTAGACCCCACTAAGGGGAAAAGCACCCTTGCATATCTTAGTTCTGATCTCGGTGAGCCACATGGTGAAGAGAACAATAAGCACAGTGAATGTGTTCTTGTTTCCTATTTGCTCAAAAAGATGGGAAGGATATCCCTTCAGATGGAGACAGTGCAGGTATGATGCACTATGAGCTGTTAATATGTTTGGCTTTTACAGTTTTTTACTAATGTCTTTGCACTGCATAAGCATCATACTTGTGAGGCCCACCCGGGGTGGGGCGTCACAATACTTTTATTTCTAAAAGAGAATCCTTGAAGGTTAAATTCATTTCTCCTATTACCTGCATCTACATAGGAAATTACCAGGTTTTTATCTTCCTAATTTTGATATATTGGAATCCTTTTCTAATTTAATGTATATTCTTTGTGCAGACAAAAATTGTCTTCAATTGTTTCAAGGCAGTTTCACCAACGCTTCTTGGACAAGACTCCAGTACAATACCTACTTTTGGAGATAATAGACAAAATTATGCATATCAGATACTGCTACCTTTATACAAAGTCTCTGAAGGATATGCAGGAAAAGTTGTTTCTGGTAAGATCTGATTCTATTACTTCACAAAGCGCATGCATCATGTGTTGCTTCCTGCTACAAAAACAAATGCTTTTGAAATATCACAAACTGTATTGAGTGTCTCTCTCTATCCCCCAACCTTTCCCTTCCTTTTGTTTGTTGATTAGTTTAAATGTCTACATTTTAAAATCTTGGTCGACAAAATTGATGGAGAACCAGTTGAGCTTTTCACTGTCCATTAATATGCAAAGTGAGTTATAGTTGTCTTCCTAAAGGGTAATTTGTCTTGTGTTTTAATGGGTGCATCATGAAGAAAGTTTCGGGAGACATTTTATCCAAGTGTTAATTATGCCTGGTAGTGCTCTCAAAGTTTCAATTTTGGTAATGTTAAGGTGTATTGTTTACTACGTGCACAAAATGACATTTTTGCTTCAAGAATGTAAAACTATTGCAAAATCGTGCAAATACTTTGACTGCTTGGTTGCTGTAAACTTGTTGAAACCTCTCTTTGTTTGTGTGAGTAAAATTGTTAGATGTTAAAAAATTGGTGCACTTTAAAGGTTGGTTGCCCAAATCTATTTTTTTGTTGCTGATGTCTATTAAAGCTCACAAATTTTACACATTTTTTCTTAATATGGCAGATGACGTTAAGCTATTAGCACAAGAGGCTTGTGAGAGCATTCGAGATAACATGGGAGTGCAGAACTTTGTTCAAGTTTACAGTGAGATACGGAAAAATCTGAAAGCAAAGAGGGATAAGAGGAAACGGGAAGATAAGCTTATGGCTGTGGTAAACCCTGAGCGAAACGCTAAGAGAAAGCTGAAGACTGCAGCCAAGAATCGTGCTTACAAGAAAAGGAAAATAATGTCCATGAAGATGGGAAGATGGATTTGGTGAGAGTCGAAGAAGAGGGTGCATAATCCAGGTGATCCTACCATTTCTGAATCCCCAGGGAGGCAGTTGGTGTGGACGCTTCCCTGAAACCTTCGGCCGAGGCTGACCTGCCAATTGGTATCCTCCACTAATTGCCTTCCAGCCTGCTTGGCGCGTTTTTGTGGCGATTGCCTCCATGCAAAGCAATGGGGTTCAGTTGTTTCCAGGTCTTTCACTACTGAAGGAAATATGAGAGAAACCATGCAGGCTTCTGATCAGAAATGGAAAAGAGTAGTGGGATAGAAAATTCCATATCTGTTAGCATTTGTAAATTGAAAAGAGAGCCAGAATTAGCTTTCATGGTTATATTTATGTTTTCTTGTTTCTCAGTCTTTGTCCATTTGCCTTTTTCATTCCTTGTTAGTTTTCTCACGTTCAATCTCCATCCTTTCGATTGGAAAGAAGGAAAAAAAGAAAAGAAAAGCCTTTCTGTTGACTAAAAATAGAGAGATGGAAGTGGAAAAGAAAAATAAGTCCAATTACGAAAATATAGAAAAGGCCTATCAATGGAAATTACCATTTGGACGACATTTTCAAAATTTTATGGTGTGAAATTATTGAAATACCCCTTAGTCATTCAATAGAAATTTGACCTCCGGTCTTCCTCCTTTCTATTCGGGCTCTGCGCGAAACCGACAGGCTTGTCCGGAATCATCCAAAATCCACGGCGAGGTTTGACGGAAATTGACCGTGCAGGAGAAGCCTCAAAGCTCGACGGAAACCGGGCGGTCGACAGCAAAGGAGAAGGAAATCGAAGAAGGTGGGTTTTCTCATTCGAATTTTCGTTTTTCGGTTGTTTCAATGTGATGCTAATTTCGTATGGGTTTAGTGCATAGCATGAATTAGTTGCATATTCTGGTGATTATAATATTTGTTGGGTGAATTGTAGTATCGGAAACCTTAATTTCCGATGGGGGTAGAAAAATTCTGTCGAATTTTTCGTTTCTCGGTTGTTTTGAATTTTGATGCTAATTTCGTATGGGTTTAGTGCATATCATGAATTAGTTGCATATTTTGGTGATTATAATGTTTGTTGGGTGAATTGTGGTATCAGAAATCTTAATTTCCGATGGGCGTAGAAGAATTTCGTCGAATTCCCATCAGAATTATGGGAATGGGGGACTTTCACTCATGATAGGCGCAAGTCCCCCAGAATTTCGGCGTCCTTTGGCGGAACCCTGTCAGGCGAAAGTTTACGGAACCTGCGCCTCTGTTAGGCAAAAATCAGTAAACTTGGGTTAATTTTTTTTTATTTTTATTTTTTTTTGTAGGTTAATTACATTTTCGTATACTGTTATTCATCCTTTTTTACTAATTTCATTATTGGTCTTGTAATATTATTTTAGATGGCCGAAAGAGTGAGAAGCCTTAAATTTAAACTTAATAAGGATAACCGGTGCACAGTATCTGAGCGTGAAATCCGACCCACAGCATCTGAGCGACAGATAAGGGTGGTAGGAAGATCCCGTGGTTCTTCAAACAGTAATACTGTTGAGGGTTTAGGGAATGATGATGAGACTTATGTTGAGTTTGCACCCCTAATTTCTAGAAATGTGGGTGATGCCGAGGCCCGGGAGAATGCTGAAAATGTTGAGAGGGCCCTTGCATACGGGGAAATGGAATGGACCTCCGATCATTATGAAAGTCAATTAGACAACAACAATGAGGAGACAAATACCAGCTCAGAACCCACTAAGAGCGGGCGAGGGAAAGGGTTAATGGTTAGTGGGAGTAGGTCATTCATGAGCAGTGAGGGCATATCAAGTGATGAAGGGTGGCAGAAATACAAGTTACTAGATCATTCAGTTGAAGGTGGCCCTACAAATCTCGAGTTGTTGCAGAGTTTTAGGGGACATGTGGCGTATTACATATTGCATGGACAAGTAATTTTTTAATAGATTATTGCATTTACATTTATTTTGAAATATGCTTCATTTGAAATGCATATATAAAGTATATTTATTTATATTTCATTATTATGTTATAGGTTGTTTATATTGTTCTTGGGTTTTAAAATGGAAATATAAAGTATATTTATTTATATTTCATTATTATGTTATAGTTTATTTATATTGGTTTTGGGTATTATATGATAGGAACGTGATGTATTAAAGTGTCACAATGGAGCCGATCGTGCGTCAAAGTGGAATGTTAAAACAGGGCCAATGAGATGCCTAGTTGAGGGATCGGGTTTGTTGCAGTTAGCTCAGTGCATGCATGCTGAGTTAGACGCTGCATTACTTTGCGCATTCGTGGAGAGATGGCACCTTGAAACAAATTCCTTCCATATGCCATTTGGAGAGATGACCATCACCTTGCATGATGTGGCGTATATCTTAGGCGTGCCGATTGTCGGAATTCCTATTTATGGGAAATTGAAGCTTGTTTCATTAAAAGCAGAGCTTGCAGTCGTGTTGGGAATAGGCCCTGATGAGATGGAGAAAGATTTTGCTAATGTGAAGATGTCTACCCTTCAATTACACTGGATCCAGGGATCCTTTGAATGCTACAGCTGGTCTTACTGTGGTTATTAGGAAATACTCTCTTTGTCGATGAGTAAAAAACCTGCTTATCTGGAAATTTTCTGCCTTTCCTCCGTGATCTGGAGAAGGTAAGTGGCCACACTTGGGCCGCCGCCTGCTTGGCAAACTTGTATCGCCAGCTTGGAAAGGCATCTAGGGCTGATAATGCTCAGTTAGGGGGCTGTTTGACATTACAAAAGGTTTGTATGATTCATTTTTATTTTGACTAACTATTTAAGGCTTTATGATTCAACTAACTGATATTTTTTAAATTTTTTTTGCTTTGTTCTTATTAGAGCTGAATATATGAGTACTTTCCCACTTTCAGTCCTCCAAAGATGAGGTTGTGGAATAACAGTCTCCCTTGTGCAATAAAGTGGCATGTTGGTACCGGCAAGAAGCGTGTTCCAGACAGGGACTTGCTTTCCTACAGGCGCGCACTAGATGCATTGAGGTCGGATGAGGTAATATTTTCCCCTTCATTGTTTGTGTGTTGTTTCTTTTGTATACTGGCTTTCGGACTATTAGTAGTTGACTTTCTTAATAAAGAACAGGTTAATTGGATATCTTTTGAGCCAAATCTTGCAATGGTCCATACATCTTCACTGTATAGGGGCCTTATCCACTGCTGTAATATTGAATAGCCATATATGCCGGATCGTGTCATGTGCCAGTTTGGGTACATGCATATTATTCCTTACCCATTATTTGTGCCCAAAACTTGTTATAGAGGCCCAAAAAATAGGAAATATGTCTATCATTACGAACCTGGGCTCATGAGTTGGCAAGTCTATCATATGAGACTTTTGAGCGGGATGAAGAGGGCAGATGTAGCTGATGAAGCATGCAACGAGTACCTTAAGTACTTCAGAGCACGATCTCATTTTTGTGTCAATATAGACGCTGTGGAAGAAGAGGACAATGTTGCACCCAACCAGCTATCTATGGCTGCGGTAAGAGATATTTATGTTAGGTCATTCTTTATTAATTTTAATATTATTACAAGTATTGTATGTCTATTTATTATTATTATTTTTTTTGTCGTTATAACGCATGCAATTCCTAGCATCTCGGCTGGTTCTTCTTCAGCCAAGGACTAGGCATGCCTTCAACCCAGAGGTGCATCAGAACACTCTTGATGAAGTGACTGTGCATATGGAGGATTGGATGCCAGGGATAGAAGAAATTGTGGCAAGACCACCTTATGAGCATTCATGATCGACTTTTTAAGTCTGTTATGTTTGAAGCAGCGGTCATTAATGAATTTCATGTGTGCGACAGTTGATTTATTTGTATTTTTATTTATAGTATTAAGACATGGTAGTTTCGATATTTTGGAGTAGTTGGTGAGATTTTGAAGTAGAATTTGACTTTTTTTGTGTTGATGTTCAAATTTTTGAGTAGTTATTGGGGTTATTGGTGTAGTTTTGAATAGGTACATTAAGTATGTTTTGCTGATGGCTTTTAACAGGGATGAGATTAGTCATTTTATAGGGAAGATTCTGGAAAATTTTTTCTAAGAAGAAACTAACAACTTTTTTAAATATGTTTTGCTTCACCTCAACAAATAAAAAAGACATAAGAAGAGACATATGACAAAAAAAAATTTCATAAGTAAATACACAATTACGAACTTCATTCAATATTAATTCATATTGTCCTTACAAAACATCTAACACTAAGAATCCACAATGTCCATCCCGCATTACATCGCGATAGTCTACGACGTAATCGAACACGAACTGTTTCACAAGTGAAGGAATGTTGAAAGGCCAATCGGTATCACTGGGCTTCAATGCTTTCTTTTTTTTCGATTTTCTTGTTGATCTATGGCCTGCATATGTAAATCACAGTTAATACATCATCAATATATAAACAAACACCATTAGTAGAACAAATGTGAGAATATGTCAAAGTATATGTACCTTCTCTTACATTCCTCTCGAAATGCTCCCATCCTGACCGATCTCGCTGTGTCGCATTGAACTTTGGCGACCCTTTCGTGGCCTGTGTATTGGATCAGCTAGATCGACGGTCTCTGGCCAAAGTTGGTTGTGCATGATTCCTGCGACTCTATATATTTTTGCATTGAACTTCGGCGACCCTTGCGTGGCCTGTCATGTCTTTAGTCCACACGGATACGAACTTGGCCTTGTGGGGATCCAATCATGTCTTATGCAAATAACTAATCTCTGATCTATATGTGCTATAATTCATCTCAATATAATTCACAGCTTTCCTGAACTCCTCCTCTGTCAAGGCATTCACTAGTTCACCCCACCGATATACTAACCCATTTGATGTCCTTATACTTTTAGTAACATCTAGTACCTTTTTCTTCACATCCATAGATATATGCCTCATACACAGTAATTGTTTAGCATGTGGAAATACATCGTGCACAGCTTTCAATAAGGCCGACTCTCTATCAGTCATGACAGCCAATAGGTATTTTTCGGGCTCAAATAACTGTCTCAGTCGAGTCATTGCCCAGAAATAGCTTTCGTAAGTCTCATCTTTCATGAATGCAAAAGCAACGTGAAAGTACTGATATGAGGGTAAATGACTGACTATCTGAATTAGAGGCATGTCATACCTATTTGTTTTATATGTTATATCCATATACAGTACATACGGAAATAAACGAAGTAGATCAGACACACCCTCGTGAGCGAAGAAGACACTTCCAATTGCATTACGATCCTCTTCAACCGTATACGAATAGTGGTATTTGTGATCATGCATCAGTTTGAAGAAATACTGTATGGGCCTTAAATCCCCTCTCTCCACCCTTCTAACTTTTGTTGTTCATTATACACTTGCCTTATACGACTGACACTTTCCGTATCATCTGTTCGCAATTGTGACAACATCTGCCTCTGCCTCATATTTATCTTCATCATTTCTCCAATCTTCTCATTTTCTGGTTTAGTTAACTAAGAGTTCACTGAATGCCAATTTCTAACCACAGCAAGTTCATGATTGTTCTGACAATTTATGGCGTTCAATTTCCATGTCCCCCCAGCAGTTTCACGTCCTACGAGTTCAAAGGGACATTTATTCAGTTTACTTCTGGTATTCTTGTGACTCTTTTTCCCTTCGGCAAGGGGTGGCTTGCTTCTAACTTCTCCAAATCTCTCGCAACCGATATCCACTCGTCCTTTTCTCCCTTTTAGGAAAGAAAGCCCCTTCCATTTCTTTGAAGATGTAATTTTAGTCATTATATTATTCTCTTCGGCTCTAGTTCGCACCCAATACATCAACTCATCTCTATTGGTGAACTCCTCGTCTGTCTAAAATACATGAGTGTAATCGGAATATATCGTCTCAGTCTCAGCACAACCGTCCTATACACGCAAGAAGATAAGCCAGTATAAAATAAAGAATTAAAGGGCCAAATATCATTTTTAGTCTTCGGGCGAAACTGCAAAAATTTCGCCTGAAGAGGGCGAAACTGCAAAGAACTTGCACCCGAAGTGGGTGAAATTAAATAACAATTTCGCCCGGGTGAATTGAAAATAATGGATAGTTTCGCCCAGGTCAAACAAAAATATGTGATTTTTTGTGCGTCCTGTAGCGAAATTTTCTTGTATTTACGCCTGAGATAAGTGGAAAATTTTTGTAATTCCGCTTGTTCTAGGCGGAATTCCATAATTTTTCCGCTTATCTCAGGCGTAAATACAAGAAAATTTCACTACAGGACATACAAAAACACACATATTTTTGCCTGACATGGGCGAAACTATTCGTAAATTTCGCCTTGGGCAGGACTGTAAAATTTGTACTTCAAGCACAGAGATGCATAAAAAATTTTACTCACACCGGAAGGGGATCGTTAACGTTGCTATGGTTCATAATTGTAGTCAAATTTTGTGAACTTGTATTCAATGTTACAAAAAGATGAATGAAAGAGAGTTTGAGGGAGATAATTTTACTATTTGGTGGGTGTTGTGAAATGTATCAATGTAAAAGTGAAGAAATGGATGAGGTAAAAATCTTTTATTTTGGGAATTTAGTGGTTAAGGGTATTTCTGTCTTTTCACATCTATAATTTTAAAAAAATGTCCTGTGAATAGTAAAACCCGTCTTGCAAATAACATGCCCCATTGCAAATAAGAAGAGAAAATAAGCGAGGGGAAAAAAAGAAGGAAAAAAAAAGTTTAAAGGTTTTTGCAAATAAATATAATAATTTTTACTTTAGTCGTTGATCTCTAAAAGAACGCATAGTTGAAAACGTCATGTTCTTTAACTTGGGTTTCAAACAAAGTTTGAAACTTAGTTTTGGAAAAATAATTTTATAATGTAAAAGTGTACTGAAAATATAAAAAGGTGCTGATGAATAGTAAAAAATTATATTGAAAATGATGAAAATTGATTATAAAATTATTTTTTTAAAACTAAGTTTCAAATATTGTTTCAAACCCAAAGAGAAATACAAAGTGTAGGTAAGTGCATCCGTATAACTGCAAATTTTATGTACAAATTATTGTTAGTACTATTTAATTTCTGTTAATTATGAGGAGCTTTTAACCTTTTTAATTGAAAATACCAAAAGTATGGGTTGTCAGGAAATTTTCCGAAACTAGAGGAAGATAATTTTTGAAAAATCGCATACTTCACAAGTTTTTTCTTCTTATGAAGAAAAGAAAACGAGTTTTACAAGTAAATTTTTTCGTTTTTGGAGAATTTGTTTTCTGCACAAGTAAATTCTTCTTTCTTTTATTTATTTATTTTTCGTGTGTGTGTGTGTGTGAAAAATTGTTTTCTTCACAATTGTTTGTAATTTTTTGTGTGAAGAAAATGATTTTACGGTCTGCATGCTGCTGTTACGGCAGCGGCACCACACAATGCTGCTGCTGCACCCGCTATTTGTTGTTGCTCTTCTGGAGTAAAAGTGGGAAAAAAAAAAAATTTTTTGGAGAAAGCGATTTCCTAAGCATCGTTTTCTTACAAAAATACAATTATTTTAATTTTATTTTTGGAGAAAACAATTTCTTAAAAAACCAAAAAAGAGAGAGCAGCAAATGATTTCCCTCTATTTTGGGAAGAGCTACTGAGAATTTTTTCCCAAAAAAATGTAAAAAATGGCGGAAATTCCAAAAATAGGGAAGTTTTTATGGAGTTTCCGGAAATCATGAAAGCGAGGTTGCGAACCTCGCTTTCTTCGGAAAATTTTTTTTTGATCATTTCCTGATGAAAGCGAGGTTGCGAACCTCGCTTTCTTCGGAAAATATTTTTTTGCTCATTTCCTGAAGAAAGCGAGGTTGCGAACCTCGCTTTCTTCGGAAAATATTTTTTTGATCATTTCCTGAAGAAAGCGAGGTTGCGAACCTCGCTTTCTTCGGAAATCGGATAAAAAAAATATTCCACAGAAAGCGAGGTTTCCTGTGGAACCTGAATTTTTCCCTCATTTCCTGAAGAAAGCGAGGTTGCGAAACTCGCTTTCTTCGGAAATCGGGTGAAAAAAAAAATTCCACAGAAAGCGAGGTTTCCAATCTCGCTTTCTGTGGAACCAGAATTTTTCGGGATTTCCTGCAGAAAGTGAGGTTGGTTTTCACTCTGTTGTCCGCAGATTTGATTAAAAAGAGGTCAGGTTGATGAATGATGAAGCTTTGAAAAGAGAGGCCAATATTTGAGGCTTTGAAGCAACATGGATATTCAATTTTTGGTTCAGAAAACACACAGATTTTTGCAGCCTAAAGGGAAGCTATGAAATCAATTTTAGTATAATACTCTTTTCGGTTCAATAAAAGAGCGTCTTATTTGATTTTTCAACACATTCACGAATATAATCATATGTAATCTGCTTTAACACTCGTAAACCGATATCTTCTCTTAGAACATATTGGTTGGGTAGTAATGATAGACAAAGTAATGATAATTAATGTACTGAAATTATACCAAAATTTATGGGAATGGAAATACATCTTCACTCTCATTTCTCATTCCAAGAGTTCAAAGTAAACCCCACCTAAATGATTTACCAATAAACCAAATTAACTGTACATTTGACAAACTATCAAAGATGTTGAACTATCATGCTAATTCATATTACAACAAAGAAAAAATTGGATCAAACTCCCTGTTAACAATTTTTAAAAAAATCGGACAGAGTTTCCCCTGTAAATGGATCAAACTCCCTGTTAACAAATCCAACAGCAAAGCCCATCATTCATATCACGACATACAAAGCGATTAACCTACTTAAAAAAGGTAACCACAGGCCAATAGTACAAACATAATCAACCGCAAGCCACAGAAGGAAACATTATTACAACATCCTTTAACCATTGCAAATAAACAGTCCCCCTCAAAATAATATTGTCAAAGGCACCCCCCTGTTCCACATCGGGGCCGATTGGTCGGCCTACGCGTTTGTTTCTTCATGGGTTCTTGATCATTCGATGTGTGAGCCGGTGAAGAGAGAAGAAGTGGGCCATCCACATTGCTAGGGGTCTTCTTACGCCGCGAATATACTTTTGGCAGAGAAGGTGTGCTGTGTGAAATACTGTGTCTGCCAAAAGCTTGGAAGGTATTTTCCTGCGGGGTTTGTTCTCCATGATGATGAAACTGCCCACCTAACAAAGCAGCATCGGTACTCGTGTATCCATCATTATGCCCTGGCTGTGTGGGCGATTCTTGAAACCGAGATGGATCTCTACCTTGTTGTACCGTGTAACCGGCGAAATAACTATCTTGGTGCTGTGAGTCATAATCGCCACCTTGTTGATGGTGTTCGGATGTAGATGGTGCACCATGGTCGTGGGTGGACATGGATGCTCCACCCTGCGCAGACCGTGAGAAGGATGATCGCCATTCTGTATGACGCGAAGTGGTTGCTCGATCAGCATCAGTTTGTAGCCGACGAGTCTCTCCAGCAACTTCGAGGGCCCGAGCACACATATCGCGTACAGTATGAAGCTTGGATTCAATTGGATAGTCATGTATGTGAAGATTTGCTATAACTTCATCCAGTGAACCGTACATTTGACTAAAACATTGACTCTATAGATAGATATGGAAAAAAAAAACGAAATTATTAGAACTTTGCCAATTAAATAATTAATGAGCACATAGAACATGCATTTTCTCACACATAAGGAGAGCAAAAAATTAATGAGCACATAGAACACGCATTTTGTAACACATAAGGAGAGCAAAAACATTAGGGTGAGTATAAGGTGAAAGCTGCTAAGCCTCTTTCTGAGTCTTAATGGCGGATTTTCAATCAGATGCCAAGAATCAAACGAGCCATGTCTAGCAAAAGATTTCCATAGGTTAAACCCATGGGAACTATTTTCAAGAACCCCTTGATAATTTTAATTATGTAAATATATATTTAGTCAGAGACATAGGTTAAACCCATGGAAACAAGCATATATAACTACCGAAGAAGGGGAATATGCCGTGCCTCCATTAATGATAAATAAGAGAAAAAAGAAGCATGTTTATGAGAACCTAACTCGTCAGCTAAACAGACATCATGAAGTTAAACAAACTGAAATCTAGAGAATGTTTCGAATCAGAAGATCCAAATAACTTCTTCATTGTCTTTTCTAGCTCTTTTTCTTTCTTCACTCTCAATGCAGCAATATTGCAGTACCATCAAAGTTGTCTCTAGCACTGGCAGGCATGAGGAGTGCTAACAAATGACCACTGTTTGTTACATCTTACTCAAAATAAGATGATACAATTTAACAGGATAGTTTAACAGACAACTAAAAAGTTAACACATCAGTTTTTCCCAGGAAAGATAATCAAAATGATGCATGACATTTTCATAGGATTTGTGTCCTTGATGTCCAATAAAACGTTTAATCAACCCTAGTTGTTTTAGTCCATCAACTTGAATTATAAGTTAGCAGTTATGAGAAATGCTATCATCTTAATCTCTGCTACAAAAGGCAACCAAATCAGCATACATCTTTTTACCAAATCAGCATACATTTCATGTAAACTACCATATGCTAAATAAGTTAGTCATACAATATCATGTCACCGCAAAATTCACAAACCTCCACTAGTCAAAGCACTTACTTGATAATTATAATCCAAATTTCCAACTGAACCTCTCACGCTATCATTTGTCGGGAAAAAACATACAACTCCCAAGTACTAAGAACTTCACTATCCAAGTATGCAATCAGAAAGTTTCATGACTAAGTAAACATTAATACTCAATTGTAAACAGGGAAGATCCACAACGATCAAACCACAATATTGCTTACCCAATATTCAACAAGCGCGCCAAACGGTTGCATCCCTTGGTTTAGACGATGCGATGGATTGCCCACTAATAATCGGGTGATTCTAAAATACCATTGCATGTAAGGAGAATGATATGGGAGTGGGTTATTATCAGTCAAACCCTTGCAAATGCACTCTTCTGCCTCCGTCCACCAATCTATGAAAGTGGAATGTCTTCTGGTCCATTTTTCCCCAGAACGACCCCTACGGTCTGTACGGTGTAGCTTAGCATTTGTGTCAATATCTTGTGGGACAGATTGATGCAACCAAACTGACGCATGACCCTGTCTGGAGCATGGAACTCAACGATATCAAAATTGATCAACGGAACTGTTGCATTCCAGATTTCGCGTCCATTCAAATAGTAGGAAGGGAGTTCGCGCAACTCCGATTGACAATAAGGTTGCCAAATAAACTGTGGAAAAAATTACTGTTTGAGTGGACATTATGTCATACATGAATGGTTAATATATAAAAAGAATACTTACATCACCCTCCAGAAGATAGTCTAACTGGCTCCGATAAATCCTCAACACGTGTATACTGACATTTGGAAAACTCAACGGAAACATCCATCTAAAAAAAGTAAAAAAATATCAGCCATCCATCCGAAAAAAATTTTGAGAACCCAACCTATAAAAAGTTGAAATGCAAAATTATAGTAGTAGCTGAATTACCTGCATCCACGTGGCCCAGCTGAGATATTACGAGCGTTGTTAGCTACATATTCATTTAGAATTGTTGGTCTCAATGTTGGAATTCTTTCCCATGCCCACATTTGTAGCAGTACAAGTGGTCCACAAACACTGGAGGTGCCCTTTGTAACTGCCCTACACATTCCTCGATACAGGGATGCAAGAACCGCACTGCCCCAACTGTAATTTGGCACCTCTTGTAAATTTTCAAACAGTGGCAAGTACATTAATTGCACTTCGTTCCGGACTTGTCCGAACAAATAGAACTGATAAACTGCATCAAACGGCATCTAGTATGTTGCTCCACCTCTTGAACTGTTGAATTTGGTGTCAGTGGGCGAAGTCTTAAATGTCCTGCTATGCTCTTCAATGCTAGGCGGTCACCATCAAAATCATCGGGGTCTGGCGCATAACCCAACAACTCCAATGCCATATCTTGCCATTCCATAATAGATCGGACATCTTCATCGGCTATGACTGGAAATCCCTAAACAGGCAATTCCCAAATAACGGCAATGTCTTGCAAAGTCACGGTAGCCTCGCCAACTGGAAGGTGGAAAGTATGGGTCTCTTGCCGCCACCGCTCTATAAGCGAAGTTATCAAATGCCAATCAAGTTTCATTTTACTTGTAACATAAACACCATGAAATCCAACATCACGAAGCAGTCCTTCAACCCGTTCATCATATGGATAACCATCCCACAAATAATGATCACGTCGCCTAATGTCTAAAACAGGTACATCTGCATCATGCCACACTAATTCAGATCGATGATTATGCTGGAGCGTCAACACAGATGGATCTTGAGGTCCAGGGTATAACTGTCTATCCTCCATTGGGCACGAAAATATGAAAAAAAAAAAAAATTAGAGATCAATGATTATTAATTTCATATGCAACTGAGAAAAATTGAGATAAACTATTCATTTGTTATATACAAATAACTCCAACATTGACTACGCAGTGCTAGGAGTACATACAATCAAATGAAGAATAAGTTAGGATGGTTAAAACACATAAATTTTAAAGTACTTGCCACATATGAGAACGGTTATCGAACTTAGTATGAAGGAGAAAAATTTGAAAAAATGGGAAGAGAGGCTTCATTCAGATAGGGAAGAGCTTAAGAAGATGGAAAATGCGCTTCTTCTAAAGAGAAGTGTTTGGAAAACAGGGAAATTGATCTTAAGTCAAAGGAGAACATTTTGGAGGAAAGAGAAAATAAGATTTTTGCCATGGAAAATCATTTAGAGAGAAGGGAAACTGAGCTTCATACAAGAGAGGAAATAGTTGGTAGTACGGAAAATGGGATTGACATGAAAAATGAAATGTTGGAGAGAAGGGCAAATGAGCTTGATACAAGGGAAGATCTTTTGAAGACGAGAGAAAATGAGCTTGGTTTGGATGAGAAAATTTTGGAGCTAAGGGCGATTGAGTTTGAGTCAAAGGAGAGTCATTTGAAGAAAATGGTTGATCAGCTTACTTCAGAGAAAGAATTGTTGGACAGAAGGGAAAATGAGCTTTGTGCGTTAAAGGAAGAGCTTGAGCTAATGGGAAATGAGCTTGATTCCAAAAAGAGAGCTTTAGATTGTATGGAAAATGAGCTTTACTCTGCAAAGGAAACTGTTGCAAGAAGGGAAAAAGCGCTTGAATTGAAAGGTAAAAATCTGGATAAGTTCGAAGAAGAACTTGAAGCATTGAGGGCAAAGATTTCAAGCCTAGGTTCTGAACTTGTTTAGTTGGTACAGTCTTTTTACTTTCACATAAGTTCAATAACAATTTAAAACTGCTAAGGGTATCAAATACGAGTTGGAGCACGGAAATTTGAAAGCTGACAGGAAAATATGTTTCAACAAGAATCAAGCTGAAATTGGGACCAGTTACTGAAGTTAAAATGAAATAAGAAATCAAGTCAAAGTAATGATCACCGAATGCAATATCACTGTACATGAAATAAATTTCTCCCATCATGTATCATCCATATGCAATTTTGCATAGAAAATTAGCAGTTTCTTGAAATGCAATAAAAAACAGAACTAAGAAACAAGCTTAATATTAAGTCTTACATGCCAACAACAACAAAAGCAAATAAACAATGAAAGAAGAGAACAAGGTTACTAAGTGAATATCAAATTAAAATAAACCTTAAGCATACAATATGCAGCCTGCGAAAGAGAAGATAATACGGTCCAACTATAGGTTGGATAAGTTCCTCAACCACCTCTTTCAGTATGAAGAGTTGTACAGCCCCAGCGAAAGCGAAATGCTTAGGGATGAGAAGCATATCCTTCAAGGTTTCATCATCATCTACAGGGAGATGTTCCCATATAGTCCCATGTTGGAAATTACTCATAGGATACCGGCAAAACACCCATAACTTGTGTTGGGAAGGAGTTGTTCGGGTTATTTTATATAACATTTGCATTAACTCATCAAAGCGTATAGTCTCATCAACAGACGTAAATCGTTTGGCAGGGCAGCTATATTTAGAACCAGCAGGTCCTTCCTCAATACATCCATCCCAATATAGTGCGAGCTTTACAGAACACTTAGACATTTTGATCCGCTACAAGGTTATAGTCATGTAACCCTATGTTAACATTTAACCAACAACGAAGAAATTTTACTCCAAGTTTAACCAAAGAACAGAGTAGAAATAAGAGACTCAAGGAAATCCCAAAGCATTGAATAAAGCATTGAATATCAAAAGCAGCTTCATCTAGCTAGCTCCAACCAGTGAAACAATGCATGAAATTGAGCTACATTAATGGCTGCTGAAAGCAAAGCAGGAAGTGATTCCGAACTTTCAGACTACACTTGCACAAAGAGATGATGTTTGCACACTAAGACACACGTAGGAAAAACAATATTAAAACAGAAAAATGAAAAAGGGATGGCATGGTTATTAACAGCCTATAATTGTTGCATATTGTTATATAACTATACTAGTACTGCAGTTGCGTTGAATTCATAAAGATGGTTTGTACTAGCATATTTTTCTAACACTACTGCAGCAACAAGAGCAACAGTAACCAGAAAAGCCAATAAATAATTGAACAAGCTTCAAATCAGAGAGAAACTGAGCTTACGAGATAAAGCTAATCCACTAGTCAAACAAGCAAATCTCAGTCCAAGAGTGAATACAGCCAGATATAATCTCGTTGAATGTCCAATTTTTCAATCAAAACCTGCAGGACAGTCAACCAAATTATCCCCAAATAAAGAAAAAATGAGAGAAATCACTACTAACGAAAAATTTCAATCCTACAATGACCCATCTGGGCAACCGTGTAACTAGAATTTCCACAGAGTAATTTTCTCAAACAATGCCCGAGGTAAGAAGTGTAAAGATGCAACATCCCATATAGAAGCCCGAGAGAAATTTTAAACTTGGAGGTAAGAAGTCTAAAGATGCAACATGCCCAAGCCCGAGAGAAATTTTAAACTTGGAGCATCAAAGCATGAACAAACAATGCAAACCATACAACTCAGACAAAAGGCTACTATTAGAGCATTATGTTCCATATAGAAGCGACAAGCAAAAACTGTACACTTAAAAGAAACAAGTACAAACGATGGAGCTTATATATGATAATATAAGTTTAAACTGCAGCAAAGGACTGATATAAGAAAATAAACCTCTTTATTCATCCAATACTCAGCTAATGATAACAGAATTCGGTTCCTTTCTTTGCATAAGGTTCGAGAGAAGGCATAACAGAACAAACCTGCCTCTGGAGGACTCGGACTTCTTCCTTCTCAGAATATGATACCCCTGTGCAAAACCCACAAACTCAATACAGAAGCAACAACATAAAAATCTCTTCTATTGTCACAAATAGAAATAGGATTTAGCATAGAGATTCAGAAGTAGATGCACACTGATTTCAAAGAAAGATATCCAGGGCTCCAGGAAACATCTCTCACATTGATTTCAAAATGTCCTACACCTAATGCTTCTGACTAACTAATTTGAGAAGATACGAGGAAAAAATAGTTGAAGAAACAGTAAACCAGGCAACAAACCACCTCAAACAACAAAATTTCACAGATTCACATCGTTTTAAGAATTTGTACAGGCTGCCAAAGAGAATACAATAGGTTAAAAGCTCTGCATATCTTATCAGTAATGTTTTTCTTTTTTCTTTCTTTCTTTTTTTTCAAGTGAAGGGGCAATGTGATGTTTTTATTTACAAAATGAGTTTGGCAGAAGTGATGGGTGTGACCACCCAATCAACATTGGTTATAGATAACCAACTGCGAAGTTTGACACCCAATCTACATTTATACTAAAACGTTAGCAATTATCAGTCACCCCCTGCAGATACTTGTATAATTTCTCAGTATTCAATCAGTACTTCATGGAACATTTTTCGAGCATTAAGGGCTAGAGCATTTTTCGAGCATAGGGTAAGTGGATTCTACACTTTTTAGTATTTTCTTACTCTTACATGGTAAATTTCTTTGATATTATTATGAAATGGGAACCTTAACTTCCTTGTGGAAATCTTGCATCTTAAAAACTGAACAAAGAATTTCTAGGAACCACACCCAGACTCGGCTGGAATGGTGCTTTAAGCCCCTAAATAACATGCCTACATCACCATCCCATAAACTCAACTTCGAATGTTCTTCAATTTCGATAAACATACTTAAGCACAGACACATTTCAGGATCTGCTTCAACTCATACAGGAATTGATGAAAGAGTTGCTTCAGAAACAATATCTGAGTTATCAAAGCTACCAAAAATCGGAAAGATAAATTCATTAAGCAAAAAATATGAAAATTAACGAGTATCACCAGACTAAATAAATACTCATGAGAATGGATAAAACTTTCTACATTCATTAATCTAGTTCCAACCTGAACTATCATTATAGAGGATACAATAGAATAACCCATCAATCTTGAATTTATAACTTTCCGAACCAAATCAACTAAAATTTACCTCCCAAAAGTACTTCGTTTAGTCAAAATAATTCAACTGTGTTTCAAATCCTTAAGCATTATTAATTTCGGTTTGCAGAAACAAAAATTACCTTGCAGTTGCCTTCTACTGTCTGCCGGCGAATGCTGCTGCAAATGCGTCTCACACCGTGCTGCCTCAGTGCAAATCCAAGTTGCGCGACGCCGGGAAAGAGATTGGCCGGCGGAATCCGTGCTGCCGAGGACGAAGAGCTGCGCCGGAGCTTTTCTTTTCCACCACCTTTTTGAGTTCGGCCTACTGAAACTAAAACCCAAGTTTTAGTATGTTATAAGTTTAAAAGTGTCCCGAAAAAATTTGGGTTCCACAGAAAGCGAGGTTTCCAACCTCGCTTTCTGTGGAATTTTTTTTTAAGCCTATTTCCGAAGAAAGCGAGTTTCGCAACCTCGCTTTCTTCAGGAAATGAGCAAAAAAAATTTCTCCGAAGAAAGCGAGTTTCGCAACCTCGCTTTCTCCAGGAAATGAGTAAAAAAAATTTCTCCGAAGAAAGCGAGTTTCGCAACCTCGCTTTCTTCAGGAAATGAGCAAAAAAAATTTCTCCGAAGAAAGCGAGGTTCGCAACCTCGCTTTCTTCAGGAAATGATAAAAAAAAAAATTTCCTAAGAAAGCGAGGTTCACAACCTCGCTTTCTTCAGGAAATGAGCAAAAAAAATTTTTCCGAAGAAAGCGAGGTTCGCAAACTCGCTTTCATGATTTCCGGAAATTCCATAAAAACTTCCATATTTTTGGAATTTCCGCCATTTTTTACATTTTTTTGGGAAAAAATTCGAGCTACTGACAGCCCATAATTTTGGTATTTTCAAATAAAATGAAATTATTTGGACAAAAAACTCCTCATACATGACATTTATTTCAGAGAAACAAAGGATTTATTTTCCCAGCTAATTTGGAGCAAATTAAAATTGAATTTTGAATTTGAATGAGTGATTGCTTGGATATTTTATTTTTAAAATATTGAGAGTTTCTCGTTAGACTGCGTAGGTCGACAAAAAAAAAAAAAAAAAAGAGGTAAATTACATTTACCTCCCTCGAGGTTTGTGAAAACTACCAAAAACTCTCTGTGGTTTCATGAAACTATTAACACCCCATGGACATTCAAATTCTAGCAAAAACTTGTATTTAATCTGTCAAATAGTTCAACTCGCACAACTTTTCCTATAAGAAATATTGCATTATCCAATTTTTTGAGGGCGAAAGTATCAGTTGTCCCCAACTATCATACTGTCTGACAGGAGACTGTTTTGCCTAATTACAAAAAAAACTTGAGTTTTGAGTTCAGTTTTTTAACTCACAAAGGGGCAAATATAGTATTACGATGCCAGAAGGGGATAATTGTTATATTTTAACTCGGTCCATGGGAGTATTGGTAGTTTCATAAAACCACAAGGAGAATTTTGGTAGTTTTGACAAACCTGGAGGAAAGTAAATGTAATTTACCCCAAAGAAAAAAGGAGAGATAATATTGCTCCGATTCCTATTTTTTGCTTTTACCAATAAAATTTTCCATATATACGAAAATCACCTTAGAAAGTTGTTACCAACGCACGCACGTCTTTGCCACAATTTCTTCTTCCCAATACTATTGCCTCGTCAACATCGACCATGCTCAACAATTTGTAGGCATCAAGAAACTTACCATTCTAATGGGGTTGCAAACCTCATGATTAACCATTTGAAATTAGCTTTTTCTTTTCTTTTCTTTTTTAATTATTTTTTTAAAATCATACTACTTTTATTATATGAGAGGTTTCGACGAGGGGCATTGGCAGATCTAATGGGAGGAGGGGTGGGGTGATTCTCGAATCTTTCAACCCCTTCCTTCACTTTTATTACTAGTATATATTTATCTGATAAATGTTTTTTTATATACGTATGTAACTATAAAATACAACTTTATTCATATGTTGGATCCTTAAAATACCTTCGGAATTTTTTTTTGATTTTGCGGGCGAGGAGATAATACATTTGGAGACTCCGCACGCTTGTGAGCTCTATTAGATTAACTGTACCTTTGTTAAATTTGGCACACAGTTAATCCATAATCTGTATTCAGTTTTATTTTATTTTATTTATGTAATTGAAAATCAAACTTGGGGTAGTATATTGCTGTCATAATCAGATAACAATGCACATGGACAACCATTCAAAAAAAAAAAAAAACAATGCACATGGACAAATATTTTTATTTAGATTTTTGTTTTGATTTTGCATTAAAGATATAAAAAAGGTCAAAAGGAAATATATATATATATATATATACTTACCAAAAAATAAATATTAAATCTTCAAGTGTTACATTATATAATAAAACATATAAAAGTATCAAATTTTGAGTATCACATTTTGGTTCAAAAACAACACTTTTAAATTTGATAAATATTACAAGTGTATTTTTAGGTATCACTTTTCGATTTAAAAGTAACATCATAAAATTTGACAAATATGACAAGTGTTACACTGTATAATAAAGTTTTCAATTTCTTGTATTTTTCCGATTCAAAAGTAAAAACCTTCGAACTTAAGAAGTATCACAAATGTCACCTTGTATAATAGTCTTCATTTTCATAATCAGCTTTTGGTATGAAAGAATACTTTCAAATTTGATAAGTATCACAAGTGTTACTTTGTACAACTTTATATCACTTTTTAGTTCAACATCAGCACTTAAACATGCAAATATCACAAGTTTATATTACTTGCAAAATTCATTTTAAAAGGTAGTAAGTATCACTTTTATGCTCGAAAGTATCACCTTTCATATTCAAGTTTAATTTTCAATGGGTATAACTTTTATGTTTGTAGGTATTACTCTAATATTCGAGGGTATCATTTCCCTGAAAGCATAGTTGTTAAACTCGTAAAACTGCATGATGTTACAATCCATATCCATGAAATTGAGTTGGGATCGTTTCTATAACTGGAATTAGCTAGAATCGTTATAATCATATGGTTCTACTGATTCCAGCAATTCTAAAAAAATTGTTAAAATTGGTCGAGTAAGTGTATTATATATATATATATATATACTGTTTGTTTGCTTTATGTTTTTATAAATGTTTTATTTATTTATTAAATTATTATTTCCTCATTTATGTTCAAACTTTTTGTCTACAAATCTTAGTTAGAAAAGATTTATGAAATTTTAAGTTTTCATCCTTCCTTAGAGTCAGTCCGTCCATTATTATTTTTTCAAACACTGGTAATTTTTTTTATTGGCTTTTTAAATATTAATCATTAAGGCTCTGTTCTCTTCTGAACATAATTAGGAAAAGTATCAGTTTTTTCTCAAAAATATTACACAAAGAAACAACATCATTTTTATAAAATTCACAATTTAAATTTAAAAATTCCCTCTAAAAACTCACTCACATAAATTCAAAAAAAACATAATCATTACACTTTTTTTTCTCTTTCTTACACAAATCTCCAAAACAAAATTCTTCCCTAACTAAAAAATTTCCTAATTAAGTTGACAAGAGAACAGAGCCTAAGTAAACGGTAAAAGAATATAAAATATCAACATGTTAAAAATACAGGAAGTAAAAAGTCTTAAAATAATCTTAAAATAAAAAAGAGAACACTTCAATTTCTTTTGAAAAAGCTAGTAAAAATAAATAAATTTTAAAATAGTAAAGGAAAAAAAAGAAGAAAAAAGGTCACGTCTCCAGCAGCCGATTCCTATATAGTATCCAATCTTAAACCCTCCATATATGTGCATGGGAGTTGTGAAACCCATAATACTACCTCCTCAAACCTTAAACCTTTGCCTGCGCTTCCGTCTTCCTCTTTCCCAATACGTATAATTTTTACTTTCGGAGGACTTAGCTATGGCGACCGTTTCTGAAGCTAGAGCTGTCAAGTCTCTCAACACAGGCCCCAGCCGGAAACGGAAACGGTTTACCGTAAGCTGCTTTTTTTTTTTTTTTTTTTTGTTATAATTTTTTTATTAATAATTTGTGGGTTCTTTCAAAGATTTAATTTTTATTGGTTTTTATTTCTGTTTCTCTGTGTGTGCGCGCGCGCAGTTCAAGAGCTTGGCTCAACAAATTGAGGAAATTGATATTAATGTGTACCGAGCTTTGGACCCTGTGAAAGCTGAGCCATCAGAAGGTTCATCATTCTTCAGGGATTGCCTTATTGAATGGAGGGTATGCGTTAATTAGTAAATTCTTTGCTCTGAATCATTGTGTTTTGTATTCTCATACAATTGAGTAATTCAGTACTTGTTCATGGGATGTTTATATGGGATTTTACTGCTTTTAGATGAAAAAGTTGCCTCATTTTGCATGGCTTTTGATAATTTGTTATCAGTTCACCAATTTCACCTGGTGCCTTTCCGTTGCTCTGTTTGAGAGTCCTTGACATGGCTTATGTTTTTGGGTCAATTTGTTTGCCTTATGTTTTGGAGGAGATGGTCTTTTTATTTCTGATGAGAAAGAAATGTTTTGGTGGTGACCTGGTATATTCGGACGATGACTGGTATGGATATGGCTGCTGTAATCATACCTAGTGAATAGGGGTCTTTTCGTCAAGGAGGCCTGGCCTTGGGTACAATGTCTTAGGCACCATTGATAAGTCTGTTGAGCACTAATATTTCCATGGTTGTAGGGTGCATGGGTGCTACTGCCTGATTTGATAAATCTTTCATATGACTTTACAATCAAGAACATGTTTTTAAGTACATTAAATGTGCAAAATATGTAGTTATTTTACTTTTTAGATTCTCATGCCTATGTTACATTGAAAATGCGTGAAGTTGATTTTGGCTTTATATGTCCATTTCTTATGTTTATTTTACACCTTTGTCACTACAATATAGCTTGTTCTCAAACATAATTTTTTTGACATTGAACCTAAGAAGCTGTCATTAGATATCATTGTGAATGAACAATTAAAAACAGAGAGGTTTTTTGTTCATAATTTATGCAGAAGGGGGGTTGGTATACTTTCCATATATTTTCATGCATAAAAGATGACAGTTACTATATTTCTTAGTTTATAAGTTTTTCTCTTCTGGATCTCAGCTATCTAATGTATAACTAGTCAGTCAGTCAGGTTAATTTTTGAAATATTTCATTCCCTAAATGATCTTTGTTTAATTATTCAGTCCATTGTGTGCAATTTTATCAGCAGGTTTGCTATCTAAATGTATTAAATAATCAAGTACAATTTTAGTTAATAATTTCACCGTCTAATGGAATGCAGGAATTAAATATTGCTGAAGATTTTATCTCATTCTATCAAGAAACATCCCCCCTGGTACAAACTTTACCACAGATTATATTGCACAAGGAATTTATCCTCTCCAAACTTCTGTCCAGATTAGAAATGAAAAGCAGGCTATCACTTGAACCAATACTCCGGTATTCTTCATATTTGGTTTGTTTGACTTACTTAAGAATGATGTCATGTAAGATTGTGACTACGACCAAAAAGGTCGAATTTAGGTAATCAGTATCCTATATGTAACAGTCACTGTGATACGTATGTGGAGGAAGTTGAATTTGTAGTGAAATGTGTGTAGTCATGTAGTAAGGTAGGGGCACTGTTTAGTTGTGTAAATGGTATGAGAGAAAGTTTTGGTATTGAAAGAAGGTACACACTATTTCCCTACTTGATTTTATTTTTATATTTAAGTGAAGCATTATTTCTGATACTTAGAAGGGAGCCTTGGCACAACAATAATAGCTGTTGCCATGTGGCTTGAGATCATCACAGTTTCAAGTTGCAAAAACAGTCTCTTGTAGAAATTTAAGGAGATGTGTATATTAGGCCTTAATGACCGAACCCTTTAGGGGGCCTTGCACATGCTGGAGTTTTGAAGCACTGGGCTTACCATATATCATTTTTGACATTTAATTGAAAAAATCTACCAATAAATAGGGAAGATATCAAATCTGGCATTGAATTACCGACAGAGGTTGTCTTACTATTTTGAGGCATATTTGATTTATTTTATGGTTTAGTTTATCAGCCTAATCAGTGTTAAGCGAACTTTGTTCCCCAGGTTGATAGCAGCATTATCCAGAGATCTTTTGGAGGACTTTTTACCGTGAGTGCCTTCTAAGTCATTTCAAGCTTTTTTCATTCTTTGATATCTTGGTTTTGCCAAAAGCTCATCACTATATATTTGGATGTTTTTGGGTATCTGTTACCTTGGTCTCTGCTTGTTCGATTATCGATGAGACATATAAGTTCATGTTGAGTTTACTTTTCTTTTGTTGCTGGAAAAAGCTTAGTGAAAGAGAAATTCGAGGAGAGCAATTTTGATCATACTCTAAACATGCCCTCAGAAAGATGCTAAAAGTAACACTTCATACAAGTTTGGCATGCTTGTTTGATACGACTAATGATATTTACTCTTCTTCAAATTCATATATTGTGATTTTCTTTTTTCTTTTCTTTGAGGGGTTCCCAGCTATCTCAGGAGGGTTGTAAATTCTTTAGTATTTCTTCTCAAAAGTGGTGCTGATAGGGAGCCAGAGATAATCAAGCAGGTGAAGGCCTCTTAACTTGCTATAATACGTTGTTTTGAGTTATGATGCATCTTGTAAATCTCAACAAAATTCTGAAATGCTAACTTTTATTTCTGCAGATCTTCACGTCATGGTCATATGTAATGATGTTCCTACAAAAATATCTGGAAAAGGATATTGTTCATGTCTTAAAGTAAGTAATATGCTGGACATATAAATTTAGTTGTGCACTCTTCATTTGCACTTCTGGTTCTTCTTGCTTTTAAATGTTTAAGCTCAAGAGGGAATTATGAGTTTGTCATGTTTGGATGCTTCGGATATAATGCACTTTCTAATTTAATGGAAAAAGAATAAATTGGTGCGTAATGCTACTAAGAGGCATGATTAGAAAATCTTCCATTACTATCTCAGACAATATAACATTACTGAAACATGAGGTGGGCATGAATCTTTTATTCTGGCAATATGGAATTAATGATTGACTTTTTTGGTCTAGTTCATACGCATAGCAGATGTCTTGGTTGTTTTGCTTATGGTGTCATGGTTTGAATTGCAGTATTCTTGCTCAAAATTTACAGTTTATTTCTCATTTCTGCTTCCTCTATGCAAAGTTATCATACACTTACTTTTCCACACTCTTCATCAAGCAGAGCTACAGTGAAATTGAGATATTATCCAAATGATGATATACAAAGATTTATGGCGATTTCAGTCTCGTTCTTATTCAGGAATACCCGTGAGCAGCCAGTTATAAAAGGTTCCAAAATATGTACATTAGATAGCTTCTTTCTTGTAGAATATTATTGCATAATGATTATCAAATTTTTTTTCTTATTAAGTTTAAAACAGATATGAAGAATATGCTAGGAAGTTATCATTTACTTGCTTGTTAAAGAAGCTTGGTTTCTTTGGGTTGGTTTAACATCACATGAGTTATTTCAAGTCTCTTAGACCCATTAGGTGCAGGTTTGAGGTCAGGAATGATTGTGAGAATATAACGAGGTGGTGAATCTTAAATGAACTTATTATTTTTCAAAGAAAAAAAAAAAAAAGAAGTTATATATAAATTCTATAAACCAGGGCAGTTTTACACTTCAACATCAGATTATCTTTATTTTTTAGTCTGAGGGCAACCTTGTGCTATTTTAATGAGCAAAAAACAAATGCTGCTCACTTTGCAAGGGTTTGGGAAAGATGATATAGAGGTGAAAGGATATCTGGGGCTAGTGCTGATTGTTGTTTTTGGCAGACTCTATTTCTGTTTGTTGGGTTATTCACTATTGGTTCTTAAACAGCTTAATCGTTCAGAAATTTGTGTAGCTATTTGGTTGAGAATCTCTTCTGTAATTTTTAAGCTTTTTTCTGCATTTCATTTTTACCCTCATTGTCCAGAGTTTTTTTTTTTTTTTTTTTCCTTCTCTTTCTTTTTGGTGTGTGGACCCACTTTTAATGGGAATGTATTTGATCCCTTAGCCATTGGTGAGAAAGAATATGGCATGTGTATTCATCTATTTGCACATACCTTGTCCATTTCTATCAAACTACGCTCATTTTACATACATCATTCTTGAGTTAGGTTGTAATTGAACCCTTACATTGAAGGATGTGTGAACTTCTGAAATTGAACAGGTATTAGGAAAATTGTGACTGAAGTTGTGAAGAAATCATCAGCTACGAGAAAATATGGTGCTACTGAATTATTCCTGCATATTATAAAAGTATCATCATCAACATTGCATTCTAAGGGGCAACGAGTTTTGCAGCTTTTACTGGAAAAGTCCTTGTATGGCATTGGTGATAAACTTTTGGAAGGTAATATTAATTGGCTTTTGCCTGTTATGCATATTTCTTATCGCCTGTTGTACATATACTTTATCATTTTGTTGAGTATTATGTAATCGTAGTCTATATGTAATGCATCTCTTAATATTGAAAATGATTTTGATGGAAGACACAGCAGTAGATATGTAAATTTACTCTTAACAAATATATATATATTATATATATATATATAAAATTATAGTTATCTTTTCCCTTATTTGGATTATTTCCTTGGTGGAACTCTTCACATGAAATATAAAACGAATGGGAGGCTACACATCTAACCTAAGCGTAGTGAGCCAGGAAGCGCTCTCCACTGCATGCTATATGCTGCATGTCAAGTAAACCCTTATTGACACTCTTCGATAGCTTTTCTATGCCACACTATTGTTGCATTTTATTTACTTTGCATATATAATTGGTCATTTTATACAAGCTGTATGTTTAAACTTCTAAATAGCTTATTGTAAAAGTATGATGCTATAGCTGGAAAAATTATTGATTCTTTGGGATATTGATATACAACTTTTACCTGTTTTACTTGAAATTACATGATGATTGTAACTCGTCACGACTTTAATTTCTGAGGTCGCTTTCCTGCTGAATGATGCAGAGTAACAAAGTCTCATTGGATTGAAATTTGATGAACTATAAAGATTGAGGAGAAGAGGACAGAATTATGTACTCTGTAGCGGGAAAACAGCTTCTCAGGTTTAGGAAACTTAAGAGGGTTAAATTTCTCAAATTTGATATCCAATTCACTAGGACATAATTCTATTGCATTACCCGGACGGATTTACTTATTTGCCCACAAAATTACATGCAATGAAAAACCAAAAAAGTATACTTGAAGCACAAGATGAGTTTTCCTATTACTTCCTGAACAACTACTTCACCTGGTGGGGAGAGAATCCCTAGCTAACAGCCATCTGATGACAGAGATGAAATAACAGATTTAAAATTCTCCTTCATCATGGAACTTCAAATATCTAAATACAAAATTCTCCTGGAGAAGTCTGTCAGTTAAATTTTCTAATGAAGCAAAGGATTTAAGAGGATTCCAATGAGAAATAAAGCTCCTTGCCGAACTGGTGGCTTGTTATGCTAACAGGGACTAATTAATTGGATTGATTATACAGTTATACATTGATGACTTATGAGTTATAGTTTTCACAAAGATTAATGTATGCAAACTAAAGTCTGTATGTTGGTGATTGAGTCAATGAGTTCCATATTTGGAGTTTATAGATGTTGGCAATTGAATCAATAAGTTCCAAATTTAGGAATATTAAATTCTTTCTGAATACATGATGCAAAAGGGGAAGTAGAAAGTATTCAAATTTCCAAATGTTTTATCTCTTAAGATTTCTGATAGTTTACTTTTGTTATCATCAAATCCGCAGAGCCATTGTTGTGTTGAAGTAAATGGCCTGCTACACACTTGTACATATTATCATATACTCAGAGTCGAACTTCATTGTGTAAAATCAATAGCCTGTGATCTCTTTAGTTGCTTGCATTGGATGATAATTATGTTCCAATCAAGTTTGTTTTGAATTGTTAATGTCATGACTTGTACATGACATTATGTATTACTTGGCTCCTATATCTCTTGCTGATATTTGCGCTATTTTAGGTTCAGAATCTCTGGTTGAAGTTCTCAGTTCAACTTTTGAGAAATTGAGTAATAACTTACGGCCTGAGGATCTACAAGTGTTATGGAATTGCTTATGTGATGAAAATATCAATCAATAAGAAATGGATACTTGGTGCATCTCAGTCGACTGCTTACCCTGCTTGTTTGCATTATGCAAAATGGATTTCTGAAGAAAATCACAGGTGCGTACGTTGATTTGTAGGTGTGCAGATTATCAACCTTTTTTCTGTGTACCACTACATCTTATGTTGTCTAAGTATGCTGTTTTTGGGTGTGTAGATTATAGGCCTACTTTTGAGCTATTCAGGCTGCTGTTACAGGCCTGTGTTAAAGCTTGTTCCAATGAGGCTGGGCAACCTGATATTGAAGTCGACAATCGAATTTTTCAGTTATTCCTTGTCATTGTAGATGGCCTCCAAAATGACTCGTCCGTCCTTTCTGAGTTTGCATGCCAGTGTGATCCGTTATTTAGCTTAAGCAGTATCTGTTTGACACCATCACATGGCATTTTTCAAAGGTATTTCCAACAGTCCATAAAAAGAAAAAGAAAAAAAAAAAGAGGAGAGAATCTTCTAGTATTCCCTCTCCCTATATATCGATCCATTTATATTGAGTGCGTGACCTTTTTTGACTTGGTTACAGTTTGCTGATTTTCCTAAAAGAACTGGTGTTAAGAGATTCAGACATTCTCAAAGTCTTCAGGATTAAAATTGTTAGGTATATGCTCATGCGTACATCTATTGGCATTTGAGAACTGCTTATTTCATATGTTGATTTAGTCAGTGATGTTCAAATAACTTGCCTGCTGTAACTTGTCCAATTGAATTTCAGTGCATTGAATGATTTAGTGAAGATTTCAGAGGAGGAAACAGTATATTTGCTGCTAAGATTCATTGAGAATCTTCAGATGCCAAGTTCCAGTTTCTTTGATGGGATACCAGAAGAAAGGCTTTCAGAGTATTGTATGAGGTTGATAAGAAATGCACTTGGTGGTGATCTTTCTTCTATACAGTTTGAAGAGAATAGGTTGGTGCTCCTGTGGGGGGCCATTAAATGCTATCCTTATATGGTCATGGGTCAGGACAATCTTTCGTTACTGTTAGACTTCATAAAAGCTATAGATGGGCTTCCGGCAGTGATTTCTGGTACAAATTTTCTTCTTCTACCGTCTTTCCTTGAGTTATGCGTGAATTCTTTATATATTTTTGTTTTTGCATACCTTTTAGTATTCTATATAGGTACAACCTTATTTCTAAACAAATGTTCTTAGGTTATCTGGTTTGAATTTTTGCGAGCTATACTTGACTTTCATGCTTGGTTTTGTGTTCAAGATAAAAGTGCACTAGTGATGGGGTCATCCCAATCCGCATCAACTAGTCTAGATATTTTATGCTGACAACCTGCATAAATAACTACTTTCTTTAGACTAAGTACTTAGTGGAATGAAGTTGTGGCCTGTGTTTTCTGATTGATGGAAAATCTTCACATGCAGGAAGCCAGAGGGCTTATCAGAGCCTTATTAGTGCTGCTCTAGGTTCTTATAAGGAGATGATCTACAACAAGGGAATTGTTGCTGAGGAGTCAGCAATAAGCAAATTCCTTCATCTTGCAAAGAAATATGGCTCATGTTCTCAAATATTAGGCCCCATAGCTGATATCTTGGATTCACATTTTGGGTAAATTTGCTTATTTCACATTAATTCTGAATTGTTCAGTTCTCTCTCGAAGCTTATATCTTTCATTTGTTTCATGGGCTTTGTTCTAGGTTGCTCATTATATTATCAGCTAGTTTCATTAATTTTTTAGATTTTGATTTTTTCCTTCAGCTAAAATAGACTCTGTTTGTTATGTAACCTAGAAGGGTATAGGTGCCTTCTAAAACTTTTTAGATAAATACAAATTCGCAAAGAACTTTTCAGCAAAGGTTTTGGAAAGGAACTTTAAGTGATTTAAAGCACTTTAGTCTTCATTACATGCTAATTGCTCTTTTGGCTTATGAAGGCCTGGCTTTTTTTACTAATCCCTTTATTGTTTGTAAAAAAGATCTGTACCTCAGGTAGGTACTAGCTACAGAAGGTATCACCCTGAACTTCAAGTGTCGAAGATCAGTGATGCATTGGACATGTACGCTGAAAATCTTGGCCAGTCTGACCCACTGCTTCGCCTATCGACCCTGAGAATTTTGTGTCATTATGAACCGTTGAAGTATGAATCTTCTCCTAAGGGACACTCAGATGATAACAAAGATGGAAATGTTGCTTCTCACACCTTTTATGTTGATGAACAGGTGGATAATGTATGGACAGTCCTTACTGTTTTTCATTTCTAATGTTGTGTTTGTGATTACTTTCAATTGGTTTATCTTTTGAGTTTTGACTGCAGGTTCTTGAGCATCTTCTTTTAGTTGAAGCAATTGATCTTTCGTCTACCAGTAGGAAAGGTGAACTTCTGCTATCCAGAATTCAGATGAAGGTATCTTCCAAAAGGATAAATGAGGATTATGTCCGAACTCTTTTATATGGGATGATTGGTGTCTTCCACAAGCAGTTAACTAAATTCTGGGATCCGGCTTTGGAGTGTCTTAGCCTTCTTATAAGCCAGCATCATCAAATTGTGTGGGACAAATATGTTGAGTATTTTGATGGCTGTGAGTCAATGTTTCTGACATCTCATGATGACTCAGGCAGATATGGTTCTGACGCAATTAATATGTCAAGTGGTACGTGCAACATTATAAAACTTTTTATGAGAGTTCAGTTTATGTTGTAATTTTCCTTGAGGAGCTGTGTTTCTTATTTCCTCTGAGAAGGTCAAATTTAATATTATACTAATTGATGGTCTTCAATAATTAGCAAGATAGATCGTGATTGTTTATATCTGAAATCTGCCCCCATTTGTCTTCTTGATACTTATGGTTGTACAATGCTTTGATTTATTAATTGATTTGATATTTGATATTCAGATTTGCTTGGATGCTTCAAGTCTTCTGTCAGCCCTCAATCTGGTACCGCACCATGTTCTGCAGTCTTCTTATTGTTGATTAAGTCGCTCCAAAAAATTCCATCTCTTGCTGAATCTCATTCAAAGCAATTAGTACCTTTGTTTTTGAAGTTCCTGGGCTATCATGTTAATGATTCTCTGAGGTGATTATTTCTAGGATTAGTTAAATGCTTGTATGTGTAATGCTGATGCGTGAATGGATTTAGTAATTCCTTTCATATTACTATGGCTGAACCTTTTTCTGTCTCCTTAATATGTGAGTGCAGTCTGGAGTTGTATGAAGTACAGTGTTCTAAACATAAAGAATGGAAGGAGGCTCTAAAAGAGTGGTTAAACCTTTTCAGATTGATGCGGAACCCAAAATCACTGTACAAGAATAAATTTTTAAAGGATGTTTTGCAATATAGGTCAGTGAAAATCTGTAATTTGCACTAATGACACGTTTATTTTGGGTTTCTGTTTTTTATTTCACACATTTGCATTTTTGGGTTCCATTTGTTTAGTAATGGATGTTAAGTTTCTCTTTGGGTGGTTTCCAGGCTTTTGGATGAAACTGATGTAGAAGTGCAGTTGAAGGTTCTTGATTGTCTTTTGAATTGGAAAGATGATTTTTTAGTGCCTTATGCCCAGCATCTGAAGGGCCTAATCATTGCTACGAACTTGCAAGAGGAGCTAACAACTTGGAGCTTATCCAGGGAATCTAATCAAATTGATGCCAAACACAGGAATCATGTTGTGCACATTGTTCTCCGGATATTGGTTCCAAAAGTTAGAAGACTAAAGGGTCTTGCTTCTAGAAAGGTATTCTTTTGTTTGTAGCCATTTAGTTTCTATTGCTTCTATTTGATATACCATTCAGTTTGGTGATTTTTTTTGCGATTTATTCCTCAGCATGCAAGTGTAAAGCAGAGAAGGGCAATACTTGGATTCTTAGCACAGCTTGATAATGATGAACTTCCTCTATTTTTTAGTTTGTTGATAAATCCCCTACGTACCACTTCAGATGATGGGACTCACAATCTCTGGAGTTCATCAGAAAGCACTGGGGATGAATTTGGCTCATTCAGCATCATGAAGGAATTTACAGTTGATAGTATAAAGGCTCTTTCTTCGAAGAAAAAAATTGGTTTCTTGCATTTGGTTGAAGAAGTTTTAGCTGCTTTTGATGAGTCTCGTGTAAAGCCTTTTCTTGATCTACTAATGGGCTGTGTTGTACGGATATTGGAAGGCTGCCCAGTTACTCATGTCAGCAGCAAATCCAATGGATTATCTCCTATAGATTCTGGCTTCCATTGTAGTGCGTCTCAGGATGATACGGATGCAGATAATAATATCACGGTATGCTTGAAATAGTGCTTGAACAGTATTGTTATTTTGTGTTAATAGAAAGTTTTGTTCACTAGCTTAATACAATTTTTGTACAACATTTGAAAGCTGAAGAGGAAAGTTAATTTCCAAACCTCTCTTGAGTGTTGTACTTATGGGTTTGACAAGTAGCTTTGGTGAGTACATGGTTCAATAATTTATCCATATAACTTCGCTTAACCAAAATGAAAATATTGCGGTTCAAGTTTGGAAATCTCACATTGCTTCCCTCATCTTTTTCTATCTTTTAATTGTAATCTCCTAAAATAGTACCATGGTACCATACACTTGAGTAGATTCCTTGTTGGAGAACATGGAATGTATCTCTGTGGTCTTTCTAATTAGTGAGCTTGATTTGTCTACAGATAAGTACAACCGTGAAACAATTCAAGGAATTGAGATCGTTATGCTTAAAGATTATTTCTTCAGCTCTTGGAAAATATGAGAATCATGATTTTGGTTCTGATTTTTGGGATCATTTCTTTATAGCATCGAGATCTCTAATCGCACGTTTTAAGCTAGATGCTGCTAGAAGCAAGAAGCCAAGTTCACTATTCTGTTGCTTCCTTGCTATGAGTAGAAGCTTCAAGTTTGTCCCTATATTGTCTAGGGAGGAGAATCTTGTTCCTCATATAATTTCAATGTTTGAAATCACAAATCCATCTGATGCAATTATATCTGCTGTTTTTAAGTTTGTGGAGAACTTACTTAATCTTGATCTTGAGCTGGGGACCGAGGAAAGTTCTGTCAAGAAACTTTTGTTTCCACACTTGAATGCACTCGTCAAAAGTCTACACGGTCTATTTACTGATGGCAACAGGAGAAAAAGGTACTGTAGTTCTATTAATTCATTTGTTTTTGGTCTACTTTACTAGTTGATTGGTAACCTTATCAAAATTTTTCTATGATTTTTTTCTTTCATTTCCTGTAGAAAGGTGTCAAACTCTGATCAAATTTTTTTATATAGCTTCCCTTCTATTTTTCCAAAGGACATGAATTTTTGTATCCGTGGATTGCCATAGAACTAGGCAATATACCTAATTTTACTTGTAGGCTGACAAAATGGTAGCTTTGATCAATTAATGTAAGTTGCTTATCATGGACTTCGCCATTTTGTTTAAAAGCTATGTGTTTCATTAACAATCAGTGAGCGTAACCTTTACTGCCTTTTTAAATTTATATGTATAGTACTTTCTCTGATTCACAATTTCTTGCTTAGACGATATCCTGATCTTTATTATGCACTTCCACTACTTTATATTGTTCAATACATATGTTTTTTTGCTATTCTGGATCTTCTGTGTACAATATCTATTATGCCTTATGCTATCAATAATCATATGAATGGTGTATGCATCAAGTTTTTGTTGGCTAGTGTTCAGTCATTCTCTTCCAGAAAGTACAGTATAGATTCTTTTCTCTTCGCTTAAAAAAGTGTGAGATATACTAATTGTTTTCCTTAATTTTCGATGTTGCCAAATTCTGTACATCTGAATGTTATTTCTTATCTTAAAGCATTGAGTGACATCCATTTGCTGAAGTATTGCTAATGGAATCCTCATTTGTAGGTCACTTCATACCGAAATAGATTCCTTATTGGTTGTCTAGCTGAAATTGTGCATTATCCTGTTCCCCATACTACGTTGTGATTATGATCCCTGATTGTTGTTTTCCATTTGTCACGATGCCATAAATTTCTTAACTATTTAGGTCAAGTATAGATGAAAAGTTTAGGTAATTATTCTTATTAGGATATAACTGACCTTAAATGTTTAACCTTAATATCAAATTATAGCTCTTGCCCTCTGTTAATCAATCCTTTAGAAGTGTTAAGTATTGTCTCTCCTTTCTTTCTCAAGTGATTACTTATTATCAAGAATTAGCTAAGTTGCATCTACTGCTCCAATATAGATTTTTTTTTTGGCCTTAATTACTAAAATGAGAGGATCCTGGTCATAATGTCTCCAACCAAAAATTATTCATAAGAATTTTTATTTATTGCTGTTAGGGCCTGAACTTGATGCTAATAATTCATATGATAAATACTGAATAATTTTCTTACAAATTACAGGTTGCATGGAGGTTCATGTTTATAGAGTTACTGTTAGGAAAATGTTTTATATGTAGCCCTTTATCATGCAGCTTTGATGGTGAAGCTATCTTATTTGTGGATGCTTGCAGAAGTACGGCTACCTAGTGATTTAGAACCACCCTCACTGCATACTTTCTATATACATCTCTCCATTATCAGTGGCATGTTATCGGAAATAGAGCAATTAGAGGTTCAGTAAAAAGCATGAACCAAATAAGAATGAAAATTCCTAGCTGGTTATCCTTTGTTGTCTTCTGTCTTCTTCCCCATATTACTACGAGTCTTCAGTCGAAGTGGAGCTTGTCATTTGAATTGCCAGACCCCTGCCTGACTACTCATCATTAGCTCAGTGTCTGTTTGCATTTGTATTTTATAGTAATAGTTGAAAGTTTGCAAGATTGGTATCCCATGTGGGATCCATTTAGGTGTAGGATGAAAATCAATAGGATTGGATCGTAGGATCGTAAGATTCTACACGAAATGTGCATGTGTAAAATTACAGATAAATTATAAAAAGTACACTTATTATCATTTTAATGAATTTTTTAGAATCGGAGCTAAGATCGATTTGGTATTCTCGGATCCTGGAATCGTAAGATCCTATGATCCGGATCGGGACTTCGCAAACTATTAGCACATTTTCTGCAATTTTGTTGAATCAACAATCAACTATTTTCGTGACTGTTTCTGCGTAACTGGTCAGGAAACTTGAAGAGAACGAGGTCAGGGTATTCAAGTTGTTATCTCATTACATAAAGGAACCTGCAGAGGCAAAGATGTTTGTTGATATCTTGCTTCCATTTCTGGCTAAGAGATCTTTGAATTCTGGTTGGAGACTCATTATTTTCCTTCTAAATACTTGAATAATATTAATTTGCTTCTCATTCTGTTTCTGTTTGTACTAATAATCTATTTTTGTTTTCTCCCATTCAGAATCATATGTGGTCCTTTTACAGATGATTCGGCATGTAATTGAAGTGGTTGGGAGTGAAAATAGTCCCAGAATTTTGAATGCAGTTTATCCCCTTCTTACTTTTGCTGAGCTGGAAGTCAGGAAGTCCATCTGTGATGTTCTCATAGCTCTTGCTAGCTTTGATTCTTCTGTTCTAGTTGTGGTAATTTTCCTTGCATTCTAGTTCTGTTTGTAGGTTTGTAGGCATGTCGAATAACCTTTCCAATTCCCTTTCTGCAGGCAAAGCTTCTCACTGAATTGAATGCAACTTCTTCAATTGAAATGGATGCCCTTGATTATGATTCTATCATTGGTGCTTATGAAAAGATCAACAGAGACTTTTTTTATGCTGTATCAAGGCAGCAGGCAATGATAATTTTATCTCATTCTGTGTATGACATGTCCTCTCAAGAATTGATTTTGAGGCAGAGTGCATATCGATTGTTGCTTTGCTTTATTGAATTTTCTGCTGAAATTCTTGAGCAAAAGAGTCAATCTGATCAAGGGTGGACTGAAGAACTTATTAGGAACAATATAAGAAATTTTCTTTTGAAGCATATGGGAAATGCAATGAAGAGCGAAACTTCGGTTCAAAAGGTTTTCTGCTTGAACTCAAAACAGTTCCTTTTGGGTGCAGTCAACTTGGTCTGTTCTCATTTCTGATCAAATCAGTATTACTTGAAATGTGAATGGGCTAATTTTCAGGTTTGGATTGATTTACTGCGGGAAATGGTCTTGAAGCTTCCAAACGTGGCAAAGCTCGAATCCTTTGGAACTTTGTGCAGTCAAGATCCAGAACAAGATTTTTTCAGTAATGTTATTCACATGCAGGTAATTCTCAGAATTTGTTGATATATTGTGGAAAGTATAGATGTTAACTGATGTCAGGATTTATTACAATTGTCAGATGTTTTCTGATTCCTGTTCCCATACAAACTGGATAAATCTTTTTTAAAAATGCTGTAGAAGTTCTGCTTTATTATCTTTTGCGCTAGTGGGAGTTTCCAGGTTTATATCATGTTTAAGCTTTTCATATTGCTTTTGTATGCATTTTCCCCCTCAATTGCTTGCTATCATGGTCAGTCTAGCAATATACTTGACGAACTTGGCACATTCATGAAATGGCCAAGTTTAGGTTTTGAATTTCTCAGAAGTTCCCGACTTACTTTGAAAAAGAAAGTCTCTTTTCTTTTCAAATTATTTAGAACTTAGATCCTTCTGAGGAATTATGAAACAGAACCATGAAGGAGATGTTTATGAGGTTTGGTAAGAGTCTATTGCATTTTACTGGATCATTTATGTAGTTTAATCTTTTTTTTTTTTGTCTTAAAAAGTTACAGGCTTACATACTCTTTTATGCTTGAATTGCATATTCTTTTCTGTGCAGAAACACCGAAGAGCAAGGGCTTTGTCTCGATTTACACTGGCCAATAGTTCAGGAAATCTTTCTAAGGTACTTTGCTAGTTGAATCATATTACATTCTTAAATTGTTCCTACATTTGCATCATGGCTAACCTCTATTGCTGTAACCTTCCAGGCTATCACCACAGAAGTATTTCTCCCACTTTTCTTTAATTTATTGTTTGGTGTACAAGAAGGGAAAGGAGAAAATGTCAGAAGTGCGTGTCTGGAGGCCATTGCATCAGTTTCTGGCTGTATGAGTTGGAAAGAATACCACAAACTACTTATGTATTGTTTTCGAGATTTGACTGCAAAACGGGAGAGGCAGAAGATTTTATTACGATTGATTAGCACTATTCTGGATCATTTTCATTTCTCAGGAACTTGTCTGAATAATAAGACCACAGATACTGCAGAAGATTTTCAGGTTGCTGAAATGTCCAAAGAGATGGAATCTAGTTTAGAGTTGAGAGAATGCACCATCTCTGATGCTTTTGGTGATATTCAGACTTGTATTCAGAAGACACTGCTTCCCAAGATACAAAAGTTGCTGACGTCTAACTCTGATAAGGTTAATGTAACTGTCAGTCTAGTTGCCCTTAAGCTACTTAAGTTGCTCCCTCGTGAAATTATGGAGTGGCAGCTTTCTAGCATTATTCATCGCATCTCTAACTTCCTTACAAATCGACTAGACAGTATTCGCGATGAGGCTAGATCTGCTTTGTCTGCTTGTTTAAAGGAGCTTGGACTGGAATACCTACAATTTATGGTCAAAATCTTGAGGGGCACTCTAAAAAGGGGATTTGAATTGCATGTTCTTGGTTATACCCTCCATTTTGTGTTGTCAAAGTTGATTGCAAACCCTATGAGTGGGAAATTTGATTATTGTCTGGAAGATCTTCTTTCGATAATAATGAATGACATACTTGGTGACGTTTCTGAGGAGAAAGAGGTGGAGAGGATTGCTTCAAAAATGAAAGAGACTAGAAAGCACAAATCCTTCGAAACACTCAAATTGATTGCACAAAATATCACGTTTAGAACCCATGCTGTGAAGCTTCTTTCTGTTGTTACAGTTCATATGCAGAAGCCACTGACCCCAAAGCTGAAGTCAAAACTGGAGAATATGCTGCATCATATTGCTGCTGGTATTGAATCTAATCCATCCGCAGATCAGACTGAGGTATTTATCTTTGTGTATCGCCTCATTGAGGATACCACTGATGTTGCAAATAATGAGCTCAAAAAGACACTTAGCTTTAAGGATGCTGAGGATAGCCACATGATTCGTTCTGATAAGTTAATTAATGTTGAGACCAGACATTCTCACCTTATTGCTGATTTTGCTCTTAGATTGCTTCAGAATCACATCAAAGGCATGAAACTCTATAGAAGAGATGAGACGCAACTGTCACTGTTAGACCCTTTTATTAGCTTGTTAAGTAATTGTTTGAGTTCAAAGTATGAGAACATTGTATCTACATCTCTGAAGTGCCTCTCTTCTCTGGTGAGGCTGCCTCTGCCAGCCCTTGAATTCCAGGCTGATAAGATAAAGAATTCTTTGTTATTTATCGCTCAAGGTTCACCGAATGCTGGCAGTCCTTTGATGGAGTCTTGCTTGAGGTTGCTGACTGTGCTGCTACGTAGTAGTAGTAGTATCTCACTTGCAGCGGATCAGTTACAAATGTTAATCCAATTTCCTCTCTTCATTGACATTGAAAGAAATCCAACTTTTGTGTGCCTTTCTCTTTTAAAGGCCATAGTGGATAGGAAACTGGTAGTTCCTGAGATACGTAAAGTCCTCAAGCAGGTATTACGGCTGATGGTAACCTCTCAGGTGGAGCCAATTCGTAAGAAATCTAGTCAGATTTTTCTACAATTTTTACTTTACTATCATATCTCTGACAAACTGTTGCTACAGTATCTTGATTTCCTGCTTGGGAATCTTGGGTGAGTTTTAGAAAATTTGGGATGTTTTCCACCGTGATTAATTGGACTTCTTTCTTCCCTATTATTTCTCTGATTAATATGTTTGATATGTACGCAGATACGAACATTCTTCTGGAAGAGAAGCAGTCCTTGAAATGATCCATGCCATTATAGTGAAGTTTCCTGCAAGTATTCTTAATGAAAAATCACTTTCGATATTCTTGCAATTGGTGGTTTCCTTGGCCAACGACCACGATCATAAGGTCCGATCTATGGCGGGTGCTGCTATAAAACTTCTAATTGCACGCCTGAGCTCTGGTTCACTTAAATCTATTCTCGATAAAACCTTCTTCTGGTATATGGGTGAGAAACAACATGTATGGAGCGCTGCAGCACAGGTGAAATTTTTTGTCCTTAACACTATTTGTCCCCGGAAGAAATTAATCTTGTTTCCTGTTGACAAAACTAATTATATTTATTTTGTTTATTTACGTATTTAATATTATTATTATTGTCTCAGCCATACATGATAGCGAAATATAGTCCATATAGTGGATACCACAAAGTAGGATAAAGACTTAGTTGTTGTATTATTGTTATTATTAATATGATTTCATAATTCTAGGCCTAGATCCACTTATAGTTGAACTGCTATACAATATATAAGATCTTGCTTCTGGACATATTACTGGTGGTGTGTTCAACTATGAGCTACTTTCCTAGTCAATGCTATCTTTTGATAGAAGACCCTACTTTTGCAGTCCAATCCTGAGAAAATTGGATTGCTAGAGTTTGCTATTTTTCCTTCTTCAACAAAGTCAAAATTCTGTCCATATCACAAGCAAGTACCTATGTTTCAATCTTCTTCTGCCACTTGAGGACCATTGAACTTGTTCTGCATCACTTCCTGAAAGTACTTTAGGATTCTCAGTTTTATAAATGTTATGATAGGAAATTATGGAGGTTTGGTGCCTAAGTAATTTATATGCATGTCCGATTTGAAATAGTAATATCATGATTATGAATCTAAAAGTCTGTTGGAAACATGATAAGAAGTCTGTTGCAAAGCTTTGTTTCTCATTTCTGCATAATGATATAAATCATGGATGCTTCTCCAAAGTACTCATCAACATGCTTAATAGATCTCTGTCTGATTGCTTAGTTACTTTACCCTGTTCAGGTACTTGGGCTAGTGGTGGAAGTTATCAAGCAAGGATTTCAGAAATACGTCAATGATGTATTGCCAGTGTTGAGAAGAATTATGAAGTCAAGTCTCGATCTTCTCATGAACAAAAAACTAGATGTCTCTAATGAATCAGCAGTTCCCTTATGGAAGGAGGCTTATTATTCACTGGTTTTATTGGAGAAGATACTGTACGAATTCCAAAAATTATGCTTTGAAAAGGATCTTGAGGTGCTCTCTTATGCTCTGCTTATTATTAGCTTGTGTGCTGGTTTTGTGCATCATTTGGATAATATACAAAAGTACTTCAAAATTTAACTTCAATTTCCATTTCTTGGTTTTTGCTCAATTTATATATTGTATTTCTTATATGAAAAAGTTACATTGTTTTCACTATTTTTACATGTTAAAATGACATTAAGGAGCATTGAATACTTAAAACTGTTGAATTTCTGAACATTAGTTTTGTTTGGATTAGTTTTTCCTTCGGCTACTAACTTTAAAGTATGATTTACCTCTTTATATTGCATCTAAAAGCTTAAACTAATGACGTCTTCACATTTTTCTTTGTAAATTACAATATCCTCAAATAGTCCAGTTTTAGTGGGATGATTTACCAGTAATTGTTTAAGTGGCTCATTAATTTTTTTTTCTTTTTTCTTGTCCTTTCTGTTTTCATTTGTAACTGTTATGAATACTTTGTGTTTCTGCTGTTTTTACCGAACTGTTTGCTATTTAGTTTTTTCTTTAGTTTCAGTAGTTGGAAATGGATGAACATTACTTAATACTTGAATTCTCCTTGTTCTTAGTGTTAGTTAGACCCTTTTTTTAATTTTATATTGGAAAATTTTCGTTGTTTTTGGAGGTGAATTTTGTCTGCCACTGTGTTTGCTTAGGAGAAAACATTTATTTATATTTTATTTTCTTGAAATATGAGTTTATTTTGTTTGTGGTGTTGTTCTTTGTGGTTTGCATTCAAAGCGGCCATGCTTTTTGTCAAATTTTATACATTTATTTGTTTTCACAATTAGCAGTACCTACCCTAGTTCTACAGCATCAGTTGAGGTTTTGTAAGTGGTGGGGGCTTAATCACTAGAGCAAGGAGTTGCATTGCTCCTTGAATTTTTAAGGTTGCAGGAGTTGTATGGTTCATGATGCTTTTAGTTATTTTCTTTCTTCTTTCTTTTTTACCCTGTTTTTCAGGTCCTTTATATATTCCTTTCTATCCATGGAAACTTAGGGTAATTATGCCAAGCAATTCCTTGCTTGTTTGCCAATCTGCCATGCTTTTATATTTCCATTGTTCTTGTTAGTCATGGTTTCTTCTGTTATGATCTTTTCCAGGATATATGGGAAATGATTTGTGAGTTCCTACTGCATCCGCACTTATGGTTGCGTAACATATCCAATCGTCTTGTTGCATTGTGCTTCATGAAAATAAGAGAAGCTGACAGAGAAACATTCTTACTCATGAGACCAAGTAGACTTTTCTTCATTGCTGCTTCACTTTGCTGCCAACTAAGAACACAGCCAACTGATGATGCTGCGAAAACTCTGAATCATAATGTTGTTTTTTCAATTTGTCATTTGCATTCCCTCCTACAGCAGGGTGGATATATGAATTTTTCAAATTTCTGGTGTAACCTTGAAGATATTGAGCAAATTTGTTTGGTCAGAGCTTTCCATGTGCTAGATCCTGTTAAGGGGAAAAGCACACTTGCATATCTTAGCTCTGATCTCGGTGAGCCTCACAACGAAGTGAACAATAAGCACAACAGTGAATGTGTTCTTGTTTCCTATTTGCTAAAAAAGATGGGAAGGATGTCTCTCCAAATGGAGACAGCAAAGGTATGATGCACTAAGAGCTCTTAATACGTTTTTCTTTCACAGTTTCTTAGTGATGTCTTTGCACTGCATGAGCATCATACTAGTATTTATGAAAGAGAATCCTTGAAGGTTAAATTCGTTTCTCCTATTACCAGCATCTACACAGAAAATGATCGTGTTTTTATCTTTCAAATTTTTGTATATTGGAATCCTTTTCTAATTTCATGTACATTCTGTGCACAGACAAAAATTATCTTCAATTGTTTCAAGGCAATTTCACCAACGCTTCTTAGAAACTACTCAAGTACAACACCAACTTTCAGAGATGATACACAGAATTATGCATGTCAGATGCTTCTACCTTTATACAAAGTCTGTGAAGGATATGCAGGAAGAGTTGTTATGGGTAAGTTCTGATTCTGTTACTTCACAAAGAGCATGCATCGTGTGTTGCTTCCTGCCACAAAAACAAATGCTTTTGAATATCGCAAACTGTATTTAATTTTGTTGCTGACGTCTCTTAAAGCTCACAAATTTTACATCTTTTAATCTTAAACATGGCAGATGACAGTAAGCAATTAGCACAAGAGGCTTGTGAGAGCATCCGAGGTAACATGGGAGTACAGAACTTTGTTCAAGTTTACAGTGAGATATGGAAAAACCTGAAAGCGAAGAGGGATAAGAGGAAACTGGAAGAAAAACTTATGGCTGTGGTAAACCCTGAGCGAAATGCGAAGAGAAAGCTGAAGGTTGCAGCCAAGAATCGCGCCTACAAGAAAAGGAAAATAATGTCCATGAAGATGGGAAGATGGATTTGATAAGAGTTGAAACAGAATGTGTGCACAATCCAGGTGATCCTACCATTTCTGGATCCTCAGGGAGGCAAAGCTCAGTCTATTTCCTTGATGGTGTGGATGCTTTCCTGAAACCTTCGGCCGAGGCCGAGCCAATCGGTATCCTCCACTAATGGCTTTCCAGCCTGAGTCTTGGCATGTTTCTTGGTGGTGATTGCCTCCATGCTGAAGGAAATATTAGAGAAACCATGAAGGCTTCTTATCTGAAATGGAAAGGGAGCATTGAGAGTTTTTTAATGAAATATTGTAGGTCGAATAGTAAGAATTAAGCTGGGATAAAATTCCATCTCTGGTAACTTTCATAGTTAATAATATTGAGGCCACATTGACAAAGCAAGAAATGAGCTTTTGAAGTTTATGTTTCTTTTTCTTGAAAGAAGATAGTTTTATTTATACGAACGACTCATTCTGTCTCATAAAAAAGTTTATTTTGTAATTGCCATAATTTGACAAACCACGTGGGCTTGAAAATAACATTTATTGATTGAGTTTTTCTCACAAACAATGCCTTTTTATTGGAAAATACTAAAGATAGGCGATGCTGAGATTTATTCCCAAAGTAGAGATGACTTATCTACTTGCCTTCTGAACTTTTTTTTTAAATTTAAATTTTCTGTTTTGTAAAGATGACTTATCTACAAATGTATATCTACAAATTTTTAGATGACTTGTCTACAAATGTATTTGACGTGTCTGGTAGTGTGCATATTCTTTTACTATTGCGTATAACCTATAATGTATCGTGATAATTTGTTGATGTATCATTTTTTTTTTTTTTTTTTGGGCATGTTAATTACAAGACGCTTTTTAATAAACACAGAACACTTTTTAAAATTTTAAGTGGCGAAAAGATAAAAATATCTTTGTAACTTTCTACCCTCATAAAAAAATTTACTGAGCCAAAAATCGGCCCCTACAGGGGGAGGCGACTTTATCCAATAAAATCGCCCCCAACAGGCAATTTTATTAGATAAAATTGACTGTTGGGGGCGATTTTATTGGATAAAAGCGCCTTCTCCGGGCGAATTTTCATTAAAAATTCACCTCCACTGAGCTATTATATGGGAAAACGTTGGTGTCCTTTGGCGAACAAATACCGTTTAATCACCTGGCCTAGGCGATTGTTTAGGATCGCTTGGATTATGCGATTGTTTAGGCAAAAATCGCCTAGGCTAAGCGTTTTTCTGAAACTGAATCGCCTTGGCCAAGCGATTTTCCCACCAGGCGATTGTTGCTTGGGAAATCGCTTGGGCAAGGCGATTTTTCTAGGAACATTTGACAAAGAACGGCGAATGTTCTTGGTAAAATCTCTTCGCCCAAGAGATTTTACCCACAGTTCGCCGGAAAACCATTTTTCTGGCGAACAATTGCATAAATTACCTAAACACTTGCGAAAAACAGCGTAAACTGCACGAAACACTCAAAAAAAACCCTAAACACATTACCCATACAATTTATAACACCAACAACATTGCAATTTCAATTTTATTCCAAAAATCAAAAAAACGATGGAGTTGTGCGGCTGGAATGGAATGGAATCGGTGATGGAGCCGATGGAGACCGTCCCGACGTCCCGATTGGAATGGAATCACCAATTTCGCCGTCGGAATGGACGAATCGTTGACGGGCGGAGATGGAATGGGGAGGGACCGGCGGGAATGGAATGGAGATGGAGTTTTTCTCTTCTTTCTGCAGTAAATTACCAAAATTTACTGCAGAAGGAAGTATAAAAAAGAAAGGGCAAACAAGTAATTTCAAGGGTAGAATATTTAAAATGTGTCATGTGTTTAGTAAAAGATGTCCTCCAAATAACAATTCCGTTATTTTTTTTTTCAAATCGCATGTAGTGAGAAATTTTTTTTTTTAAGGTATTCTCTGTCTGATCGCCAAACAATTTGACAGAATACTGCTTTTTAAGTTTTGTAGGTAAGCCGAATTTTGTAAATAAAACCTTTTGAAGCCCATCTTTTTATTTTTAGAATTTTGAATTTGGGGCTCACTGAACATTTTTCCCACCCAAAGGGGTTTCGAACCTGTAACATGAGAAAAACGAACTTGTGGTAGCGGCACTAACTTAAAACTTCATATTGGTAGATAAGGTGAGTTTATGAAACAAAACAAAAATTGAAAATAATTTCCTGTGGCTCCTATTTTCGGAACTTTTCAATAAAAATAGGTTATTTGTGGGGGAAAAAAACTCTATAAATGGTCGTCTCCATGACAAAAGACTGTAGCCTCAATTTTTTTGGATTGTTTGAGAAATGCTATAAAATAATAAAAAATCGTTATTTGAATTTAACTTGTCAGAATATTATATTAGATGTCTCCTTATTGATCGATGATATTTAATTATCAATTTATTTTTATATTTACGTTAAGATGGGAATTTGAAGTTCTGACTGTGTTTAACATACCATACCAGTATATGTTGTAAATCAAGTGTAACTTTTAAAGTTCTGGCACAATCTGCATATGCAATAAGCTGTACAAGCAAAAGAAATATTAACGCATCATTTGCATTCAAAGATTGGAGTAAGAACTAACAAAACTTATGCATTCAACTTAAGAGAATTAAAATGAAATAATTGAGAGAGTAAAAATATAGAGTAGATATGTACTAAATGAAGTGACATCATTTGGTACTTATATTTAGCCGTTTTAATTTTAGACGTTCAAATAATTTTTGCCATGTAGATGCCACATAAGTCACTCTATAATTTCACTCTGAATTTTCACTAAATGTATCATGGTTCAGATAAAGAAAAATAGGAGGCAAAGATCCATTTTTGTCCATAAATTTGTTTACTTCAAAGGCCAAATAAGTCTTTAATGTTGTGTTGCGTTCAAATAAGTCTCGACATTTATCAAATACTTCAATGCAATTGAAATAAACTCCAAAATGTAACTATTGGATAAAAGTCATTCTCTAAATAGCGAACTGCCCAAAATGTCACCTTACTTTCATACCATGTCCGCTTTGATAATTAAACTTTTTTATTTCTCAGAAATGTCATTATACTTTTTAAAACGTGGCAAAAATGTTATATTTGGGGTTTTGGGCCTTTTGGCTGTTAGTATTGACAGAAAACATTTGAACTTAGATTTTTGAAGGGTATTTTCGTCATCTACCCAACACAATACTAGTAATGGGAATAGTTTACCTTTTTTATTAAAAAAAATATAAATTTTGAAAGAAATATTATTTTTTTAGTAAGGGGCATGTTAATTGCAGGACCCGTTTTACTAAACACATGACACTTTTTAAAATTTTAATTGGCAAAAAGACAAATATACCCTTGATAGTTTCTAACTTCATAAAAAAAAATTTACTCAACTTTTTTTTCACTAAGAATCGCCTAGGCCAGGCGATTTTCCATTTTTCCCTGGAAAATCGCCACAGGATGGCGTTTTTTCCTGGGAAAATAGCCAGAGGACGGCGATTATTCCCGGGAAAATCGCCTGTATGAGGCGATTTTTTGGGAAAGAATCGCCTCCCCGGAGCGATTAAATAGGAATACATTGGTGTTATGTGGCGATTCTATTGAAAAGAATCGCCCGGTTGGGGCGATTCTTTTCAAAAGAATCGCCTGGGTGAGGCAATTCTTTTGAAAAGAATCGCCCGGTTTGGGCGATTCTTTTTAAAAGTTGTTTTTTTCTTATTAGTTCGCCTAGAGGGAGGCGATTCTTTTAGGAAGAATAGCTCCGTCCAAGCGATTTTCTTGAAAGTTCGCAGGAAAATCATTTTTCCGGCGAACTAATACATAATTTGACATAAAATTTACACAAAAAAGCCGGAAAACCCACGAAACAACCAAAAACATTGTTAAACACATTACTAATACAGAATGGAGATGGAGAAGGAAGTTGGAAAATGAAAAGGACAAAAAAGTAATTTTAAGTGTATAATTTTTAAAGAGTGTCCTGTGTTTAGTAAAAAGTGTCCTTCAATTAACAATTCCGTAGAAACATTCTTCCTTCCGTAGCAGCCGCCACCTTCCTCCATGAATTCCGGCAGCCCAGTGCCACCGCCTCCTCCATCTTTTCTGGTGGCTATGGCATTCTTTTCTGTTTCTTAGTTTCTCCATTTTGCATGTCGCAGTCCGGCGACGCAATCGCAGCCACCGAAGGCTTATTCTTCACGTAGCCGACTCCGCCGTTTTCCAGTTTTTTCGGCGCCGTCGTCACTTTTCTCCTCGGTCCGGCAGCTCCGATGGCGCCCAAATTTGAACTCCAGTTCCGACGTGACCATCTTCATCGTAGAACTGCGGCATCGCACAACAATCGCGCCGCCATCTTTTTCACGCAACACAATCGCCAGCGGCCTCTTCTTCTTCCTTCTTTTCTTCTTTAGTTTCGTTTTTCGTTTGCTGTTTTTCCTTCCTTCAGTGCTAATTCTGATTGCAGGTTCTGTGTTTCTTTGCTGCCACCAATTTTTGAAGTTGGTTTGCCGCTCCGATTCCATCACCGTTCAGCACCTATCGACGGTGACCGCTCTTTCTCTCTCTCTCTCTCTCTTTTCCTTTCCGTTTCTTTTTTCTGTCTTTTTCCTTTTCCATTTTAATTTTTCTTTCGCATTGCTGTTGAAAAGCCATGGAAGCAAGGCTTCCATTGAAGTGTATAGAAGCGGACATGAATGCTTTTCATGTTGCTGCTGCTCGTGGACATTTGGGTAGTTTTTTAAACTTAAGTTTTATTACAGTACTGTATTAGTTTGTATTATTTGTTTGTTTTTAATCTATATGATGTATTTTGTGATTGATTGTTCAATCTATCTTGTTATTTCGTTGGAGGGAGGAGTAAGGAAGAGGGAGATGGAGCTTTTGGAAAAGAAGATGAATAGGGATAAAAGGGTATCCAAACATATTGACAAAAATACCCTATAAAAATTGAGTGAATGACAAAAATAACCCTCAAAATACCAAAGCCAAGCGTCTTCTGTCAAGATTAATGGCCAAAACTCAGAATATGACATTTTTGGCACATTTTTAAAAGTATGGTGATATGGTTAGAAAATAAAAAATTTAGTTATCAATGCGGACAAAGTAGAAAAATAAGGTAATATTTTGGATAGTTAACTCTTGTCCAAATAAAATCATATATATATATATGTTTTTTTATTTTTTTGAAAATCATACATATAGGATTAATTAGCCTTTGACACTCAATTTTGGAAATTAATTTTATTCTAAATCGACAACACATCATTTATCCTCATACAAATTATCCAAAATTTATAGAATCACAATGAGATAAGAATTATCCAAAAACAGTCATAGCAGAAATAGGAAACAACTTTGATTTTTAGCTCCAACGTATGAAAATGAGTTGTTATTTTCCTAATTTGCATCTAGAAAAACGGTGCCGTTTGACAGCCACTTTTATTTGTTTATTTTGTGAGTAAGATTATGTAAGAATGCTTATATATAAAGCAATAGCAGCAAAATGAGAGGGCATATAATTTTTGTTCTGATTTTCTCCGTAATACAATTTCTTCTCTTCTCTCTAAATTGTTTTCCCATCTCATATTCATTTCTTCTATTTTCTCATTTAATTTCTAGGTTTAATTATTCAATTACTAGACTTACTAATCTCTCCTTGAAAGTTCTAAAATGTGAAACTTTTTCTAAAATTAGAGATCAAGGAGAAATTAAACTTTAAAAGAAAGTATAAAATGGAATAAAGTTACTTACTAGAATTAAAGACACTGGCACATTTTTAAATAATACTCCTTCCGTTCTATTAAAAAGGTCCATCTTTACTTAGGTACTACTTATTATGAATGTCAATGTACAATACTTACAATACTTGATTTGTCAGCATTTATATTCTTACTTAAAAAGTAAAGACTAATTGTAAACCCACATAATTATATTAGTAAATATAAGATGTGTAAAAAAAATTGAAAGTCAGCTCTTTTAAGAGAACAAAAAATATTTGTCGTGGCATTAAAAAAATGATTGAGGTAAAAATATGAAATTTCATTAAAAAGGACAAAAGACGATTTACAAAGTTTGGGACCGTGGTCCATTGTTGGAGAATTATATCGTGTCTCTTGTCGTGGCATTTCATGAACTATGACATCTTAGTTTTAGTATTGTCCACGTGAATTTTGGCACATTTTTAAATAATATCTTATTAGAAAAAAAAATCACATCTAAGAGGCATAGTTCTCCTTTTGCCATGTGGTACATGACACATAAGATATCATCTAAATTACTTTTGACACGTCATTGATCCATATTTTTTTTTCTTGGTTTTTTTAAAAATTCCATCTTTATCTGTGTGTTTTTTTTTTCTTTTATTTTTTCCCAGCTTAATCCATAAAGATATTTAGTTAAGATCAACAACTCCCCATCTTCATCCATAAAGATATTTAGTTGTGATCAACAACTCTCTTCGTCCGAATATATTTTTATTATTTTATTTGAAGTTTCATCTTTTTTTTTTTATTTAACAATTTAAGCTTCATCCGTTTTTTATTTATTTGTTTTAGCTTCATCTGTTTATTTTTATTTATTTTTTTAAGCTTTGTCTTTCTTTCTTTCTTTTTTTTTTTTCAAGCTTCATCTTCATATGTATTCATAACATTTTCAAATGTAAGATTATTTATATCTCAATACAAATTTTAAATTTCTTTTTCTAAGTTGCAGTTACTTTAAATATGAAAAGTATATATATATAACAAAGTTCCATATATATATCTTCATCACAATCTTTATTCACCTGCACACGTGCTTCAAATAACGATATGTTTTTGTATAATTTATATATAATAAATTTTATATTTTTATCAACACCTTTAAATTTATCATTTATTAAATTTATTATCTTTAAGACTTAGTTGTTGTTGTATTAAATTTATTATCTTTAGATAATTATACGTTTTTTAAATTATTTTCTACCGTGGTTATCCTTATCTCTCATACCATCTCTACGTCTATTAATTCCTTCATCCGAATTCAAATTCTATATACGCCAGATCTGAATAAATAAAATATTTGTTTTCTCCTGTTCCTCGACTGTCGACAAGGTTAGAATTGCTCACTTATTTAATTTTATTTGTGTTCATTGAAAATTTGTTCTTCCTTCTTGAATTCTTTTTGTATTTTATTTTCTGAAAGGCACTGGCCTTATATTTCTTTTTCCACAATATTATCAGGTTTTATATTTTACCGTATTTTTCTTTCTTTTTGTTTAGATTTTGGACTAATTCATATTATTGATGTTTCAATCCGTGCAGCTTTGTTTAATAATGAGTTTTATAATTTTATGATTTTTCCCTCATTTTTGTTTGGATTTTGGAATAATTCATATAATTGATGTTTCAATTCGTATTGCGGTTCTATTAGTCTCGGAAACTTTCCCAGATTAATTCATATTATTGATGTTTCAATTTGTACATATTTGTTTAATATTGAGTTTTATAATTGTATGGTTTATCCTCTTATTTTTGTCATTTTTGTCTGGGTTTTGGGATGACTCATATGATTGATATTTCAATTCTTATTGCAGATTTTTAAGATTCTATTAGTCCCCTAAACTTTCCCCAAATGTTTCAGTCTGTACAACTCATATTTTCAAATTTTCTATTAATTGTAAATTTTCTTTTAGTCTTAGCACTATCAAAATTATGAATGTGCAATAATAATTCCCCCTCCTTTTTCTTTTTCTTTTTTTTTTTTCATTTTTCGTATCATGTAAATTGTGAGGAGTAGCTTAACTTTTATTTTTGTATTTTCAAACTTATTTGGTTGAAATTTTCTTCATATTGGAGATTCTAAATACAAGATTAATTACTTCTAATATTTGATTATTAATGTATATATTATATATATATTATATATATATATATATATATATATATATATATAGACACACACACACACACTCATTTTGTACTTTCATCGTCATGAATTTTTTATTTGTATTCTTCTTTTGTTTTTCTCTATTATTGTCATAATTAAAGCTATCTTTTTTTTTTTAATTGGAATAGAAGATCTTCACCCACAATGTTAGAATTTTTTTTACTATATTTTTTCTTATTATTTAATCAAAATTTACCTTTAATATTTCAATTTTTAAATATTAAAAATTCAATCATTAAAAATACTTATTTATAATATTAAATTTAAACTTCATATAATTTTATTTAATTTGATAAATTTAATTTAATTTTATATTTTTTAAACAAACTTTTATTAATAATGGGCTCACCCGCGCCTTGCGCGGGCCAAAGAAACTAGTTGTAATTAGAAAAGACTATTTTTTCTGTTCTGTGTATACTCCATGTTCTCACAACGGGTTTGACGTGCAAAAATTGGAATGGACAATAGAGGAATAGTAAGTAATTTCTGATAATTTCTATAAAAATGAATAAAATGACTTAAACAATTTTAATATCTTTTCAACGGTAATTTAAGATTTCTTTAATAAATGTCTCATCCATTTCCAAATATAAAAGTTTTCCATTCTCATACGATAAACACACACTAAATTAAACCATACTTATTTACACATGTTATGTAGTGCTAATAATTTAATGCGGTGTAATTTGTTTCTCAATAAGGAGGTTCATGAATAGTTAGAAAGAGAAATTATTCAGTACAACGGCTACATTACGTAGGATGGTGCAGTCAGATACAATAGGGGTGTGTGTTACTATTTTGGGAGAAAAGTAATAAATATGTAAAGGGTAATTGAATACTGATTTATTATCGGCTTGTTTACTATTTTCATTGATGCAGTGACATCTAATAATTTTTCAATGAAAAAAAACATTCTCTGCCTTATGAACCTAATGATAGTATTAGAATCATAGCAACTTTTTGATAGCAACTCATGTGGCATGCATTCATTGGTTATATTTTTATTAATATCAAATAATTGGCCAATGAATGTATGTCACATGAGGAAATTGTTATTCAAATGACTTTATTTACTATTTGTAGGACATTTTAAAAAAAATTTAACTGAAAAGACAGAAGTGTCCTTCAGTAGTTTAGGAGATTTTACCTTCTTCCTTCTTCTCCGAAATCGCTTCTTCCTTTTCCGAAATCGGCGAGAAAACTACAACGGGATGAAGTCGGACTTCTTCCTTCTCCAAAATCGGCGAGAAAGCGGCAACCGGACCTTCTGTAAATGAGGAAAGAATCGGCCAACGACGGAGATCGACAAACAACGTCTACAAAATCCGAAGACGAAAAAATTTTAAAACAAAAAAGAAGAAAAAGAGGATCCAATTGCAGAACAAAAAAAAAAAGAAGACCTTCGTTGTCCTGTAGCGAAGCAACAATGGTGTTTTAAGGAAAAAAAAAGTTAATTAAACAAAGTGAGGATATTTTTGTATTTTCACTATTTAAATTTTTAAAAAGTGTCTTGTATATAATAAAATGGGTCACCATGGCTTTTGAGGTTCTCCGGTGGTGTTCCACTCAGGGTGTGTATGTGTGTGTGAGTTTGCTTTAAAAAAAATAAATAAAATGGGTCATGTAAATAACTTGCCCATTATTATATGTAAGTTCCACACGAAACCTAGTATACGTACATTAATTGTTTCAAAGAGTTGTGGCTGTGTCCGCTAGCTAGCTAGCTACAAGGCGGATGCTGATATCCCACAGGCATATGCCAAAAGGATTCCAAACAATAGCAATCATATATTTCTGTTTATTAATTTTTATTTTTTGTCGAAATTTTATTTTTGAAAGTTTAGATATACAATTAATAATGAGAATAAATGATTGCCAAATCTCAAAACATTATAATCGATCTATATTAAACTCGATCTCTCTTCTTCTTTTTTTAATAATACAAAAATTAAACTTCTAAAAACAATGATCTTCAGTTGGATTCTTAAGTTCTATACATCTAAAGGTTTAGAATTTTTACTAAACAATTAAAATGTTTAATTATTGTAAACAGTTCAAATGAATATTCTCCGATACAATAACTAAGCAATAAAGTTGTAATGTAAATATTAAAGATATAAATATAGAAAGTATATTGTACCCATTAATTAATGATATATTATAATTTCAGCTTGATGAAATTATTTTTCCCTATTCGAGATGTTAAAAGGGGAAATAAAAAACACCAAATAAATATAATTGATTGCGTGCACAATCGATAATTAGTTCTCCCTCCGTTTTCTTATGGTATATACTCAAAATCTCAATACAAATCTTTCTAATTTTGAACAGATTAGGAAACTACTCACGAGATTTCACTAATTTTATTATAAGTAGACGTTATTCGTGTTTGTAATAAATTAGGGCAGAAAATAAATGGTATCAGAGCCGGTAACCGAAGGAGGAAAATCATAGGCAGCAAGATAGAAAACAGAACAAATTAAGGTACGAGCTTTCGTTGTTGATGCGTGTTCATCAAACTTAAAAGGCGAGTTAATTTTTAATTTTATTGTGGGATTTGCTTTCAGAGAAGGAAGGGTAGTCGTAGTCTACTTCTTGTTGCGGGTAATTTCCTTTTCTCGGAAAAACCCGTTCCATTAGAAGAATTTAATTCTACAATGTATAATTTTTATGGATGTTCTGGTACAATACATAATCTAGTTTTTTTTTTTTTTTTTTTTGAAGGTAAACATAATATAGTTGATTTGACATAATTTGTTCTCATTTTTTAAGTATATGTTAACTATGAACTACACAAAATTATATTAGTAAGGGTTGTAATTTTAAAAAATTTAAAACTATACTGTTTTATTGAAACAAAATATATTTTTGAAAGTGAATTTTTCTAAAGAAATGCAAGGGTAAATCTAAGCAGTGGCAGAACTTCATAGAAACTAACAGAGGTCTGGCCCCGGCAGAAGTTACCAAAAAAATATTTAAAAAAATTATTGTTGTTGGCCTCTCCAATTTTGAAACTTAAGTTTTGCCACGGATTGTAATTGCATGTGAAATTAATATAGGCTTATAAGTATATGCTATTCCATTAATAATAATCTTCTCCAAATACGTACGCAATAATATCATAAGCCACATAATGATATATTCCTCCTTTGATTCTCCTCTCATTAATTTCTTTCCTTCACGAAATATACATAAATATAAAACTTATGTTCTTTGTGCAGAAGCAGAAGCAGAAGCAGAAGCAAAACGGCCTGGGAAAAGGTGCAGAAAACGTAGACAAAAGAAGTGTTTTTTGAGCACTTTCCATTCCTCCATAGATTTCAAGTCCTGTAAGTTTCCTTAATTTCTACTTATAAAATGAATTCAATTCAATATTGTTAAACGTGTTCAATTTCATTCATTTATACTATATTTACTTTCTTGCTAAATTTTTTTGTTTCTTAATTGTCCTTAATTATAGTATATTATTAAATATCTAATATATGTGTTTGTGAAACTATCCTTAATCATATGATTTGGTAAAACTATCCGTTTTTTATTAGGGCGTATTACATTTATCTCTATGAACTTTAGGAATAATTATGAATTTATGCTTATTATTTTGTGAAATTACAAAATAGTGTTCTATATAAGTTTAAATATTATAAAATAAATTTTGAAATACAGTACTCCATCTGTCTCATTTAAAAAAGTTTAATTTATATTACTATTTCTAGTGATAGAGAATTGACTCTTTGAATGAGACAGGTAAAATACAAATTATATGTCATGCATGATATGTGTTGCAGTTTTTACACCACATACGCATGATCTGTTTTTGTAGTTTTTACATCGATCACGCATAATTTTTTTTAGTTTTTACGTTTCACGAATTTTGTTTTATAGTGTGAACAATTCATAAGGATATAAATACAATTATATAAAACACCAGGGTTCGTTCCGTAACGACTATCAAAGTTTAAATGTAAATGTAGTTAGCCCTTTATGTTTAACGTAGGCAGAAAGTAAAATGACAGAAAACTAACAAATATTGGATAAAATTCAATCTTTAATTAATGTTTAATCAATAAGAGTATAATATTATTCCACAGATTGATATATTTTTTCATTTACGAGTTGTGGTCAAGGGTATATATATATAGGAAATATGAAATAGTTCATAATTTAATTGGTTGTACTTATTTATGTATATGACACATGTTATAAATATATATAATGTACGTGTGTGCATTAGGTTAGATTCAAGAGAAGTAAAGGAGTTAGAAATATTGTTCCATCATATAAGCTTATTTTTTTTCAACGCACACAAGAAGAGATATGAGTAAAAATAATTAATTTTAAGAAGTAAGATATGTACAGTTGTAGGCGTATCTAATATAAAATCACCCATTTAATGTGTATGGAGAGTTCTAGGTTGCCATTTATTGGGTCAAAATTTAGAACAATTGTGTGATGGAATACTATTAACAAATATTTTTTGGGGTGCGATAAATAGTGCAAGAAGAAGCCAAAGAAGTACGAGTATTTAAAGAGCACATAGCAAAGGAACAACAATTGAAATCATGAATGGCATTGGCCAATGGCTAACCCACATTTCCATAAATTTTCCATCATTATTAGGTGGCTATTCGGTTTACCTGTTATTTAATTATAAGTTAAATTGGATAATAAATAATAAAGTGACACAAAAATTGAGAAAGTGAATAGTTTGGACATATAAATTATGAACTCCTCTAGTGGAGAAGATGATAAGTCATCTTAAATTATGAAGTTATAGGGAAGATAATTATGTTGCCAACATGGCCTCCATGTGGCACATAATATAGGGTAGGTATTAAATACTAATCTTATGTGGCAGCCACATGGTACTCTCAAATCAAGCCTATGTATATATGATAGTTTCAGCAAATCTAGATGTTAATTTAAGAATTTTAACAAATCATATAATTTATTGAGTAATAATGAGAATAAACATCGAGGAAGGTAAATAGTTTTGATACTTTCATCAATAATTAGTGGCAGATATGTGACGTGTAAGATTTGTTCAGTGCAATTACGAGTTTTATATTTCTATTATGTTTAGATCTGTTTTTTGGTCTTGTGCTAATTGTCATTGGACGATTTAAAATGCTATTAATAGAATTTTTAATCATCAAAAAGAAAATATAACCTAGTATTTTTTTTTTCTTCCTTTAAACATCCACATAAAAGTATGGCATTTGTGCATATAATTGAATTCAAAAGGGGGGATCTTTTTAATTTTAATACCAGATACTTCCTTCGTCTCATTCAAATAATCCATTTTGTATTATTGTTTTAGTATTACAAAGTGGATTCTTCGATAAAAAGATAATTCTCATTAATTGCTTATTTTTTGGGGGTAAAATATTATATCTTGAATTATAATGGGAACAAATTAAATATTTATAAGCATAAGTTACAAGAATATTGAAATGGTTCTCATCGTATCGTAGGCCTTTTGCAGTTTAAAGTAATTAAGCTGAAATTGAGCAACTGTCTCCGGCATTGTGTTATTTTTAACAGTTGGATCTCTTCTTACGATGTGAATATGGGGTCTTCGTTTTGACATCATTTTGAACACGCGTTTTAATGTAAAAATTCTGAATGTAAAAAATATATTAAAAATGTAAAAATGTGTAGTTTAAAAATGTAAAAATAATAAAAAATTATACACTACTACAAAAAGGGGCTTTAATGGTGGTTATTTAGCACATTTAACGGCGGTTGTCGTCCATTTTGAACTGCCATCTATTCGGCAGCCATAGAAAGGTTATAGACTTTCTACGACGGTTGGGAACCGCCATAGAAAGTTCGGATTTTCTACGGCGGTTCGCTTAGGAACCGCCGTAGAAAATTAGGCTTTCTATGGCGTTTTTTTTCAAAACCTTTCTACGGCGGTTCCTAAGCGAGCTGCCGTAGAAAGCCTAACGGTTTTGAAAAAAACCCCCGTAGAAAGTACCAAATTTGGAAAAAAAAAATTTTAATATTTTATTTTTTTATCTCTGCATTCAAAATATATATATCAAAAACAGCAAGAACAGTTGTAGAAAGTTTTTGATATATATATATTTCAACTTTATTCAAAAAATATATATATATATATATCAAAAACTTCCATGCTAATAAACCGAACAACCACCAAACTTCACAAAATTTTTGCGTGCATCCATCAAATTCTAATTAATTTAATCACTAACAGCAAGAACAATTCAATAACAACATAATCCTGAAGTAAACAGCCAATATATATATACAAAAATCCAATCTCAACCTAATCAATTTTGAGAATAAATCAAACCAAAATCAGTAGGAAAATTATAAAATGGAACATACAATAAACTACCGATTTAACACTAATCAAACATGAATTTAATCATTCATGATCTCACCAAACCTGAATTTAACACTAATAATAAACCTTAGGCCAATCGCAATAATCAAGTAACAATAAAATTTGTAAAGCTCAAATAAAGTTGAAACTATTCGATATAACCTTTTTATGATTTGAAGCCCACAACAAGGACCGATTGTGGTGAAATTATGATGGGGGATTAACTCCAAGTGGTGGGTGATGGCCGATTAAGAAACCATCGCCGGAGTTGGGTGACGGCGGATCTTGTTATCAATGCCACCTGAAGAACGGTTTTGGGGGAAGACAAGAGAAAAAATCGGCGGCGAGAGGATGGGCGCCGGCGACAAGGGAACGGCTTCGGTTTGCTGAAGATGGAAACAGGGGGAAGCCGCGGTTGGCTGGAGATGGAAACAAATGGAAACCCTTAAAATTCAAACAAAATCAAGTTTCTATGGCCATTTTAATAAAAACCGCTGTAGAAATAGACTTTCTATGGCGGTTATGAAGAAACCGCCATAGAAAGTAACTTTCTATGGTGGTTATTAAGTAACTGCCATAGAAAGTTACTTTCTACGACGGTTTTAATTACAACCGCTGTAGAAATAATTAAAACCGCCATAAAAACTTGATTTCTATGGCGGTTATAAAGAAACCGCCGTAGAAAGCCCGTAATTGTGAAATTCCGCCCGTTTCTCTATTCCTATTAATTTCTAGTTTTTCTTTTTTTGTAAATTAACCCCCAAATTTTTTTATATTTAATAATAAGCATGTAATTTACTATTTATCAATTTTTATAGTAAAATTCATCATATTTATTAATTATATACCAACTCCTGCCTTTATGTTATGATAAACAATAAATAAATTTCAAATTTTTAGTTGACCAATCCATTATTTTATGCCCTCAAAAATTTTTGAAGTATTGTTACATAATAATTATAAGAAAACTTCAAAAATAGCAATTTTCATTGAATTATTAATAAGATTTTTGAAACACACTTTCTACGGCGATTTTTTTAAAACCGCCGCCGTAGAAACAATCGGTTTTTTTAAAATTGCCGTAGAAACATACTTTCTACGGCGGTTAGAAATAAAATCGCCGTAGTAAGTAACTACTTTCTACGGCAGTTGTAAGAAAACCACCGTAGAAAGTAGGGGACTTTCTATGGCGGTTTTAAGAAAACCGCCGTAGAGTTTTTTCGAATAACAGCCGTAGAAAGTCCCTTTCTACGGCGGTTATCAAATAAACGCCGTAGATATTGTCTTTCTATAGCGGCTCTATAAAGAACCGCCGTAGAAAGTCCGTACTTTCTTTTAATGGCGGTTTTGGTCTTTCCGCCATTAAAAGTCCATTATGTAGTAGTGATATTAGAAAGGATGAGAATGTATTATAATATATTAAATTTACAATAAATTTCAAAAAAATACAAAAAATAGTATTTACAATTAATGAGTTATTAAAACGTGTAATAGGTAGGGGGTAAAATGACCAGAGCCGGGTCAAGCTTTGACGTGTTCATTTATTTATCGAGTCTAAATTTTTGTTCGTGTTCGTTTATTTATTTTGGAGTTTATAGTGCAACTTATAAAGATTCCAAATTTTTTATTGTTTTTTCTTGGGCGAATTATGTTTATCTCACTTAACATTTGGTCAAATTACAAATAAATCATTGTAATTTTAAAAATCATAAATATTCCATGTGGGTTGGTAATAATTACAAAATCGATCTATGATAGTTATGTAGGGAATGAACACTAAAGTTTAGGATCGATCTACGGAATTTTGGACTTGATTATTTAATAAACGATCAAAGTTTGAACACTCTAACTCTCAGTGCGACTCAGCTCAATATCACCTTTAGTGTCGATGACAAACGAAACACAAAACAACATTTTGTATTAGTATAGGGACTTATTTGTAATCTCCAAAACTACAATAACTTATTTGTAATTTTCAGAACTATAACAACTTATTTGTAAATTAACCAACAAATTACGAGAGGAGTAAATGAAATTGGTCCTTTTTGCTTAGTTCACCTCTCATCGAATCAACTATCTGATAATCAGTCATCACATGCGAGATTATATGTTTGGTTCGGTGTTTTTGCTTCTTTCTTTCTGAACCCCAAAATCAATATTATTGTATCTCCTTTGATATAATTTCACCTCTCTTTCCTTCTCTCTCTCTCTTTCTCTCCCTCAATCAGGAGGAGTCTTTTCCCATTCTTCATCCATTCTTGCTGAGAGGGAGGGAGAGAAGGAGGGAAACTCATCTGGGCTCCCACCGAAACGAATAAAAACACACCAATCGGAGTGAAAAATCTTTTTTTTTTTTTTTTGGGGTCTTCTTTTTGGGACTTGTTTTACAAAAGAAGAAAAGAAAAAGGTTTCTTGAAAAGATTTTGGTACGTTGTGTGTATTCATTCGTTCAAAATCAAGGAGTTTTTGCTTTCATGCAAAAAAAAAGAGCTAAAAATACCTGTAGCCTCCTGGTTATATGCAAACAAACACTGAAAGGTTTGTGTCATTTCTCTGTCTAACCTTGTTGTTTGGCACGAAATGTGTAGAATTGTATGTGTGTGTTTTGGGGTTTATAATTTTGATTTTGTGTGTGGATTGCAGGAATTTGTGTGATGCATTAGCGATTTGGGATTTTGGATTGATAAAACGTATATTCTTCCCTCTCTCCATTTAATTTTTTACCAAAAAATGGGGGGAGTATCGGATAATGTGAAGGGGCTTGTTTTGGCTCTCTCGTCCAGTATTTTTATTGGCTCTAGTTATATCGTCAAGAAGAAAGGCCTCAAGAAAGCTGGCAACACTGGAATTCGAGCAGGTACATAACATTGCATCATGATCATGTCCTGCAATTTTCCTCATGTTTGGATTCATTTTTTTGTAAATCGAAAAGGGTTGTGGCAATTTTGTGTTTTAATTGTGATAACTGCAAGTTTATTTATGCTATTTATATCTCACATTTAATTTCAATTGTTTGAATGTTTTTCATAGTTTTATCACTGAGTAGTGTTGGTTTTTGTTTTCGAATCTCTGCCTCAGGTTCTGGAGGATATACCTATTTGCGTGAACCTTTGTGGTGGGCTGGGATGCTGGCAAGTAAGTTTTACTATTTGTTATGGATATGTGCAGTATAATTTTCTTGGGTATCAATAAAATTAAATTTTTTTTTTTTTTTTTTGCCCAAAGGAAACCGAATAGAAAGTTGCAACAAGTATAGTATAAATTGCAGGAGATGGTACACATGTTTAATTCTTAAGGATCATGGTGGTTTTTGTTGCAACTTCACTTGGCAAACTATGTGTTTAACCAAACAAACTTTTGACATTTTGGTGAAGGGCTTGTGTGGTGTGACTTGCCCCAACAAGTTAGGAAGTAAGTGGGCTTGATGGCCACAAGAATTGAGTTGGTTTTCGTCGCAATCTGAGAAAAAAGTAGAACTTTATGAGAATGAGTGGTATCTAACTTGAAAAGTTGTTCAGCTCTTATGTCTTTTGCTAAAGGTTTCATCATTTTGTGGTCAGAAAAAACTTTTAAGAGCCATTTGTTGAAACGAAAAGTTAGGCAGGGCAGACTTAACTAATTCAATGTCACGAAAATCATATGAAATGGACACATATTTTACTTTATGAATAAGGCAGGGAATCGTACTTAATTACTATGTGTACGCTTTATAGTTTTGTGTAGCAGGATGCCTTATTCTAATAAGATTCTATGTTTTTTTGCAGTGATCTTTGGGGAAGTAGCTAATTTTGCAGCCTATGCATTTGCTCCAGCAATCCTTGTTACACCCTTGGGAGCTTTGAGTATAATTTTCAGGTACTGCATTGTATCTGAAGACTGGAAGTTTATAGTAGTGTTCCTGTTTGATGTTTTATATCTTTCTATGTGATTTCTTATGCAGTGCAGTCCTAGCTCATTTCATCTTGAAGGAGAGATTGCATATTTTCGGAATAGTTGGTTGTGCCCTCTGTTTGGTTGGCTCAACTACAATTGTTATTCATGCTCCACTTGAAAGGAATATTGAATCTGTGAAAGATGTATGGGACCTAGCAACAGAGCCAGGTATCGATAGCTTTTTTTTTTTTTTTTTTTTGCATTCTAGCCACAGTTATGTTGTTCATTCAGAGTATGTTGTTAATCTGCATTATATAGGTAGAAATGGGAAATCACTTTTGCTTAACTTCAAATTTCAGCTTTTCTTTGTAAATAATGAAATAATCAACAGAAGAGATTACTTCTTGATCCACCATCAACTTTAGCTGGTTGCTTCCTTCTTGAAAGACTAGTAACCTTTTTTGCCCCTCTGCTCTGAAACAGGATTCTTAATCTATACTATTGTAGTTGTGATTCTAGTTGGCCTCCTAATTTTCCACTTTGCACCCCGTTATGGGCAGACGCATATGGTTGTCTTCATTGGAATTTGTTCACTTACAGGCTCTCTCACGGTTTGTTTATATCTTCTCATGGTTAAGTATGTTTAGTCTTTTCTTTCTCTTGTGGCTCTCAGACACCCATTGTTCCTTATATGCTCTTTTTTGTTAGGTAGGTTATGGGAGTCAAAGCAGTTGCAATTGCTATGAAGTTGACATTTTCAGGATCCAACCAATTTAAGTACTTCCAAACGTGGTTTTTTACTTTGGTAGTGGTTGGATTTTGTCTTTTGCAGCTGAATTACTTGAACAAGGTACATATCTCTGCGATATATTTTAACTGATTCCTTATATTCTTGTGTCTGCTTCCGGATGAATGTTTTTGTTTACTCCAATTCACTTGATTTATCATCTATGGCTGGCAAGGAAACACCACTTTCACCTTTAAGCCACCCCAAGTTTTTGCCTACAGTGTAATATAATGACGAGATTTCAATTGTATCCCCACACTGACTTCTTAAGAGCACTAAGGTGATAGAAAAGGACTACAGAATTTCTTTAAAATGATCTTTAGGAGTGTGGTTCAGAATAGGTTATGAAGTGATTGAAAGAAGTTGAGCAACATTACTACGATCGACTTTAAGAAATGATATTGTTTCTACTGTTGCTTTTGCATCTTTTTTTTTTTTTCCCTTAAAATCTCTTAGTAGAAGTGATAAACAGATGCATTGGTGATTAGAGAATCCATTTGCTTCCTTGATGACAGCATAAGTCCGAAAACCCTTTTTGGTGGATGGAAGATTAAAATTTTTATGCAATCTTTTGCTTTAAACCCTGGATAGTAAAATGTTAGAGAAAGTATAGAATAAAGAACTTCTGCTTTTGTTTTAAACTGGAATGCATGATTTAAATCTGTCGATTTGTTACTTTGCAGGCACTGGATACATTCAATACTGCAGTGGTTTCTCCAGTGTACTATGTTATGTTTACAACCTTTACTATCCTAGCTAGCATCATAATGTTTAAGGTACTTCTTCATAGATAAATAGACTAAATTTGCTTCTCACAATTCGACAATCAATCGATTCGATAACTTATAAAATTGTTAATGCAGGAGTGGGATAGTCAAAATGCTTCCCAAATTGTGTCTGAACTATGTGGTTTTGTGACCATACTCTCTGGGACATTTCTTCTTCACAAAACTCAGGACATGGGAGGTACAGCTAGCAGTAACGATACAGCCGCGTCATCTCCTGTATTCCAGCAGTCACGACAGAGCTCGGCTGCATTAACATCTAATGTTTGAGATATGTATGTGTTGCTGCACATCTTGAAGAAGTGATATGTTTTGGATGGTCATCACTTGAACATGAATCTTCTTGAGAAGCTGTCAAAATGATTTTGATCAAAACAGAGAAAGACTGATGAATTGGCATGAGGGGAGTAGAAAAATGAAGGAAGAAAAATCATTGGATTATTACTAGTAGAACTAGAATGTGATCAAGGAGGAAGTTAGTATTTTGTATATAGAAAGAAGCAGGGAAGAAAATTTAGCTACTTTTAAATCTTAATTAATGTCAACAAGAAGATTTTATGGGGTAGTCCAAAAAGTAGTCAAATAATATGTTTTTAAAAGTATAAGGGATAAATTGCAAAATGATAATAATTTAGGGAGCAAAGTGTTATTAAGCCTTACATTTACAAAAATAATTAAAGAAAGGGAGCAACTATGGGCTTTATTATTTGGCTAAGTAAATATAAAAAAAATCAGGGTCATGATGCACTTAGGAAAAACGGCAAATTACATTTACCTCTATCAAACTTTAGTTAAATTACTAATCAACACTTGTGGTTTCTGAAAATTACTAAAAACAAAATTGTAATTTGTTAAAAAAAAAAAAACCTGATTTTGACTAATAAAAAAGTCAACAATCATCTACATCTAAGGCTCCATTCTTTTGGTAACTCATTTGGGGGATTTTAGAAATTGGGAAAGAATATTTGTATGGAAGAAATTTTTTTGGGGATTTGTGTAGGAAAAAGAAGAAAAATATAATTATTATGTTATTTTTTAATTTATGTAAGTGGATATTTAGAGGAAATTTTAAGATTTGAATTTTGAATTGAGTAAAAATAATGGTGTCTTTTTTGTGTAAAATTTTAGAGAAAAAAAAATTTTCTGAAATAAAATGGAAAAGAACAGAGTTAGAGAGAAAGTTTACATGAAAACATAGATGATAATGACAAATAATGGATTTAAATGTTCACCTCTTTAACCTAAGGGTGTAAGGGATCTCAAGGTTTTGAAATATATTTTCACTAGTGGTAATCAGGCAAGCTGTAGAAGGCGAAAGTTTCCTCCCAAAGTGTATTATTTCCCCTTCGTGGCGGATTCAGAGATCCTTTATAAAAGAAAGATAAAGAGTTGACATGTGCTTTGTTTACATGTAGATGCTTTACAACTCTGACATTACTCGTTTAATCATTTCGGTGGGTGGACCAAACAATTTAATTTGCAAACCCATTCAAGCTCATGCATGACTTAGTTATATTGTATCTTCGTGTTATATGTGAAGTTACTTATTGTGTTTGAGTTGAAATGTTCGAGTTAGCTTATTTGAGTGTCCACATCTCAAATTATAACCATACTTGTTTAGTTATTAGTACCGACCGATTTAACTCGCAAACCTTTTAAGGCTTAGCTTTAACTCCCTTATTGCGTGTAATTCATGTCGTGTTTTGTTCTATGTCCACCCCTATAATTAAAAGTTGTGTACTTTAAAAGTTATATTAAAAATATGAATAAAGACAAAAGGAAAAACATGGAATTAAATAAAAAAATGTTGGTACCCTTTAACTCAAAAGACCAATTGTCACAAAAATTATGGATCGTTTTCCAAAAAAAGAAAAGAAAAAATACAAGATTGTGGATGCTCATCTCCTTCTTTTTTTCTTTTCAATTTTTTTTTAAACATTTAACTTTCCATTTCTTTTCTCCTTCAAAAATATTTTCTTATATCTTTAGTATAGTTTTTTAAAATTTAAAAATAAAGCGTAAAAAAGAAGCACCAACCTAAATTTAATGAAATGTTCCAAACGAACCAAAATTACAAAAATATCAGATTTGCTCATTTAATTTTTTTAAAAAATATTTACTTCTTATGGTTGTCTAAATAACAAAATGAAAATTTTAGTAATTTTTTATAAATACAAAAAAAATCTCAATATCACATGTTAAGATTTGGCGAGATTTTTGCAATTATTGAAAATTGTATGATTTATTCTTCAATTTAACCAAATTAGGATGATTTTTGTAATTCACCCAATTGTAATAATGTTTTAGGAGAAAATAAACACCCTCAAGTATGAGCAATTAAGCATAAAATTAAATTATACTAAAAAAAAAGTGCAAAATAAGAAAATGTGTTTTGAGAAATACATTTTAAATATAAAAAAGCTATTATAAATGTAAAAAATGTGTATTAAACAATGAAGAGTGCATTAAATATTATAAAATAAAAAAAGTATTAAAAATGCATGCTTGATTTTGAATTTTTTTTTTGGAAGAACAAGCATTAATTTTAATATGGGTATGTTGCATAAAAAATGTGGGTACAAAATAATAGTAGAAAATAGAAAAAGAACTCTATAAACGTGAAATGTTTGCTAATTGCTGCTGTAAACAAAGCGCCACTTTGGAACGCAAAAGTCGCTATTATCGTATTCCGTCGTTCCTTCGGACAATCACTGGAAATCCCACCCAATTCGAGTCCAACGACACTCGAGCTTTCCTTTTTCAGTTTTCCCAGCTGCCCTTCCTTCCAAATTAGTCTCCCTCGGCTCTTCCAGGAGAATCACTACCCAAAATCAGCTTCAAATCCCAAATTTCTGACGCCCATTGAGGTCTTCTTCTAGAATCTGCTGCTCCAAAGGTCAGTATTGGTGATGGGTTTTTGTCTGATTACGTTTTTTTGACGTCATTTTGAGGATTCTGATATGGGTTTTGTACAAAATTGGATGATTTTGCTGTTTAAGTAATTTTCCTGGCTGTTGGGAAGTGTAAGAGGGCTGTGATTGAAGTTTGTGTATTGTGAAAGGAGTGTAGTCTAATGATGGCTCCACCTACTCCGAGGAGGAAGAAATGGACTGAGGCGGAAGAGAGGACTTTGATTGATAAATATGGTGAGATGGTTTGTGATGGAACTTTAGCTAAAATGAAAACTAGGGAGAAGAAATTTAAGCCTATTGCTTTGTATGTGAATTCTGTACACAATGTTAGAGACCCTATTGCATATCCATGGCAGTGGACTTGGAAAGATGTGTCAATAAAAGTGCAGAATATGAGGCATCAGTATGCTTTGGTAAAGCAAAAGATCAAGAAAGTAGAATCTGCTGGGGAATCGGGTTCGGGTGGGGGGGAGGAGTTTGATTGGATGGAGGGGCTGACACATTGGTCAAATTTTCTTAGGTATAAGGAGGTGTTTGGTGATGTGGCTGTGTTCAGTAGCGGCGATCCGTTAGCGATCGTTGGGGATTGCAATGATCATGATGGGGGTTATGATGGAGATGTTCATGGAATGGATATTAGTCAGTTTGAGCATCTGAGTCATGTAGCTGATGATGATTTTGCACCTTCCCTTGATGGGGTTGAGAATGGTGTCATGAGTTTGGAGTTTGATTACGGCCGGGAGGAAGAGGAGGAGAATCATACTGGTGGTAATAGAAGCAATAGTCATGTGAAGGATGATGGTGACAATGGATTTGTTTATGAAGACATTGAGCCAACTGGTTCTGATACTAGGAAGAAGAGGAAGGTGTCAAAAGGGTTGGAGAAGAAGGCCTGGAGGTTTCTTGCAAATCAACTCAGAGAGCTGAGGGAAATGGAAGCCGTTTTGAACAGCGTGAAGCTGATAGAGAGTGCGAGAGGCAGAGAAGAGATAGGATTTTGGTAGAAATGGAGCAGGAACGAGAGAGGAAATGGGAAGAGAGGGAAAAGCTGAGGGAGGAGAAGGAAAAAACTAGGGAGAAGTTGAGGAAACAGAGAATGCAAGAGTGGGAAGCAATGGAGAAGGAAAGTGAAGAGCGCGAAAGGAGAAGAAGAGAAGAAGAATTGATGTATGAGAGACAGAGGGAGGAAAGGATGAATATGAGCAGATCAGAATGGAAGAAGAGGACCGATAACATGTTAAGTGAACACCGAGCAGAAATGAGCCAGATGCAGACAAGATTAGTTCATGAACAACAAACTCTTACTAGTCAGCTACTCGGTATCCTTTCACAATGGACCGGTCATCCTGCGGGACTCTCTGACCCTACTGGTGCTAGCAGCCATTATCATCTATCTCAGATGCTGCAGAATTTGCACCATATGAACAGCATGGTCCATGATGATGCTAGGGTTGAGGGGGATAATCAAGAAGATCAATTTATTGTTGAAGGCTAATGCTACCATTGCATCCTCTGATAAATTATTGGATAGCAGAGGTGCCAAAAGTGTAAAGGTTTGGATTACAAATTCATGCTTCCTTTTCTCTTCTCATCTATTTTTTCCTTGCCCATTACAGTGTAGCGGCGTACAAAATGTATTCTCTGCCCCACTATTTTGATTTAACTAGTGTTCAAATCTTGAATAAAACAGTTCTGTTTTTAACATAGTGTCATTCTTCTTTATATGGTCTTTATCTTGATCTTCCTTTCTTTAGTTGACTATCTTTGATATGTCTTTTAACATGATTATAGTGAGCATTGGAGGTAGTTTCTATTTGTTAAAAATGTCTTTACTATACCTGCACCATGTCATGTGTACCAAGTCAATTAATTTATTTAATATCTTGAGGAACTCATCTGATTAAGGAATTGGCTATGCATCATAATGTTGTTCGCTCTTCCGAAGGTTGAAGGTTCTGTGGGTGTGTTTATGCACACAATTTGCTCAGACATGTTTATGGATTTTCTGTGTCTTACTAGGAGAATGACTCTGAATCCAACCATTCCAATGGATAAATCAAACAGAAAGACTAATTCGCCATGCTGCTGATCTCTTCATGAGTTGAAATGCATACACTTTTTATTTTGGTTATAAGATGGTTGAAGGTTGGATACAACTTAAAATTGTGTTGCCATTTCTTTTAACTAGCCACTTTTGACTCAAATTGGCATTTTCTCCTCAAGAACATGTACTGCATTATCTGATTAATCATTATATGCATGCAGTTTGAACTTTTATTAGAGAAACTGAATTACCTAACGTATGTAATCTGGCTATCATTGAGCACTGGAGTGGCTTCGCTTAAGATATGTTTTCTTATGTTGCTCATCTATGCTGTTTAGTGTGTTATAAATAAATCTTGTTTGTTTATCTCAGATAAGAAAACAAAATAAATTTAGGTTTGAATTAAATCCAGAGACAATTGAATAAGTGTATCAGCACAATTATGATTATATTTTGTGGTTAGCTTTCTATCTTTCTTGTACCCTTCCATGATGTTACCTATAGCAGTCACAGTAACCAACTTCAAATAATTTCATATCAGTAATCCCAAAGCTACCGGTGTCATATTTTCTTACTTGTACTGCACCATGGATCACATATGTTTGTGGCATGAAACTGATGATGGCTGATATGTAGCAAAAACCATGCATGTATTTGCATTAGTGTGATCATAACTGTAAAATAACCCGATGTCGGCTTCTCTGTAGCTGAGCGACTCATAACATATTTTCATTGGATTTCGATATTACAAACTGAAAATGATTACCTTAGTTTATCGAAGAGGAAAAAGGATTTTACTTTGTTCCCCCCTCATGACAGAGTTGCGTTGAATTGATGCTGAAATTCCTGGCCACCACCTAGGAAAACAAATTATGGCATGAACTAACATTCTTGCTGGTGGAAGAAGCTAAGATGTTCATCTGGCATGGCAAGGGTGAATTGATCTCTGTATTTGTGGGGTAAATTATCTGCCTAGTTATTCTGCTTGGAAATTTTGTTCCTGGCATACCAGATTAGCAATTTGTTCTTTAGATTTTTATTTATTGTAGAAATATAAGATAAAGTTGTCTATGTGGAGCTTCAATGGTTCAGCTCTTTTCTAATCTTGCACTAGTGAGAGCTTCTATGCAAGGAGCTGCCCTTTACTACCGGCGATGACTTGAATAATGATGCGTGGAAGCGAATTGTCTATGCTTCCTTGACATTTGAAAGTTTGTTTCAGAAGAAACCCTACCCAGATTCTTGTATGTAGATCAGAGAGTATGAAAACCCTACCATATGAAATTTGGAGTTATGGCAATTCTAATCCTCTACTTTGAATCTCATGAAATTGGACCACTTCTGCCTATACTTACGGTTTGGAAGTGCGCCAAATTATTACCCATTGAAGGGTAAAAACTTCTTTGGTTGGTAGGGTTTGGGGTGGTTGTAAATGAGAGGTTTTGTAACTCTGAAATAATGGGGTGGGTTCGAACGATGAGAGTTGCAAGGGTGAAAAATATAAAAAATTTGGTCACCCACGGAAGGTTACACCCCTTGGTTATGTACTTTTGTGTGTGTTGTCTACGTACTCTTTTTCAATCCATGTATTTACAATGCTTCGTCTACGTGCGTGCTTGTTCCAACCCGCTGGTTCTCAACTCATCGTTTGTAATATAAATGAATCATTCATTGTTGTACTATCGGTGAAATTAACCGTAATATGTGATGTTATCTATTTTATTGTCTATGTTTGGAATAATATTTTGAAAATAAAATGATATTGTATAATAAGGTTAATTTTGGTATATATTTCACACCTAAATGACATAATAACATGAAAAGTAAATTAATGATATCATACATCAGGGTTAATTTTAGTATTTCACGTATTTTAAAATTAAACATCACTAATTCTAGTCCTTTAAATGACAGTTTGGTTCATAAATAGATGAAGTAGCTCTACTTTTTTTTCTTTTTTTTTTTTTTTGTTTTGTTTTCTTTTTGATAAAGTAGCTGTACATTTCTAATATATAAGGGATAATTATTACATAAAGTATTATTCAGAGAATAACTGTCATTTGCCCTAATTAATATATACCACAAAACAAGAGAGAAATAATCAAATGAAATTTGAATAAAATCATGTGGCAAGCTTAATCTCCTCCAAGAGAATAGGGCATCCCTCTCAAGAGTTTTCTACAAATGCCTTTCCACCCATACTTTGCTCATAAGAGTGTATATATATATAAACCAAACATTCACATCACATTTTTTTATCACCAAATTAAGGGGGGGAAAAAAAAAGAAAAGAAAAAAGTGTTGAAAAATAATTTGGTGAGAAATTAAAAAAGAGGCCATAAATTTATATAGATTGAAATTAAGATGGCAAGCAGGCAGGAAACCACAAGCCTTTCCAAATGTATGGAAGAGAAATTCCCTTCTGCAGATGCCCACAAAGAATTGAATCTGAGTGAAAACAGAAGCTTTGAGGTTGATCCCATTTCAGCTCAGGTGGCCAATTCTTTGGAAGCCAAGGTAAATGTCTGTGTTTTTTCTGATAATAACAGCCAATACAATTGCGAATAATTTGATCTAATAACAATAAAAAATAAACAGTCAAAAATTTAATTACTCAATCAAAAATCTTTGTCCCACTACTTGATGTTATATATATATATATATATATATATATAAATGAACAGTAAAATAAAAAATCATCATTACGCTGAATATATGTTGTACCGAATTATGAATTTAATTTTGAATTTGTCACTAATTAATAATCCAATAAAACTCCCAAATTGGATGAATATATGTGTGAATAAAATGAAATTCTTATTCATTTATATTGGGAAGAAACTATCATTTTTCAAGCGAGACAAAACTTCTTATTAGAAGATGAAATGAAATTAAAGGGTAGGTATAGAAAAGAAAACTATTTTCCCGTCATTTCAAGATGGGAGATAAGAAAAGAAGCTTAAAAAATGGAGACGACTGTTAGGGTTTGAGAGAGAGAGAAACAAAATGTGTATTTTAACATTAACAGAAAATAATTCATCGATAAAATCACATTAATTAATTGGCTTTTTCTTTCTCACTTTGTATTTATTTTATATTATTTCTTGGTGCAGGGCCAAGTTCAGGAAGAGGAAAGCAGCAAAAACAGAAATAAAGGAGATGCAGCTCAAAAGCTTTAATTTCAGAATGTGGGAAAGCAAGATTTATGTTAATTTCTGTAATTACTTTCTTTCATGTGTAGTTTGAGTTAGTGACCATTTTTCTTTTTTTCTTTTTTTTCTCTTCCCTCTTTTGGGTTGTAGTTTGAAGTGCAAAAAATTATTAGTTCGAATGCATATTTAAGGCTTATTTTAAAGTTGTTAATATTGCTGCTACACTCAATTTAGAGTATAGTTTTTCCCTTTATTTTTAACTAGTTCAAATATTTTCTTTGTTTGGAAAGAGAGTCCCATATTTCCACATTTCTTTGTTTTAGATTTAAAAAAAAAAAAGGACCTTACAATTAATCTCTCAGTCCCAGGTAAGAGAGAACAGTTTTTTAGTCACATACATTGTACCATCTCAAACAAGACTCTTTGTATGAAACCAATGAAATAATATTTATTTACTTTTCAATATTTGTTTATTTTTAGAAATACAAAATAACATGTGATTCATAATACAAACAAAACGAATTTTTTATTCCCTTAGTGTGTGTATATATAGTAACACTACAACCCTTTGAGAAACCATATATTTACTGAATAATAATTTACGCAATCCTGAAATTAACAATGCAATATATAAAAAGCTATAAAATTATGAATATAATTAAAACATTATAAGTAAGTTTAACTACAACTATAGGAATTCTTTTTATGTGATACAGTTTGACGCGCGATACATCAAATGTTAAAATTGATATGCGATACATCATGTAGGCTAAACTCATAATCGCATTACATCGAAGGTTAAACTCAATATGTGATACACTAGAAACTAAACTCGATAGATACTTTAGTATCACAAGCTAAATTGATACACGATACTTCAACATATCATGGGCTAAACTCAATATGTGATAATTCATTAGCTAAATTTATATAATGAGCAATACATAAACAACTATAGTCGGTATATTATGAGCTAAACTCAATACGTGAAAACTAATAACCACGACCAGTAAGACAAAACTTTTGACCATACCAACTTGCTCTCATTTGCGGCTAGGTGCGATGGTGGGAACGAGATATCGAAAACAACAGCAACTCCCCCATTCTTCGGGTAAAGGTTCAAATAAACACCTAATATTTCACCCAAGGTCCAGATATGCCTCTAATATTACTTTTGGATCAAAAAAGCCCCTAACATTACAAAAAAGGGTAAAATTAGCTCCTTCTCCGTTAACCCTCCGCCACATCACCTACTTTTATTGATTTGGTTCTGCCACATCACATATTTTTCCTGACTTGGCACCGCTTCCCAACCCAACCGTTCGACAAGGGGCAACTTCTCCCACAAATTCTTCAAACCTTTCTCCTTCTCTTATGTTTCCTCTCAATGGCCAAATTCTAGGAAAACCCAATTGTGGGTAAATCTTTTGCAGTAGATGAAAGGCCCCAATCCATCTCCCTCTCTCCCTCTCTTCATTGTTCTTCCAACCCGATCCTCACTGCTCCTTCTCTCAATCTCTCTCGCCTTTGATCATAACTTCCTTTAATTCTCTCTTCAACACTCACACACCACCCCTAATACTGAGTGAAAAGGAGGGGATATGGTGACCTTCAGCTGTATTGGTGATGGACGATCGGGATGTGCTTGACAGAAACATTGGATGAGATGGTTCAGAATGCACTACTAGAAATAGGGGTCTTTTACGATGACATTTTTGGACGTAAAAAGTCATATTTTCGTCGTAAAAGTGTTTTACATCGGGTATCCCGCCTCCATGTATGTTATTGTTAGAGGCTCCGACGTAAGAAATCTTACGTCGAGATTGGCTGAGACGGTATAAATGGAAATTTTACAACGACTCCCTCTTCTGAACGTAAAAGTTCATTTTATCGTCGTAATTGTTCATCCATCTAAGTTGCATAAAACTTATATACAACTGTTAAACTCGTCGTAAACTGTGAAAACTCGTCGTAAAAAAATGGTAATTTTATAAATTAAATATATTTAAATATTATTTTTTTAAAAAATTAATTGCTTAATAAGACAAACTAAACCTAAACAATATAGATATAAATATCAATATAGGAATGAACAATTTTCCAAATAATATATTGCACTATCCACATTAAAATATCCTATTATATCTCCATATATAATAGTAGCATCAAATTAATCATCCTAACACTTATGTAAAACTAATCATCTAAAAATTAGAAGGTATCTTTCAAAACTAATACATATATGTCAATCTAAAACATAAAAAATTCCAAAAATCAACAAACAGACCATCTCCGTCGCCCCCAAAATGCTCTTTCTGCCCCCCAAGCTTCAACCTTGCATCTTTCATTTCTTTCTACTCCCACAAAATTGCTTGCACCCCAAAAGCCATAAAAGTGCCTAGAAATAGGGGATTGAAAAAATTAAATAGAGAAAGAAAAGTAAGGTAAAAATTGCACCAACTGAGATTAACCATACCAATTTTAAGAATCATATATACCTACATATTTTACCATTAAGAACTAAACATCATTTTCCCTGCTAATTTTAGCAGCACATAAAGATAAATTTTCCTTTGGTTTTACACCAAGGCTTTCAATAAATAGAATATATCAATATGTTAGTAGCCTCAAAATGAATAGGAATCCTATAGTTTTAGAAGCAGAAGTAATCATCATCAAGGAAAAATGTACACTATTATAGGTAGCAAAACAGGTTTAAAACTAACACAAGCTATTAATGTAAAAAGCTACAAGAGTGTGTATCAAATTTCCCCATTCAATGGCAGTTCCATCCACAGCCCCAAGCCCACCTACTTTTTTCAACCTTTTGAACACAAGTATAACCTAAACCAAGAATTTCTACAAAGTCCAAGTAGGTGAAATGACAGATGGCTAGAAAGACCACAAAGTTGAATAAGAAACAACAGTAGCAGAAGAGAAATAAAAAAAAGGGCCAGGGGATGCAGAGAGAGAATAGCAAGAGAAGAGGGGGAAATGGAAGGAAGACATGTGGAATATGATCAAAATTAAAGGAAAATGTAAAGCCTTTAGTTTAAAGGTTTGTAAAACTATCTTTTTCAGTCATTTGTGCCACATCGTTGATAAAAGTTTGCAATTTGAAGACAATCTATATCTATCACTAGCCTGCTATGTGTTTGACTGCCATGTAACTCAGTTCTTTACAAATATTATGACTAGGTGTGCCAAAAATGAAACTGAATAAGATCATAAGCTTCAAAGTTCAAACCTATGAGTATGAATGTCCACTTCATCTTTTCTCGCACCCAATAAATTTGATCTCACTTCAATCTGCAGCTTATCTTTTCACTAAGGTGATTGCACAAACAATATTCCCAAATTTAGATCGATGAAAGTGGAAATATAGCACATATTTGGAACCTAATACCAAATTACGGATAACTTAGGTTCCATTATTGCATAATAAGACTGATTAATCATACAAGTATAGAAAAGTATCAACTACGGGACTGCAACCTTAAACTAGAAAAATCTTGCATTCATACTTCAGATGAAATCTTATTAATCAAAGAAAATTTGCTCCATTGCTTACACACTTATCCAGCTATTATTTCTCAAACTGGATGTGTAAGTGGTTCAAGTACCTTCTTTTGTGTCAGTATTTCACCACTAGGGCTCTTGATAATCCACTCTCGATCATGCAGCGGAATTGAAAATCATAAGAGGGAGTGAGCTGTTTTTTCAAACAGTTCTAATGGATTACACTAACCACAAACTCATAGTTTAACTAACAATTTCTTGGTAGACAGAATTTCACTGCAAACTGAGGATGACCTGGCAACACTATGACATGCAACCAGCAGCCACTATGTCTCACAAAATTATGAAAAGACTCATCTTTTTTCTACAAGTGATTGTCAAGGGAGTAACTAGTCTCTAGAGTTGAGCTAGTATAGGAGTTCTTAGGCTCTGTTCTCTTGTGGATTTGGTAAAGGAAATTTTATTAGAGGGAAGTTTTTTTTTTTGAGGGAAGTTTTTTTGGGAAATTGTGTAGGTGAGAGATAAAAAAGTGTAATGATTGTGTTTTTTTTTGAATTTATGTGAGTAGGTATTTAGAAGGAATTTTAAAATTTTATTTTAAATTGTTGAAAAGTAAAGTTGTTTCTTTGTGTAAAGTTTTGGAAAAAAAAAGTGATGATTCTCTACCAAAGTCACAAGAGACAGAGCCTTAAGTTAGTGTCTGCAGATGAACATCTCCTTAAAAGATCACCACAATAGGAAATTCAACTGAAAATTTGTTTCAAAGGTGGAACATGGAAACTAGGATCTAGTTTTGCATACAAGAAGTAGCAAGTTCAAAATTGCACGTGACTGTTTAACATTTTAACCAGTATTGTCTATAAGACTGAGCTAAGCATGGGAATTGAAGCAAAGCTTAAATATGGTAGAGTAGTACCATCCTAAAAAAATCCTCAGTGCCCTATCTTCTTTTCACGAAGTCAAGGTCAGTAATGGATGGAGCCACCTAAAACATTTAAACTGTCAGAAAAATGATATTACTACTAAGTACAACGGAATAGTAGAAAACAGATTTTGATTCAAACCTCCACTGAAGTAAGTCTTCTTCAATAACTTAGCAGCTTCTGTTACAGTTCAGTGAATCAAAAATGGGAAGGCAGAAAGAGAGATCAATAAATTTGAAATAAAAGTAACTTTGGAAATCAGTTCAGCAGTGGATGAAGGTTTCCAAGTTGAGATTTTCCGATGAAAATATAACTTTTCCTATTCTCCAAGATTTAAGACACTTAATCAATGAAACAAAAATGCTAAAGAAGAGATAAGAATGTGAGCTTACAAAAACCCAGCTCATTATCATTTCATCACAATGAGGGCTCCAAGACCAGTTGGATATCCAAATATCTGGACAAGATAGACAAATACATTTAAGACTCAGGCAAGAAGTATATACCACCCTCAAGTGTAAAATTATTACCTTGTAGAATGATATTACAACAAAGTCAGCTTTATATTTAGACAAGTCAGGCGGTTCTGTGGCACAACCCTTTGCTGCATCAATTAAAATCATCCATGATCCTCTGTTTCCAAAAAGAAAGCCACAAACGATTTTAGAGACATGTGGCATGTTGACTCAAACATTTCAAACAGACTGGATTCTTGAGTTTGGGGCACAAGTACCCTTTTCATGGGAACATCTTTACCGGGAAAAGGGGGAGCCTTCCAACATCTTATGTGAATCTTCCTTGATAAGCTTCACTAAGTCTAGGTTGAATCTCAGACCTGAGAAGTTGCATTCGGAGGGAAAGGCAAATAAGTTGTATGTATCACCTGCAATAATAAAAGAACAAGAAAAAGTTCACAGCCCACATGAAGACCAAGTAGTAAAGAATCACATCACCAAGATTGAAGAATAGAACAGGTATTTTCTTCGTTGTACTTTATCATAGTACATTAGCAACTCAAAGAGAGTTCATTATGCTTTCATTGATTACTTTTGTAATATTGCTGAAGAAACAGACAGAAAGGGAAAACCACCAATTGATCCAACTTACAGTATACAAATAGGTAAGATGGTTGACATTCAAATCAAGATAATTAATAAATCATGGGTTGATGTGGTTACAAGTCTCAAAGAAGGTATGGATTTCAGAGCATTTTTCACATTTCAATTTCAACCATTGCCAACCACAGCTAATAGAATTATAGATATGAAAATTTAACATCAACGTAGAGGCACCTGAAGAATATCGTGAATGGCATAGACCCCTAAAAAGAGCTTAAAAGAGCTGAAACCTTTTCTTGTTACATCTCTCAGTCTTCTTCCTCCTATGTTTTGCTTTGGCTTAGCAATTGAATTAGGACGCTACAGTCCTGATAGTTAACTACATGGCATTCTAAAGGAGAGTGGAGATGTGATTTACTCCATCATTAACAAAGTTGGCTACGACATTTAATCAAACACTTAATATATTCAACCCACAGTTAAGCATCAAATAGTCTCCATCAGAGTAAGATTAAACCAAAATAGAGCACAAACCCAAATCTAAAATGCATAAACCTGAATCAACGGAAGAAGGAGATAGCACAAATTAGAACTTCTAAATGAACAATCAATCAATTGTAAACAAAGCAGATTGGACCCTTTTAAAAGATTTATAAGAAAAAGACATATTTTATTCATATCATTATCACCGAGTAAGAATGGTGTACCAGCACAAGGAAAAGATCAAAGCACAAGTGCACTTACCCAGAAAGATTTTTCATGTGAATTGGATAGTTGATAGTGTCCAGCAGGGGAGTTTGAGGAGCTACCTTAATGTATTAGGCAGTTGTGGTTCTTGTGTATCTGGACAAGAACCATTAATAAAGTTGTTAATATTCATTACTAAAGATAGGTAAATATCTTTTCAGTGGAATCTAATATTGATTCACGTAAGAAATGGGCTCAGCAACTGAACTCTTACTTTCAATCAAACAATCTCTAATATTGAACCATGCATACTCCAAGGAAATGTTTATATATAACATGATTCAGAGGGTGGATGTATCCAATAAAAGCATAAACAAAGAATGTCTACAAAATTCAAAGTAAGTGAAGTGGCAGATGGCCACAAAGACAAACAAACTAAAATAAGAAACAACAGCAGAAGAGAAGGAAAAAAAAAAAGGGTAACTAGGGGATGTAGAGAGAGTAGAGCAAGAGGAGAGGGGAAATGGAAGGAAGACCTGTTGAATATGATCAAATTTAAAGGCTAAATTAAAGACTTTAAAATTTTGAGTTATCCTTTTAAGCTCTTCTAAGCTTTTCAACCCTCATATGCTTTTTCATCTAGACCTAAGATCATAAAACAAGATCATTTTCACTGTTAATATTAAGTAAATATTGAATTCTCATATTCAGATAACACAAAACATCCACAGAAAAATAAGCAAAGGAATCTGCATAAAAGAATTTCTGTGGTAGTCAATAACAGCAGACAATGTACATTAAGCAACCTAACCTTTTCCTTTTTAAAACAAATTGTTCCAGTATTACGTAGTGGAGAAAAATTCCACAACCTGACGCATGAACTTCCAAAACTAGTGAAAGGATAACTCAAATGAGGATCAACCAGCAAAGAGGTTTATCAGGTCATCAGTTTGCCTTCCTAAATTCACTACATGAGCCAGTCCACTGACATCCAATCCATGAGATGCTACATCAGTAGCAACCTACACATGACATCATACAAATGTTAGGCATAGCTACGACGCTTTCAATCTCACAACCTTGAGAAAAATTGAGAAGGTCATGCTCATGCGGTGATAATACATCAAAAGTAAATCCAAAGAGGCACTTAATTTATCTCAAATGCCTCAAAAGTCGATTCAATTTGTTAAAAATTTCAAATGAATTTGAGCACCAAAAATATTATTCAACAGAGCTCTTTCAGAAGCACCAATAATTCGTTAAGTTTTCGTTTAATATTCCTAGATACAGTATATCCTAGATTTAAAAGACATTGAAACTCAGTAAACCAATTCCACAAATAGATCACAGGATATCCTAGATACAGTATAGACATGGCGTCATCTTCTTCTTTCGGTTGTACAACCCCAAATTAGCCTCTGTTTAGTTTATCTAGCTCATTTCTAATTCTATGAGCTTCTGCACACTAAATTTTGTGTATCATGTGTTCACAGGTTCAGAACTCAAGTACTGTAGAGGATAAAGAAGCTCAACAGGTAAAATAATAGATAATTCTAAAATAAATTTCACATGTTGAGCCCAGAAGTAGAATGATAATTGATAGCTTCAGATTCCAGAAGACCAAAAACCTCAACATCCTGCCACTGACAAAGGCTTGCATATATGTTAAGTAATTCCATGTTGCCTTCTCTAAACTCATGTTGTTCCTTCAATTTTTGTGAATGAGAAAATACGTATAAAGCACTTACAAGTAGAATATCAGAGCTCTCTCCTTGTCTCCAGCCCAAATACAGAATGCAAAATCTAGCATCTCAACCTTCAGCAGTCTTTACTTTTTTTTCTTTTTCCTTTTCTTTTCCCTTTTATGTTTTCTTCTGAATAAATTGTTCTCAAAATCCAAGACACATAAAACAGGCATGCCAAATACAATTAAGGACATAAGAATTCTCAAACTATATTTAGTATTAAGAACTAATTTACTAAAGAAATTTTTAACAGTTAGGTCATACAAATGAAACTAATTGACTCTTTTCAAAGTATGCAGTTTACACATGCTGATCGACCTGGCTATCTGTTAACTTGCTTGAGAAATGTTACTGGAGTATCTTTAACTGGTCTCTCAAATTGTTGTATTTGAATAAAGATTAAGGTATTAGAGTAGCAGAAGCTCTTAGTAAAGGCAGCAAACAGACTCTGAAGACATAAATCAAACACTTAGAGTGCAAACCGCAATTCCTCCCCAAAAGCAACAAACAACACCAATGAACTTCCCCACAAGAAAACAAACCAAAAAAAATAGTAAAAAGAAACAAAAAATTAAGTTCAGATCATGAAAGTCTATAAAAATTGATATTATCGGTACAAAGGAAGAAAAGGTAAGGAGATTAGAAGGTGTAACCATGTAATCCGTGGCAATAAACGGATCATTGATGGCGAAGAGTTCAATGTCATCACTAATGAGCGGTTCTCTGGCCACCAAAAGTCTAATCTCAAAAACCTAACCACGCTCACATTCACAAGGTAAAATCGAAAAATTAAACATCAATGACCGAGAGAGCATCACCATCGCCATACCGTTGCCCAAGCTCACAAAAAAGAAGCTGCGGCGACGAAGGGAGGAAATAGCATTCTGCAATTTTGAGGAAGGGCGAGGTTCAGAAGAGGAAGAGAAAAAAAATTTACAGATGAAAGAGGGTTAGGTCGAAAATAATTATTTCGCGCCTATAGTAAGAAGAGGCTTAGGCAATTTTGACGGAGAAATTGATAGATGAATGGGGGTTTGGGTTTCAGACCAAATTTGACCCCAAACAAAAAAATTAAATGAGGCCATGAACCCCTAATTTTTGTGCAGGGGTTTTATTCTCGATTTATAAGTCTATATACCTTCCTGCCTAGTTTACAAAACCTCTAATAATTTTAGAACCAGATGGAAGGTGCAGCACTAATTAACCGTGATTAAAAAGTGAATTTAAGTCCAGAATGAAAGACACGTCGTCATCCGGCATTATTTACGATGAGAATCGCGCCTCATCACAGTAATTTTTTTTAGTGGAAAAATGATTAATATTAATAAAATATTAGTAAGGATTTTATTTCCTAATTAATTTTTACGTCAAAATTAGAGTCTTTACAACGTGATTAGGGTTAAGCCGTAATTAAAAACGGAATTTTACGTCCAAATTAGTGAACACGTCATCATTCATTATTATTTACGACCAGTTTTGCGTATCATCGTAAAGGGTTGGACGTAAAAAAACCTATTTCTAGTAGTGATGGTATTCTGAGCCCTGAGCTTGCTATTCAAGTCCTTGTTCAATTCAACAAGTGGATGACTGAAGCTCTTGAAAGTCAAGTGAAGAGCAAAGTTTCAATCAAGGGACATCTTCATCCCTACAGATTCTGTGACAATGTTTGGACTTTCATCTTACAAGATGGTGTCTTCAAGAATGACGAGTGTCAGGAAAACGTCAGCTGGGTGAAGATAGTGGCATGTGACTCAAAGCTTCTCACACAGTGAAGAAAGCTTCTCCATGGAGGGGATATTGAATGGTGCTGGTTGCTGATTTCAGTTTGGTAGAAGAAGACGACGATGGCTATAAGAGTAACTGTAAACCTCATGCTTAGTTGTATTTTTAACGATGGAAGAAGAGCGAAAGATGTCATGCTTAGTTGTATTTTTAAGTGAAGTCAAATTGGAAACCTCATTATATATACGCATTGAACAACCTTTGCATTTTCAGTTTTTCCCATTTCTGAGAATTCTCTTTTGGTGCTTTGTGGCTCAAAGTAATGCAAACTCCTGTAAATTGAGATTTACGGAAAAATAAAATAAAATTCTGCATTAATGAGTGCAGCAAACACTGTCTCTATGCGTCCAATTGTGGGTAAATATTCTGCAGTAAAGCCAGCTGATTCCATCATGTTTACAAATTTCTTTCACAACTTTTGATGCTTATATTAATCAGAGATTCAGAATTTCAGTGGCACTTCTTGCACGTTAACTACGAAATTGCTGATTTATCTGTTCTACTTTTTGAGTGCGGATAGTTGATAACGCAGGGAGATCGAAATTTTTAGACAATCAGATGAAGGTTAAACGGAGGAGACATAAGAGAAGGAAAAGGGTCTCAAGAATTAATTGGTCAGAGAAGTTGCTCTGACGCCATGGAGTGGGGGCTAATTTGACCCCTTTTTTGTAACCTTGGGAGAAGTTGCTCTGACGCCATGGAGTGGGGGCTAATTTGACCCCTTTTTTGTAACCTTGGGGCTTTTTTGATCCAAAAGTAACGTTAGGGGCTTATCCGGACCTTGAAACATTAGGGGCTTATTTGAACCTTTGCCCCCATTCTTCCTTCTCCGCGAAAATTCTCACCGTTTTCTTCCACAATAGTAAAATAAAACCTACACGGTCGTCCGTCAATCTAACCATTAATCATTTGAGTAGGGTTGGCAATCTCTGACACAAAAACACAACACGATATAAGCGGGCTAGGGTTGGGCCTTAGCGGGTTTGCAGGTTATATGGCTCGGGTTAGGGTTGAGAAAGTCGACACGTTAACCCACTAACCCGAACCCGATATGAGAAATTTATACTACAACATGAAAACATGACATGAACACGAAATTTTCGCAGGTTAAATGGGTTGACACCAATAATACGAATAGTTAACGATTAAGGTTAGGGTTGAGAGGTGTCGAAACGGGTACCCGCGAATCAGAACCCAATAACTGGGACACAGCACGAATTGCCACCCTTACATTTGAGCGTGTAGGGAGGTTCAGTTTTGCCTTTTTCGGAAGATATACTCCCGATCGAATCGTTCATCAACAACATTTGGGGGGGTTTTCAATTTATTTGTAATTGAAGGAATAAGGTGGCCGTCCATAATTAGAGCCACCGGGAAGGAAGAGTTTGCCGCCCAACTTGAAGGCACTACTACATTGTCAGCCATCATTCTTCGTCGGTTTTGAAGGTTTCTTTGATATTCCCGAATTCTTGTGCTGCGTGCTGCAATTTCACCTTCTCTTTCACAAATTTGCCAGCGGCGGTCCTCTTTTCTCCAACTGCCAGTCTTCTTCCTACGGAGCTATTCCGTGCTTTGAGCCACCGGGAAGGAATCCTTTGCCGCCCGACTTGGAGACACGACCACATTGTAAGCACCTTTTTCCGTCGGAATTGCCGTCTGCGCAGACTTTTACCCTCAATTAAAATTGATAACTTTTCTCCAAAAGAATTGCCTCTGTTTTACATTAATATAATACCATATATGGAGATGCTGACTTATTTATGCTTCAATTTCATAACTTGACGCAATTAATATTTAAACACGAACTGCATTCTTTATACCCTATTTTCTTTGACTTTAAATTATGTTGACTTTGGAATGAGAAAAACTATCATAGTTTGTGGAATGAGTTCATGAGCTTGCACTTCTTTTATTGTAGTCCAGTTGTGTGATGCCAAGTATAAAGAGAAAATCCAAATTGGAAATTGGAGAAGATGATTTTTAGAGAACATCTTTGCCAAACAGTGTTTTTGAAATCATGTTTTTGAAAACCAAAAAAAAAAAAAAAAAAATAAAAAAAAAACTTGTCAAACAACGTTTTGAAAACATAATTTGAAAATCTTGTTTATTTGTATGATTTTGAAAACATTTTTAAACGTAGTTTTTAAAAATTGTCTTGAAAACATGCAAAGAAACAGGAAACACAAGTCAAGTTTACCCGAAGTCTTGCCTTTGAAAATGGTGTTTCTTTAACAATGTCATCTCCATGTTATGCCTCACCAAGTTATGGATTGACTCCTTTTAAACATTGGTCAAGGGTTACCTAAAAGCAATGTTTAACAAACCGAATCGGACGCTGAACTGGCCGAGGTCAGGGTCGGGGTTTAACAGTGGTTTAGGGGTCGAACCGAGAGTCAATTCGGCGATGGCATTATTATGTCATAAATATTTAGAATATTATATTTCTCATAATTAATTGTTATAATATTAAAAAGATATTTTAAAAGGGACAATAATAATATAAACTATCAAACATCTAATTTATTATAAATGCATGCTTAGCTTGATGGCTAATCAAGCTAATATAAATGTTTTTCACTTCTTGAAGACATAGGTTTGAATCCTGACTGGTACAATTAATTTTTACATTTGTTTCAGATTTTTCACATTCCACATCGGTTGTGGAACGAAATAAGTACTTATATAAAAGGAGAAGGGTTGCGAAAAAATTTCAGAGAGAAGAAAAAACTCCAAGAAAAAAAAAAAAAAAAAAACGTTGGACCATACAGAGTATTCATTCGAGTTCATGGCTTTTAACTTTTCAATTTTGTATTTCGCAAAGTCTTACACGGTAATCCATACAGAGTATTCCATTTAACATCAGTAGATTTTTTTTGGACCATGAGTTTTATTCAAATCATATTCATTTAAGGGTTGATTATCAATTAATTTAGTCTAAAATTATTTTGCCGTTCTTTCAGCTTGCTTGTTATAATTTCTAGGGGCCAACATGGGCCAACATGGAAAAGAACCAAAAGATTAAGATTTGGACTTCTTTTAAGCCTCCATCTTGTTGAACTTTGGGCCTTGTAAAACTTGGTTAAAAATCATTGAAAGTCAAGGCCCATTTGCATCTCACATACGGAATTAAGAACCTACCTAGCTTAATTCAATCTGATCCATTAAATTGTAGGACAAAGAAATCAAGACCATACATTATAACAATTAACCAACACATATAAATTTATCACCCTCGACACCCTTTGCTCACTTCTTGCCTCTAAACTTTCCTCTCCGAGTTTTGATAGGAAAATCACAAACACACACACACACTTTTTGCTTTTGGACAGCAGAAGGCAACTATTAGCACATACTCTAAATTTCGGGGTGAGTATGAATTTGATAAGGTTCTTTTCCATTTTCCCTTTTTTAATTTGTTTCTATGATGTGCTTTTGTGGTTGATAGCTTCATGATGGTTCAGCCTCTTTATCTGTTGATAGCTGAATTAGAACTTGCTGGTTTAATGGGGGCGTTCTTGGAGCACTAATTTTGGAATTTTTTTTTTTCAATTTCCCTGTGATTTTCGTAACTTTGTATTGCTGGTCCAGTTATCAAATTATATCAGTTTTGCTGAATTTTGATATACTGACATGCAAATGCATGAAGGATGTTGAAATTTCTAAAGCTTCATATCATGTTCTTATTTATTTTTTATTAACATGTTGTGATAATTTTATGCAAAAAAAGAAGATAAGAAAATAATAAAGTATTGGAGGAGAGCTGGAAGTATATATGCGTGTATTAACTTAATAAAAACAGAGTAAATGGATACTTAGGTATAATCCATGTTCTATAAAATGCCCACCATTCTTAAAATTTGATTATCTATACTTTTTATTACAACCATGCCTATTTTTTTTTTAGTGTACATGGTTATCTATGTCATATATGTGTAATTTGCGTGTTGTTTGTTGTTACAACTATTAGCCATCAATAATAGTTAGAGATTAAGTATTTAAATTAAGGTAATGTATTAATAAATTTCAATTTATAAATCTAAACTTATAGTTAAGATTATATATGTGCATTTATGCGTTATTTTCTGCTTGATATATAAAAATATATTGAATCTTGCTTCTTAAATTTGGAAGTTAATTTTATTTTGTTGATTAGATTGCTGAATGTCTCAAAAAAGAAACTTGAATGATGAAGTGATTGAAACTACCTTCAATTTCATAACTTGATGCAATTAATATTTAAACATGAACTGCATTCTTTATACCTTATTTTCTTTCACTTAACTGCTGACTTTGGAATGAGAAAAACTATCATAGTTTGTGGAATGAGTTCCTGAGCTTGCACTTCTTTTATCGTAGCCCAGTTGTGTGATGCCAAGTATAAAGATAATCCAAATTAGAAATCAGAGAAGATGATTTTTAGAGAACATCTTTGCCAAACAGTGTTTTTGAAATCATGTTTTCGAAAACCCAAAAAAAAAAAAAAAAAAAAACTTGCCAAACAATGTTTTGAAAACATAATTTGGAAACCTTGTTTCTATGTATGTTTTTGAAAGCATTTTTTAAACACATGTTTTCAAAATTTGTCTTGAAAACATGCAAAGAAAAAGACCTTGTGTTTCCTTATGAGTGTCAAGTTTACCCCAAGTCTTGCCTTGAAAAGGATGTTTCTTTAACAAGGTAATCTCAATGTTATGCCTCACCAAGTTATGGATTGACTCCTTTTAAACATTGCTCAATTGTTACCTAAAAGTCTTCTTGCTCCCCCCTCCAAGCATTCATTCGTTGTTTTTTTTCTTCAGAATCCAGTTGTGTTCATAGCTTTTAGCTTTTCAATTTTGTATTTTGCAAAGTCTTACATGGTAATCCATACGAGTTTATTCCATGCAAACCCTTATATAACATCAGTAGATTTTTTTTGGTTCATGAGTTTTATTCAAATCATATTCATTTTAAGGGTTCATTATCAATTCATTTAGTCCAAAATTATTTTGCCATTCTTTCCACTTGTTTATTATAAATTCTAGGGGCTAACATGGGCCAACATGGAAAATAACCAAAAGCTTAAGATTTGAACTTCTTTTAAACTTCCATCTTGTTGAACTTTGGGCCTTGCAAAACTTGGTTAAAAATCATTGAAACTCGAGGCCCATTTGCATCTCACACACGGAATTAAGAACCTACACAACTTAATTCAATCTGATTCAATCTGATCCATTAAATTGTAGGATAGAGAAATGAAGATCACACATTGTAACAATTAACCAAAAAATATAAATTTATCATATTCTCACACTCGACACCCTTTGCTCACTTCTTGCCTCTAAACTTTCCTCTCTGAGTTTTCATAGGAAAATCACAAACAGACACGCACGCTTTTTGCTTCTGGGCACTTTTGGTATTGTACAAAGGCAACTATTAGCACATACTCTAATTTTTGGGGTGTATGGATTTGATTAGGTTCTTTTCCCTTCAACCCCCCCCCCCCCCCCCCCCCCCCCCCCCCCCCCCCCCCCCCCCGCTTTTTTTTTTTTTTGTTTCTGTGACGTGCTTTTGTGGTTGATGGCTTCATGATGGTTCAGTCTCTTTATCTGTTGATAGCTGAATTAGAACTTGTTGGTTTAATGGGGCATTCCTGGAGCACTAAATTTGGAAATGTTTTCAATTTCCATGTGATTTTCATAACTTTGTATTGCTAGTCCAGTTATCAAATTATATCAGTTTTGCTGAATTTTGATAAGCTGACATGCAAATGCATGAAGGATGTCGAAATTTCTAAATCTTCATATCATGTTCTTATTCATTTTTTATTAACATGTTGGGGTGAGTATGAATTTGATTAGGTTCTTTTTCATTTCCCCTTTTTTTGTTTATGTGACGTGCTTTTGTGGTTGATGGCTTCATGATGGTTCAGTCTCTACATCTGTTGATAGATGAATTAGAACTTGCTAGTTTAATAGGTCGTTCTGGGAGCACTAATTTTGGAAATTTTTTCAATTTCCCTGTGATTTCCATAACTTTGTATTGCTTGTCCAATTATCAAATTATATTAGTTTTGCTGAATTTTGATAAACTAACATGCAAATGTATGAAGGATGTCGAAATTTCTAAAGCTTTATATCATGTTCTTATTCAATTTTTATCAATATGTTGTGATAAATTTATGAAAAAAAAGAAGATAAGAAACATAATAAAGTATTGGAGGAGAGCTGGAGGTATATTCGTATGTATCAAGTTAATAAAAACATAGTGAATGGATACTTAGGTATAATCCATGTTCTATAATTAAAATGTCCACAATTCTTAAAATTTGATTATCTATACTTTTTAATTGCCTTTTTTCTTTGGTGTACATGGTTATCTATGTCATATATGTATAATTCGTGTGATTATTTTTGTTACAACTCTTAGCCGTCAATAATAGTTAGAGATTAAGTATTTAGTTAATGTAATGTATTTATAATAAATTTCAACTTATAAATCCAAAGTTATAGTTAAGATTATATATGTGCATTTATGTGTTGAATATATTGAATCTTGCTTCTTAAATTTGGAAGTTAATTTTATTTTGTTGATTATATTGCAGAATGTCTCAAAAAAGAAACTTGAATGATGAAGTGATTGAAACTGGCTCCAAGAGAAAAGCTCAGAAAATGGCAGCGTCTATGTCAATTGATCGCCCATTGACAGCAATAGAACAAGAGATATTTGTGAACAGTGCCGCTCTTCAAACTAACATTTTGCTCAAAGCCAGGAAGAAGCTAATTGTGGAACGTCCAATCCTCAATGAGGGAAGGTTTAAGGCATACATAAAAAAGGCCAAGTGGCTTAAATTTGCCACCCTCCCAGATGGTCACATTGAAGAGCTGGTGTATGAATTTTATGCCAACTTGTCCCAAACTCAGGGGGATACCGTCCTTGTTCGCGGGAAATCTATCACCTTCACCCCCAAAGCCATCAACAACCATTTTAATCTTGTTCTTTCCCGAAGAGAGGTTTCATTTATGAAGTTTGAGGATCAGTCAAATGCTATAGATTTTGACTGGTCCAAGATTATAAACTTCATTACCAGACCTGGAACCTTTGAAAGGTTAGATCCAGATCGGAAGTTAATTCGCATAGGATCTTTGACTCCCAAAGCAAGAGCATGGTATGAATTTGTCGCATCATCAATCTGTCCAGTTACTGTAGGTTCTGGGGTCCATTGGCGAAGAATCCTAATTGTGTATCTCATATGCAAAAATGAATTCTTTAATGTGGGAAAAATGGCCTATATTGCCATTTGGGCAGCAGCCAAGAGAGGCAATGGATATGGGTTTCCTGGACTTATCACTTCACTATGCAAGGAGGCTGGCGTTCCAACTTCGGCCTATGGTCCCATAATACCTCCAGGGGAAGTAATCACTCTTAAGGGAACTTAGAACGTTCAAGACACTACCATCCTGATCTGATAATTGCCTGCTAGGTTCAACTTATACTTTAACCTAATTGTTAAGTTGCCTGCTAGGTCCAAGGGAATAATTTTCTAGTTTACTGAATCTTTTACTTAGTATTTTCTTGTTTGTTGACTTAGTTTTTTAGTATATTTTTATCTGCTGAGATTTTTAAGGGACTCCTCTAAAATCAGTTACCAATATAATCTATTTAAGTGATAGTTACTCCAATATAAACCATGAAATTGTTATAAAGTATCCTGCAATTTTATTGTGTTGTGATTTTTGGTTTGAATTTTTTTTTATAACTATATCTTGTACTTATTTTTATAAACATTATTCACTAATATGGTTTAGATAATTTTTTATTAACCACACCTACAGTTGTATTACAAAGTTAACATTTTGTGTATGTTATTGTTAAAAATTAATACAAAGGAAAATCATTCATTTTAAAAAAATTCAGCATTCAAATAACCACTATCAAACAAGAACAACTAATAAAATATTTTTATTCATATATTAGAAAATAAATTTTTTGCATTGAAGTATAAGTTATTTAATGAATTCAGTATTATATGGTTTCAACATTCAATATTCAAATTTGAACATTAAGTTTTATCAAACATTCCCATAGTGTCTTAATATATAGTTATTTTGTGATGACTTCAGTACTAGTCTTAACATCAAATTAAGACACCCAGACCCGATCGATAGCCGTAAATTGAAGACCAAAATTGAATTTGGGCTTTGGTGAAATTTAGAAAACAAATGAGCCAGTGTCGACCATGGCGTCGATTCGAGTATCGACTCAACTAAAGTCATCGACCATAAAATTTACTCAAGAAATAAAGCATCGACTAAAGAATTAAAATGTCAAAAGGGAGGTGTTGACTCTACACCTCACTTGACACTCCGACGTGTCACTAGCCATTGAAGAACCTTTACACAGAAACCAAGCAAAATAGCACGTGTCGAAGGGACTGTCGACTCGATACCCTATTCGACAATTTGCAGAATTTAGCAAAATGAAAAGAGTCATTGGAAATTCATTTTGACTCAACTATAAATACAACCAAGCCTCAAATTGAAAATAACTCCCATGCATTTGAAATCATATCCTACTATTGAGAAACATTTGAGATAAAATCCATTTTATAGTTTTGTAGGATTTGAGATAGATTTCAAGAAACAAGCCTAGTGCCCAGTTGTTTAGAAAGAGGCCATTGTCCCTATTCATTGTGCTTAATTGTAGACCCAACTTTGAGAGGTAATCTTCCTTAAGAAAGATAGAGAGAGATAAGTCCTAAACACCAATAGGTGGGTTGGGTAATGTTCAAAAGTCCTAAACTCATCGAATTGAGTTAGGCAAGAACTAAAGGGGAGCAAGGACAGAATGGGGAAACTCCTAACCTAGAGCAAAGCCTAGGCACTTGGTTGAATTCCTAATCTAAGAGTTTGGTTTGGGAAATTATAGAAGTCCTATTTTATAGATAGTCCTATTTTATAGATAGTCTAGGCAAAGGGGGAAGTCCTAGTTCAAGAGATTGAATTAGGAAAAGGGGAGGAATTCCGACCTTTAAGGTATTTGATTAGGCATTTGTAGGGGGTTTGAATTGCACCTTAAGAAATTCTCTACATAGTGGATTAGGAAACCCTAAGTTGTAGAACTTAGCTAGTGGATTAGGATTTAAAAGGAATCTAAACCACTATAAGTTGAGATGCTTTTTCTTCTTTAATTGTTTGGTTTTCATGTTTTATTAAATCACTTCATGCACACACACCACACTCTCCATTGGTTCACATTATTTTTGAAAAAGGATTTTTTCAAAGTGCCCAGAAAGTTTTTAATTTCTCAAAAGCTAAAATTCACCCATTCCACCTCTTGGATTGCTTACGAGGATTTCAATCGGTATTAGTATTACCACAAATCGGGTCTTAAACACTAGTTATTTCACCCATTTAACACCTATTATACCCTTTTTCTGTGTCGATCTGAGTGATACACGGTTGCAATGATCTCGGCTCATCTACATTGGTTATCTCGAAGCCCGTGTTAAAGGTTGCGCATCTTCAACATCGGTTATTAACATGAATTATATTAAAAATGAATTCAAATTTGGAAAATTCCTTTTAAGGGCGCTGTAGGAATCAAATCCTTAAAATAGGTGTAAAACTTTTATAATTCGTAAATCATATTTAATGTTTTAATTTTTTATAAATGACTTTTTTAGCCTTAAATATTATATATTTACCGACTAAATTAATTATACAGTTGACCCTGAAACAGGGGAAGTTTTTGCATTTCATATACATAAGGCTCTGTTCTTAAGTTCCTTAGAATCAATCCCGGTGGGACGAGAGAACCAAACTAGAAAAATTTTCCCCATGATGCATTCATCCTTACGGCATGAGTTTGGAATCACGAAAATGTACCGCTAGCCCATCCAAAGCAAGCTCCAGAAGAAAATGACCGCTGCGATCAAAGAACCAATTATATGTACGTGTATGCAAATTTGATTGCACGAGGACCCATAGCAAATCAATGGCTTTAAACCTTGATAACAAAAAACTGAACCAAACGGCTTAATTCAATCAAAAGGGGAAACCATGCCTCCATGAAACCAAAACAAAACTGATCGATGTTGATTGGGAAAATTTTCACAAAGCCAAAAGGCTTATTTTCAGACGTACGGTAGTGGGGCAACTTTTCTCAAACAACGCTGCAATGCTCTCTTTTGCATACATTCCAAATCAACCCGATATCCTATATTTATATGTATAAACTAATCCAAATCGGATAAACCCTTTAAACATTACTAAAGGGACGTCATCAATATAGGCTCGGACATGAATGAAAGGGTTTGGCGAATCAGAGTTACGCCGAGGTATGCAAAGAACAAATCGGAGAAGATTGGGATGAAAAAGATTGCAAACACACAGTGGTAACTGATAGAACTATCAGTAAAATTTTTCTTGGGTTGGATTAGAGCATCCATGGAGAAGTTAAGATAAAATATGGATGGTGGAAAGAAAGACATCCACAGACAGACAGAAGTTTGGAACTTGCCGTAATCAATCAGGCTTAACTTGGCAACAAGAATAGGAAAATTAATTATATTATAATTAATTTAGTTGATAAATATTTAATAAGGTTAAAAAAGATATTTACAAAAAAAATTAAAACATTAAATATGAATTTATGCCCTTAATAGAAATTATAAAAGTTTTACACCCATTTTAAGGATTTTTATTCCTACAGCACCCTTAAAAAGAATTTTTCCTTAAAAAGGAAATTTCCAACAATTAATTTTAAAAAGTTATAATTTAAAAATGAATTTCATTATGCAAAAGGTTGATTGAAAAAACCATTGAACTAATTTATAAATACTTAATAAAATGTAAAATATAATATATTCAACTCAATAACAATTATTTATTACATACATTAGAAAATTAACTTTCTATTACAATTTAAATGCTAACTTATATATATATATATTCATCTTCCTCTTCGTCATTTTTATATTTAACTCGTCATCTTCCTCTTCGTATTTTACTTGATAGTCAACTCGTCATATTCCTCTTCGTCTTTTACTTGATAGTCTTCAATTTCGATAGCCTCTACCAAAGAAACCCCATCCTTCAATTTTTTGATTAGTGGATGTTATTCTTTGGCTCTGGCTCTATACTTCTCGCTCGTCACGCCTTGTCCTCCTCGTCATTATCTTCACAACAAGTGAATATAATCAAAATCATGTGAAAGAATTCACTAGAAAACTATTGATTAAGGTGGAGCGTGCAATTATTGATTATGTAAAAAAGAACTTACATAGTCAAGAATTGCCCGCTCATTCCATCATAGAATGTATATCATCAAGATACTTTTCCAGTGAATCCTTTCATATGATGCTATCAATATTCACCTATTCACCATATGTTCACCAGTGCCAGAAAAACCCCACTTTGCGGAGTGTCTGGACCATGACAATAGATATAATCAATAGCAACAATATCACATATAATAACAATATGTCAAATAGCACATTGATTATTAACCTTATCCAAACAAAGTAAAAAAAAAAAAAACTCTCAATTTTTGATCGAATCGGACTACAGGGGTCCCGATTCAATCTAAATATAAAGCACAAAATAAATAATCGAACAATAACAAAAAAATAAATCACAACTAACAGAAAATATACAGTTTAAATCGAATCTCCCTACAGGGCTGCCGATTCGATCTAAACAGTTCAACAAAACTCATAAATTATTCAGAACCCAAAAAACTAGAACAACACACAAATTAGCTAAAACAGGATTTAGATTGAATCGGATTGCAGGGTGACGATTTGATCTAAATAGTTAAGAGCATCTCCAAGGGTTTGATGCTATTTTAGCACCAAGTGCTAAAAGTTTTGGTGCTAAAATAGCAGCCATGGAAATGAAAGATCAATGGTTGATGCCAAAACCAATGCTATTTATAAATATTATTATTTTAATACTTTAATACTATTTATGTAATTATATGAATGTTTTTATATTCTTTATTTTTTACTAACTATATACATATTAACATTTATAATTTTTATTTGAAATTAATTTAATTTGGAAAATAAAATTATAAAAAATTTAACAATTAAAATTACTTAATTATCAAAATTAATCAATTTATTCAAATAATTACAAACACAAAAAAAATTTAAACTTAAAAAAGTAAATAATAATAATAATAATAATAATAATAATAATTTCAAAGAAATAGCTCTCTGGAGTGGGAATATAGCAACGGATTTTGCCATTCCCCATCCGTTAGACATAGCGACTGCTATTATAACAGCTGCTGGAGATGGTCTAAAAAAAGCACTCATTTGATATCTAATGAAAACATAAAAATAAATCATAGCAAATATAAAAAATATTGTTTAGATCGAATCGGGTTGCAAGGGTGCCGATTCGATCTAAAATGTTCTAAAATCTCAATAACTATTTGAGATAGCAAAATACCGTGAAAAAATAAATCACAAATTAAATAAAACAAGATTTAGATCGAATCGGAGTACAGAGGTCCCGATGGCTCCAGATCTTCTGTTACATTTACATTTCCTGTTGCACCCTCTATATTTCTGCCATGTGTCTATCTTTCTGAACCCAACTTAACCCATTTAAACTATGGTTAACAATTTAACTTTTTAATAATTAAAAATAATAATTTTTTTTTAACGAGAAGAAATGTCGACGTAATCCAACACTTCTCCTTTCCCCCAATCTTATTCTTCCTTGTCGTTCCAGTAATTTGTTTCTCCATTACCCTCACCTTCACCCTCACCCAGTAAATAAACAATGATAATCCTTATTCTTTAGTTATATAGTCTTCCCAAGAAAACCTATAAATGGAGAAACCCAAAATACTCCCTATTCCAATCACGCATAAACATGGCATTGCTGGAGGATTTTCTGAGGTACCTTAAGTTATGGTTGAGTCTGATCAAGAGAACCCCTCAAGAATACGTGGACCCGAATCTCAACCCGGTGCTTCTGGTACAAGGGATTGTTGGATCGATTCTCAAAGCCGTCGACGAGAAAACGGGAAAAGAAGAACAAGTATGGGTTCTAATATTCGGGGCCGACTGTGAATTCTGGACCAAGTTCTAGTCTCTCTTCGACCCTTCCACCGGTGAAACAAAGTCGACAAACCGAATTCGAATTGGAAAATCGAAGTTCTGGCGACCGGTTCTCGACCCTTCCACCGGTGAAACAAAGTCGAAAACCGAATTCGAATTGGAGATGGAAGTTCCGGCGACCGGCTCTCGACCCTTCCACCGGCGAAACACAGTCGATTAACTGAATTTGAATTGGAAAATCAAAGTTCCGGACAATCGGTTGGCGTTATATGCAATTGACGTGTTGAACCCAGAAATATCTTTGAATGGGGTTTATATAGTGGAAGGATAGCCGAAGAAATTTTTCGTATCGAGATGAGTTTGAATCAATTAGTGGTTGAATGCCCATTCATGTATCAATTGATGGCTTGTCCAGATTTTGATTGGGAAAATCCTCCGGTGTTGGAGCTCTGACGGAAGAAACCCGATTCAATGGTGGGGATGGACTCTTATTCGCCGGTGGAAAAACCCTTCTTTATTTACTGGGTTATGGAGTTGGAACCGTAGGCAAGAAAGAAGAAGATTTGGGGAAGGAGAAGGATTGGAACGTCGACTATCTTTTTTAATTAATAAAAAATTAAATTGTGAACCATAGTTTAAATGGGTTAAGTTGGTTAAGAAAGTTGGACACGTGACAGATATATAGAAGGTGTAACAGGAAGTATAACACATAGTGTAACAGAAGATCCAGAGCTGGTCCCGATTCGATGTAAACTGGCACCAAATTTTCTGTTACAGTACTATGTGTTACACTTCGTGTTACACCCTCTATATTTTTGACATGTATCCATCCTTCTAAACCCAACTTAACCAATTTAAACTATGGTTAATAATGAACTTTTTTATTAATTAAAAAAATCGTAATTTATATATTTTTTAATGAAAAGAAACCGTGGCTTTAGAAATCCAACCCTTCTCCTTTCCCCAATCTTCTTCTTCCTTGTAACAAGACCCAATAATTCGTTCTTCCATCATCCCAGTGACTCGATCGTTCACAGCCTCTTCCCGTTCCATTGTTTCCTCCATCACCGTCGCTCCTCCCCCTTAATCAATTCTTTATCCCTCGAGGAACCCTAAAAAACCCGGGCCTTGGATTGGAAATACGGTGACGACTTTCCGCCGAGAAAAGCATCAGCAATTGAGATGCTAAATTGCAAAGTTCATTTACTTCTAGTCGACATAGCATCTCCGTGGCTTTGCAAGTCTCTTTGTCAAGTGAGGAGTTCAGCAATTCTATTTTGTTAGGGATATTAATTGCATCACACCGTCTCCGGGGTGGTTTGGGTCTGACGAAGAAGGTCCTCGAATCATGAAGTTACAATATTTTTCAAGCGAAGCTACTTCAAATGTCTACATGAGGCCAATCGAAGGCCTTTTAATCACCAACGACATTGACACCGGGGCGGGAATCCCCGCTCCTAAAGTCAAGAACACCGATTATCTATTTTCCAGGCACAAAACGAACCTCCCAAAATGGAGCTCCTGAATCCAATTTCAATGGAACAGCCAAAAGGGCCCAGTTTCCGAGTGGGCATATCGTGTGATGGACCAATTGGATTTTCCATCTGAAAGTGGATCAGCGAGCCGGGATGGTGATTTCTCAGGCCATGGTTCAGGATTCAAAAACGGGGGAATTAGCGTGATGTATAAGGGATTTGCTTTGAAGTTGTTCGTGCCGTATATAGATTCCATTGAGCAGCGACGGTAATGGAACGATGGAACGGGAAGCCGCTGTCAACTACTGATTTACTGGGAGATGGAGGCGTTACAAGGAAGAAGAAGATTGGGGGAAGGAGAAGGGTTGGATTTCTAAAGTCACGGTTTCTTTTCATTAAAACAAATAAATTACACTTTTTTTAATTAATGAAAAAGCAAATTATTAACCATAGTTCAAATTAGTTAAGTTGGGTTTAGAAGGATTGACACGTGTCACAAATATAGAGAGTGTAACCAGAAGTGTAACATATAGTATTGTAACAGAACATCCGGAGCCATGTAAACCTTAAAGAAAAACCCGCTAATTTCAAATCCAAAAGCAATCAGAAAAATAAACCACAGCCAAAATAAAAAAAAAGGATTTACATCGAATCAGGCTGTAGAGGTGCCGGTTCGATCTAAATAGATAAAAAAAAAGTTCTACTTTCAGATCCAAAAGAAAACACATAATAACAAAAACACTAAGCATTACCCAAAAAAAGAACCAATACCGATCGATATTGCTCCAGTTCTCGTTAACAAGTGAAGATATGACATCTTCTTCTCCATCGAAACCTGCAAAAAAATGTAACAACAAAAATTTTAAAAACAAACCAAATCCCAATTTATATATATAAAAAAACTACATTAAAATTACCAAAAAAACTACCTTACTGTGACTGATGAGTGTGGGTTACTCCTCACCGGCATCAATTCGAATAGCGATGGATATTGCGATGACCAGCTTTCTTTTGGTGTGAGAAGAATGATAAAATGCATCACTAATTTTGTGAAAAGTAGGGTTTGTATATAGACAATGGGCAGCGGTGCTAAAGTTATAGTCAAATATCTAATCTTTCAAATTTTTGCACGTGTTTTTTGATACAACTTAACATTGGTTATACCAAAACCCGGTGTTAAATGAGACCTTTAACACTGGTATTCTCAATAGTTGGGGCTAAAGTTATATCTTTAACATTGGTTTCTCATACCCGGTGTCAATGATCTGCATTTTTTTCTGCTTACATCGGTTTTTAAGACAACCTGTGTTAGCTACCGATACTAAAGGTCAATTTTGTGGTAATGTAGAGAGCTGTCTCAACTTGAAGGTTTAACAACATTTGAATTAAAATCTATGACAACCTTTGATTTTCTCTTTAATGAATGAAATTATATTTTGACCCCCTTTACTTTGATAAAGATAATTTTTATGATTGGGTAGATTAGGAAAAGATAAATGATTTCTATTGTTATGATTTATGCAAAATAGTTAGTGAGGGTGAAATAATATAGAAAATTTAAAGAAAAGTTTACAATTGAGCTAAATGAGGATGACAAGAAAAATCTTTTCTTGAATTCAAAATCTCTAAACCTTTTGTTCAATGCATTAGCCCATGTTGATTTTAGTTTATTTAACTGTGCCAATGTTCTTTAGATTTTTTGCAAGACTTTATTTTAGAAAAAAAGAAGGTATAAGACTAGGAAAGCATCTCAAGTAGAAATACAATCTCAAGGAAAGAATTACATTGTCTTTTTGGCCACATTGATGATATAAACACATTGTTGGGGATTTTAATAAAATAATAATCATTTGCTGATTTTATGGGAAGAGTTTCAGTTACAAAATAATTATTTATATGATAAATATATTTTGAGTAATTGCATTAATATAATGCATAAGTTACAAATTATTTTGTAGTGTGAATGCTATTAAACGGGAGAAGTTAATATTTATAAGAAAATGCTATTTTGCTCCTTAAATATGGTGTAACTGTTTCTTATTGTGGCATCCGTTTTTCTTAATAATTGTTAATGTGTGGATGATTTTTGAAAGCAATATTAAATCAGCTTTCCAAAATGTATTTCAACGGTAGCAAACTTTGAGGAAATGATTTAATAATGTGAATTAATTATTTGATGGTTGGTAAGTTATTAGCCAACATTATAAGCTTTGGCATGCACTACTACAAAAATGACTTTTAATGACGGTTTTTAAGGGCTTTTAACGGCGGTTTTCGGCATTTTTGAACCGCCATCTATTCGGCAGCCGTAGAAAGTTTACGGACTTTCTACGGTAGTTTTGAACCACCGTAGAAAGTGGGGACTTTCTACGGAGGTTGGGAAGAAACCGTCGTAAAAAGTGGTGACTTTCTACGGCGGTTGGGAAGAAACCGCCGTAGAAAGTGGGAACTTTCTACGGCGGTTTGTCCCAACCGCCGTAGAAAGAAGGACTTTCTACGGCAGTTTCTAACTAAACCGCCGTAGAAAGTCCAAGACATTCAAACGCAAACCGCGATAGAAAGTGAGAAATTTCTCTGGTTTAAAGCAAAACATACTGCTAAAAGTTTAAAATTAATTCAAAATATCACCAAGATACAAGTTGAAATCGCTATTATATTACAGGGCATAGCCAAAAAAATTTGTACAACTATAATATCAACAAATTTCATTACTATCCATCAAATACGGCTAATGCTCCACAATATAACTAGCGCATATTATTCTTATAGCATCTATATCCACATTGCTTAATGGAGTGCGGTCGATCTTGAAGTACTGCAACAGAGTATAAATTCAAACGTAATTGAGTAGCAAAATGAAATACAATCAAATAAGTTATGAGAAATCAAATACCTTTTCGAGTGCCAATGTGTCGGATTTCATTGCGATGTGGTACATGTAATGCATGACATAGTAGCCACACTCCCAGGTAGACTTTTGTTTTTTATGCTAATGAATATTATTATACGAGTTAGAAGATCATACAATTGTATACAACACAACATTGAATAAAAAATTCAATAAGAACCAATTTTACCTTAACTACTAGCCATTCAGGTTGCATATGCACATTTCTGGGCAATCCTAGGAAAGCTTAATAATTAAACATCACCCTATAAAAAATGAATGAGGAATGAAAATAATTAGCAACATAGGTATATATGATTGGCAATAGAAATTATATATGCAATCTAATATTAGTTACTATAACTCACTCGTCTATAAGTATTAATGCCTCATTTGTTTGTGAATTTTGTAATGAATCAAACCAGTACACAACCTTTTCAATTGGTCTAATGGCTATAAGCATCCAATGTTCACTGCAAACAAAAAATTCAATGACCTCAGATCTTTAAAGCAGTGTTTCTTAAAAATTAGAGAAACACTTACAGTGTTTACCTCTGAAGGTATGGTAAAAGATAAATTTCTTTATTCCGATCCTTCAAGTTTCGTGCAATGTATTGTACCCTATCTTCATATGTGTTTCCTACTTCCGTGACATGATCAGCTAAGAGAAACCCTATCCCCTTCCGGTCATTCCTTTTAACCAAATCATGTAAAGCTCTAGGGAATTTTCATTATCATGCATCATTGGTTAGTCTAGGCACATGGAATGCATACTATATATAACAATAATCTGAAATAGGTTATAAACTTAAGTGGAAACTCACTTGGTGAACAATTGCATGCAACAGTTTGTGACCATGTTTTCTCTTGACAATAATTCAATGATATCTATTCGATCCATACTAATAGGATGATCCACACCTATGATATCTCTTGTCAATTGAAACAAGAAGCAAGTGAAGTTTGAATCTTTCTCTATTCAGAGTTCTAACTCGTGCAGTGGATTAGATGTCGAAGATGATGCCATTTCATTTGGAGTGGTCGAAGAAGATTTTATCTCATTCATAGAATTCAAACGACCTTTTTTCTTTTTTGAACATTTATCCGCCTAAGACCATTTGAAATAAATTAAATATACAAAAAGGTATGAAGTATTTCACAAATAAATGTAAGAATATACCTGTTTTACTGGATCGGGAATAAGCTCAATCAAATGTATAGGTCATTCCACAAAAAAGGATTGGCACATTCCCACAGTTGAAGCCTGTTCCTCAGGAAATGGCAGCGGGGCAAAGTCATGATATGAAATTTTAATTGTAACCCTCGCACAACCTTTCCTTACCTTGTGGACGTGGTGCTTTTTCTGCTTATAAACATTTCCCTTGGCCACAAGCTTACGTCTCTTACATGTATCCTCAGAGATGAACATATGACAGTCACACCCGTCCTGAGATAATAGGCAAGCAAATGAACATTATTGAACTATTTCCGTTAACTTCAAAAACTAAGTGTAATCATGAAAAGCAATATCAATCTTCTTTAGCATTGACAATATGAAAGAAATTATACAAACAAATATGACAGACATAAATGTACTTTAATTACCTTGTAATCCCCTAAAGAACTCACATCTTCCAAGTTTGTTGGAATAGGGCTATTCTGAACCTCATTCAAATTGATCGGGTCTATAGATGAAACAGGGATCGTATGTAACTCAGGCAAACTTGTAGGGATAGTAGGAGAAAAATTATGACTACGAGGTTCTTTAGGCAAACTCGTAGGACTCACAGTGGAAACATGGCTACCATGTACCTCAAACATCTCTGGGGTCATTCCGGCATTTTCTGGGTTCAAGCTCTGAGATTTGGCACTATTGAGGACAGTGGCTCTTGCTGTATCATAATTAGTCCCCATCTTAGTACATTATCTTAAGATCTGTTTGACATTCATCGAGCTAGCTAGTGGTTTTCTGAAGCTTTCTTATAGTTAAATCTAGTTCAGCTTTAAGTGACGGGCTTGTTTTCGGAAAAACATCTGTGATACGTGCCCTGGTAGAATGGCCGCGAAAGCGACCGGGGTGATCGGTCTTTCCCGTTGCCTTGACAAGAATGTCCTATGCAACTTTCTCCTCTTGGTATGCTTGGAAATAGGGAGATATTATTTGCTAAACTAATTCATATATTATTTGAGAGAAATTTCCTTTACATATTTGAGATATGTTTAGAAGAGTTAATCTACCGCATTTTAGAGATATGACAAGATGACATAGTGTATATTCGAGTTACCCTTTACTAGCGGTGTACAACTAGTGTGTTGGGTTGATGAATCCTGGGACAAGTTAAATGATAGTGATATGTTGCACCAGATTCTTCCGCAGATGCGCTTGAATCACCTAAAAATAGCGATTACGCGCCTCAGCCCATGACGCACTAGTTTTCTCTAAATTTTTGTTCTTTAATACTTAATTTATTTTATTATATTATTTCTACTAATATTATGATTTTGTTCAAGCAGGAACAACACACATGCTCTACCTCTAGCTTTAGCCATATTGATGAACATGATTATGATGATTTAGTTGATTCAAATGACATGCTTGAAAAATATATGAAGAGATATGCATGTTATTTAGAAAATCAAATAGGGTGAGTGGAAAATTGAAAAATAAAATTGATAAGTTGTCCAATAAACTAGCTCAATTGAAAACATGTTAGAAGAAAATAAAGAAGAAAAAGAAAAAAAAATGTTGAAAAGTAAAAATAAACTTTTGAATCGGCAACTCACTTTTCCGGCAGTCCGAACACTGCCACTAGAATCAGCCTCCGTCTACATGGAGTCGGCCAAATCGAGAACCTTGTTTTGCGTCAATGTTAAACATTCTTGGAGCTTGGAGACGACACCAGGATTAGCTTGCTTAGGCTACGAGAGCCTTTTCTACTTTTGGCCTAGTATAAATACTCAATGTTTTCTTCACTAAACAGGGTAGTTTCTCCCAAAAGCAGGAAGCAGAAAGTGAAGGCTGAGGTCGAGGGAGCTCGTCGCTAAGAAGGGATTCACAAATTCCACAGAGCAGTTGAATCATAATAGGTTGGATCACTTCCAAAGCCTCCAGTCTCGGCAAATCGGGGTTGGCCGGCTGGGTGTTCACAGTCTGACCCACGGGACCCTCAAGCCAGGTCAGGATCTAATCCAGTTGTTCACCGGTACAGTCATGAAACTGGGTCAACCATCAATGGTCGATTTTAGAAATCATTAGGTACGGTCTATGGGACAATAAAATATCTTAGATGCTTTAGTTACTATTTTTACTATTTAGTATGCATTGTGAAAGACATGGTTAGGAACCACTTTCTAATTATTGTGACAATCATGGGCTACCAATGCAAACATTTTTAGATTTGGCAACCACCATGTTATACCCGTAGGACAGTTGAGTATACCAGTCACCTTGATAGCTGGCCAGCTAATACTTACAGAGATTGTGTGATCACCTTACCATGTGTACCTTAGAAGGCCCGGTTTAAACCGCTTTCAAGCCATGGCTTCAATTATGCATATGCTTTTAAAATTTTCTATCGTGCATGGGGTGGCTTCTCTTGGTTGTATTGTTAAACATGCAAGGAAATGTTATATGGGCAGGGCCAATATGTTGGCCGAAACAGACTAGGACAGGGCTAAGTAGTTGGCCAGGACAGACATTGGCAGGGCTAAGCAGTTGGCCAGGACAAACATTGGCAGGGCTAGGCATTTGGCTAGAACAGACCTTGGTAGAGCCAAGAAGTGGGCCAGGATAAGATATTAGCTGGATCAAGAAGTGGGCCATGACAAGTCATTAACCAGGTGTCGAAGGATGTTGGATCAAACCCTTAGGTCGGGATTTACGGAAGGCTAGAGGGGCCAAGCGGATGGCCAAATCGGATACCAAGTTCAGTTGTATGGCTCAAAGGGAGAAACACAAAGGTTCATTAGGACGGGATGCGGAGGTATGCAATTAAGCAAGTCTTTCTGTTATCGCTGCAAGCGTTGTTAGATCGGTCCAGCTGGCATAGCATAGTGCTCTATGTTAGCTTAGCATTTCAGATAGCAATAGGTTGGTAAAATTCATGTTAGGTCGATAACTATAGTATGGGTTTCAGTACCTCATCATGGCCAAGGTTGGACAAAGAATTTTTTAAGGTTGAATACATGTTAAGATACCTATTGGTAATATTCAACGGAGGCAAATGTGGTTAAGTATCATGTTTTAGCTAGGGTCAGGTAAAACACAATACTAGGGGGGCTTGTTGGTGTGCATAAAAATAGCTAAAAGCTATTGGACTTGGCCCAATAAAGACAAAAGAAGACTTAAGCATAAAAAGCCCAAAATCAGGCTTAGGTCGACAAGTAAACCGAGCTAAGGAAATAGCCTAGGTCTGTAAGCAAGTAAGATAGCCGAGCTCGGGGAAGCTTAGGTCGGGAAAATGGTAACATTAGCATGATAGCTAGGCATCATTATTGGGCGGGAATCCGGGGCTGATTTCATGCAGGGGTTACTCATAGCAATAAGTGCCAAGGAACCATAAACATTAGCAAGGGATGAGGAAGGCATTCAAGTCACCATGAATGAGAAGGCAATTAATGTGTGCAATCAATGCGCCAGCTTATCATGATACCAACGGACACTGCAAGGTGAGGCTATATATATTTAGTATTCAGACTCATTTTAGGTATGCCATTTTTTACGGACTTAAGCTCTTGGTTATTTCAGTTTACCCATATACTCTACTAACTTGAGAGTCGGAGTGGAACAGGGGGATAGCCCCGCTTATTTTTTGTTTCTTGCCACTGTTACCAGATTCCTCAAGAAGGCTGATGAGCCGAGCTACCTCTTCCCAGATCTGAGCTCCGCTATCACTAATCTGAGCCCTGCTCTCACCCATCCGAGCTGCCAATTTGCAGATCCAAGCTATATCTTCAAATCTTCATCCAGCTGACCAAAGCATATAGCTCCAGACATTTTGTGTCACATCATTTTCTATTTTCACACATCATACATACAAAGGGACCCTCACTAACTATTTCGCATAAATCATAACAATAGAAATCATTTATCTTTTGCATATCTACCCAATCACAAATTTTCTTCATCAATGTAAAGTGGGGTAAAAATATAATTCCCTTCTTTAAAGAGAAAATCAAAGGTTATCATAGATCTTAATTCAAATGTTGTTAAACCTTCAAAGTGGAGACAGTATTCAAAACTACCTGTGAGCTAGCGCCCATAATAGACAGTTTCCTTTCACAGCTTTCTCTCACAGATCGGACGCAAAGACAGGCCAATCTAGAATGTGTTTTCTCACTAGATAGCATGTTTCCCATCCCAAACCTGCACTAAAAAGAAGAAGAAAACAACTTATCTAATCATCACCCTGCTAGACTTCTGCAACATTTAACGAAAATTAAAAAAGAAGAAGAAAACAACTTATCTAATCATCAAGGACGTATGCATAAAATAGTGCTCACTGCTAAGAGAATATAGAATTTTCATAATTCCTTTCAAGTGATGAGGCACTCACCATCAACAATCCTTATGGCCAAACCAAAATCCGCAAGCTTTACTTTCCCGGAAGCAGTTAAAAGGTCATTGTCAGGCTTTATATCCCTATGTCCAACACCCATTTCATGGTAGTACTTGATTACCTGCATCAATTCCTTAAACATATTAGCAGCCCGATGCTCAGAATACCGCCCTTCCTTACCCATCTGATCAATCAACCTCCCACCAGAACACAATTCCATCACTATATGGAAGTTTTCATCATCCTCATAAACTGCCTCCAATGTAACCACACCAAAGTGGCCTGATAAATGCTGCATTATCTCTACCTCTCTGTGAACAGTCTTCTCGCCTTTCTTCAATGTTTTACACGCAAACTCTAATCAAACAGTATTTTACCATAACATCAATTGTAAACGTCTTAAAAAAACATATCACTAGGGGAAAATTTTAACAATCTTACATATGATTACTAAAATGAAAATGACAAACTTGCTTAGCTGCATTCACAATTCCACCAGCTATCACGTCACACTTCATAATGCCCCCGAAAATGTTCACCAGGATTGCTTTCACCTTATCATCTCAGGTTAAAATCTTAAAAGCCTCCATAACCTAATAGACATACCAACAATAGTGGTTATTATTAGTCCTGGCATCTTATTCATGAAAATTATGATTCAAATAATCAACCACCTTCTATTGCACATTTCAACAAATTCATTTCATCACTGATCCAAAGTTCATGCATCAAACAAAGAACACTTTTCGCAACAGAAATGACAACAAAACCTACGTCCATTTTTTTCATTTTGAATGGCACAAGAACTAGGATATACAAAATATGACTTGCCTGGCCTTCAGAAGCATTCCCTCCAACATCAAGAAAATTAGCAGGGGTTCCTCTATGTAATTTAATTATATCCATCGTAGACATTGCCAGTCCAGCTCCATTGACCATGCAGCCAATTTCTCCATCCAATCCAATATAGTTCAAGTCTGCTGTTGCAGTAGCAACCTGCCAAACTAAGTATCAATTAAATGCGGCACCCAATATAGGACTACTGCTTCAGCAAATAATTAGCACAAGATGGGCACGTTAAAGCACAATAATAACCTCGCGGGGATCTTCTTGTGTTGGATGACGGAGAGCAAATATTTCTTTCTGTCGGAAAGCTGCATTATCATCAAAGTTCAGTTTTGCGTCAGCAGCTACCAACTTGTTATCAGAAGTCTCTGCAAGAGGATTAATCTGACCAAAAATTACAACATCAAAGGTCAGATCCACAGACATGAAGAAAAAAGCGGGAAGAAGTCATCGTGTACATATGGCAATATGCAAATTGCAAACTATAGAAAGGAACATCAGCAAAATAACTCAATCTATAAAGGAACAATGGCATGGGAATGCTGCATTGCTTACTTCCAACATTGTGCAATCACATTCACAGAACAGTTTATACAACTTCTTCACTTGTTCAATTGAATCATTTCTGTCATCCCCCTTTGGAGCCAAACCATCTACAACTTTGGCAGCATCTTCATCAGTAATTCCTTTAATAACATCAATAGGTACCCGAAAACAATATATTAAGAGCAGATCTGTCATTCCCTGAAACTGGATACCATCCACTATTTTTAAAACTGAATAACTGTAAAATAACAACCGAGAGCTTACCTATAGGATACCAGAATACCACAACGTCACCGCTTTGATAGTTCCCGGGGTACCCCCTCTAAGACGACCATCACAGAAAACCACCAAAACCCTCCTGTAAAAAAAGCAAATATGGTGCAGAAAAAAATTATGCCAAAAAGGACACCACATTGAAATCCAAATGGGGGTGCATAAAAAAACCATAGCTCCAAATCCACAGACTCAACGGTACATAGAACATAAAGCATTGAAGTTTAATAAATACACGAAATAGAACAACAAACATAACATAATAAAGTACAGTAACTCAAGTTGTACAGTGCACTAAGTGGAATGAAGAAGAAGTGACAAGCGACAACCCGGCTCGGTCAACTTGAAAATGACTCGGTTCATTGGCTCGCGTAAGAAATTGATTGCCTTGAAATAGACGGCATCGTCTGCGATCCCCATTGCATTCAGAATGCCCATGCTTTCGGCAAGGGAGACATTATCCTCCGCATTACCCTGCTTAGCAAGTTGCCCATGTGCCCAGCACTCGAGTGCCATTCCAATGGATTCCTCCCTGCTCTTCTTTGATGACCGGCCCAAATCTGCCCCTCCACTTGTAACAGGCCTTTTACCTGCTCTTTGTGAACTACCTCCCACATCTGCCACTCCACTACCTTGCCCCATCTGAACGGCCTGGCCAGCTGGACTAGCACATTGTTGCCAGGACATTGCTGCAGAACCTTGGTTGTAAAACCTGTTCTCCAATTCTCTATCCTCGTCCGAATCAGCGGGGGCATGACATTGTTCAATGTTTATATCACCGGTGGCAGTATTATCCTTAAATAGTTTGGTCAACTCATCGTAACAGGGATGACCTTGTTTCCTGAATTTTCCAACACTGGCGCTTCGCTGCTATGGACCCAGAATATTGCAGAATTTATGGTTCAATATATAGAAGAGGAGATAAAGTACAGAATAATAGTTATGCAAACACACATAATATGATTCTATCATTGAACCCTATTAAAAGTATCTTCAAACTATGAAACTGAGAACATAACCCATCCATCATCCGTTCACAAGAATAAAGAAGAGAATTTCATATTATAATCCATGCCAACAAGGTATCTTAACAAATAGTATTCAAACGATGCTGCGTAACTCAACTAACATCATGATTCTTCGCATTGCAAACAACAACAACTAAGTTGCAAGAGAAGGATGAAGGATTTGCATAATCACAAATACAACCAACAATGTAAGAAAATCGTCCGTAGATAAATAACACTGGCGTCTATCATGTTTTTATTATTACAATTAATTTAGAAAAGGTGTAAGACCAGAACATGCGTACAGTCATGCTTCAATTGAATAATGAGAGAATGTAAGGGACATTCCAAAAGCAAAACAAAATTACATGAAAAAGAAAAAGCTTATGTATCGGTCATTGTCATGAAATGGCAAATAAATGATGTTGCATACCAGTAAGCAAAAAGTGGGAAAACAGTAGTAGGGATGAAATTGTTTACCCTTAACCAATTAGCCCATTGTTCTTCGTCCGCATTAAGTGCCCCAGTATGGGGTTCAACTGACACGCCGATGAATCCCTTCATCTCTCTATAATTTTTCCAGTCCGTCTTTAAATTATTGAACTTCTTGCGGAGGAATTGGTGGCTGAATCTGACCTTGTAAAGATCAAATAATTTATCCGAGAGTGCCTCAAACTGTTCCTGTCTGAAGGCATTAGAGGTTAGCTCCCCGTTGTCCTTCATTTCCACCATTAATTCCACAAAATGCCAAAGGTATGCCGGGTCCCTTTTCTGGGGCCGTGCAGATATTGCCTATATGACACCTCTATCATCAATAACAAACACCTAAAATTAAACCAAAATAAAACATAGAAAATATTTTCTTAGTTCTTCTACCTCTTCATAATTTTTAGTGAAAAGTTGAACATCATTTGAGTCGATTTCAGAGTGAATGAGGCTAATTGGGGAAGACGGGGTATCCCCCTTATAATCAAAAGGTCCTATAATATGAAAAATGAGGTCAAATGTTTGATGACAACTGAAATGACAAACTATACAAAGGGGATTAGGGATATGAAGGACATACTGGTGTTGGTTGTGCAACACAACCTTGTATTGTCCATTCCATTAAGAGAAAACAAATCATCTCCACATTCCCCCATGTAAACCTAGATGAAAATAAGGCCGTGTGATGTGTGATGTGTGTGTGACCCCCAAGAAGGACTGAAGTAGATATAAATAAGTCAAGCGGGGAGGAAGTGAGAGCAATGTACTTGTCCCAATGAAAAGTAGGAATGAAGCCTAGTACAAATTGAATAACAGAGCCTGACAGCCTTCACAAAACATGGGCATACATGATTATGGAAGCCAAAATGCATAAACTGTAACCCTAAACACATCCAAATGAACAGATAACCATGGGAAATATTTAGGGGAAAGGAAATCAAAATAACAAACTATGTAGTTTAAACGGGATTTTATGCATTCAGCACCCAACCAGAAGCAGAAATTGACAAATCAAGACCGAATTAGGCTCATTCAGATACAGAGGGAAGAAAATCAGACTTGTTTCAGATAAAAAACTGACGCAGAAATCATAGAAAAAATTGGACCAAGACAATGCCTACATCTCACAATCGACATATTGAAAAGTTCAGGAAGATAGCATAGAACCACAGAAATGTCAAAAAATCACCATCTCCAAAATCCCACCACAACATTTGATGCATATAAAACCAGGAAAAGGGAATCTTTAATCTGTTCATATTGGAATTAGACTTTTGCATTGCAGGAAAAAAAATGAAAGAAACTTCCATGCTTGTAATTAATTTTCATTCCATATTGCAAGATCGAACATCTTCATCACAAACTCAACTCCTAGTTATACAAGTTTTCAGAAATGTCTTAGGTCAAGTGCTCAATAACTATATTTACCTTCCGAAAATAAAAGGTTCAGAATATCAAAATACACCGGCACATAATGATAGATATTACTGGAACCGAAGATGAGTATAAGGGGTCAAAAAAACCATCCCAATTGCTGCAATCTTTTTTCCAAATGAATCCACAAAAACCAAAACCCCCTGAGCTCATCAGGGAAAAGTTCCCAGAAAAGGTGGTTCAAGCTGAAAGAAAAGGATGAGAAAGGCAGAAAAGAAACAGCGAAGACCTACAGCAGGAGCAACTTTACATCCATAAAACTAATGATACAATGAGATGAATAAATGAAGGCACCAACACATGAAGTGAAATCCTCCGACTGAAAATAAAAATGCAGGCATAGGGAAAAAATTTTATATATTCAAAACGCCCAGAATTAATCGGACGCATGAAAAATTGAAGCGACAAAGATGGTCCAATTTATGTAACATTCCAATGTTAAACAACTGAAATATCCACTCCTCTATACATAGATGAACTAAAAAATTGGTAAAACGTCGAAAATATCCAATTGCATAAACTAGTACATGAGGTCACATATAGGGAGCAAAAGCATAACACAATGTGGAGCAAGATTTGGAGATTTTTCAACAGTGAACCCTTACAAATTCTGAACCGAATCACGCCCTAAATTTATTGGGTTTCAAGTATAGCTAGTTAATTGCAATTGTAAATTCCTATACCCAGTTACAAATTCTGATGAAACAGACATACCTCCGTAGGGTTGTGGATTGAAGTAGGAGGATATACGGATCCCGGTTGGTCGACCGTCGGAGATTTCCCGCAAACATTCGCCAGAGCAATGAACTTACCGAAAGGGTTCGGCCGATTTATAGACGCGAATTCTCGGAAAATAGTGTCGAATCTGAGGTAGTCTTCCACAGGCTGTAGATCAGACGTAGTGGAAAGAACTTTTTCTTCATGGGTGGTTGTCGGGAGGGAATCGCAGAGTTGATGGGAGTCTTCAATGTTGCCGTTGCAGATGGCAGAAAATTGCGTTAAAGGCACTGAGGAGTTTCTTTTCCAGGTTTTCATTTTTTTCAATTACTACTGTGGAGGTCAAAGGGTAGTTAATACTTTAGACAAGTTTCCCCCCCTTCCTAACAATAATCCACAAAGAAAAAGAGCCCAAACCGTAGAAAGTCAAAATTCTCCACTTTAGGACAGAAGATAACAGAGCCTAAGTTGCTGCTACTACTTCTTCTTCTTATTCTTATTCTTTTTCTTTTTATTTTGAGAAAATGTAAATGGACGTATGAAGGGATGGACAGAAGTTCCTGACAGTGGGTCCTAGATGTAATTTGACCTTTCCATTTTTTAAAAATTTTCCTCTTTTATTATCTTTTGAGTAAGTGATTTCATTTTTGCTCTTTTTATTTTTTATCTAGATTTTTGAAAAAATAATCTAGTAAAAAATATGGGATGTAAATATATGACAATTATTTCTTTGTTTTTATTTTTCGTCCATAGTTTTGGAACAATTAATTTACAAGTATTGGTTTACAATATAGTATGTACTCTTTTATAATATATAATGTAACATTTCACAATACAGAATGTAATATTTTATAATATAAACTGTATTAATTTTTTTGGGAAATAATGTAGTAAAAAATATGGGTTGTAAATATATGACAATTATTTCTTTAAATTTATTTTTATTTTTTGTCCATATTTTTGGAACAATTAATTTACAATATGACTACTCTGTATTGTTTTACAATATAGAATGTATTCTTTTACAATATAGAATGCAACGTTTTACAATATAAACTGTACTGATTTTTTTTACTACTCTGTACAATAAAGACTGTACTGATTTGTTTATTACTCTGAACTATTTTATAACATAGACTGTACTGAATTGTTTATTACACTACACTGTTTTACAACATACACTGTACTAAATTGTTTACTACACTATACTGTTTTACGATAAAGATTGCACTGTTTTTACTACTCTGTACTGTTTTGCTTCATGGGTTTTCAAAATGCTAAACGAAAAAAAAAAAATTCAACTATTGAAATGAATGATAAAAGAGGAGAATGAAAATAAATTAGAGAGGAAGAGAGAAGGAATCGATAGTCGTGAAAAATGAAAAGAAATGAAGAAAGTGCTAGAAAAGGGGAAGAGAGAGAGAATAAAATAAATGCAAAGGTGCATTTTTGTATTTTGGACTGAGGCGCTGATGTGAAATTACACTCACGCGCCTCAGTCCCTCTAGGTCCCCATTTTCATCGGTCCATTTAATGCCTCCCATTTCTCTATATTGTGAAACGTTACATTTTATATTATAAAAGAGTACATTCTATATTGTAAAACAATACAGAGTAGTCATATTGTAAATTAATTTTTACATGATTATTATCTGTTGGATAAGCACCTACATATTTTTTTATTGTACTTGTTTGAATTACAGTATAATATAACTCATATCTATTTGTAATATTTTCTTTTTGAATTGCACTTTAATTTAGATATTAAAAGGATAAATATAGAGAAAACATTTGATACATCGTGCGTATTAAAATGATATATTTGAAACAAACATTTGATACAACGTGCATATTAAAATGATATAGTTAAAGCAAAAGTTTGATACATCATGTGTATTGAAATGGAACATTTGACACAAATATTTGATGCAATGTACATATTATAAGCTTGTATTACAATATGACCTTTCGGAAAAAAAAAAATAATAATAGAATTAATTTTAAATCAATTGATTAAATGAAAAGAAAACTTAGGCACTGACTGCCGACAAGCATCTAGCCCCAAGTCAAGCCAAGCCATCTCGGTCCTCCAGACTCATATGCTTCCGAAAGCAGGGTAAGATGGCAAGAAAATTCTCCAGTGAAATCCTTGGGCCTCTTTCTCACAATTGCATTAAAGTCCATGGGGCAGGGGATGGAAGTGGACAATGTTTTGGTTTCTTTTCATGGCCTCTATCTACAAATGCATCCTGTGGCAATTGGATGATGCAAAACCAGACCTGTGGCTTTATTTTCACACTCCATCTGTTCATCCCCAAGAATACTATCAATTTTTGTAAGAGGAATTCATCAAATGAGTTCAGAAGCTTGTCAAATTAACTCTGCAGGAGGAATACAGAAACTCCAACTGATGAGTTCAGAAGCTCATCCTAAATTTTCAGATTTAGTGGAGCAAAAGTTTCTTACTACTCTTTCCAAAACATAGAAATGTCATCTCCTGTGAAAATGTCTGAGTAGGACTTCATGAGTTCACCAATTCACAAGAATCACAACCATACTTCATATATAATAGTAACAATTGTGCTTCAGCTATTGAGTTGCCAATATAAACAAAAGAAATTTCCAATGAAGACTGAAATATGCCAAGGAGGCATAAAAGTAAAGATACTCCCTAATTTTGTTTCTTTTCTTACTACAAAACAAGAGAAGCTTAGAAGGTACTGTTGATAAAGAGAAGCTTTTGACGGTGAAAGAAAAAAAAGTAGGGAAAACGAAAAGGGCATCTCTGTTTTGATAAAATAAAAAGAAGAAGAAGAAGAAGCAGTAGCAGTAACTTACTCTGAAAGAAAAAGGAGGGAAGAGAAGGGCTACTCTGTTTCTCCTATGATTTGACCTAATGGAAAGGATTAAAAGATTATAAAAATAGGTTAACTCACCACGCTGGTTGAGTCAACCGAAGGAGAAAAGCAAAAATGTGGGAACTGAACCAAATCATCTCAAACGTTGTCGTTGCACTTTTGGGATAGGAATGGAACACCCTTTTTGGGACCAGACAATCCGAAGCTATATGCTTTATCTCCCTTTCTGGGTTTATTTTGCAGCAACTATTACTTTTTTTTTTTTTTGTAAACAAAAAAACTTTTATATTAATAATACGGAAATCGTCCAGTAACGTTTGAAATACAAGAGTGGGTGGCATAAGCCACCAATACAGCTTTTTGTCCATGCTTCCCCAAAAACTTGCCCATGCTTCTTGCCCATGCTGCCCATGCTTCCCCAAAAACTTGCCCTGCTTCCTTGCGCATGTTGTCTTGCCCATGCTGCCCATTTACCCATTTTTTAATTTCAGCTTCCCCAAAAAACACTTTCTTGTCCCCCTCACCCACCTCCGTGCCGTCCAACTCCAACGCAACTCCACTTCCACCGCAGAAAAAGAACTCCAACTTTTGCCCAAACAGTCCCCAAAAAACTCCAGTCCATCTCATCCTCCATCCTTCTCCGATACTTACGAACAGGCATTTCTCCAAAAAACCTCTCTAAAAAGAGAGTCCCAAAACCTCTCTAAAAAGAGAGTCCAAAAAACCTTACAAGGAAGGGGACAAACCCTTACAAGAAGAAACAAACTAAAATCGAAAGAAACAAAACAGAAAGATAAAACGAAAACAAAACAGGAAAATAAGATAAAATGGATGAAAGGTTAGTCCCCCCTTCTCCCGAAGGGAAGAAGGGAGAGGGAGGGAAGAAGGGAAAGAGGGTTGGTTGGGAAGTTTCTAGAGAGAAGGAGGAGAAAAACTTTGTTTAGAGAGAGAAATTTTATAGAGCTCCTATGTGTTGCAACTTGCAACTTTTTTTTTTCCTTTTTTTTTTAAAGGTGCTAACGGGAAGCCCAGATTCGAACCCCGTCAACCCCTTAAATTTGCAGGGAAAGTCCCCTTAAGTTGTTGTCCGCCGGACTCGAACCCAGGACCTCCCGCTGCGGTAAATGGTACCTCACTTGCTTTTGCCAGTTAGGCTAGACAAGTTTGGTTGCAGCAACTATTACTTAAATATACTACATAGGTAACTGATTTTAGAGAAATTTCATAAACACATAAAGATAGACTAAGTCAACAAGCAAGAAAATACTAAGTCTAAAATTCATTAAACTGAAAAATTATTCATGCAGTAAAAATTACTAAACCTAGCGGTAATTATCAGGTCCGGTTGTGTCTTGAACCTTTTAGATTCTCTTAAAAGTGATTACTTCCCCTGGAGGTATTACGGTTTCACCTGCCGAAGTTGGAACGCTAGCCTTCTTACATAGAGAAGTGATAAGTCCAGGTAATCCATATCCCTTGCCTCTCCTGGCTGCTGCACAAAGGGAATATAGGCAATTTTTCCACATTAAAGAATTTGTTTTTACATATGAGGTCTACAATTAAGACTCTTCGTCAATGGACTTTATAACCTACACTTGCCGGACAGATTGATGATGTAACAAATTCGTACCATGCCCTAGCTAAGGGAGTTAAGGATCCTATGCGAAGTGACTTTTGATGTAGATTTAACCTATCAAAGGTTCCAGGTCTGGTAATGAAGTTTATAATCTTGAACCAGTCAAAATCTTTACCATTTGATTGTTTCTCAAACTCGATAAATGAAACCTCTTCCTGAGAATGAACAAGATTAAAATGCTTGTTGATGGCTTTTGGGGTGAAGGTGATAGATTTCCCGCGAACAAGGATGGTATCACCCTGAGTTTGTGACAAATTGGCATAGAATTCATACACGGGCTTTTTAATGTGACCATCTGGGCAGGTGGCCAATTTAAGCCATTTGGCCTTTTCTATGTACGCATGAAACCTTCCCCCATTGAAGATAGAAGCATCTGGTGGTTGTTGAGGATTCATACCTGACGGGGGAGGAAGTCTGTTGACCTCACCAAAACTAGGAGCATCAGGTGATTGTTGTGGATTCAGATAGGACAGAACTAGTCTCTTGATCTCACCAAGATTAGGAAGATCAAGAGCATCAGGTGACTATTATGGTTTCTGGCGTGAAGGAACAAGTCTCTTGTCTGTATAATTACCTAATGTTTAAGGTTTTGTAAGAATAATAGTGCTTTAAGTGGCTGATTTAGAAAATCATGTTTGAGTGGCTAGATTAAAATGTTTAATTTATAAGGTTAAATATATATTACTTAACTACTATATAGAATTATAACCTCACAACAATAAAATGATAAAGATATGAATAATTAAAAAATTGTACCATTAGTTGATATTTGATAAAATATTAGTTTTGATTGTGCTTGTGTGACTCGCTAAGAAGTGACAATTGTATTCTACGTGTTCGCGATCCTAAAAAATGTTGCAAGATTTGCTCATTTTTAATTGTTAAAAAAATATCATTGTCTATATACAGAATTAGAAATGTCACTTATCCTCTAGTCTTAATAATAATAAATAAATAAATAATACAATTACCCTCCTTCTAATTTCAAAATGTAATTTTCCTAATTTTTCACGACACTTAATTCTTTCAAACATCTCAATAATTTTTATTTGAGAGAACTTCCAAAAATATCGCTATACTTTGTCACAATTCACACTTAGGTCATCAAACATTTTTTTTAAGGAAAAAATCACCATATTTTACAAAATACGTAATTTATGTCATTGGAACTTGGAAAAACCTTAACAACTACAGAAACAGTGAATCACAACAAAACTCTAAAGAGGAAGAAGAATCTAAAGGAAGAATTGTCTGTATTGATAAATAAGGAACTTAACTTTACAATGCACATTGATCACTTATATATAGCCACGAGCTCACGAGCTTAGCGTGATCTGTAAGCTAATCACCTATGATTAATTAACTGTACATTGAAGTTAATTACAGCTGTATTGTAAAGGAAAGAACAATTAACTAACTTTAAAAGACAGCTGTACAAAAATAACTAACTTACTAACTAGAGTTAAGTATTGACTTTGATGTCAATGCAAGTGGTGATCATCCGCCTTTGTCCACGTGGCAACAGCAGTGCGCAATTCATGTTCCTTCAAGTTTACTTTAGCAGCTAGAGAAGGTGTCCAGTTGTTTGAGTTGGAAAGACATTGAAGGATTTTCTGTGAATGCGGAGATTCGATATGAGGAGAGCTACGAGGCACTGGCTGCAATTGGTGCGGATCATCGCACACTGATGCTGCGATGATCGCACGTTCATCCTGCTTATTTTCTGTCTCATTTCTCACACCTCTCTCAAGCTGGACGGAGGAACACACCAATCCAAGCTTGGAACAAAGAAAAGAGAACTGAGGAAAGGACAAGCTCTTTGTGAAAATGTCGGTAAGCTAGAACTTGGAGGGAATGTACAAAGGAGTTATGAGGCCAGCTTTTTACTGATTTGTCAAAATGTGACAATCAATCTCTAAATGTTTGGTTCTTTCATGAAAAATCGGATTGGCAATGATATAGAGAGATGCTTGGTTGTCACAATGAAAAGGGATAGGAAGATCAACAGGAATTGGTAGAGCTTTAAAGAGGATAAGACTCATCATCCAATAAGAGGCCAGGCACCATAGGAGTGGACACAACTTTGGCTTTCTGCAAGCCAGCATCCTATAGAATATCCATAGCATATTTTCTTTGACTTAGGAAAAATCGAGTAGGGGATCTAGTAAAGTCAATGCCAAAAAAATACTTAGCATATCCCAGATCTTTAATTATAAACTTTTGATGGAGAAATATCTTGACAGCAAGGATACCTTCCTATGAGGATCCTAAAATGAGAACGTCATCCATGTACAATAGTAACATCAAGAAAACAGTAGGGTGGAGAGTGTAAACAAGCAGTGATCATGTTCACACTGCTAAAATCTATAACTGATCAAGTTATCAATCAATTTTGATTTCCACTGTCTAGGAGCCAGTTTTAAGCCATAAAAAGACTTTTGTAGTTTGTAGACTTGACCAGCCGCGGCTTGGACATAGCCTGGAGGGGGCACTATGTAAACTTCTTCATCCAAATGGCTATACAGGAAAGCATTATTAACATCAAGTTAATGTAGAGGCCACTGATGTGCAGAAACCAAGGCTAAGAAAAGCCTAACAGTAACAGTCTTCACTACAGGTGAAAAGACTTCAAAGTAATCTTTACCCTCAACCAATGTATAGCCTTTAGCCACCAATCTAGTTTTAAAACTATCCACTAAGCCATCAGGTTTATGTTTGACCTTATACACCCATCTGTACCCAACAGCCTTCTTTCCATGAGGAAGATTGGTAATTGTCCAAGTTTTGTTGGCCTCCAATGCTTTCAATTCCTGACTCATAGCTTCTTCCCACTGAGGTTGTCACTTGCCTGATTATAAGACTGATGCTCATAATAAGCAGATAGGCTAGCTAAAAAGAATATGTAGTCAGGAAACAGATCAGTTGGGATAGAGGTAAGTATTTGGTTGCATTTAGGAAGGACAAAATCCTACATCCACTGAGGAGCTTGTTTGGTTCTGGTGCTTTTTCTGATAGGGAGAGCATCTGTAGAATTGATTGGGGGAGTAACTAGACTGTTTGAGCGTAAGGGGGAAGATGCAGAATCAGGATGGGAATTTGAACTAGAATGATGAGGTTCAAGAATGAGAGAGGGACTAGGCTTAGATGTTGAGTTAGACCTTTGAAATAAGGATGAATCTGAGATAGGTGTAGTGCTAACATGAGAGTCTATTTCAGAGTGCAAATGCTACATATTTGGCATTGGAATTTTGCTAGAGGAAGGACTGTAAGGGTGCGTAAGGACCTGTGCAGCATAAGGGAATAGGCTTTCATGAAACACTACATCTCTGGAGACAAACACTTTATGATGAGTGAGACTGTACAACTTATACCCCTTTTGACTAGGTGGATAACCTATAAAATGGACTTATCTGCTCTAGATTCAAATTTATCATTATGAGATAATATATTGGAAGCATAGCAAAGGCAGCCAAAAGTTCTGAGATGCTTTATATCAGGGACTGAATGATGTAGTATTTCAAAGGGGGATTTCCATTTCAGAATCACAGATGGTAATCTCTATTAATCAAATATGTGGCAGTGAGAATAGAATCTGCCCAAAAAGGTTTAGGCAAATTGGATTAATACATTAAGGCTGTAGCTATCTGCAATAAATGTTTATATTTTCTCTCGACAACTCCATTTTGTTGAGTGTAAACACAACTTTTTTGGTAAATAATACAAAATTGTGAAAAAAGAGATTGACAGTGCTGATTGTAAATTCAGTTCCATTATCATTCCTTATGATCTTAATGGATGCATTAAACTGAGTTTTTATTAACTGAATGAACTGCTCAATGATTTGATGAACCATAATTTTGCTTGGAATGAAGAAAGTCCAAATCACTTTACTAAAATCATCAACAATTGTAACAAATGAATTTCATTTATTCAAAGAGGGCTTTGAATAAGGCTCCCAAACATCTATATGCAGAAGTTGAAAACAAGCAGAAGTGCTTTTTACATGCTCAGGGAATGAACATCTTTGCGGCTTAGCTAACGGACAAATGCTACAGGTTGCAATTTGACCAGCTATTATTGAACATCCTACACTTAACTTATTTATTACATCACTAGAGGGATGTCGTAATCTATAATGCCAAAGAAAAGGCTTCTGTTTTAATTGATCAACAAATCTGACAGAAGAAATCAAAGTATTGTCCACTAAGGAATCTTCAATGAGTTTTTGAGTGAGCTAAATGTGTGTGGCAATGACTAAAGGATCAAATGAGTGATAATCTAAAACATACACGGCTTTGACTACCTTGCCAACTCTAAGAATTCGACTAGTGTGAAGGTCCAGTACCACATAGTATTCAGGGTAAAAAGTAAAATAAGTTGTGATTGACTTTGCACATTTTTTTACTGATAAAATATTGAAGCGAAAAGATACAGTATGCAAGCAATCATGAAGCTTCAATCTCCTATTGAGAACAATGTCACCAATATGAGTAACCTTTTTATAGGATCCATCAGGTAGATATATAGGAGGAAAATTGGATATGGATTTATGAGTGGCAAAACTTGAGAGTCTCATGCATACATGGTTGGTAGCACCAATATCTACTATCTATGAATCATCACTAACATAATTAGAAAAGTTCAAAGGAGTGGAAGTGCTCATACCTTCAAACTCCTCAATGTGTGCAAAATTGACTGAATCTGAGTTGCTGCTGCTACCAAGTGAAGAATTCGACTGCATCACTTTAGAAAGTTCTCTCTCTACAAAATTGGCAAACATTGCTTCCATATCTGATTCTGAATTACCAAGTGAGACATCAAGAGGACTTTCCACTACATTATCAACATTTAGAGATCTTTATATTGCTTTGCCTTTGGACCTTTCCACCATTCAGGATAACTAACAATCTTGAAACAGGATTCCTTCAAGTGTCCTTCTGAGTTACAGAAGTCACATTTGAGCCCTGAATTCTTCACAGAGGATTCTTTTTTCTTGAAGCGTGGCTTTCCTGGACAACTAGTAATCATTAATGCAGCATTCTCAAAAACAGTCTTCTCTGGTGTACTCACCATCATAGCACTGTGCTCATTAAGATTTAGATAATTGGTACTGAGTTGTCCTTTATGTTCCACAAATTGAATCATGGAGTAGGCCTTGCCCATCAGACCAAGGTTCCATCACAAGAATCTAATTCTTAGTTCCATCAAATACATCACGCAGCCCTAACAGAAACTGCATAAGCCTACTATCAATGGCCATGTCATGCACAGATTGATTTTGTTGACATGCACAACCAGAAATACATGTGCACGGAGGTAGAGGTGTTAGCTCATCCATCTCATCCCACAGCCTCTTCAGCTTCGAAAAATAGGCAGAAATAGATAGAGAACCTTGAGTCATACCAACAATGTCTCTCTGTAATTGGTAGATCAGAGGACCATTGGTACCACCATACCTCTGCTGTAAATCCTCCCACAACTACTTTGCGCTTGAAGAAAACATGAAGCCTTCAACAAGTAATTTGGAATTTGTGTTCACAATCCAGGAACAGACCATACAATTGGTTTGCTTCCATGAATCATAGTGAGGTGAGTTGAAATTAGGCTCTTGAAACCTTCCATCAATGAACACAAGCTTCTGTTTTGCACCAAGTGCCAATTTCATTGCCTTCCTCCAGATGATCTAGTTCCTTTCAGTAAGCAGCACGTGACTAGGATCAGTCCTGGATGATCTGATCCATGGAGCAACACTCCATTTGGAAGTCCAAATCCATCAGTTATAGTGATTCTGCGAAGACTATCAGATGTATCTTCCTCATGATTTGTCCTTTCAAAAGTAGCCATCGTATGGTGCTTCTTTAGAAATACCAGCTTTGATCTTCAACACTGCTCTGATACCATGAAGAAAACTTAAACAACTATAGAAATAGTGAATCACAACAAAACTCTAAAGGGGAAGAAGAATCTGAAGGAAGAATTTTCTTATTCGTAAATGACGAACTTAACTTTACAATGTACATTGATCACTTATATATAGCCACGAGCTCACGAGCTTGGCATGATCTGTAAGCTAATCACCTATGATTAATTAACTATACATTGAAGTTAAAATTACAGCTGCATTGTAAAGGAAAGAACAATTAACTAACTCTAAAAGACAGCTGTACAAAAATAACTAACTTCCTAACTAGAGTTAAGTATTGACTTTGATGTCAATGCAAGTGGTGATCATCCGCCTTTGTCCACGTGGCAACAGCAGTGCGCAATTCATGTTCCTTCAAGTTTACTTTAGATGCTAGAGAAGAGCCTGAATATAAGAACCGTAATAATTATTATGAACTGCAGAACTGAAGAGCTCTATATTATTTTTTTTTTCTTTCTGAAGAATCCTTCACGCGTATTGAGCCTATATGGAAGAACTAATTACTTAAAGGGTTGAAGAGCTTCTTCTTACTTTGGTCCTTCAGGACTCATATCTCTATTTCACCCCCTTTTGCAACGTAAATAAACAATCCATCGTTATAATTGTTCAGAAAATCATAGCAAGCCAATTATTCTTTTCAGGTTTTCTAAAATGGGTTACAATTTAATCTCTTGTAGCTGCAACATATTCTTGCAACGGGTCGTAAGATTTCAAGGTACATTTAAAGGTGGGATGACATAAGCCTACCAGTACCAGGTAAGATTCCAAGGTACATCTCTCAGCTTGTTCTGTGAAATGTCTGACGTACAGTGCGAATCGCACGGAGATTCGCACGGCACATTTTTATTTACTTGAGTCAAGGTGCTGCATACTGTAAGTCGCGCGACTGGAGGTGCAAATCGCACCTAAATTCACACGGCTTGAGGAAAACGCTTGCAGCCTTTAATCAACATACTGTCACTTGTGTGATTCGCACATCCTATGGCACAACTTGACTTTACTTCAAATTCTTTGACTTAACTTTATACTATAAACTATATGAATTTTAAACATTGAAGCCCAACACGGTTCTTGATTTGGCCGTCTCCATGAACACAGAGTCAGATTCCAGTGGCAGAGTTGGGACTGCCGGAGGAGTGAGTTGCCGATTCAAAAGTTTATTTTTACTTTTCAACATGTTTTTTTTTTTTTTTCTCTTTATCTTCTTTTCTTGCTTCATCTTCTTCTAACATGCATGTTTTCAATTGAGCTAGTTTTTTGGACAGCTTATCAATTTTATTTTTCGATCTTCCACTCACCCTATTTGATTTTCTAAATCATATCTCTTCATATATTTTTCAAGCATGTCATCATTTGAATCAACTAAATCATCACAATCATGTTCATCATTGTCGCTAAAGCTAGAGGTAGAGCATGTGTTTACATCATCAACGTGGCCAAAAAAGACTGTAATTCTTTCCTTGAGATTGTATTTTCATTGGAGATGCTATCTTCGTCTTATACCTTCTTTCTTTTTTTCTAAAATAAAGTTTTACAAAAAATCTAAAGAATATTGGCACAATTAAATAAACTAAATCAACATTGGTACAAGGGGACCCTCACTAAAATAAAAAGGTTTAGAGATTTTGAATTCCAGAAAAGATTTCTCCTGTCATCACCATTTAGCTTAGTTGTAAACTTCTCTAAATTTTCTATTTTCACAAATCATAGGTACAAGGGGACCCTCACTAACTATTTCGCATAAATCATAATTATGGAAATCATTTATCTTTTCCTAATACCCAGTCATAAAAATTATCTTTATCAAAGTAATGGGGGAAAAAATATAATTCCCTTCTTTAAAGAGAAAATCAAAGGTTGTCATAGATGTTAATTCAAATGTTGTTAAACCTTCAAAGTGTCAAAGTGGAGGCAGCTCTCTACATTACCTCTGGAGAGAATAAGTGTGGATTTTCGAAGTGGAAAGTAGCGGAAAAAGATCAAAGACTCTCAAGAGGATGATCGAGCGTGTATATTCAAAGAGTGAATGATAGGAGCTGAAGAGAAGGTTAAACTCTAGATACACAAAAGAGTTGACGGCACAAAGAAGACGAACAAAAAGATGAATTAATACATTATATCATTTTAGATTATAATAGGCATATTTCAAATATTGGAAAGTTTGATATATGTAAAATGTTGAAGTTTAATATGTATACATTGTTGCATTTTATAAATTGTTTTTAATTAGTTCATCACATGGATTTGTAACTCTTTTCTGCACATTTTATGGTCATTTCTTTTATATATTAGGGTAGTCAATACTTCGCTAGATACATTTTTATCGTCTTTAATAAAATTTTGGATTGAACCGGTTCTACTTAAAACCCAGTGTTGAAGACGCAGGACTTTTAACACTAGGCCTAGACCACCAGGTGTTGATGAGCTGACATCATTGCCACCGCATATCATTCACACTGCAAGTGAAGTGAATAAGCGAATACTTGGTGTTAAAGGTTTGTTCTATGGTAGTGGTTGTTCTTGTTTGATACTGCTTGTTAAAAATGTATGATTTTTCCCCTGCATTAATTTTTAAGAATAACATACACAAAATGTTAACTTTGTAATAAAATGTTACACATGGTTAATAAAAAATATACAACATATTATAATAAAAAATATACAACATATTAATGAATAATGTTTATAAAAGGTACAAGATAATTATAAATAATTATCAAACCAAAAACCACTGTTAACAAAATAGAGCAGAAAAGACAAAATGATACTGCAGGAGGCTTCATCTCCCTTCCATGGTTTATTTTGCAGCAACTATTACTTAAATATACTACATAGGTAACTGATTTTAGAGAAATCTCATAAACCCATAAAGATAGACCAAAAGACTGAGTCAACAGGCAAGAAAATACTAAGTCTAAGATTCAGAAAACATAAAAATTATTCCAGCAGTAAAAATTACAAAACCTAGCGGTAATAATCAGGTGCGGTTGTGTCTTGAACCATTTAGTTTCTCTTAGGGAGTGATTATTTCTCCCTGGAGGTATTATGTTTCACCTGCCGAAGTTGGAACGCCAGCCTCCTTGCATAGAGAAATGATAAGTCCAGGCAACCCATATCCCTTGCCTCTCCTCGCTGCTGCACAGATGGAATTATAGGCAAATTTTCCCACATTAAAGAATTTGTTTTTGCAAATGAGGTACACAATTAGAACTCTCCGCCATTGGACTTCATAACCTACACTTGCTGGACAGATTGATGATGCAATAAATTCGTACCATGCCCTGGCTAAGGGAGTTAAGGATCCTATGCGAAGTTACTTTTGATGTGGATCTAACCTGCCAATGGTTCCAGGTCTGGTAATGGAGTTTATAATCTTGGACCAGTCAAAATCTCTACCATTCGATTGTTTCTCAAACTCCATAAATGAAACCTCATTCTGAGAAGGAACAAGATTAAAATGCTTGTTGATGGCTTTGGGGTGAAGGTGATAGATTTCCCGCGAACAAGGACGGTATCCCCCTGAGCTTGTGACAAATTGGCATAGAATTCGTACACGAGCTCTTTAATGTGACCATCTGGGCAGGTGGCCAATTTAAGCCATTTGGCCTTTTCTATGTACGCATGAAACCTTCCCCCATTGAAGATTGGACGTTCCACGAGTAGTTTCTTCCTAACTTCGAACAGGTTGTAAGTGAGGAGAGCATCCATGTTCACAAATCTCTCTTGCTCTTTCGCTGTCAATGGGCGATTAATTGACATAGACGCTGCATTTTTCTGAGCTTTGGTCTTGGAGACAACTTCAATCACTTCATCATTTATGTTTCTTTCTTCAGACATTCTGCAAAAATAATCAACAACATGAAATTAACCTCAGCAAGAATCACTATATTTCCACGTATATATAAAGTAGAAAAATCACACACAAATGCACATAATCTTAACACAAAGCTCAGATTTTGATAGGTAAAACAAAAGAGCCGTATATGTGTTTAGATGTTTGTTTAAAGAAAAATGTTGAGACTATAAGAAAATATATAAATGTTTGATGAAATGAAATACCTATAGTTGTATGTGTGATGCCTTTTTCCAAATTTTCATTAGGTTCCACCCAAGCAGTAACAGTAGATAAATTACTATTGTCTAATTATAAAATCAAAACCTCACATTGCATCCCAAAAGATAATCAAAATTATCCCAAAAAAGTAATCATTAGTCAACCACTACTAATAAGTAATTAAGCTAGCATTCTTAGATCTTAGATCGTGTTTAACCACTAATCCATTGCAACATAGCGATAGAAAATTAGGCTAAATCATTAATATAAAAATTTAGTATACATGCTCAATCGATCATTAAGCAACAGCAAAATTGGATAGAGGTCGATGCAGGCCAAGTCCATTTTCTAGTAAATGTGTCAATTTAATATAAATAAATAAAGAATCTGAACTTCGAACAGCCTTTCGAAATCAACAAAACCAACAATTGAATTGTATTCGCACAAAATCAAGGATTAAAACTAAAGAAAATTAAATTGCGTTTTTCATACCTCTTAGAAAATGATAAAACAGTTCTGCTCATGCGTTTGGAATTAGTTTTTGAGATTTGTGTTGTTCTTGCAACACAAAAAGCGCTCAAAATTAGAGTGTGAGTAGCAGCCCCGGTCCTCCAAACCTTGAGGACCGGGGCTGCTACTCACACTCTAAAAATATAAAGGGCCCTAAAAAACACTTAAATGAGGGAAAAGAAATTGGATAAATAAAAAAAAAAATTATATTTGAACAATAAGTTAAAAAGGGCCTGGACCGACCAATATTGATTGGTGTCATCACACCAAATTGGGCCCTAAAATTCTTTTTTTCCTTTGAAAGAGGCTTAAACATTTTCTGCCCACATAATAATTTGCCCATATACATATATATCGTTTGGGTTACTAAATATAGTAGTCCCCTGAAGGAGGTGGGCTTTGGTCCGTCGCCCGGGCCCGACACCCTTCAGGACCGGCCCTGGTGTGTAGGTGTGTTCATGATTTTCCTCAGAAAATTTAGAGAGGAAAGTTGAGCGGCAAGAAGTGAGCAAAGGGTGTTGGGCTTGAGAATATAATGAATTTATATGGGTTCGGTAGCTGTTATAATATGTGGCCTTGATTTTTCTGTCCTAGAATTGGATGGACAATATTGAATTAATCCAAGTAGGTGCTTAATTCCGTGTGTAAGATGTAAATGGGCCTAGGGTTTCAAAGATTTTTTACAAAATTTTACTAAGCCCAAAGTACAACGAAATGGAGCATTAAAAGAAGTCCAAATATTAAACTTTGGTTCTTTTTCATGTTAACCCTTGAAATTTTTATAAACCAGTGGAAAGAATGGAGAAATAAGTTTAGATTAGATTAATTTCTAAATGAACACCTAGAAATAGATATAATTTAACTAAAACTCATGGACCAACAAAAAATTGAACTGATGCTATAGAAGGATTTGAATGGAAAAAACTTGTATGGAATACCGGGTAAGACTTTGCATAATAAAAAATTGATAAGCTAAATCCATGAAAATAACTGGTTACTGAAATGCTTGGGGTAAGGGTGTTGGGGAACCATTAAGCAATGTTTATAAGGAGTCGTCCATAATTTGGTGAGGCATAATAGGGATATATCAAAGACGACTTGAGGTGAGCTTGACACTGAGATAATGAAATTTAGTCAGTGGCCAATTCAAAAAATTATGTTTAACGTATTGGTTTCGATGGTGCTCGTGTATGTAACTCGCTAAAAGGTGACAATAATAGTTTTTTTCTTATAATAAATTTATCTCAAATAAAAATTAAGAACAAATGAAGCAAGATAATACATTATTTAGGTATCTTAAAAGCTAAAAAGCGAAAGAAAAATAAGTAAAATGAATAATAATGACCTTGAGAAAAATAGAATTCAATGATTACAAGATAAAAGGGTAGGGTGAAAACTAAATAAAAGGGTGGGCTTGATCTCCCCTCACCATAATTCAACATAGTAATTTAAAAAATATATATATATGTAAAAAAAATAGAGGAATTGAGATGGGCTAAAACCTCCTCCAACTCACCCCTTATTAGCACCTGAATGCATTATATAGCTTAAACTTGTGAATGTTACATTAATCCCTAAGGGCATGCAGTTAACTCATTCAAAAAAATACATTTTAAAAGATGTTTTTAAAATTGACTTTCTTTTTATATTGTAAACAGTGTATTGAAAATTATGACAAACTCTTACAAAATATAATATGTACTGTTATAAAAAAAAATTAAAAAAAAACAAACAAATTTGATTGTGAGATAGCTAAACTGTAAATATTTGTTAAGAGATTTATCAAAATGCCAAACACACTTGTTCTCTATTCAAATTGTATAATTAATATTTAGGAGAAAAGATCTTCCAAACAACCTATAAGTCTATTTAGAATAATTCAAGAGAAGATCTCTCTCGGACATCCAAGTTTTCATATTTTGGAGAAGAATCAAATTATTCTTGTGCATCTATGGCCATGGAACAATTATTCTAATTGATTTCACTCAAACTACGCGCATCAGGTGATTGTTGATGACTCAGACCCGGCGAAGAAACAAGTCTCTTGATCTTAAAAGAACTCGGAGGACTTGGAGCATCAGGTGGTTGGTGAGGATTTGGACCTGACGGAGGAACAAGCCTGTTGATCTCAACAAGACTAGGAGCATCAGGTGATTGTTGTTTATTCGAACCTGAAAGAACAAGTCTCTTGATCAAACTAGGATTAGGAGGACTAGGAACATCAGGTGATTGTTATGATTCGGAGCTGACAGAGGAACAAGTCCCTTGTTCTTACTAGTACTCATTGTACTTGGAGCATCGGGTGGTTGTTAAAGATTCAGATCTGATGGAGCAACAAGTCTGTCGATCTCACCAAAACTAGGAGCATCAGTCCTTTAAGCCAGCTTCCTCAAAATATTATTTTTTGATTCGGCCATAAATTATGTATCTTGACACGTTTTAGCAAATAATCTAGAAACTGTTCAAAGAGATTATAAAACCCTAATTTTGGCAATATATTGTTAGTGATTATCAAGAATTGAGGAGAAGAAGGATAGCTAAGTTGTCTGTATAATTAACTAATGTTCAAGCTTTTGTAAGAATAATAGTGCTTTTAGTGGCGGATTCAGAAAATTATGTTTAAGGGGCTACATTAAAATGTTTAATGCGATTAAATAAATATATTTAACTATTAAAGTTATAACCTCACAACAATAAAATGATGAAGATATGAATATAATTAAAAAATTGTACTCGTTGACATTTGATAATATATTAGTTTTGACTGTGCTTGTGCGACTCGCTAAGAAGTGACAATTGTATCTTACGTGTACGCGTCCCTAAAAAATGTCGCAAGATTTGCTCATTTTTAATTGTTAAAAAAATATAATTGTCCATGTATAGAATTAGAAAATGTAACTTATCCTCTAGTCTCAATACTAAACATAAACAAAATACAACTACCCTCCTTCTGATTTTAAACTGTTATTTTCCTAATTTTCCGGAGACTTAATTCTTTCAAACAAATCAATGATTTTTATTTGAGAGAACTGCAAAAAAATCACACTTTTTTCAAAAATGCGTCATTGATGTCATTGGAATTTATACAGCCGTTAATTCAAACGGGAATAACGCCATGTACAACACTTCTCTCTTTCTTCTAATTTCTTCCGTATGCTTTCCTTTCTTTCTTTTTTTTTTCAATTCTTTTTGTCCTGCAATTTACTAAGCAGGTAATTTACACTCATCTTTCCTAGGCCAGCAATCGATCACACGCTTTTCTCGAGGGCCAACAATCTTCTTCATCTTTTCCAATGTGCAAGGTTTTTTCTTCAACCAATCCAACAATCGTTTGGAGCTCAACAATTTCTACAAAATTATCAAAGGTAAGCAAATAAAATTATCCATTTCAAAATAACTTGCTTACCGAATTATCATACTTAATTCTTCTGAAAAAATTGATTACTTACAAATATGCATACTAACTGTATGGTAAAATGCCAACTAAAGAAAAGAAGAAAAAAAGAAAAAAAAAAGCCTGCAAGAAAGGGTTGAAGGATGCATATATCTGCAAACGAAGCCATGCATATGTACCTGACTACCATAAATATTTAGTCTTTTTTATTTTATCATTTTTTGACGAACCATTTGTTCAATTTGCATACACATCGTTATTCCTTCTTTGTAATAACTTGTTGACAGTAAAGGGTGACTATTGTTATATCATGTGGTTCTTCCATTTCTCTCACTTATATTCTTGTGATAAGATCATTCCACGGTATGCATACTTTTTTCTTATTGTTTAGAATCTCTCATAATCCAATTGCTAAGTTTTTTTTATATACACAGGTATGGTGGAGATATGAGCTCAGTAGAAGCAGCACTTGAGAGTGATACGAGAGTGAGTTATCTGATCCTAATTGGAGCACATTGTTGTTCCATGTCTTGCTCTCCCAGATAATTTATGAAGTGTTACAGGTACCTGCATTTGAAGCTTGAAGGAAACATAGAGTAAGGGTCAACTCAATATACGCTGGTATGGTATTTAAGTCCCTTTGACACAACCTCATTATATATACTTATAAATGTTGGGAATGGCTCCCCTGCCTCCAAAAAGCACAACAGAAAAGGAAATAAAAGTATATTGGTAGTGTAGATATACAGACTAATATTTGTTAGGTCATGTGATGATTGCATAGAAGGACAGCCATGGTGCAGCGGTAAGAGTTGGTGCCATGTTACCTGATGCTGGTCTTGTGTTATTTGGATTAATAATTGGCTTTCTTCATTCACAATTTTTGGTAGACTGCTGGTTTTATCATTCGGACTGGATAGATACTTTCTGCATTTTAACTTAGATTCTTTTCCTTTTCTTTGCTTGTTGACAGTCATTATGTTGCTATTTTCTCTATGGATAAGCCTGCGCCCATTTTCACCCTCGAACCTTTTTTATGTCTGTATTGGCCCTCGAAGTATATAAAACTGGACCACAAAATTTGCCATGCAAGCAAATATGACTTACATGGCTGTTGAGATGTCAAATCTAACTTGGGTTATTGTTTTAACTAAGGTTGGTTTCAGATTGTTGAATAGCCATAGTCGTCATCTTCATTGGGGAGTGTAGAGTTTGACAACGGCGTGCAGCGACGTCTTCATATTCTACCTGAACGCTTGTTAAAGTTGAACACGAAGGGTAGCATTTGACATGCTTTTGTCATTTGGGAGCACGAATAAAGTATGAGTTATGAACAGCAGCCCCTGCATTGGGTTCCAATCATTTGTTTCAGTTGTGGAGAGTATCAGTTATGAACAGCATCCCCTGCGTACTTATAAGTACAAGTATTGGCTTAGGATTTCCAACTGGACAAGTAGTAGTTCGTTCCAGCGTGTCTATTCATCTTTATAATTATTCAATGAGTTAAAATGGGAGGACAGATCATTGAAATGAATGAGTTGCACAAATTGTTGGAAGTTGAGGGTGGAAATAATTTAAGGAAGCTAGTGCAGGATTCAAGACTTTCAAAGAAAAGAGAATTTGTTCAATAAATTTTAATGTAAAAGTTGTATGTGTAGTGGCTATCAACTGGACTACTACTATTATTGTTAGGTTGGTGTAGGGTAACAAGGCTGGATAGCTATTATTATTATTAGGCTAGTGTAAGGTGACAAAAAATAGTGAGCATCCCTTGTACTTTGAATTAGATTTTTGTAAAATGTTTGGTTCTTCAAACATTTAATGATTAACGCATATTTGTCACAATTGTAATGATTCTATATAAGTTGAATACAAGGTATAATTTTAGATCTGCATATGTACTTTTATTTACAATTAGCTCCCACTTCTGGTGATTTAAAAAGTGCTACTATGTAATGATAGAATTCATTTGGAATTGGTGAAAGAAACCTGTTATTAGACCTTAATTGCTCAAACAGAATCAATGCAAAGTGCAAAATTTGCACCATATTCAAACCAAACACTGGGGAAAGAAAAAAAAGAACCAAAGAAGTGCAAAAAATGTGTAATTTCTACACCAAAATGAAACCAGAAACTGAATGCATAAAATTAGAAAAAGAAAGTGCAGAATCTGCACAAACTTAAACCAGAACATGGGAAATATATATATATATATATATATATTTCGAGTCTACACCATACTGAAAGAAAATGCAGAAAGTTGCATCTACACCAAAATCAAACTAGAAACTTGATGCAGAAAATGAAAAAAAGATGCAAAGAAAGTGCAGAATTGCACAAACTTGACCAGAAAATGACAAAACCATGCAGAGAAAGTGCAGAAAGTGCAACAAAAGGGGAAAAATTGCACAAAAAATGGAGAATCTACACCAAACCCAAACCAGAAACTGAAAAAAAGCAGAGAAGTGCAGAATTTGCTCCTAAATTAAACCAGAAATTGAAAAAGATGCATAAACAGTGAAATTCGGAACTAAACTCAAACAAAAAACTAAAACAATGCAGAGAAAATGAATAATTTGCACTAAAGTCACCTCCTAGTACTCCGACAGCAAGATAGAAACTAATAAGTGAACATAGATTGCCTTAGATACAAAATCTAAGTCAATCAAAGGAAACTAATGAATGAACACAGTTGCATAGTTTTTCAACCCAACTGTTTGCCTTATTGAGATTATTGATCAACAATGATATGGAATCAACTACAAAGATCACTCTTTTACTCTCTTTTTTTTTTTTTTTTGGAGACAAATAAGTCACTGATTAAATAGTTTATTTACAAAATAATAATAATAATAATAACTAATTATCCAACATGCTTATTGCTCAAAATCCAATCCAATAAAACAAGAAAGGCTTGAGTTTTGAAAATGTCAGATCTTATTTTGAGTGACAGTAGATGACTTTTTTCCAATCAAATAACATGAAACTATAACCTACTTCTTCCAAATTGCTTATTCTACTTTATAATTGGACAAAGCCAACACCACCAAGTTCAAGATTAAAGCTAGACCCTCGAGCTCATACACTCATTTCATAAAATCTATCTATATTTCCAACTGTTCATCTTGTTGCCACATTCCTTAAAAAAAGCAAGAAGAAGAAGAAGAAAGAAAGATTACCTTGCATTACATTAAATTAAATACTCATTTTGTTATTCAAAGCTAGATATGCTAATAACAATTCTACACTATAAAATGATCATTAAATGTAGTAGATGGTAAACAAGAAAATTACATCAAACTAAGAATGTTAGCAAGTTTAAAAAATTACTTACTTCAATAAACTAGTCTTTTTTTTTTTTTTTTTTGGGCATTTGCATTTGTTATGTCCTTTCTGCTAGCATACGCTGCAATTTCCTCTAGTTTGACTTTCTCTAGCATATGCTGCAATTTCCTCTAGTTTGACATTCTCTAACATCCATCTCATTATGCAATCGGGATGACCTTGGGTGCCCTTTGGAAGTTTTTTTCGTTGAATTGTAAGGAACAAGTGTGTTTTCCCCTTCAGGACACCAATAAGCCTTATCAGGGATTGGGTGAAAAACGGGAGCCCAAGTCTTCCCATATGTTGCCAGAAATACCAATTCTGAACTAAAGGTTTGTAATCAAAGCTACAATGATGACATGCTGCCAAACGGGAGCCCAAGTCTTCCCATATGTTTGCCTTATTGAGATTGTTGATCAACAATGCTATGGAATCAACTGCAAAGATCACTCTTTTACTCTCTTTTTTTTTTTTGGAGACAAATAACTCACTGAATTAAATAGTTTATTTACAAAATAATAATAATAATAATAACTAATTATCCAACATGCTTATTGCTCAAAATCCAATCCAATAAAACAAGAAAGGCTTGAGTTTTGAAAATGTCAGGTCTTATTTTGAGTGACAGTAGATGACTTTTTTCCAATCAAATAACATGAAACTATAACCTACTTCTTCCAAATTCCTTATTCTACTTTATAATTTGACAAAGCCAACACCACCAAGTTCAAGATTAAAGCTAGATCCTCGAGCTCATACACTCATTTCATAAAATCTATCTATATTTCCAACTGTTCATCTTGTTGACACATTCCTTAAAAAAAGCAAGAAGAAGAAGAAGAAAGAAAGATTCCCTTGCATTACATTACATTAAATACTCAATTTGTTATTCAAAACTAGATATGCTAATAACAATTCTACACTATAAAATGATCATTAAATGTAGTAGATGGTAAACTAGAAAATTAAATCAAACTAAGAATGTTAGCAAGTTTCAAAAATTACTTACTTGAATAAACTAGTCATTTATTTATTTTTGTTTTTTTGGGCATTTGCATTTGTTGTGTCCTTTCTGCTAGCATATACTGCAAGTTCCTCTAGTTTGACATTCTCTAACATCCATCTCATTATGCAATCGGGATGACCTTAGGTGCCCTTTGGAAGTTTTTTTGTTGAATTGTAAGGAACAAGTGTGTTTTCCCCTTCAGGAGACCAATAAGCATTGTCAGGGATTGGGTGAAAAACGAGAGCCCAAGTCTTCCCATATGTTGCCACAAACTCTTACAAAATACAATATGTACTGTTAAAAAATTTTTTTAAAAAAACAAACAAATTAGATTGCGAGATAGCTAAACTGTAAATATTTGTTAAGAGATTTATCAAAATACCAACAAACTTGTTCTCTATTCAAATTGCATAATTAATGTTTAGGAGAAAATATCCTCCAAACAACATAAGTCTATTTAGAATAATTCAAGAGAAGATCTCTTTCGGACGTCCAAGTTTTCATATTTTGGAGAAGAATCAAATGATTCGTGTGCATTTATGGCCATGGAACAATTATTCAAATTGTTTTCACTCAAACTACGAGCATTAGGTGATTGTTGATGACTTGGACCTAACGGAGAAACAAGTCTCTTGATCTTAAAAGAACGCGGAGGACTAGAAGCATCTGGTGGTTGGTGAGGATTTGGACCTGACGGAGGAACAAGCCTGTTGATCTCAACAAGACTAGGAGCATCAGGTGATTGTTGTGGATTCGAACCTGAAAGAACAAGTCTCTTGATAAAACTAGGATTAGGAGGACTAGGAACATCAGGTGATTGTTTTGATTCGGAGCTGACGGAGGAACAAGTCCCTTGTTCTTACTAGTACTCGATGTACTTGGAGCATCAGGTGGTTGTTAAGGATTCAGATCTGATGGAGGAACAAGTCTGTCGATCTGACCAAAACTAGGAGCATCAGTCCTTTACGCTAGCTTCCCCAAAAAATTATTTTTTGATTCTGCCATAAATTATGTATCTTGACACGTTTTAGCAAATAATCTAGAAACTTTCCAAAGAGATTATAGAACCCTAATTTTGGCAATATATTGTTAGTGATTATCAAGAATTGAGGAGAAGAAGGATAGCTAAGTTGTCTGTATAATTAACTAATGTTCAAGCTTTGTAAGCATAATAGTGCTTTTAGTGGCGGATTCAGAATATTATGTTTAACGGGCTACATCAAAATGTTTAATGCGATTAAATAAATATATTTAACTATTAAAGTTACAACCTCACAACAATAAAATGATGAAGATATGAATATAATTAAAAAATTGTACTCGTTGACATTTGATAATATATTAGTTTTGACTGTGCTTGTGCGACTCGCTAAGAAGTGACAATTGTATCTTACGTGTACGCGTCCCTAAAAAATGTCACAAGATTTGCTCATTCTTAATTGTTAAGAAAACATAACTGTCCATGTATAGAATTAGAAAATGTCACTTATCCTCTAGTCACAATACCAAAAATAAAAAAAAAATACAACTTTCCTCATTCTGATTTTAAACTGTTATTTTCCTAATTTTGCCTTAGACTTAATTCTTTCAAACAAATCAATGATTTTTATTTGAGAGAACTACCAAAAAATCACACTTTTTTCAAAAATGCGTCATTGATGTCATTGGAATTTATACAGTCGTTAATTCAAACGGGAATAACACCAGGTACTGCACTTCTCTCTTTCTTCTAATTTCTTCCGTATGCTTTCCTTTCTTTTTTTTTTCTTTTTTTTTTTCCGATTCTTTTTATCCTGCAATTTACTAAGCAGGTAATTTACACTCATCTTTCCTAGGCCAGCAATCGATCTTAAGCTTTTCTCGAGGGCTAACAATCTTCTCCATCTTTTCCAATGTGCAAGGTTTTTCTTCAACCAATCCAACAACCGTTTGGAGCTCAACAATTTCTACAAAATTATCAAAGGTAAGCAAATAAAATTATCCATTTCAAAATAATTCGCTTACCGAATTATCATATTTAATTCTTCTGAAAAAAATTGATTGCTTACAAATATGCATACTAACTGTATGGTAAAATGCCAACTAAAGAAAAGAAGAAAAAAAAAAAAAACCTGCATGAAAGGGTTGAAGGATGTATATATCTGCAAACGAAGCCATGCATATGTACCTGACTACCATAAATATTTAGTCTTTTTTATTTTATCCTTTTTTGACGAACCATTTGTTCAATTTGCATACACATCGTTATTCCTTCTTTGTAATCACTTGTTGACAGTAAAGGGTGACTATTGTTATATCATGTGGTTCTTCCATTTCTCTCACTTATATTCTTGTGATAAGATCATTCCAGGGTATGCATACTTTTTTCTTATTGTTTAGAATCTCTCATAATCCAATTGCTAATTTTTTTTTTATATACACAGGTATGGTGGAGATATGAGCTCAGCAGAAGCAGCACTTGAGAGTGATACGAGAGTGAGTTATCTGATCCTAATTGGAGCACATTGTTGTTTCATGTGTTGCTCTCCCAGCTAATTTATGAAGTGTTACAGGTACCTGCATTTGAAGCTTGAAGGAAACATAGAGTAAGGGTCAACTCAATATACGCTGGTATAGTATTTCAGTCCCTTTGACACAAACTCATTATATATACTTATAAATGTTGGGAATGGCTCCCCTGCCTCCAAAAAACACAACAGAAAAGGAAATAAAAGTATATTGGTAGTGTAGATATACAGACTAATATTTGTTAGGTCATGTGATGATTGCATAGAAGGAAAGCCATGGTGCAGCGGTAAGAGTTGGTGCAATGTTACCTGATGCTGGTCTTGTATTAGTTGGATTAATAATTGGATTTCTTCATTCACAATTTTTGGTAGACTGCAGGTTTTATCATTCGGACTGGATAGATACTTTATGCATTTTAAGTTTGATTCTTTTCCTTTTCTTTGCTTGTTAACAGTCATTATGCTGCTATTTTCTCTATGGATAAGCTTGCGCCCATTTTCACCCTCGAACCTTTTTTATGTCTGTATTGGCCCTCGAAGTATATAAAACTGGACCACAAAATTTGCCAAGCAAGCAAACATGACTTACATGGCTGTTGAGATGTCAAATCTAACTTGGGTTATTGTTTTAACTAAGGTTGGTTTCAGATTGTTTAATAGCCATAGTCGTCATCTTCATTGGGGAGTGTAGAGTTTGACAACGGCGTGCAGCGACGTCTTCATATTCTACCTGAACGCTTTTAAAGTTGACCACGAAGGGTAGCATTTGACATGCTTTTGTCATTTGGGAGCACGAAAAAAGTATGAGTTATGAACAGCAGCCCCTGCATTGGGTTCCAATCATTTGTTTCAGTTGTGCAGAGTATCAGTTATGAACAGCATCCCCTGCGTACTTATAAGTACAAGTATTGGCTTAGGATTTCCAACTGGACAAGTAGTAGTTCGTTCCAGCGTGTCTATTCATCTTTATAATTATTCAATGAGTTAAAATGGGAGGACAGATCATTGAAATGAATGAGTTGCACAAATTGTTGGAAGTTGAGGGTGGAAATAATTTAAGGAAGCTAGTGCAGGATTCAAGACTTTCAAAGAAAAGAGAATTTGTTCAATAAATTTTAATGTAAAAGTTGTATGTGTAGTTGCTATCAACTGGACTACTACTATTATTGTTAGGTTGGTGTAGGCCCTGTAGGGTAACAAGGCTGGATAGCTATTATTATTATTAGGCTATTGTAAGGTGACAAAAAATGGTGAGCATCCCTTGTACTTTGAATTAGATTTTTGTAAAATGTTTGGTTCTTCAAACATTTAATGATTAACGCATATTTGTCACAATTGTAATGATTCTACATAAGTTGAATACAAGGTATAATTGATCTGCATATGTACTTTTATTTACAATTAGCTCCCACTTCTGGTGATTTAAAAAGTGATACCATGTAATGATAGAATTCATTTGGAATTGCTAAAAGAAACCTGTTATTAGACCTTAATTGCTCAAACAGAATCAATGCAAAGTGCAAAATTTTCACCATATTCAAACCAAACACTGGGGAAAGAAAAAAAAGAACCAAAGAAGTGCAAAAAATGTGTAATTTCTACACCAAAATGAAACCAGAAACTGAATGCATAAAATTAAAAAAAGAAAGTGCAGAATCTGCACAAACTTAAACCAGAACATGGGAAAAATATATATATATATATATATATTTCGAGTCTGCACCATACTGAAAGAAAATGCAGAAAGTTGCATCTACACCAAAATCAAACTAGAAACTTGATGCAGAAAATGAAAAAAAGATGCAAAGAAAGTGCAGAATTGCACAAACTTGACCAGAAAATGACTAAACCATGCAGAGAAAGTGCAGAAAGTGCAACAAAAGGGGAAAAATTGCACAAAAAATGGAGAATCTACACCAAACCCAAACCAGAAACCCAAAAAAAGCAGAGAAGTGCAGAATTTGCTCCTAAATTAAACCAGAAATTGAAAAAGATGCATAAACAGTGAAAATCGGAACTAAACTCAAACACAAAACTAAAACAATGTAGAGAAAAGGAATAATTTGCACTAAAGCCACCTCCTAGTACTCCGACAGCAAGATAGAAACTAATAAGTGAACCTAGATAGCCTTAGATACAAAATCTAAGTCAATCAAAGGAAACTAATGAATGAACACAGTTGCATAGTTTTTCAACTCAACTGTTTGCCTTATTGAGATTATTGATCAACAATGCTATGGAATCAACTGCAAAGATCACTCTTTTACTCTCTTTTTTTTGGAGACAAATAAGTCACGGAATTAAATAGTTTATTTACAAAATAATAATAATAATAATAACTAATTATCCAACATGCTTATTGCTAAAAATCCAATCCAATAAAACAAGAAAGGCTTGAGTTTTGAAAATGTCAGGTCTTATTTTGAGTGACAGTAGATGACTTTTTTTCCAATCAAATAACATGAAACTATAACCTACTTCTTCCAAATTGCTTATTCTACTTTATAATTTGACAAAGCCAACACCACCAAGTTCAAGATTAAAGCTAGATCCTCGAGCTCATACACTCATTTCATAAAATCTATCTATATTTCCAACTGTTCATCTTGTTGCCACATTCCTTAAAAAAAGCAAGAAGAAGAAGAAGAAAGAAAGATTACCTTGCATTACATTAAATTAAATACTCATTTTGTTATTCAAAACTAGATATGCTAATAAGATTTCCACACTATAAAATGATCATTAAATGTAGTAGATGGTAAACTAGAAAATTAAATCAAACTAAGAATGTTAGCAAGTTTCAAAAATTACTTACTTGAATAAACTAGTCATTTATTTATTTTTGTTTTTTTGGGATTTGCATTTGTTGTGTCCTTTCTGCTAGCATATGCTGCAAGTTCCTCTAGTTTGACATTCTCTAACATCCATCTCATTATGCAATCGGGATGACCTTAGGTGCCCTTTGGAAGTTTCTTTTGTTGAATTGTAAAGAACAAGTGTGTTTTCCCCTTCAGGAGACCAATAAGCCTTGTCAGGGATTGGGTGAAAAACGAGAGCCCAAGTCTTCCCATATGTTGCCAGAAATACCAATTCCGAACTAAAGGTTTGTAATCAAAGCTACAATGTTGACATGCTTCCAATACATGTGGAAAGGGAATTCCATGAATTTGCAATTTTTGGCAAGAACAATAGTTTTCGTTTAGTTTCACTACTTGAACATGACCATCTTTTCTTTTATTTGTTGATGATCGACCTGTTTTCAAACTGAATGTTTTAGTAGCTCGATTAAACAAGATCACTTCATGTCCACCTGCCTTGATGCTATTAGAAATAATTTTCCCATCTGAAAAAGGAGTGAATAACTGTCCGGTACTCGCTCTTTGAATATCTAATTGTCTTCTCATAGCAAATTAAATATTCACACGAGAAAAGGTAAGTTGAACAAAATCTGTTATTGGCGATGAGCGTACCCCTTTCAAAACACAACTCAATATTTCATACAAGTTGGTTGTCATGATTCCATACCTTCTGCCACCATCATGTGCTAATTTCCACCGATCAACTGGTAACTCATCCAACCATTTTCAGACTTCAGGATTGATTTTCTCTATTGCTGCATTCTTTTTTCAAATTTGGATATTTGATTTTCATTTCCAGCCCAACTCACAAGACATTTCAATACTCTATCATAAAATTGTCTATTGAAATTACTCGCTAAATGACGGATACAAAAGCGACGATATGCAAATGGCTCCGTCCATTCTGATCCATTTCAATTCATTACTGCAACAAATCCCTACATGACAATCAAATATAAGAACATATATATATATTTATATTATAATAAATAGGAAACTACGAATTTTTCAAATCATAAAGAAAATTAATCCCAATTGTCATTTTTTTTTTCCTTATAAATCACAAAGAATGAAAGATCATGATATCGCAAGTTTAGTAGTAGTTTAAACTACTTATAGTGTATAGATTTTTTTCAATGTAATAGTTACATCCAACAAAAAGTATGTTTTGTTGTAAATAACAGAAATAAAAGGAAGAAATTAATGTCATAGTGATACCTGCATGACAATCTGAAATAACACAAAGACCTCTTCTTTGTGTCACAAACATCCTGAGGCATGACATAAACCATCCCCAACTATCATTGTTTTCACTTTCCTCAATTGCAAAAGCAAGTGGAAACAACTGATTATTACCTACAGCTGAAACAACAATAAGTAATGTTCCTTTATACTTGCTATACAAGAATGTGCCATCAGTACTTACAACAGGACGACAATATTTAAAACATTCTATTGAAGCACCAAAAGCCCAAAGCACACGATTAAATAGTTCTGGTGATGGATTTCCTTATGCAATCTCCTTGTCCCAATGTATAATTGTTCCAGGATTTTCGTGATTTACTACTGGTGATCGATCATTCACACTACAAGTGAAGTGAATAATCAAATACTCGGTGTTAAAGGGGTCAAAATACTGATGTTGAAGATCTGTTATGTGGTAGTGGTTGTTCTTGTTTGATAGTGCTTATTATTTTTCCCTTGCATTAATTTTTAAGAATAACACACACAAAATGTTAACTTTGTAATAAAATGTTACATATGCTAAATAAAAGATATATAACATATTAGTGAATAATGTTTATAAAATTAAGTACAAGATAATTATAAATAATTCTCAGAGCAAAAATCATTGTTAACAAAATAGCGCAGAAAAGACAAAATGATGTTGCAGGATGCTTCATCTCCCTTTCATGGTTTATTTTGCAGCGACTATTAGTTAAATATACTACACATGTAACTGTTTGTAGAGAAATTTCATAAACCCATAAAGATAGACCAAAAGACTATGTCAACAAGCAAGAAAATACTAAGTCTAAGATTCACAAAACTTAAAATTATTCCAGCGGTAAAAATTACTAAACCAAGCGTTAATCATCAGGTCCGGTTTTGTCTTGAACCGTTTAGATTCTCTTAGGAGTGATTACTTCCCCTGGAGGTATTATGGTTTCACCTGCCGAAGTTGGAACGCCAGCCTCCTTGCATAGAGAAGTGATAAGTCCAGGCAACCCATATCCATTGCCTCTCCTCACTGCTCCACAGATGGAATTATAGGCAATTTTTCCCACATTAAAGAATTTGTTTTTGCAAATGAGGTACACAATTAGGACTCTCCGCCAATGGACTTTATAACCTACACTTGCCGGGCAAATTGATGATGCAACAAATTCGTACCATGCCCTGGCAAAGGGAGTCAAGGATCCTATGCTGAGTGACTTTTGATGTGGATCTAACCGGTCAATGGTTCCAGGTCTGGTAATGGAGTTTATAATCTTCGACCAGTTAAAATCTTTACCATTCGATTGTTTCTCAAACTCCATAAATGAAACCTCATTCTGAGAACGAACAAGATTAAAATGCTTGTTGATGGCTTTTGGGGTGAAGGTGATAGATTTCCCGCGAACAAGGACGGTATCCCCCTGCGCTTGTGACAAATTGGCATAGAATTCGTACACGAGCTCTTTAATGTGACCATCTGGGCAGGTGGCCAATTTAAGCCATTTGGCCTTTTCTATGTACGCATGAAACCTTCCCCCATTGAAGATTGGACGTTCCACGAGTAGTTTCTTCCTAACTTCGAACAGGTTGTAAGTGAGGAGAGCATCCATGTTCACAAATCTCTCTTGCTCTTTTGCTGTCAATGGGCGATTAATTGACATAGACGCTGCATTTTTCTGAGCTTTGGTCTTGGAGACAACTTCAATCACTTCACCATTTATGTTTCTTTCTTGAGACATTCTGCAAAAATAATCAACAACATGAAATTAACCTCCACATTTAAGCAGCAAGAATCACTATATTTCCACGTATATATAAAGCAGAAAAATCACACACAAATGCACATAATCTTAACACAAAGCTCAGATTTTGATAGGTAAAACAAAAGAGCCGTATATGTGTTTAGAAGTTTGTGTAAAGAAAAATGTTGAGACTATAAGAAAATATATAAATGTTTGATGAAATGAAATACCTATAGTTGTATGTGTGATGCCTTTTTCCAAATTTTCATTAGGTTCCACCCAAGCAGTAACAGTAGATAAATTACTATTGTCTAATTATAAAATCAAAACCTAACATTGCATCCCAAAAGATAATCAAAATTATCCCAAAAAATTAATCATTAGCCAACCACTACTAATAAGTAATTAATTAAGCTAGCATTCTTAGATCTTAGATCGTGTTTAACCACTAATCCATTGCAACATAGCGATAGAAAATTAGGCTAAATCATTAATATAACAATTTAGTATACATGCTCAATCGATCATTAAGCAACAGCAAAATTGGATAGAGGTCGATGCAGGCCAAGTCCATTTTCTAGTAAATGTGTCAATTTAATATAAATAAATAAACAATCTGAACTTCGAACAGCCTTTCGAAATCAACAAAACAAACAATTGAATTGTATTCGCACAAAATCAAGGATTAAAACTAAAGAAAATTAAACTGCATTTTTCATACCTCTTAGAAAATGATGAAACAGTTCTGCTCGTGGGTTATGAATTGGTCTTTGAGATTTGTGTTATTCTTGCAACACAACAAGCACTCAAAATTAGAGTGTGAGTAGCAGCTAGGGTCCTTAAGGTTTGGAGGCCCCAGGGCAAAAAAAATATAAAGGGCCCTAAAAAACACGTAAATGAGAGAAAAGAAATTGGATAAATAAAAAACAATTTATATTTGAACAATAAGTTAAAAAGGGCCTGGACTGACCAATTTTGATTGGTGTCATCACACAAAATTGGGCCCTAAAAATTTTTTTTTCCCTTGAAAGAGGCTCAAACACTTTCTGCCCACATAATAATTTACCCATATACATACATATAGTTTGGGTTACTAAATATAGTGGTCTCCTAAAGGAGGTGAGCCTTGGTCCGTCGCCCGCGCCCGACAACCTTCAGGACCGGCCCTGGTGTGTAGGTGTGTTCATGATTTTCCTCAGAAAATTTAGAGAGGAAAGTTGAGCGGCAAGAAGTGAGCAAAGGGTGTCGGGCTTGAGAATATAATGAATTTATATGGGTTCGGAAGCTGTTATAATGTGTGGCCTTGATTTTTCTGTCCTAGAATTGGATGGACAATATTGAATTAATCCAGGTAGGTGCTTAATTCCATGTGTCAGATGCAAATGGGCCTAGGGTTTCAAAGATTTTTAACTAAACTTTACTAGACTCAAAGTACAACGAAATGAAGCATTAAAAGAAGTCTAAATATTAAACTATTGGTTCCTTTTCATGTTAACCCTTGAAGTTTTTATAAACCAATGGATGGAATGAAGAAATAAGTTTAGATTAGATTAATTTCTAAATCAACACCTAAAAGTGTGTATAATTTAACTAAAACTCATGGACCAACAAAAAATTGAACTGATGTTATAGAAGGATTTGCATGGAAAAAACTTGTATGGAATACTGTGTGAAACTTTTCATAATGAAAAATTGATAAGCTAAATCCATGAAAATAACTGGTTACTGAAATGCTTGGAGTGGAGGTGTTGGGGAACCATTAAGCAATGTTTATAAGGAGTCGTCCATAATTTGGTGAGGCATAATAGGGATATATCAAAGACTAGACTTGAGGTGAGCTTGACACTAAGATAATGAAATTTAGTCAGTGGCTATTTCAAAAAATTATGTTTAACGTATTGGTTTCGATGGTGCTCGTGCATGTAACTCGCTAAGAGGAGACAATTATATTCTACGGGTTCGCATCCATCGAAAGAGTTGCAAAATTTGCCCATTTCTAATTTGTTAAAAAATTATCATTATGGATATATACATGAACTAGACTGTCATCTATCCACTTGTCTCAATAATAAATAAATAAAATGCAAATTGTAATTCAATTTGAACACTCAAATTAATTTAAAAATTTTCAAATTTAAATCCACAAATAATAGTTTTTTTTTATAACAAATTTATCTCAAATAAAAATTAAGAACAAATGAAGCAAGAGAATACATTATTTAAGTATCTTAAAAGCTAAAAAGAGAAAGAAAAATAAGTTAAATGAATAATAACGACCTTGAGAAAAATAGAATTCCATGATTACAAGATAAAAGGGTAGGGTTAACACTAAATAAAAGGGTGGCTCGATCTCCCCCCACCATAATTCAACATAGTAATTTTAAATATATATATATATATATATATGTAAAAAAAAAATAGAGGAATTGAGATGGGCTAAAACCTCCTCCAACTCACCCCTTATTAGCACCTGAATCCATTATATAGCTTAAACTTGTGAATGTTACATTAATACCTAAGGGCATGCAGTTAACTCATTCTCAAAAATACATTTTAAGACATGTTTTTAAAATTGACTTTCTTTTTATATTATAAACAGTATATTGAAAATTATGACAAACTCTTACAAAATACAATATGTACTGTTAAAAAAAAATTTTAAAAAAACAAACAAATTAGATTGTGAGATAGCTAAACTGTAAATAATTGTTAAAAGATTTATCAAAATACCAACACACTTGTTCTCTATTCAAATTGCATAATTAGTGTTTAGGAGAAAAGATCCTCCAAACAACATAAGTCTCTTTAGAATAATTCAAGAGAAGATCTCTTTCGGACATCCAAGTTTTCATATTTTGGAGAAGAATCAAATGATTCGTGTGCATTTATGGCCATCGAACAATTATTCTAATTGATTTCACTCAAACTACGAGCATCAGGTGATTGTTGATGACTTAGACCCAACGGAGAAACAAGTCTCTTGATCTTAAAAGAACGCGGAGGACTTGAAGCATCAGGTGGTTGGTGAGGATTTGGACCTGACGGAGGAACAAGCCTGTTGATCTCAACAAGACTAGGAGCATCTGGTGATTGTTGTGGATTCGAACCTGAAAGAACAAGTCTCTTGATAAAACTAGGATTAGGAGGACTAGGAACATCAGGTGATTGTTTTGATTCGGAGCTGACGGAGGAACAAGTCCCTTGTTCTTACTAGTACTCGATGTACTTGGAGCATCGGGTGGTTGTTAAGGATTCAGATCTGACGGAGGAACAAGTCTGTCGATCTGACCAAAACTAGGAGCATCACTCCTTTACGCTAGCTTCCCCAAAAAATTATTTTTTGATTCTGCCATAAATTATGTATCTAGACACGTTTTAGCAAATAATCTAGAAACTGTCCAAAGAGATTATAGAACCCTAATTTTTGCAATATATTGTTAGTGATTATCAAGAATTGAGGAGAAGAAGGATAGCTAAGTTGTCTGTATAATTAACTAATGTTTAAGCTTTGTAAGAATAATAGTGCTTTTAGTGGCGGATTCAGAAAATTATGTTTAACGGGCTACATCAAAATGTTTAATGCGATAAAATAAATATATTTAACTATTAAAGTTATAACCTCATAATAATAAAATGATGAAGATATGAATATAATTAAAAAATTGTACTCGTTGACATTTGATAATATATTAGTTTTGACTGTGCTTGTGCGACTCGCTAAGAAGTGACAATTGTATCTTACGTGTACGCGTCCCTAAAAAATGTCACAAGATTTGCTCATTCTTAATTGTTAAAAAAACATAATTGTCCATGTATAGAATTAGAAAATGTCACTTATCCTCTAGTCTCAATACCAAAAATAAACAAAATACAACTACCCTCCTTCTGATTTTAAACTGTTATTTTCCTAATTTTGCCTGAGACTTAATTCTTTCAAACAAATCAATGATTTTTATTTGAGAGAACTACCAAAAAATCACACTTTTTTTAAAAATGCGTCATTGATGTCATTGGAATTTATACAGTCGTTAATTCAAACGGGAATAACGCCAGGTACTGCACTTCTCTCTTTCTTCTAATTTCTTCCGTATGCTTTCCTTTCTTTTTTTTCCTTTATTTATTTTTCCGATTCTTTTTATCCTGCAATTTACTAAGCAGGTAATTTACACTCATCTTTCCTAGGCCAGCAATCGATCACAGGCTTTTCTCGAGGGCTAATAATCTTCTCCATCTTTTCCAATGTGCAAGGTTTTTCTTCAACCAATCCAACAACCATTTGGAGCTCAACAATTTCTACAAAATTATCAAAGGTAAGCAAATAAAATTATGCATTTCAAAATAATTTGCTTACCGAATTATCATACTTAATTCTTCTGAAAAAAATTGATTACTTACAAATATGCATACTAACTGTATGGTAAAATGCCTACTAAAGAAAAGAAGAAAAAAAAAAAAAAAAAAACCTGCATGAAAGGGTTGAAGGATGCATATATCTGCAAACGAAGCCATGCATATGTACCTGACTACCATAAATATTTAGTCTTTTTTATTTTATTATTTTTTGACGAACCATTTGTTCAATTTGCATACACATCGTTATTCCTTCTTTGTAATAACTTGTTGACAGTAAAGGGTGACTATTGTTATATCATGTGGTTCTTCCATTTCTCTCACTTATATTCTTGTGATAAGATCATTCCAGGGTATGCATACTTTTTTCTTATTGTTTAGAATCTCTCATAATCCAATTGCTAAGTTTTTTTTTTATATACACAGGTATGGTGGAGATATGAGCTCAGCAGAAGCAGCACTTGAGAGTGATACGAGAGTGAGTTATCTGATCCTAATTGGAGCACATTGTTGTTTCATGTCTTGCTCTCCCAGCTAATTTATGAAGTGTTACAGGTACCTACATTTGAAGCTTGAAGGAAACATAGAGTAAGGGCCAACTCAATATACGCTGGTATGGTATTTCAGTCCCTTTCACACAACCTCATTGTATATACTTATAAATGTTGGGAATGGCTCCCCTGCCTCCAAAAAACACAATAGAAAAGGAAATCAAAGTATATTGGTAGTGTAGATATACAGACTAATATTTGTTAGGTCATGTGATGATTGCATAGAAGGAAAGCCATGGTGCAGCGGTAAGAGTTGGTGCCATGTTACCTGATGCTGGTGTTGTGTTATTTATATTAATAATTGGCTTTCTTCATTCACAATTTTTGGTAGACTGCTGGTTTTATCATTCGGACTGGATAGATACTTTCTGCATTCTAAGTTAGATTCTTTTCCTTTTCTTTGCTTGTTGACAGTCATTATGTTGCTATTTTCTCTATGGATAAGCCTGCGCCCATTTTCACCCTCGAACCTTTTTTATGTCTGTATTGGCCCTCGAAGTATATAAAACTGGACCACAAAATTTGCCATGCAAGCAAACATGACTTACATGGCTGTTGAGATGTCAAATATAACTTGGGTTACTGTTTTAACTAAGATTGGTTTCAGATTGTTGAATAGCCATAGTCATCATCTTCATTGGGGAGTGTAGAGTTTCACAACGGCGTGCAACGACGCCTTCATATTCTACCTGAACGCTTTTAAAGTTGAACACAAAGGGTAGCATTTGAGATGCTTTTGTCATTTGGGAGCACGAAAAAAGTATGAGTTATGAACAGCAGCCCCTGCATTGGGTTCCAATAATTTGTTTCAGTTGTGCAGAGTATCAGTTATGAACAGCATGCCCTGCGTACTTATAAGTACAAGTATTGGCTTAGGATATCCAACTGGACAAGTAGTAGTACGTTCCAGCGTGTCTATTCATCTTTATAATTATTCAATGAATTAAAATGGGAGGACAGATCATTGAAATGAATGAGTTGCACAAATTGTTGGAAGTTGAGGGTGGAAATAATTTAAGGAAGCTAGTGCAGGATTCAAGACTTTCAAAGAAGAAGAGAAAATTTGTAAAATAAATTTTAATTTAAAAGTTGTATGTGTAGTTGCTATCAACTGGACTACTACTATTATTGTTATGTTGGTGTAAGGTAACAAGGCCGGATAGCTATTATTATTATTAGGTTAGTGTAAGGTGACAAAAATGGTGAGCATCCCTTGTACTTTGAATTAGATTTTTGTAAAATGTCTGGTTCTGCAATCATTTAATGATTTACGCATATTTGTCACAATTGTAATGATCCTATATAAGTTGAATACAAGGTATAATTGATCTGCATATGTACTTTTATTTACAATTAGCTCCCACTTCTGGTGATTTAAAAAGTGCTACTATGTAATGATAGAATTTATTTGGAATTGCTAAAAGAAACCTGTTATTAGACCTTAATTGCTCAAACAGAATCAATGCAAAGTGCAAAATTTGCACCATATTCAAACCAAACACTGGGGAAAGAAAAAAAAGAACCAAAGAAGTGCAAAATATGTGTAATTTCTACACCAAAATTAAACCAGAAACTGAATGCATAAAATTAAAAAAAGAAAGTGCAGAATCTGCACAAACTTAAACCAGAAAATGGGGAAAATATATATATATATATATATATTTCGAGTCTGCACCATACTGAAAGAAAATGCAGAAAGTTGCATCTACACCAAAATCAAACTAGAAACTTGATGCAGAAAATGAAAAAAAGATGCAAAGAAAGGGCAGAATTGCACAAACTTAACCAGAAAATGACAAAAAAATGCAGGAGAAAGTGCAGAGAGTGCAACAAAAGGGGAAAAATTGCACGAAAAATGGAGAATCTACACCAAACCCAAACCAGAAACCCAAAAAAAGCAGAGAAATGCAGAATTTGCTCCTAAATTAAACCAGAAATTGAAAAAGATGCATAAACAGTGAAAATCGGAACTAAACTCAAACAAAAAACTAAAACAATGTAGAGAAAAGGAATAATTTGCACTAAAGCCACCTCCTAGTACTCCGACAACAAGATAGAAACTAATAAGTGAACCTAGATTGCCTTAGATACAAAATCTAAGTCAATCAAAGGAAACTAATGAATGAACACAGTTGCATAGTTTTTCAACCCAACTGTTTGCCTTATTAAGATTATTGATCAACAATGCTATGGAATCAACTGCAAAGATCACTCTTTTAATTTCTTTTTTTTTTTTGAGACAAATAAGTCATTGAATTAAATAGTTTATTTACAAAATAATAATAATAATAATAACTAATTATCCAACATGCTTATTGCTCAAAATCCAAGCCAATAAAACAAGAAAGGCTTGAGTTTTGAAAATGTCAGGTCTTATTTTGAGTGACAGTAGATGACTTTTTTCCAATCAAATAACATGAAACTATAACCTACTTCTTCCAAATTGCTTATTCTACTTTATAATTTGACAAAGCCAACACCACCAAGTTCAAGATTAAAGCTAGATCCTCGAGCTCATACACTCATTTCATAAAATCTATCTATATTTCCAACTGTTCATCTTGTTGCCACATTCCTTAAAAAAAGCAAGAAGAAGAAAAAGAAAGAAAGATTACCTTGCATTACATTAAATTAAATACTCATTTTGTTATTCAAAACTAGATATGCTAATAACAATTCTACACTATAAAATGATCATTAAATGTAGTAGATGGTAAACTAGAAAATTAAAGCAAACTAAGAATGTTAGCAAGTTTCAAAAATTACTTACTTGAATAAACTAGTCATTTATTTATTTTTGTTTTTTTGGGCATTTGCATTTGTTGTGTCCTTTCTACTAGCATATGCTGCAAGTTCCTCTAGTTTGACATTCTCTAACATCCATCTCATTATGTAATCGGGATGACCTTAGGTGCCCTTTGGAAGTTTTTATTGTTGAATTGTAAGGAACAAGTGTGTTTTCCCCTTCAGGAGACCAATAAGCCTTGTTAGGGATTGGGTGAAAAACGAGAGCCCAAGTCTTCCCATATGTTGCCAGAAATACCAATTCTGAACTAAAGGTTTGTAATCAAAGCTACAATGTTGACATGCTGCCAATACATGTGAAAAGGGAATTCCATGAATTTGCAATTTTTGGCAAGAACAATAGTTTTCGTTTAGTTTCACTACTTGAACATGACCATCTTTTCTTTTATTTGTTGATGATCGACCTGTTTTCAAACTGAATGTTTTAGTAGCTCGATTAAACAAGATCACTTCATGTCCACCTGCCTTGATGCTATTAGAAATAATTTTCCCATCTGAAAAAGGAGTGAATAATTGTCCGGTACTCTCTCTTTGAATATCTAATTGTCTTCTCATAGCAAATTAAATATTCACACGATAAAAGGTAAGTTGAACAAAATCTGTTATTGGCGATGAGCGTACCCCTTTCAAAACACAACTAAATATTTCATACAAGTTGGTTGTCATGATTCCATACCTTCTGCCACCATCATGTGCTAATGTCCACCGATCAACTGGTAACTCATCCAACCCTTTTCGGACTTCAGGATTGATTTTCTCTATTGCTGCATTCTTTTTTCAAATTTTGAAATTTGATTTTCATTTCCAGCCCAACTCACAAGACATTTCAATACTCTATCATAAAATTTTCTATTGAAATTACTCGCTAAATGATGGATACAAAAGCGACGATATGCAAATGGCTCCGTCCATTCTGATCCATTTCAATTCATTACTGCAACAAATCCCTACATGATAATCAATTATAAGAACATATATATATATTTATATTATAATAAATAGGAAACTACGAATTTTTCAAATCATAAAGAAAATTAATCCCAATTGTCATTTTTTTTTTCCTTATAAATCACAAAGAATGAAAGATCATGATATCGCAAGTTTAGTAGTAGTTTAAACTACTTATAATGTATAGATTTTTTTCAATGTAATAGTTACATCCAACAAAAAGTATGTTTTGTTGTAAATAACAGAAATAAAAGGAAGAAATTAATGTCAAAGTGATACCTGCATGACAATCTGAAATAACACAAAGACCTCTTCTTTGTGTCACAAACATCCTAATGCATGACATAAACCATCCCCAACTATCATTGTTTTCACTTTCCCCAATTGCAAAAGCAAGTGGAAACAACTGGTTATTACCTACCGCTGAAACAGCAATAAGTAATGTTCCTTTATACTTGCTATACAAGAATGTGCCATCAATACTTATAACAGGACGACAATATTTAAAACATTCTATTGAAGCACCAAAAGCCCAAAGCACACGATTAAATAGTTCTGGTGATGGATTTCCTTATGCAATCTCCTTGTCCCAAAGTACAATTGTTCCAGAATTTTCGTGCTTGGGAGCATCCATAAACCTGGGCAATATCTTGTATGATTCAAGCCAATCACCGAAAAGTTCTACAATAGCCTTTTGCTTTACTGTCTATGCTTTCTTCTTAGATATGGTAAAATTGAATTTGGCTGCGATTTCAGCTTGAATTGATGTTAATGTTATTGACATCTGAGCCTTCACCAATGCTTTGATTTGGTCGGCAATAAATCCAGAATCTAGTTGAACATGGTCTAGATTTATGATAGGATTAACGCAAATATGAGGGCCTTCATATTTTTTGATTTCAAAAATTGAGGTTCCTTTCATAATAGAAGCCTGTAATCTCCCAGTACCGCTTGGTGCTTGTCTACATTTAAGGGTCCACAAATGAGGAGTAGAGTAAGCAACTTGATACTCTTGATGCACCTTTATTGGGAATGCTTTCACAGCATCTTGTAAATGTTCTTTAGAGGTAAACCTTTGGCCAACATATAATTCACCATCACCAAGTGTAGAAGAAAGTTGACTACCAGCAACTGATGCATCTACTATTGATTTGTCCATCCATTCAACATCGGTGAAATTTGGAGTTGGTGCCTCCTGTTCACTCTCTCTGTCATCATCAGAGTTTAACATATTATTGTTGATGTTCGCACCATTAAGAAATAAGTTATTTGTTTCAACTGCAATTATTTCTTCAATAGTAGATGTGTGATTTACTTCTAGTGATCAATCATTCACACTACAAGTGAAGTGAATAATCAAATCCTCGGTGTTAAAGGGGTCAAAATACTGATGTTGAAGATCTGTTCTGTGGTAGTGGTTGTTCTTGTTTGATAGTGCTTATTATTTTTCCCTCGCATTAATTTTTAAGAATAACACACACAAAATGTTAACTTTGTAATAAAATGTTACATATGCTAAATAAAAGATATATAACATATTAATGAATAATGTTTATAAAATTAAGTTCAAGATAATTATAAATAATTCTCAAACAAAAAATCATTGTTAACAAAATAGAGCAGAAAAGACAAAATGATGCTGCAGGATGCTTTATCTCCCTTTCATGGTTTATTTTGCAGCGACTATTACTTAAATATACTACACATGTAACTGATTGTAGAGAAATTTCATAAACCCATAAAGATAGACCAAAAGACTATGTCAACAAGCAAGAAAATACAAAGTCTAAGATTCACTAAACTTAAAAATTATTCCAGCGGTAAAAATTACTAAACCAAGCGGTAATCATCAGGTCCGGTTGTTTCTTGAACCGTTTAGATTCTCTTAGGAGTGATTACTTCCCCTGGAGGTATTATTGTTTCAACTGCCGAAGTTGGAACGCCAGCCTCCTTGCATAGAGAAGTGATAAGTCCAGGCAACCCATATCCATTGCCTCTCCTCACTGCTGCACAGATGGAATTATAGGCAATTCTTCCCACATTAAAGAATTTGTTTTTGTAAATGAGGTACACAATTAGGACTCTCCGCCAATGGACTTTATAACCTACACTTTCCGGGAAAATTGATGATGCAACAAATTCGTACCATGCCCTGGCTAAGGGAGTCAAGGATCCTATGCTGAGTGACTTTTGATGTGGATCTAACCGGTTAGTGGTTCCAGGTCGGGTAATGAAATTTATAATCTTCGACCAGTTAAAATCTTTACCATTCGATTGTTTCTCAAACTCCATAAATGAAACCTCATTCTGAGAACCAACAAGATTAAAATGCTTGTTGATGGCTTTTGGGGTGAAGGTGATAGATTTCCCGCGAACAAGGACGGTATCCCCCTGAGCTTGTGACAAATTGGCATAGAATTCGTACACGAGCTCTTTAATGTGACCATCTGGGCAGGTGGCCAGTTTAAGCCATTTGGCCTTTTCTATGTACGCATGAAACCTACCCCCATTGAAGATTGGACGTTCCACGAGTAGTTTCTTCCTAACTTCGAACAGGTTGTAAGTGAGGAGAGCATCCATGTTCACAAATTAATCTCTCTTGCTCTTTTGCTGTCAATGGGCGATTAATTGACATAGACGCTGCATTTTTCTGAGCTTTGGTCTTGGAGACAACTTCAATCACTTCATCATTTATGTTTCTTTCTTGAGACATTCTGCAAAAATAATCAACAACATGAAATTAACCTCCACATTTAAGCAGCAAGAATCACTATATTTCCACGTATATATAAAACAGAAAAATCACACACAAATGCACATAATCTTAACACAAAGCTCAGATTTTGATAGGTAAAAAAAAAGAACCGTATATGTGCTTAGATGTTTGTTTAAAGAAAAATGTTGAGACTATAAGAAAATATATAAATGTTTGATGAAATGAAATACCAATAGTTGTATGTGTGATGCCTTTTTCCAAATTTTCATTAGGTTCCACCCAAGCAATAACAGTAGATAAATTACCATTAATTGTCTAATTATAAAATCAAAACCTCACATTGCATCCCAAAAGATAATCAAAAATATCCCAAAAAAATAATCATTAGCCAACCACTACTAATAAGTAATTAAGCTAGCATTCTTAGATCTTAGATCGTGTTTAACCACTAATCCATTGCAACATAGCGATAGAAAATTAGGCTAAATCATTAATATAACAATTTGTATACATGCTCAATCGATCAATAAACAACAGCAAAATTGGATAGAGGTCGATGCAGGCCAAGTCCATTTTCTAGTAAATGTGTCAATTTAATATAAATAAATAAAGAATCTGAACTTCGAACAGCCTTTCGAAATCAACAAAACTAACAATTGAATTGTATTCGCCAAAATCAATGATTAAAACTAAAGAAAATTAAATTGCGTTTTTCATACCTCTTAGAAAATGATGAAACAGTTCTGCTCGTGTGTTTGGAATTGGTCTTTGAGATTTTTGTTGTTCTTGCAACAGAACAAGTACTCAAAATTAGAGTGTGAGTAGCAGCCATGGTCCTTAAGGTTTGGAGGCCCCAAGGCAAAAAAAAATATAAAGGGCCCTAAAAAACACGTAAATGAGAGAAAACAAATTGGATAAATAAAAAAAAATTTATATTTGAACAATAAGTTAAAAAGGGCCAAGACCGACCAATTTTGATTGGTGTCATCACAGTAAATTTGGCCCTAAAATTTTTTTTTCCCTTGAAAGAGGCTCAAACACTTTCTGCCCACATAATAATTTACCCATATACATACATATAGTTTGGGTTACTAAATATAGTGGTCCCCTAAAGGAGGTAGGCCTTGGTCCGTCGCCCGGGCCCGACACCCTTCAGGACCGGCCCTTGTGTGTAGGTGCGTTCATGATTTTCCTCAGAAAATTTAGAGAGGAAAGTTGAGCGGCAAGAAGTGAGCAAAGGGTTTTGGGCTTGAGAATATAATGAATTTATATGGGTTCGGAAGCTGTTATAATGTGTGGCCTTGGTTTCTCTGTCCTAGAATTGGATGGACAATATTAAATTAATCCAGGTAGGTGCGTAATTCCATGTGTCAGATGCAAATGGGCCTAGGGTTTCAAAGATTTTTAACTAAATTTTACTAGACTCAAAGTACAACGAAATGGAGCATTAAAAGAAGTCCAAATATTAAACTGTTGGTTCCTTTTCATGTTAACCCTTGAAATTTTTATAAACCAGTGGATAGAATGGAGAAATAAGTTTAGATTAGATTAATTTCTAAATGAACACTTAAAAATGGATATAATTTAACTAAAACTCATGGACCAACAAAAAATTGAACTGATGTTATAGAACGATTTGCCTGGAAAAAACTTGTATGGAATACCGTGTGAAACTTTTCATAATAAAAAATTGATAAACTAAATCCATGAAAATAACTGGTTACTAAAATGCTTGGGTGGAGGTGTTGGGGAACCATTAAGCAATGTTTATAAGGAGTTGTCCATAATTTGGTGAGGAATAATAGGGATATATCAAAGACAAGACTTGAGGTGAGTTTGACACTGAGATAATGAAATTTAGTCAGTGGCCAATTCAAAAAATTATGTTTAACGTATTGGTTTCTACGGGTTCGCATCCATAGAAAAAGTTGCAAAATTTGCCCATTTTTAATTGGTTAAAAACTTATCATTATGGATTTATACATGAACTAGACTGTCATCTATCCACTTGTCTCAAAAATAAAAAAAATAAAAGGCAAATTGTAATTCAATTTGAACACTCTAATTAATTTAATAATTTACAAATTTAAATCCACAAATAATAGTTTTTTTTATAATAAATTTATCTCAAATAAAAATTAAGAACAAATGAAGCAAGAGAATACATTATTTAGGTATCTTAAAAGCTAAAAAGAGAAAGAAAAATAAGTAAAATGAATAGTAATGACCTTGAGAAAAATAGAATTCAATGATTACAAGAAAAAAGGGTAGGGTTAAAACTAAATAAAAGGGTGGGCTTGATCTCCCCCACCATAATTCAACATAGTAATTTAAAAAATATATATATATATGTGAAAAAAAATTAGAGGAATTGAGATGGGCTAAAGCCTCCTCCAACTCACCCCTTATTAGCACCAGAATGCATTATATAGCTTAAACTTGTGAATGATACATTAATCCCTAAGGGCATGCAGTTAACTCATTCAGAAAAATACATTTTAAAAGATGTTTTAAAATTGACGTTCTTTTTATATTGTAAACAGTGTATTGAAAATTATGACAAACTCTTACAAAATATAATATGTATTGTTATTAAAAAAAAATTTTAAAAAACAAACAAATTTGATTGTGAGATAGCTAAACTGTAAATATTTGTTAAGAGATATTTACCAAAATGCCAAACACACTTGTTCTCTATTCAAATTGTATAATTAATATTTAGGAGAAAAGATCCTCTAAACAACATAAGTCTATTTAGAATAATTCAAGAGAAATCTCTCTCGGACATCCAAGTTTTCATATTTTGCAGAAGAATCAAATGATTCTTGTGCATCTATGGCCATGGAACAATTATTCTAATGGATTTCATTAAAACTATGAGCATCAGGTGATTGTTGATGACTCGGACCCGACGGAGAAACAAGTCTCTTGATCTTAAAAGAACTCGGAGGACTAGGAGCATCAGGTGGTTGGTGAGGATTTGGACCTGACAGGGGAGCAAGCCTGTTGATCTCAACAAGACTAGGAGCATCAGGTGATTGTTGTAGATTCGAACCTGAAAGAACAAGTCTCTTGATAAAACTAAGGTTGGGTTCAGATTGTTGAATAGCCATAGTCGTCATCTTCATTGGGGAGTGTAGAGTTTGACAGCGGCGTGCAGCGACGTCTTCATATTGTACCTGAACGCTTGTTAAAGTTGAACACGAAGGGTAGCATTTGACATGCTTTTGTCATTTGGGAGCACGAAAAAAATATGAGTTATGAACAGCAGCCCCTGCATTGGGTTCCAATCATTTGCTTCAGTTGTGCATAGTATGAGTTATGAACAGCATCCCCTGCGTACTTATAAGTAAAAGTATTGGCTTAGGATTTCCAACTAGACAAGTAGTACTTCATTCCAGCATGCCTATTCATCTTCATAATTATTCCATGAATTAAAATGGGAGGACATATCATTGAAATGAATGAGTTGCACAAATTGTTGGAAGTTGACGGTGGAAATAATTTAAGGATGCTAGCGCAGGATTCAAGACTTTCAAAGAAGAGAAAATTTTTTCAATAAATTTTAAGTTAAAAGAAGTTGTATGTGTAGTTGCTATCAACTAGACTACTACTATTATTGTTAGGTTGGTGTAAGGTAACTAGGCCGGATAGCTGTTATTATTATTAGGTTAGTGTAAGGCTACAAAAATGGTGAGCATCCCTTGTACTTTGAATTAGATTTTTCTAAAATGTTTGGTTCTTCAAACATTTAATGATTAACGCATATTTGTCACAATTGTAATGATCATATATAAGTTGAATACAAGGTATAATTGATCTGCACATGTACTTTTTTATTTACAATTATCTCCCACTTCTGGTGATTTAAAAACAGGTACTTTGTAATGATAGAATTCATTAGGAATTGGTGAAAGAAACCTGTTATTAGACCTTAATTGCCCAAACAGAATCAATGCAAAGTGCAAAATTTGCACCATATTGAAACCAAACACTGGGGAAAGAAAAAAAGAACCAAAGAAGTGCAAAAAATGTGTAATTTCTACACTAAAATGAAACCAGAAACTGAATGCATAAAATTAAAAAAAGAAAGTGCAGAATCTGCACAAACTTAAACCAGAAAATGGAAAAAAAAAAAAAATTTCGAGTTTGCACCATACTGAAAGAAAATTCAGAAAGTTGCATCTACACCAAAATCAAACTAGAAACTTGATGCAGAAAATGAAAAAAGGATGCAAAGAAAGTGCAGAATTGCACAAACTTAAACCAGAAAATGACAAAAACATGCAGAGAAAGTGCAACAAAAGGGGAAAAATTGCACAAAAAATGGAGAATCTACCCCAAACTCAAACCAGAAACTGAAAAAAAGCAGAGAAGTGCAGAATTTGCTCCTAAATTAAACCAGAAATTGAAAAAAGATGCATAAACAGTGAAGAATCGGAACTAAAATCAAACCAAAAACTAAAACAATGCAGAGAAAATGCAGAATTTGCACTAAAGCCACCTCCTAGTATTCAGACAGCAAGATAGAAACAAATAAGTGAACACAGATTGCCTTAGATACAAAATCTAAGTCAATCAAAGGAAATTAATGAATGAACACAGTTGCATAGTTTTTCAACCCAACTGTTTGCATTATTGAGATTATTGATCAACAACGCTATGGAATCAACTGCAAAGATCACTCTTTTACTCTCTTTTTTTTTTTTTTTTTGGAGACAAATAAGTCACTGAATTGAATAGTTTATTTACAAAATAATAATAATAATAACTAATTATCCAACATGCTTATTGCTCAAAATCCAATCCAATAAAACAAGAAGTTTTGAAAATGTCAGGTCTTATTTTGAGTGACAGTAGATGACTTTTTTTCCAATAAAATAACATGAAACTATAACCTACTTCTTCCAAATTGCTTATTCTACTTGATAATTTGACAAAGCCAACACCACCAATTCCAAGATTAAAGCTAGATCCTCCAGCTCATACACTCACTTCATAAAATCTATCTATACTTCCAACTCTTCATCTTGTTGCCACATTCCTTAAAAAAAGCAAGAAGAAGAAGAAAGAAACATTACCTTGCATTACATTAAATTAAATACTAATTTTGTTATTCAAAACTAGATATGCTAATAACAATTCTATACTATAAAATGATCATTAAATATAGTAAATGGGTAAACTAGAAAATTAAATCAAACTAAGAATGTTAGCAAGCTTAAAAAATTACTTATAGCAAGTTTCAAAAATTACTTACTTCATTAAACTAGTCTTTTATTAATTTTTTTTTTTTGGGAATTTGCGTTTGTTGTGTCCTTTCTGCTACCATATACTACAAGTTCCTCCAGTTTGACACTCACTAACATTCATCTCATTATGCAATCGGGATAACCTTGGGTGCCCTTTGGAATTTTTTTCCTGGACTTGTAAGGAACAAGTGTGTTTTCCCCTTCAGGAGACCAACAAGCTTTGTCAGGGATTGGGTGAAAAATGGGAGCCCAAGTCTTCCCATATGTTGCCAGAAATACCAATTCTGAACTAAAGGTTTGTAATCAAAGCTACAATGTTGACATGCTGCCAATACATGTGAAAAGGGAATTCCAAGAATTTGCCATTTTTGGCAAGAAAAATAGTTTTCGTTTAGTTTCACTACTTGAACATGACCATCTTTTCTTTTATTTGTTGATGATCGACTTGTTTTAAAACTGAATGTTTTAGTAGCTCGATTAAACAGGATCACTTCATGTCCACTTGCCTTGAATAATTGTCCGGTACTGGCTCTTTAAATACCTAATTGTCTTCTCAAAGCAAATTAAATATTCACACAATAAAAGGTAAGTTGAACAAAATCTATTATTGGCGATGAGCGTGCCTCTTTCAAAACACAACTAAATATTTCATACAAGTTGGTTGTCATGATTCCATACCTTCTGCCACCATCATGTGCTAATGTCCACCGATCAACTGGTAACTTATCCAACTATTTTCGGACTTTAGGATTGATTCTCTCTATTGCTGCATTCTTTTTTCAAATTGGGAAATTTGATTTTCATTTGCAGCCCAACTCACAAGACGTTTCAATACTTTATCATAAAATTTGCTATAGAAATTACTTGCTAAGTGACGGCTACAAAAGCGACGATATGCAAATGGCTCCGCCCATTCTGATCCATTTCAATTCATTTCTGCAACAAATCCCAACATGACAATCAAATACAACATCATATATATGTATATAAATTTATATTATAATAAATAGGAAACAATGAATTTTTCCAATCATAAAGAAAATTATCCAATTGTCATTTTTTTTTCCCTTATAAATTACAAAGAATGAAAGATCATGATATCGCAAGTTTAGTAGTAGTTTAAACTACTTATAATGTATAGATTTTTTTCAATGTAATAGTTACATCCAACAAAAAGTATGTTTTGTTGTAAATAACAAAAATAAAAGGAAGAAATTAATGTCATAGTGATACCTGCATGACAATCTGAAATAACACAAAGACCTCCTCTTTGTGTCACAAACATCCTAATGCATGACATAAACCATCCCCAACTATCATTGTTTTCACATTCCCCAATTGCAAAAGCAAGTGGAAATAACTGATTATTACCTACAGCTGAAACAGCAATAAGTAATGTTCCTTTATACTTGCCATAAAAGAATGTGCCATCAATACTTATAAAAGGACGACAATATTTAAAACATTCTATTGAAGCACCAAAAGCCCAAAGCACACGATTAAATAGTTCTGGTGATGGATTTCCTTATGCAATGTCCTTGTCCCAATGTACAATTGTTCCAGGATTTTCGTGCTTGGGAGCATCCATAAACCTAGGCAATATCTTGTATGATTCAAGCCAATCACCGAAAAGTTCTACAATAGCCTTTTGCTTTGCTGTCTATGCTTTCTTCTTAGATATGGTAAAATTGAATTTGGCTGCGATTTCAGCTTGAATTGATGTTAATGTTATTGACATCTGAGCCTTCACCAATGCTTTGATTTGGTCGGCAATAAATCTAGAATCTAGTTGAACATGGTCTAGATTTATGATCGGATTAACGCAAATATGAGGGCCTTCATATTTTTTTATTTCAAAAATTGAGGTTCCTTTCATAATAGAAGCCCGTAATCTCCCAGTACAGATTGGTGCTTGTCTACATTTAAGGGTCCACAAATGAGGAGTAGAGTAAGCAACTTGATACTCTTGATGCACCTTTATTGGGAATGCTTTCACAGCATCTTGTAAATGTTCTTTAGAGGTAAACCTTTGGCCATCATATAATTCACCATCACCAAGTGTAGAAGAAAGTTGACTACCAGCAACTGATGCATCTACTATTGATTTGTCCATCCATTCAACATCGGTGAAATTTGGAGTTGGTGCCTCCGGATTTGACAAACCAATAGGTTCCTCTTGTTCACTCTCTCTGTCATCATCAGAGTTTAACATATTATTGTTCATGTTCGCACCATTAAGAAATAAGTTATTTGTTTCAACTGCAATTATTTCTTCAATAGTAGATGTGTGATTTACTTCTGGTGATCAATCATTCACACTACAAGTGAAGTGAATAATCAAATACTCAGTGTTAAAGGGATCAAAATACTAATGTTGAAGATCTGTTTTGTGGTAGTGTTTGTTCTTGTTTGATAGTGCTTATTATTTTTCCCTTGCATTAATTTTTGAGAATAACACACACAAAATGTTAACTTTGCAATAAAATGTTACATATGGTTAATAAAAGATATATAACATATTAATGAATAATGTTTATAAAATTAAGTACAAGATAATTATAAATAATTCTCAAACCAAAAATCACTCTTAACAAAATAGAGCAGAAAAGACAAAATGATGCTGCAGGATGCTTCATCTCCCCAGGGCAAAAAAAATATAAAGGGCCCTAAAAAACACGTAAATGAGAGAAAAGAAATTGGATAAATAAAAAACAATTTATATTTGAACAATAAGTTAAAAAGGGCCTGGACTGAACAATAAGTTAAAATTTTTTTTTTCCCTTGAAAGAGGCTCAAACACTTTCTGCCCACATAATAATTTACCCATATACATACATATAGTTTGGGTTACTAAATATAATGGTACCCTAAAGGAGGTGGGCCTTGGTCCGTCGCCCGCGCCCGACAACCTTCAGGACCGGCCCTGGTGTGTAGGTGTGTTCATGATTTTCCTCAGAAAATTTAGAGAGGAAAGTTGAGCGGCAAGAAGTGAGCAAAGGGTGTCGGGCTTGAGAATATAATGAATTTATATGGGTTCGGAAGCTGTTATAATGTGTGGCCTTGATTTTTCTGTCCTAGAATTGGATGGACAATATTGAATTAATCCAAGTAGGTGCTTAATTCCATGTGTCAGATGCAAATGGGCCTAGGGTTTCAAAGATTTTTAACTAAATTTTACTAGACTCAAAGTACAACGAAATGCATTAAAAGAAGTTCAAATATTAAACTATTGGTTCCTTTCCATGTTAACCCTTGAAATTTTTATAAACCAGTGGATAGAATGGAGAAATAAGTTTAGATTAGATTAATTTCTAAATGAACACTTAAAAATGGATATAATTTAACTAAAACTCATGGACCAACAAAAAATTGAACTGATGTTATAGAACGATTTGCATGGAAAAAACTTGTATGGAATACCGTGTGAAACTTTGCATAATAAAAAATTGATAAGCTAAATCCATGAAAATAACTGAGTACTGAAATGCTTGGGGTGGAGGTGTTGGGGAACCATTAAGCAATGTTTATAAGGAGTCGTCTATAATTTGGTGAGGCATAATAGGGATATATCAAAGACAAGACTTGAGGTGAGCTTGACACTGAGATAATGAAATTTAGTCAGTGGCCAATTCAAAAAATTATGTTTAACGTATTGGTTTTGATGGTGCTCGTGCATGTAACTCGCTAAGAGGTGAAAACTATATTCTACAGGTTCGCTTCCATCGAAAAAGTTACAAAATTTGCCCATTTTTAATTGGTTAAAAAATTATCATGATCGATTTATAAATGAACTTGACTGTCATCTATCCACTTGTCTCAATAATAAAAAAAATAAAATGCAAACTGTAATTCAATTTGAACACTCAAATTAATTTAATAATTTACAAATTTAATCCACAAATAATAGTTTTTTTTATAATAAATTTATCTCAAATAAAAATTAAGAACAAATGAAGCAAGAGAATACATTATTTAGGTATCTTAAAAGCTAAAAGGAGAAAGAAAAATAAGTAAAATGAATAGTAATGGCCTTGAGAAAAATAGAATTCCATGATTACAAGATAAAAGGGTAGGGTGAAAACTAAATAAAAGGGTGGGCTTGATCTCCCCCCACCATAATTCAACAAAGTAATTTTTAAAAAAAAAAAAATATATATATATATATATATAATAGAGGAATTGAGATGGGCTAAAACCTCCTCCAACTCACCCCTTATTAGTACCTGAATCCCTTATATAGTTTAAACTTGTGAATGTTACATTAATACCTAAGGGCATACAGTTAACTCATTCACAAAAATACATTTTAAGACATGTTTTTAAAATTGACTTTCTTTTATATTATAAAAAGTGTATTGAAAATTATGACAAACTCTTACAAAATATTAATATGTACTGTTAAAAAAAATTTTTAAAAAACAAACAAATTAGATTGTGACACAGCTAAACTGTAAATATTTGTTAAGAGATTTATCAAAATACCAAGCACACTTGTTCTCTATTCAAATTGCATAATTAATATTTAGGAGAAAAGATCCTCCAAACAACATAAGTCTATTTAGAATAATTCAAGAGAAGATCTCTTTCGGACATTCAAGTTTTCATATTATGGAGAAGAATCAAATGATTCTTGTGCATTTATGGCCATGGTACAATTATTCTAATTGATTTCACTCAAAGTACGAGCATCAGGTGATTGTTGATGACTCGGACCCGAAGGAGAAACAAGTCTCATGATCTTAAAAGAACTCGGAGGACTAGAAGCATCAGGTGGTTGGTGAGGATTTGGACCTGATGGAGGAACAAGCCTGTTGATCTCAACAAGACTAGGAGCATTAGGTGTTTGTTGTTGATTCGAACCTGAAAGAACAAGTCTCTTGATCAAACTAGGATTAGGAGGACTAGGAACATCAGGTGATTGTTATGACTCGGAGCTCACAGAGGAACAAGTCCCTTATTCTTACTAGTACTCGATGCACTTGGAGCATCGGGTGGTTGTTAAGGATTCAGATCTGACGGAGGAACAAGTCTGTCGATCTGACCAAAACTAGGAGCATCACTCCTTTACGCCAGCTTCCCCAAAAAATTATTTTTTGATTCGGCCATAAATTATGTATCTTGACACGTTTTAGCAAATAATCTGGAAATTGTCCAAAGAGGTTATAGAACCCTAATTTTGGCAATATATTGTTAGTGATTATCAAGAATTGAGGAGAAGAAGGATAGCTAAGTTGTCTGTATAATTAACTAATGTTCAAGCTTTTGTAAGAATAATAGTGTTTTTAGTGGCGGATTCAGAAAATTATGTTTAAGGGGCTCCATCAAAATGTTTAATACGATTAAATAAATATATTTAACTATTAAAGTTATAACCTCACAACAATAAAATGATGAAGATATGAATATAATTAAAAAATTGTACTCGTTGACATTTGATAATATATTAGTTTTGACTGTGCTTGTGGGACTCGCTAAGAAGTGACAATTGTATCTTACGTGTACGCGTCCCTAAAAAATGTCGCAAGATTTGCCCATTTTTAATTGTTAAAAAAACATAATTGTCCATGTATAGAATTAGAAAATGTCACTTATCCTCTAGTCTCAATACTAAAAATAAACAAAATACAACTACCCTCCTTCTGATTTTAAACTGTTATTTTCCTAATTTTCCCTGAGACTTTATTCTTCCAAACAAATCAATGATTTTTATTTGAGAGAACTGCCAAAAAATCACACTTTTTTCAAAAATGCGTCATTGATGTCATTGGAATTTATACAGCCGTTAATTCAAACGGGAATAACGCCAGGTACTGCACTTCTCTCTTTCTTCTAATTTCTTCCGTATGCTTTCCTTTCTTTTTTTTTTCATTTTTTTTTCCAATTCTTTTTATCCTGCAATTTACTAAGCAAGTAATTTACACTCATCTTTCCTAGGCCAGCAATCGATCACAGGCTTTTCTCGAGGGCCAACAATCTTCTTCATTTCCAATGTGCAAGGTTTTTCTTCAACCAATCCAACAACCGTTTGGAGCTCAACAATTTCTACAAAATTATCAAAGGTAAGCAAATTAAATTATCCATTTCAAAATAATTTGCTTACCAAATTATCGTACTTAATTCTTCTGAAAAAATGTATTACTTACAAATATGCATACTAACTGTATGGTAAAATGCCAACCAAAAAAAAGAAGTGAAAAAAAAAAAAAAACCTGTATGAAAGGGTTGAATGATGCATATATCTGCAAACGAAGCCATGCATATGTACCTGACTACCATAAATATTTAGTCTTTTTTATTTTATCATTTTTTGAGGAACCATTTGTTCAGTTTGCATACACATCATTATTCCTTCTTTGTAATAACTTGTTGACAGTAAGGGTGACTATTGTTATATCATGTGGTTCTTCCAATTCTCTCATTTATATTCTTGTGATAAGATCATTCCAGGGAGCACTTGAGAGTGATACGAGAGTGAGTTATCTGATCCTAATTGGAGCACATTGTTGTTCCATGTCTTGCTCTCCCAGCTAATTTAAGAAGTGTTACAGGTACCTGCTTTTGAAGCTTGAAGGAAACATAGAGTAAGAGTCAACTCAATATACGCTGGTATGGTATTTCAGTCCCTTTGACACAACCTCATAATACATACTTATAAATGTTGGGAATGGCTCCCCTGCCTCAAAAAAACACAACAGAAAAGGAAATAAAAGTATATTGGCAGTGTAGATATACAGACTAATATTTGTTAGGTCATGTGATGATTGCATAGTAGGACAGCCATGGTGCAGCGGTAAGAGTTGGTGCCATGTTACCTGATGCTGGTCTTGTGTTATTTGGATTAATAATTGGCTTTCTCCATTCACAATTTTTGGTAGACTGCTGGTTTTATCATTCGGACTGGATAGATACTTTATGCATTTTAAGTTAGATTCTTTTCCTTTTCTTTGCTTGTTGACGGTCATTATGTTGCTATTTTCTCTATGGATAAGCCTGCGCCCATTTTCACCCCCGAACCTTTTTTATGTCTGTATTGGCCCACGAAGTATATAAAACTGGACCACAAAATTTGCCATGCAAGCAAACATGACTTACATGGCTGTTGAGATGTCAAATCTAACTTGGGTGACTGTTTTAACTAAGGTTGGGTTCAGATTGTTGAATAGCCATAGTCGTCATCTTCATTGGGGAGTGTAGAGTTTGACAACGACGTGCAGCGACGTCTTCATATTCTACCTGAACGCTTGTTATTTGGGAGCACAAAGGGTAGCATTTGACATGCTTTTGTCATTTGGGAGCACGAAAAAAGTATGAGTTATGAACAGCAGCCCCTGCATTGGGTTCCAATCATTTGTTTTAGTTGTGCAGAGTATGAGTTATGAACAGCATCCCCTGCATAGTTATAAGTACAAGTATTGGCTTAGGATTTCCAACTGGACAAGTAGTAGTTCGTTCCAGCATGCCTATTCATCTTCATAATTATTCAATGAATTAAAATGGGAGTACAGATCATTGAAATGAATGAGTTGTACAAATTTTTTGAAGTTGATGGTGGAAATAATTTAAAGAAGCTAGTGCAGGATTCAAGACTTTCAAAGAAGAAGAGAAAATTTGTTCAATAAATTTTAAGTTAAAAGAAGTTGTATGTGTAGTTGCTATCAACTGGACTACTACTATTATTGTTAGGTTGGTGTAGGGTAACAAGGCTGGATAGCTATTATTATTATTAGGCTAGTGTAAGGTGACAAAAAATGGTGAGCATCCCTTGTACTTTGAATTAGATTTTTGTAAAATGTTTGGTTCTTCAAACATTTAATGATTAACACATATTTGTCACAATTGTAATGATCCTATATAAGTTGAATACAAGGTATAATTGATCTGCATATGTACTTTTATTTACAATTAGCTCCCACTTCTGGTGATTTAAAAAGTGCTACTTTGTAATGATAGAATTTATTTGGAATTCATGAAAGAAACCTGTTATTAGACCTTAATTGCTCAAACAGAATCAATGCAAAGTGCAAAATTTGCACCATATTCAAACCAAACACTGGGGAAAGAAAAAAAAGAACCAAAGAAGTGCAAAATATGTGTAATTTCTACACCAAAATGAAACCAGAAACTGAATGCATAAAATTAAAAAAAGAAAGTGCAGAATCTGCACAAACTTAAACCAGAAAATGGGGAAAATATATATATATATATATATATATATATATTTCAAGTCTGCACCATACTGAAAGAAAATGCAGAAAGTTGCATCTACACCAAAATCAAAATAGAAACTTGATGCAGAAAATGAAAAAAAGATGCAAAGAAAGTGCAGAATTGCACAAACTTAAACCAGAAAATGACAAAAACATGCAGAGAAAGTGCAGAAAGTGCAAACAAAGGGGATAATTTGCACCAAAAATGGAGAATCTTCACCAAACCCAAACCAGAAACAGAAAAAAAGCAGAGAAGTGCAGAATTTGCTCCTAAATTAAACCAGAAATTGAAAAGGATGCACAAACAGTGAAGAATCGGAACTAAAATCAAACGAAAAACTAAAACAATGCAGAGAAATTGAATAATTTGCCCTAAGGCCACCTCCTAGTACTCCGACAGCAAGATAGAAACTAATAAGTGAACATAGATTGCCTTAGATACAAAATCTAAGTCAATCAAAGGAAATTAATGAATGAACACAGTTGCATAGTTTTTTCAACCCAACTGTTTGCCTTATTGAGATTATTGATCAACAATGCTATGGAATCAACTACAAAGATCACTCTTTTACTCTCTTTTTTTTTTTGGAGATAAATAAGTCATTGAATTAAATAGTTCATTTACAAAATAATAATAATAATAATAACTAATTATGCAACATGCTTGTTGCTCAAAATCCAATCCAATAAAACAAGAAAGGCTTGAGTTTTCAAAATGTCAGGTCTTATTTTGAGTGACAGTAGATGACTTTTTTCCAATCAAATAACATGAAACTATAACCTACTTCTTCCAAATTGCTTATTCTACTTGATAATTTGACAAAGCCAACACCACCAAGTTCAAGATTAAAGCTAGATCCTCGAGCTCATACACTCATTTCATAAAATCTATCTATATTTCCAACTGTTCATCTTGTTGCCACATTCCTTAAAAAAAACAAGAAGAAGAAGAAGAAAGAAAGATTACCTTGCATTACATTAAATTAAATACTCATTTTGTTATTCAAAACTAGATATGCTAATAACAATTCTACACTATAAAATGATCATTAAATGTAGTAGATGGTAAACTAGAAAATTAAATCAAACTAAGAATGTTAGCAAGTTTCAAAAATTACTTACTTCAATAAACTAGTCATTTTTCTTTTCTTTTTTTTTTGGGCATTTGCATTTGTTGGGTCCTTTCTTCTAGCATATATATGCTGCAAGTTCCTCTAGTTTGACATTCTCTAACATCCATCTCACTATGCAATCGGGATGACCTTGGGTGCCCTTTGGAAGTTTTTTTCGTTGAATTGTAAGGAACAAGTGTGTTTTCCCCTTCAGGAGACCAATAAGCCTTGTCAGAGATTGGGTGAAAAACGGGAGCCCAAGTCTTCCCATATGTTGCCAGAAATACCAATTCTGAACTAAAGGTTTGTAATCAAAGCTACAATGTTGACATGCTGCCAATACATGTGAAAAGGGAATTCCATGAATTTGCCATTTTTGGCAAGAACAATAGTTTTCGTTTAGTTTCACTACTTGAGCATGACCATCTTTTCTTTTATTTGTTGATGATCGACCTGTTTTCAAACTGAATGTTTTAGTAGCTCGATTAAACAAGATCACTTCATGTCCACCTGCCTTGATGCTATTAGAAATAATTTTCCCATCTGAAAAAGGAGTGTAATTGTCCGGTACTTGCTCTTTGAATATCAAATTGTCTTCTCACAGCAAATTAAATATTCACACGATAAAAGGTAAGTTGAACAAAATCTGTTATTGGCGATGAGCGTGCCCCTTTCAAAACACAACTAAATATTTCATACAAGTTGGTTGTCATGATTCCATACCTTCTGCCACCATCATGTGCTAATGTCCACCGATCAACTGGTAACTCATCCAACCATTTTTGGACTTCAGGATTGATTTTCTCTATTGCTGCATTCTTTTTTCAAATTTGGAATTTTGATTTTCATTTCCAGCCCAACTCACAAGACGTTTCAATACTCTATCATAAAATTTTCTATTGAAATTACTCGCTAAATGACAGATAGAAAAGCGACGATATACAAATGGCTCCGTCCATTCTGATCCATTTCAATTCATTGCTGCAACAAATCCCAACATGACAATCAAATATAAGAATATATATATATATATATATATATATTTATATTATAATAAATAGGAAACTATGAATTTTTCAAATCATAAAGAAAATTAATCCCAATTGTCATTTTTTTTTCCTTATAAATTACAAAGAATGAAAGATCATGATATCGCAAGTTTAGTAGTAGTTTAAACTACTTATAATGTATAGATTTTTTCAATGTAATAGTTACATCCAACAAAAAGTATGTTTTGTTGTAAATAACAGAAATAAAAGGAAGACATTAATGTCATAGTGATACCTGAATGACAATCTGAAATAACACAAAGACCTCTTCTTTGTGTCACAAACATCCTAATGCATGACATAAACCATCCCCAACTATCATTGTTTTCACTTTCCCTAATTGCAAAAGCAAGTGGAAATAACTGATTATTACCTATAGCTGAAACAGCAATAAGTAATGTTCCTTTATACTTGCCATACAAGAATGTGCCATCAATACTTATAACAGGACGACAATATTTAAAACATTCTATTGAAGCACCAAAAGCCCAAAGCACACGATTAAATAGTTCTGGTGATGGATTTCCTTATGCAATCTCCTTGTCCCAATGTACAATTGTTCCAGGATTTTCGTGCTTGGGAGCATCCATAAACCTGGGCAATATCTTGTATGATTCAAGCCAATCACCGAAAAGTTCTACAATAGCCTTTTGCTTTGCTGTCTATGCTTTCTTCTTAGATATGGTGAAATTGAATTTGGCTGCGATTTCAGCTTGAATTGATGTTAATGTTATTGACATCTGAGCCTTCGCCAATGCTTTGATTTGGTCGGCAATAAATCTAGAATCTAGTTGAACATGGTCTAGATTTATGATAGGATTAATGCAATTATGAGGGCCTTCATATTTTTTGATTTCAAAAATTGATGTTCCTTTCATAACAGAAGCCCGTAATCTCCTAGTACAGCTTGGTGCTTGTCTACATTTAAGGGTCCACAAATGAGGAGTAGAGTAAGCAACTTGATACTCTTGATGCACCTTTATTGGGAATGCTTTCACAGCATTTTGTAAATGTTCTGTAGAGGTAAACCTTTGGCCACCATATAATTCACCATCACCAAGTGTAGAAGAAAGTTGACTACCAGCAACTGATGCATCTACTATTGATTTGTCCATCCATTCAACATCGGTGAAATTTGGAGTTGGTGCCTCTAGATTGTACAACCCAATAGGTTCCTCTTGTTCACTCTCTCTGTCATCATCAGAGTTTAACATATTATTGTTCATGTTCGCACCATTAAGAAATAAGTTATTTGTTTCAACTGCAATTATTTCTTCACTAGTAGATGTGTGATTTACTTCTGGTGATCCATCATCATAAAACTCATCATCAACATGCTCATTTCTGGCTTCAACTGAATCTTGTTCCACACTTCTTGTACTCCTATTCGATAAGAATGTCTCTCTTGTACATTGCTCAACTGTTGTTCCTACAAAATTGCTGTTTCATAGAATACCCTATACTAATCTACCTTCTTGGGTGGGTACTTGTGTAGGAGTCTTACTATTCAAATCATGTCCACATTGTGTATCAACGATCCTGGATTCCATTTCCAAATAGAGTTTCAAACAATGAATCCCAAGTTGTTTTTCTGCATCTAACACAATGTTTAAGGTATCATGATTTTCAACAGGCAATGGAATATACTCCTTATTTAAAGTTAGATACCTACAAATGACTTTTATTTCAACATGTTCCGTCTCAAAAACAGTGATAGCATAAACCTTATTCAGGAGGTTACGAAATGTAATTTCAGAATCTGCTTTGATTGCTTTTGGATGGAACCCTTATAACTTAGACCATGCAAACTAGTTATCATCTTACCATTGCAACAACATAGTAGAGTAATATTTGAGCTATAGCCATTGTTATAAAATTTTCCAAGCCTCCTACAATCAATTTATTAAGAAAAATCAAATTAGCAACATTTATAAATAACGTCAAATTAATATATATATATATGTGTGTGTGTGTGTGTTTGTTATTTTCTTCCAACAACTTTCAAAATCCAAGGAAAAATTAAATAAATTACAAAAATGCATACTGATCCAATATTTTCTTTTGTAACGTTTACATCCTAAATAATAAAAATGAATCCATACATTTATATCAATGATGTAAAAGGTTGGGTGGTCAATAAAAATTAAATGGAAAACTCACATATCTTATGTTTTAAAGTAGAGTTTCCGGCACAAATTCTCTAGAATACAAAATTGACAAAAGTATTTTGTATATTCTCCTATATTCAAGTGCCATTTTACTTGTCATTGTTAGTTGAATGGATTATATACGATTGATCAATGCACTAGATTTGATTTAATATCCCTCTGACAAACAAACTCAACTTAGAATGCTAATGTATGTGCAATCAATCAATGGTTCACCAAAATTGTTAAATGCACTGGCTAACCTAAATGTCTCTTTTCGGATGCATTGATGACGATGATGCTCATATCATTTGTCTATTGTGTTTTACTTTGAACGCCATATTTCTTAAGTCCTCTTTTGCCTTTTACCATTTTAAAAATTAAAAAATAGTAAAATTATAAAACAAACTTAACTTAGAATTACTATAATTTCATATATACAATTAAACAAAATATACTACTATTCAACACGAAATAACATCATTCAATTCATATATGTCAATATTAAAAAAAATTTCCTCTCACCTTTAAACTCACTAGTTGAGAATAGCATAACTAACACCTTACATTTGATGTCAATTATGAACTTAACAATATTTCTTTCTATCCTCCCTCTAGTGATTAAGTATTCTCACAATTGAAAAATATGTAATGCAAGAAAAATATGTAATTCATCTATCATTCACATAAATAGTTATATATATATATATATTAGGGTTAATTACGCAAAACCCCCCATGTGGTTTGCGAAAATACAGGATGTACACCCTATGCTTTAAAAAGCTACGTAAAACCCCCCTGTAGTTTCAAAAAAGATATTATGTTTATAAAAATAAGTACAAGATAATTATAAATAATTCTCAAACCAAAAATCACTGTTAACAAAATAGAGCAGAAAAGACAAAATGATGCTGCAGGATGCTTCATCTCCCTTTCATGGTTTATTTTGCAGCAACTATTACTTAAATATACTACACATGTAACTGATTGTAGAGAAATTTCATAAACCCATAAAGATAGACCAAAAGACTATGTCAACAAGCAAGAAAATACTGAGTCTAAGATTCACTAAACTTAAAAATTATTCCAGCGGTAAAAATTACTAAACCAAGCGGTAATCATCAGGTCCGGTTGTGTCTTGAACCATTTAGATTCTCTTAGGAGTGATTACTTCCCCTGGAGGTATTATGGTTTCACCTGCCGAAGTTGGAACGCCAGCCTCCTTGCATAGAGAAGTGATAAGTCCAGGCAACCCATATCCATTGCCTCTCCTCACTGCTGCACAGATGGAATTATAGGTAATTTTTCCCACATTAAAGAATTTGTTTTTGCAAATGAGGTACACAATTAGGACTCTCCGCCAATGGACTTTATAACATACACTTGCCGGGCAGATTGATGATGCAACAAATTCGTACCATGCCCTGGCTAAGGGAGTCAAGGATCCTATGCTGAGTGACTTTTGATGTGGATCTAACCGGTCACTGGTTCCAGGTTTAGTAATGGAGTTTATAATCTTCGACCAGTCAAAATCTTTACCATTCGATTGTTTCTCAAACTCCATAAATGAAACCTCATTCTGAGAACGAACAAGATTAAAATGCTTGTTGATAGCTTTTGGGGTGAAGGTGATAGATTTCCCGCGAACAAGGACGGTATCCCCCTGAGCTTGTGACAAATTGGCATAGAATTCGTACACGAGCTCTTTAATGTGACCATCTGGGCAGGTCGCCAATTTAAGCCATTTGGCCTTTTCTATGTACGCATGAAACCTTCCCCCATTGAAGATTGGACGTTCCACGAGTAGTTTCTTCCTAACTTCGAACAGGTTGTAAGTGAGGAGAGCATCCATGTTCACAAATCTCTCTTGCTCTTTTGCTGTCAATGGGCGATTAATTGACATAGATGCTACATTTTTCTGAGCTTTGGTCTTGGAGACAACTTCAATCACTTCATCATTTATGTTTCTTTCTTGAGACATTCTGCAAAAATAATCAACAACATGAAATTAGCCTCCACATTTAAGCAGCAAGAATCACTATATTTCCATGTATATATAAAGCAGAAAAATCACACACAAATGCACATAATCTTAACACAAAGCTCAGATTTTGATAGGTAAAACAAAAGAGCCGTATATGTGTTTAGATGTTTGTTTAAAGAAAAATGTTGAGACTAGAAGAAAATATATAAATGTTTGATGAAATGAAATACCTATAGTTGTATGTGTGATGCCTTTTTCCAAATTTTCATTAGGTTCCACCCAAGCAGTAACAGTAGATAAATTACTATTGTCTAATTATAAAATCAAAACCACACATTGCATCCCAAAAGATAATCAAAATTATCCCAAAAAATTAATCATTAGCCAACCACTACTAATAAGTAATTAATTAAGCTAGCATTCTTAGATCTTAGATCGTGTTTAACCACTAATCCATTGCAACATAGCGATAGAAAATTAGGCTAAATCATTAATATAACAATTTAGTATACATGCTCAATCGATCATTAAGCAACAGCAAAATTGGATAGAGGTCGATGCAGGCCAAGTCCATTTTCTAGTAAATGTGTCAATTTAATATAAAGAAATAAAGAATCTAAACTTCGAACAGCCTTTCGAAATCAACAAAACCAACAATTGAATTGTATTCGCACAAAATCAAGGATTCATACCTCTTAGAAAATGGTGAAACAGTTCTGCTCGTGCGTTTGGAATTGGTCTTTGAGATTTGTGTTGTTCTTGCAACACAAAAAGCACTCAAAATTAGAGTGTGAGTATCAGCCAGGGTCCTTAAGGTTTGAAGGCCCCAGGGCAAAAAAAATATAAAGGGCCCTAAAAAACACGTAAATGAGAGAAAAGAAATTGGATAAAGAAAAAAAAAATATATTTGAACAATAAGTTAAAAAGGGCCTGGACCGACCAATTTTGATTGATGTCATCACACCAAATTGGGCCCTAAAATTTTTTTTTCCCTTGAAAGAGGCTCAAACACTTTCTGCCATAATTTACCCATATACATACATATAGTTTGGGTTACTAAATATAGTGGTACCCTAAAGGAGGTGGGCCTTGGTCCATTGCCCGGGCCCGACACCCTTCAGGACCGGCCGTGGTGTGTAGGTGTGTTCATGATTTTCCTCAAAAAATTTAGAGAGGAAAGTTGTGCGGCAAGAAGTGAGCAAAGGGTGTTGGGCTTGAGAATATAATGAATTTATATGGGTTCGGAAGCTGTTATAATGTGTGGCCTTGATTTTTCTGTCCTAGAATTGGATGGACAATATTGAATTGATCCAGGTAGGTGCTTAATTCCGTGTGTGAGATGCAAATGGGCCTAGGGTTTCAAAGATTTTTAACAAAATTTTACTAGGCCCAAAGTACAACAAAATGGAGCATTAAAAGAAGTTCAAATATTAAACTATTGGTTCTTTTTGATGTTAACCCTTGAAATTTTTATAAACCAATGGAAAGAATGGAGAAATAAGTTTAGATTAGATTAATTTCTAAATGAACACCTAAAAATGGATATAATTTAACTAAAACTCATGGACCAACAAAAAATTGAACTGCTGTTATAGAAGGATTTGCATGGAAATAACTTGTATGGAATACCGTGTGAAACTTTGCATAATAAAAAATTGATAAGCTAAATCCCTGAAAATAACTGGTTACTAAAATGCTTGGGGTGGGGGTGTTGGGGAACCATTAAGCAATGTTTATAAGGAGTCGTCCATAATTTGGTGAGGCATAATAGGGATATATCAAAGACAAGACTTGAGGTGAGCTTGACACTGAGATAATGAAATTTAGTCAATGGCCAATTCAAAAAATTATGTTTAACGTATTGGTTTCGATGGTGCTCGTGCATGTAACTCGCTAAGAGGTGACAATTATATTCTACGGGTTCGCATCCATCGAAAATGTTGCAAAATTTGCTCATTTTTAATTGGTTAAAAAATTATCATTATGGATTTATACATGAACTAGACTGTCATTTATCCACTTGTCTCAATAATAAAAAAAATAAAATGCAAATTGTAATTCAATTTGAACACTCAAATTAATTTAATAATTTACAAATTTAAATCCACAAATAATAGTTTTTTTATAATAAATTTATCTCAAATAAAAATTAAGAACAAATGAAGCAAGAGAATACATTATTTAGGTATCTTAAAAGCTAAAAAGAGGAAGAAAAATAAGTAAAATGAATAATAATGACCTTGATAAAAATAGAATTCAATGATTACAAGATAAAAGGGTAGGGTTAAAACTAAATAAAAGGGTGGGCTTGATCTCCCCCACCATAATTCAACATAGTAATTTAAATTATATATATATATATATATGTGTAAAAAAAAAATAGAGGAATTGAGATGGACTAAAACCTCCTCGACCTCACCCCTTATTAGCACCTGAATCCATTATATAGCTTAAACTTGTGAATGTTACATTAATACCTAAGGGCATGCAGTTAACTCATTCAGAAAAATACATTTTAAAACATGTTTTTAAAATTGACTTTCATTTTATATTGTAAACAATGTATTGAAAATTATGACAAACTCTTACAAAATATAATATGTATTGTTAAAAAAAATTATAAAAAAAAACTAACTAATTAGATTGTGAGATAGCTAAACTGTAAATATTTGTTAAGAGATTTATCGAAATACCAAGCACACTTGTTCTCTATTCAAATTGCATAATTAATATTCAGGAGAAATGATCCTCCTAACAACATAAGTCTGTTTAGAATAATTCAAGAGAAGATCTCTTTCGGACATCCAAGTTTTCATATTTTGGAGAAGAATTAAATGACTCTTGTTCATTTATGGCCATGGAATAATTATTCTAATTGATTTCACTCAAACTACGAGCATCAGGTGATTGTTGATGACTCGGACCCGATGGAGAAACAAGTCTCTTGATCTTAAAAGAACTCGGAGGACTTGGAGCATCAGGTGGTTGGTGAGGATTTGGACCTGACGGAGCAACAAGCCTGTTGATCTCAACAAGACTAGGAGCATCAGGTGATTGTTATGGATTCGAACCTGAAAGAACAAGTCTCTTGATCAAACTAGGATTTGGAGGACTAGGAATATCAGGTGATTGTTATGATTCGAAGTTGACGGAGGAATAAGTCCCTTGTTCTTACTAGTACTCGATATACTTGGAGCATCGGGTGGTTGTTAAGGATTCAGATCTGACGGAGTAACAAGTCTGTCGATCTCACCAAAACTAGGACCATCACTCCTTTACGCCAGCTTCCCCAAAAAATTATTTTTTGATTCGGCCATAAATTATGTATCTTGACACGTTTTAGCAAATAATCAAGAAACTATCCAAAGAGATTATAGAACCCTAATTTTGGCAATATATTGTTAGTGATTATCAAGAATTGAGGAGAAGAAGGATAGCTAAGTTGTCTTTATAATTAACTAATGTTCAAGCTTTTGTAAGAATAATAGTGCTTTGAGTGGCGGATTCAGAAAATTATGTTTAGGGGCTACATCAAAATGTTTAATACGATTAAATAAATATATTTAACTATTAAAGTTATAACCTCACAACAATAAAATGATGAAGATATGAATATAATTAAAAAATTGTACTCGTTGACATTTGATAATATATTTGTTTTGATTGTGCTTGTGCGACTCGCTAAGAAGTGACAATTGTATCTTACGTGTACGCGTCCCTAAAAAATGTCGCAAGATTTGATCATTTTTAATTGTTAAAAAAATATTATTGTCCATCTATAGAATTAGAAAATGTCACTTATCCTCTAGTCTCAATACTAAAAATAAACAAAATACAACTGCCCTCCTTCTGATTTTAAACTGTTATTTTCCTAATTTTGCATGAGACTTAATTCTTTCAAAAAAATCAATGATTTTTATTTGAGAGAACTGCCAAAAAATCACACTTTTTTTAAAAATGCGTCATTGATGTCATTGGAATTTATACAGCCGTTAATTCAAACGGGAATAACGCCATGTACTGCACTTCTCTCTTTCTTCTAATTTCTTCCGTATGCTTTCCTTTCTTTTTTTTTTCTTTTTTTTTTTTCCAATTCTTTTTATCCTGCAATTTACTAAGCAGGTAATTTACAGCATCTTTCCTAGGCCAGCAATCGATCACAGGCTTTTCTCGAGGGCCAACAATCTTCTTCATCTTCTCCAATGTGCAAGGTTTTTCTTCAACCAATCCAACAACCATTTGAAGCTCAACAATTTCTAAAATATTATCAACGGTAAGCAAATAAAATTATCCATTTCAAAATAATTTTCTTACCAAATTATCATACTTAATTCTTCTGAAAAAATTGATTACTTACAAATATGCATACTAACTGTATGGTATAATGCCAACTAAAGAAAAGAAGAAAAAAAAAAAAAAAAAACCTGTATGAAAGGGTTGAAGGAAGCTTATATCTGCAAACGAAGCCATGCATATGTACCTGACTACCATAAATATTTAGTCGTTCTTATTTTATCATTTTTTGACGAACCGTTTGTTCAATTTGCATACACATCGTTATTCCTTCTTTGTAATAACTTGTTGACAGTAAAGGGTGACTATTGTTATATCATGTGGTTCTTCCATTTCTCTCACTTATATTCTTGTGATAAGATCATTCCAGGGTATGCATACTTTTTTCTTATTGTTTAGAATCTCTCATAATCCAATTGCTAAGTATACATAGGTATGGTGGAGTTATGAGCTCAGCAGAAGCAGCACTTGAGAGTGATACGAGAGTGCGTTATCTGATCCTAATTGGAGCACATTGTTGTTCCATATCTTGCTCTCCCAGCTAATTTATGAAGTGTTACAGGTACCTGCATTTGAAGCTGGAAGGAAACATAGAGTAAGGGTCAACTCAATATACGCTAGTGTGGTATTTTAGTCCCTTTGACACAACCTCATTATATATACTTATAAATGTTGGGAATGGCTCCCCTGCCTCAAAAAACCACAACAGAAAAGGAAATAAAAGTGTATTGGTAGTGTAGATATACAGACTAATATTTGTTAGGTCATGTGATGATTGCATAGAAGGACAACCATGGTGCAGCGGTGAGAGTTGGTGCCATGTTACCTGATGCTGGTCTTGTGTTATTTGGATTAATAATTGGATTTCTTCATTCACAATTTTAGGTAGACTGCTGGTTTTATCATTCGGACTAGATAGATACTTTCTGCATTTTAAGTTAGATTCTTTTCCTTTTCTTTGCTTGTTGACAGTCATTATGTTGCTATTTTCTCTATGGATAAGCCTGCGCCCATTTTCACCGTCGAACCTTTTTTATGTCTGTATTGACTCTCGAAGTATATAAAACTGGACCACAAAATTTGCCATGCAAGCAAACATGACTTACATGGCTGTTGAGATGTCAAATCTAACTTGGGTTATTGTTTTAACTAAGGTTGGGTTCAGATTGTTGAATAGCCATAGTCGTCATCTTCATTGGGGAGTGTAGAGTTTGACAACGGTGTGCAGCGACGTCTTCATATTCTACCTGAACTCTTGTTAAAGTTGAACCCGAAGGGTAGCATTTGACATGCTTTTGTCATTTGGGAGCACGAAAAAAGTATGAGTTATGAACAGCAACCCCTGCATTGGGTTCCAATCATTTGTTTCAGTTGTGCAGAGTATGAGTTATGAACAGCATCCCCTGCGTACTTATAAGTACAAGTATTGGCTTAGGATTTCCAACTGGACAAGTAGTAGTTCGTTCCAGCATGTCTATTCATCTTCATAATTATTCAATGAATTAAAATGGGAGGACAGATCATTGAAATGAATGAGTTGCACAAATTGTTGGAAGTTGATGGTGGAAATAATTTAAGGATGCTAGTGCAGGATTTAAGACGTTCAAAGAAGAGAAAATTTGTTCAATAAATTTTAAGTTAAAAGAAGTTGTATGTGTAGTTGCTATCAACTGGACTACTACTATTATTGTTATGTTGGTGTAAGGTAACAAGGCCGGATAGCTATTATTATTATTAGGTTAGTGTAAGGTGACAAAAATGGTGAGCATCCCTTGTACTTTGAATTAGATTTTTGTAAAATGTCTGGTTCTGCAATCATTTAATGATTTACGCATATTTGTCACAATTGTAATGATCCTATATAAGTTGAATACAAGGTATAATTGATCTGCATATGTACTTTTATTTACAATTATCTCCCACTTCTGGTGATTTAAAAAGAGCTACTACGTAATTATAGAATTTATTAGGAATTGGTGAAAGAAACCTGTTATTAGACCTTAATTGCTCAAACAAAATCAATGCAAAGTGCAAAATTTGCACCATATTCAAACCAAACACTGGGGAAAGAAAAAAAAGAACCAAAGAAGTGCAAAAAATGTGTAATTTCTACACCAAAATGAAACAACTGAATGCATAAAATTAAAAAAAGAAAGTGCAGAATCTGCACAAACTTAAACCAGAAATTGGGGAAAAAAAAATATATATATATATATATATATTTCGAGTCTGCACCATACTGAAAGAAAATGCAGAAAGTTGCATCTACACCAAAATCAAACTAGAAACTTGATGCAGAAAATGAAAAAAAGATGCAAAGAAAGTGCAGAATTGCACAAACTTAAACCAGAAAATGATAAAAACATGCAGAGAAAGTGCAGAAAGTGCCACAAAAGGGGAAAAATCACACAAAAAATGGAGAACCTACACCAAACCCAAACCAGAAACTGAAAAAAAAGCAGAGAAGTGCAGAATTTGCTCCTAAATTAAACCAGAAATTGAAAAAGATGCATAAACAGTGAAGAATCGGAACTAAAATCAAACAAAAAACTAAAACAACGCAGAGAAAATGAATAATTTGCACTAAAGCCACCTCCTAGTACTCCGACAGCAAGATAGAAACTAATAAGTGAACATAGATTGTCTTAGATACAAAATCTAAGTCAATCAAAGGAAACTAATGAATGAACACAGTTGCATAGTTTTTCAACCCAACTGTTTGCCTTGTTGAGATTATTGATCAACAATGCTATGGAATCAACTGCAAAGATCACTCTTTTACTGTCTTTTTTTTTTTTGGAGACAAATAAGTCACTGAATTAATTAGTTTATTTACAAAATAATAATAATAATAATAATAACTAATTATCCAATCCAATAAAACAAGAAAGGCTTACTGTACTCCTCATTTATGGACCCTTAAATGTAGACAAGCACCAAGCTGTACTGGGAGATTACTGGCTTCTGTTATGAAAGGAACCTCAATTTTTGAAATCAGAAAATATGAAGGCCCTCATATTTCCGTTAATCCTATCATAAATCTAGACCATGTTCAACTAGATTCTGGATTTATTGCCGACCAAATCAAAGCATTGGTGAAAACTCAGATGTCAATAACATTAACATCAATTCAAGCTGAAATCACAGCCAAATTCAATTTTACCAAATCTAAGAAGAAAGCATAGACAGCAAAGCAAAAGGCTATTGTAGAACTTTTCGGTGATTGGCTTGAATCATACAAGATATTGCCCAGGTTTATGGATGCTCCCAAGCACGAAAATCCTGGAACAATTGTACATTGGGACAAGGAGATTGCATAAGGAAATCCATCACCAGAACTATTTAATCGTGTGCTTTGGGCTTTTGGTGCTTCAATAGAATGTTTTAAATATTGTCGTCCTGTTATAAGTATTGATGGCACATTCTTGTATAGCAAGTATAAAGGAACATTACTTATTGCTGTTTCAGGGGTAGGTAATAACCAGTTGTTTCCACTTGCTTTTGCAATTGGGGAAAGTGAAAACAATGATAGTTGGGGATGGTTTATGTCATGCATTAGGATGTTTGTGACACAAAGAAGAGGTCTTTGTGTTATTTCAGATTGTCATGCAGGTATCACTTTGACATTAATTTCTTCCTTTTATTTCTGTTATTTACAACAAAACATACTTTTTGTTGGATGTAACTATTACATTGAAAAAAATCTATACATTATAAGTAGTTTACTACTAAACTTGCGATATCATGATCTTTCATTCTTTGTGATCTATAAGGAAAAAAAAAATGACAATTGGGATTAATTTTCTTTATGATTTGAAAATTTTGTAGTTTCCTATTTATTTTAATATAAATATATATATATGTTCTTATATTTGATTGTCATGTAGGGATTTGTTGCAGCAATGAATTGAAATGGATTAGAATGGACGGAGCCATTTGCATATCGTCGCTTTTGTATCTGTCATTTAGTGAGTAATTTCAATAGCAAATTTTATGATAGAGTATTGAAATGTCTTGTGAGTTGGGCTGGAAATGAAAATCAAATTTCCAAATTTGAAAAAAGAATGCAGCAATAGAGAAAATCAATACTGAAGTCCGGAAATGTTTGGATGAGTTACAAGTTGATCGGTGGACATTAGCACATGATGGTGGCAGAAGGTATGGAATCATGACAACCAACTTGTATGAAATATTTAGTTGTGTTTTGAAAGGGGCATGCTCATCGCCAATAACAGATTTTGTTCAACTTACCTTTTTTGTGTGAATATTTAATTTGCTGTGAGAAGACAATTAGACATTCAAAGAGCAAGTACCGGACAATTATTCACTTCTTTTTCAGATGGGAAAATTATTTCTAACAGCATCAAGGCAGGTGGACATGAAGTGATCTTGTTTAATCGAGCTACTAAAACATTCAGTTTGAAAATCATCAACAAATAAAAGAAAAGATGGTCATGTTCAAGTAGAGAAACTAAACGAAAACTATTGTTCTTGCCAAAAATGGCAAATTCACAGAATTCCCTTTTCACATGTATTGGCAGCATGTCAACATTGTAGCTTTGATTACAAACCTTTAGTTTAGAATTGGTATTTCTGGCAACATATGGGAAGACTTGGGCTCCCCTTTTTCACCCAATCTCTGACAAGGCTTATTGGTCTCCTAAAGGGGAAAACACACTTGTTCCTTACAATTCAACGAAAAAAACTTCCAAAGGGAACCCAAGGTCATCCCGATTGCATAATGAGATGGATGTTAGAGATTGTCAAACTAGAGGAACTTGCAGCATATGATAGCAGAAAGGACACTACAAATGCAAATGCCCAAAAAAAAAAAAAAAATGACTAGTTTATTGAAGTAAGTAAATTTTGAAACTTGCTAACATTCTTAGTTTGATTTAATTTTCTAATTTACCATCTACTACATTTAATGATCATTTTATAGTATAGAATTGTTATTAGCATATCTAGTTTTGAATAACAAAATGAGTATTTAATTTAATATAATGCAAGGTAATCTTTCTTTCTTCTTCTTCTTGCTTTTTTTAAGGAATGTGGCAACAGGATGAACAGTTGGAAATATAGATAGATTTTATGAAATGAGTGTATGAGCTCGAGGATCTAGCTTTAATCTTGAACTTGGTGGTGTTGGCTTTGTCACTCAAAATAAGACTTGATGCACCTTTATTGAGAATGCTTTCACAGCATTATGTAAATGTTCTTTAGAGGTAAACCTTTGGCCAACATATAATTCACCATCACCAAGTATAGAAGAAAGTTGACTACCAACAACTGATGCATCTACTATTGATTTGTCCATCCATTCAACATCGGTGCAATTTGGAGTTGGTGCCTCCGGATTTGACAAACCAATAGGTTCCTCTTGTTCACTCTCTCTGTCATCATCAGAGTTTAACATATTATTGTTCAAGTTCGCACCATTAAGAAATAAGTTATTTGTTTCAACTGCAATTATTTCCTCAATAGTAGATGTGTGATTTACTTCTGGTGATCCATCATCATAAAACTCATCATCAACATGTTCATTTCTGGCTTCAACTGAATCTTGTTCCACACTTCTTGTACTCTATTCGATAAGAATGTCTCTCTTGTACGTTGCTCAACTATTGTTCCTACAAAATTGCTGTTTCATAGAATACCCTATACTATGAAATCATGTCCACATTGTGTACCTTCTTGGGTGGGTACTTGTGTAGGAGTCTTACTATTCAAATCATGTCCACATTGTGTATTAACGATCCTGGATTCCATTTCCAAATAGACTTTCAAACAATGAATCCCAAGTTGTTTTGCTGCATCTAACACAATGTTTAAGGTATCATGATTTTCAACAGGCAATGGAATATACTCCTTATTTAAAGTCAGATACCTACAAATGACTTTTATTTCAACATGTTCCATCTCAAAACCAGTGATAGCATAAACCTTATCCAGGAGTTCACGAAATGTAATTTCAAAATATTCTTTGATGGCTTTTGGATGGCACCCTTATAACTTAAATCATGCAAACTAGTTATCATCTTACCATTGCAATAACATAGTGCAGTAATATTTGAACTATAGCCATTGTTATAAAATTTTTCAAGCCTCCTACAATCAATTTATTATGAACAATCAAATTAGCAACATTTATAAATAATGTCAAATTAATATATATATGTGTGTGTGTGTTATTTTCTTCCAACAGCTTTCAAAATCCAAGGAAAGTTTAAATAAATTACAAAAATGCATACTGATCCAATATTTTCTTTTGTAACGTTTACATCCTAAATAATAAAAATGAATCCATACATTTATATCAATGATGTAAAAGGTTGGGTGGTCAATAAAAATTAAATGGAAAACTCACATATCTTATGTTTTAAAGTAGAGTTTCCGGCACAAATTCTCTAGAATACAAAATTGACAAACGTATTTTGTATATTCTCCTACATTCAAGTGCCATTTTACTTGTCATTGTTAGTTGAATGGATTATATACGATTGATCAATGCACTAGTTTTGATTTAATATCCCACTGACAACCAAACTCAACTTAGAATGCTAATGTATGTGCAATCAGTCAACGGTTCACCAAAATTGTTAAATGCACTGGCTAACCTAAATGTCTCTTTTCGCATGCATTGATGACGATGATGCTCATATCATTTGTCTATTGTGTTTTACTTTGAACGTCATATTTCTTAAGTCCCCTTTTGCCTTTTACCATTTTAAAAATTAAAAAATAGTAAAATTATAAAACAAACTTAACTTAGAATTATTATAATTTCATATATACAATTAAACGAAATATGCTACTAATTTAACAAGAAATAACTTCTTTCAATTCATATATGTCAATATTAATATTTTTTTCTTCTCACCTTTAAACTCACTAGTTGAGAATAGCACAACTAACACCTTACAATTGATGTCAATTATGAACTTAACAATATTTCTTTCTATCCTCCCTCTAGTGATTAAGTATTCTCACAATTGAAAAATATGTAATGCAAGAAAAATATGTAATGCACCTATCATTCACATAAATAGTTATATATATAAATATATTAGGGTTAATTACGCAAAACCCCTCATGTGGTTTGCGAAAATACAGGATGTACCCCCTATGCTTTAAAAAGCTACGCAAAACCCCCCTGTAGTTTCAAAACTCTTGTAAAGTAGACAAAAATCTTAATTTGTAACCAAATTGCCCTTATATGGAGTTGATGACCAAATTGGTAAATATTATAATAAAATGCATTATTTTGGCTAAAAACTCGATTAATAATTATGAACAGCAGAACTGAAGAACTCTATATTATTATTTTTTTGCTTCTGAAGAATCCTTCACGCGTATTAAGCCTATATGGAAGAACTAATTACTTAAAGGGTTGAAGAGCTTCTTCTGACTTTGGTCCTTGAAGACTCATATCTCTATTGCTCCCTCTTTTGTAAGGTAAATAAACAATCCATCTTTATAATTGTTCAGAAAATCCTGGCAAACGCAAGTTTTCCAAAATGGGTTCCTATTTAATCCCTCGTAGCTGCAACATGTTCTTGCAACAGGTCGTAAGCTTTAAAGGTACATCTAAAGGTGTGAAGACATAAGCCTACCAGCACCGGGTAAGCTTCAAAGGTACATCTCTCAGCTTCTTCTGTGACCTGTGCGATGCACGGTGCGAATCGCACGGAGATTCGCACGGCACATTTTGATTTACTTGAGTCATTGTGCTGCGTACTGTAAGTCATGCAACAGGAGGAGCGAATCGCATCTAATTTCACTTGGTTTGAGGAAAATGCTTCCCACCTTTAATCAGCATACTGTCACTTGTTTGATTCGCACATCGTATGTCACAACTTGATTTTAACTCAAATTCTTTGACTTAACTTTATACTATAAACTATAAGAATATTCAACTTTGGCACCAGACACGGTACTCTATTTGACCGACTCCATGAATACAGAGTCAGATTCCAGTGGCACCGTTGGGAGTGCCGGAGAAGTGAGTTGCCGTTTCAAAAGTTTATTTTTACTTTTCAACATTTTTTTTTTTTTCCCCCTTTCTTCATCTTCTTCAAACATGCATGTTTTCAATTGAGCTAGACCACCAGGTGTTGATGAGCCGACATCATTGCCACCGCATATCATTCACACTGCAAGTGAAGTGAATAATCAAATACTCAGTGTTAAAGGGGTCAAAACACTGATGTTGAAGATCTGTTCTATGGTAGTGGTTGTTCTTGTTTGATAGTGCTTATCTAGATGTGGAATTGTTAAAAATGTATGATTTTTCCCTTGCATTAATTTTTAAGAATAACACACACAAAATGTTAACTTTGTAATAAAATGTTACATATGGTTAACCAAAGATATTATGTTTATAAAAATAAGTACAAGATAATTATAAATAATTCTCAAACCAAAAATCACTGTTAACAAAATAGAGCAGAAAAGACAAAATGATGCTGCAGGATGCTTCATCTCCCTTTCATGGTTTATTTTGCAGCAACTATTACTTAAATATACTACACATGTAACTGATTGTAGAGAAATTTCATAAACCCATAAAGATAGCCAAAAGACTATGTCAACAAGCAAGAAAATACTGAGTCTAAGATTCACTAAACTTAAAAATTATTCCAGCGGTAAAAATTACTAAACCAAGCGGTAATCATTAGGTCCGGTTGTGTCTTGAACCATTTAGATTCTCTTAGGAGTGATTACTTGCCCTGGAGGTATTATGGTTTCACCTGCCGAAGTTGGAACGCCAGCCTCCTTGCATAGAGAAGTGATAAGTCCATGCAGCCCATATCCATTGCCTCTCCTCACTGCTGCACAGATGGAATTATAGGCAATTTTTCCCACATTAAAGAATTTGTTTTTGCAAATGAGGTACACAATTAGGACTCTCCGCCAATGGACTTTATAACCTACACTTGCCGGGCAGATTGATGATGCAACAAATTCGTACCATGCCCTGGCTAAGGGAGTCAAGGATCCTATGCTGAGTGACTTTTGATGTGGATCTAACCGGTCAATGGTTCCAGGTCTGGTAATGGAGTTTATAATCTTGGACCAGTCAAAATCTTTACCATTCGATTGTTTCTCAAACTCCATAAATGAAACCTCATTCTGAGAACGAACAAGATTAAAATGCTTGTTGATGGCTTTTGGGGTGAAGGTGATAGATTTCCCGCGAACAAGGACGGTATCCCCCTGAGCTTGTGATAAATTGGCATAGAATTCGTACACGAGCTCTTTAATGTGACCATCTGGGCAGGTGGCCAATTTAAGCCATTTGGCCTTTTATATGTACGCATGAAACCTTCCCCCATTGAAGATTGGACGTTCCACGAGTAGTTTCTTCCTAACTTCGAACAGGTTGTAAGTGAGGAGAGGATCCATGTTCACAAATCTCTCTTGCTCTTTTGCTGTCAATGGGCGATTAATTGACATAGACGCTGCATTGTTCTGAGCTTGGTCTTGGAGACAACTTCAATCACTTCATCATTTATGTTTCTTTCTTGAGACATTCTGCAAAAATAATCAACAACATGAAATTAACCTCCACATTTAAGCAGCAAGAATCACTATATTTCCACGTATATATAAAGAAAAATCACACACATATGCACATAATCTTAACACAAAGTTCAGATTTTGATAGGTAAAACAAAAGAGCCGTATATGTGTTTAGATGTTTGTTTAAAGAAAAATGTTGAGACTATAAGAAAATATATAAATGTTTGATGAAATGAAATACCTATAGTTGTATGTGTGACGCCTTTTTCCAAATTTTCATTAGGTTCCACCCAAGCAGTAATAGTAGATAAATTACTATTGTCTAATTATAAAATCAAAACCTCACATTGCATCCCAAAAGATAATCAAAATTATCCCAAAAAAATAATCATTAGTCAACCACTACTAATAAGTAATTAAGCTAGCATTCTTAGATCTTAGATCGTGTTTAACCACTAATCCATTGCAACATAGCGATAGAAAATTAGGCTAAATCATTAATATAACAATTTAGTATATACGCTCAATCGATCATTAAGCAACAGAAAAATTGGATAGAGGTCGATGCAGGCCAAGTCCATTTTCTAGTAAATGTGTCAATTTAATATAAATAAATAAAGAATCTGAACTTCGAACAGCCTTTCGAAATCAACAAAACCAACAATTGAATTGTATTCGCACAAAATCAAGGATTAAAACTAAAGAAAATTAAATTGCGTTTTTCATACCTCTTAGAAAATGATAAAACAGTTCTGCTCGTGCGTTTGGAATTGGTCTTTGAGATTTGTGTTGTTCTTGTAACACAAAAAGCGCTCAAAATTAGAGTGTGTAGCAGCCCCGGTCCTTAAGGTTTGGAGGCCCCAGGGCAAAAAAAATATAAAGGGCCCTAAAAAACACGTAAATGAGACGAGAAATTGGATAAATAAAAAAAAAATTATATTTGAGCAATAAGTTAAAAAGGGACTGGACCGACTAATTTTGATTGGTGTCATCACACCAAATTGGGCCATAAAATTTTTTTTCCCTTTGAAAGAGGCCCAAACATTTTCTGCCCACATAATAATTTACCCATATACATATGTATATATATAGTTTGGGTTACTAAATATAATGGTCCCGTGAAGGTGGTGGCCCTTTGTCCGTCACCCAGGCCCGACACCCATTAGAGACCGGCCCTGGTGTGTAGGTGTGTTCATGATTTTCCTCAGAAAATTTAGAGAGGAAAGTTGAGGGGCAACTACTGAGCAAAGGGTGTTGGGCTTAAGAATATAATGAATTTATATGGGTTCGGTAGCTGTTATAGTGTGTGGCCTTGAATTTTCTGTCCTAAATTTGGATGGACACTATTGAATTAATCCAGGTAGGTGCTTAATTGTGTGTGTGAGAAGCAAATGGGCCTAGGGTTTCAAAGATAAAATTTTACTAGGCCCAAAGTACAACAAAATGGAGCATTAAAAGAAGTCCAAATATTAAACTGCTGGTTTTTTTCATGTTAGCCCAGGAAAGTTGTAATAAACCAATGGAAAGAATGGAAAAATTATTTTAGAAGAACCAACATTTTATAGAAGAACCATTATAATTTAACTAAAACTTATGGACCATTATAAACCACTAGAATTTCAGGGTCCATTATAAACCATCAATTCATTCATCTTTTATTTTTTTATTTTGGTAGAAAACGGATTAAATGGTTGGATGGCATGGGGGGCCTTTATTAAAATTAAAATGCAAATGCTAAAATTTAAAGGGATGCGTAATGAACCTTACATCACTATTACAAAATGCAGGAAAGCAAATGAACTATTAGTAACCAAACTATTACAGAATAGTGCTAAAGTTCTATGCCCCTGGAGCCTATATATGGGATCCCGGTGAGATCCGATAAGAATGCCTTTGCAAGTGCGGAGGGGAAAGAGCTATGCGCATATTCAGCATCCGTTTGAGTGAAAGATGCCATCTGTGCTATTCAATATGCCACAGAGTTCCCCTCCCAGTAGTTATGCTGAATTCGAAAATTCCCAGCATATGCCGTCAAATGTACCTACAAAGATAGCGAAGTCCCCACTAGACTCTGTGAACTCTTGTTACCACGCCCCACCAGATAGGCAGAATCCGTCTCAAAGACAACTCTTGGCAGGCCCAGCTGCGAACAGATTTGCAAGCCAAAGTCTAGAGCCATAAATTTCGCGTAGGAGTTTGTTTGAACCACGAGAAACCGCCCCGATACATGGAGGACCTCCCTCGATTCCTCCCGGACAACAATTCCACATCCCGCAAAGCCTAGATTCCCCAGTGCTAACCCGTCCAGATTAACCTTGCATTCAGGCAGCCTAGGCAGCTGCCATCGGACCAAGGTTGGCGACCAAGTGAGCTAGGGATGCAACTGACGGAGTAGCCCCGATGATATAAGGAATTCATCCTCCTGATACTGCTTTGTGAAAACGAGGATTCAAGCCAAGTCCTGAAATAGTTTCCTCACCTCCACCATTACTCCTCCTACCCTTGGCCGAATCTCCTCAAAAATGTAACTATTCCTCGATTTCCATAATTCCCATAGAATCAGCAGTAGCAAGACCCGGATCGCCAAGCCCGGATCGCCAAGCCTCGCACTTCTTCCACATATTCATCCCAAACAAAGTGCAGGAAATGCACCAAACTTTTAGGCAACCATTAACCAATTGTTATAAGGCGTGGTCCATAATTTGGTGAGGCATAACATGGATATAACATTGTTAAAGAAACATCGATCCTTTTCAAAGACAAGATTTGAGGTAAGCTTGACACTGAGATCCAAAAAATTATGAGCTCCCAACAATAAAATGAGAAAGATATGAATATAAAAAGTTTCACTATTCGTTGATATTTAATAACGTATTGGTTTTGATGGTGCTCGTGCATGTAACTCGCTAAGAAGTGACAATTGTATTCTAATCGTTGGCATCCATAGAAAATGTCGCAAGATTTGCTATTTTTAATTGTTGAAAAAGATATCACTTGTCTCAATAATATAAATAAACAAAATGCAAATTGTAATTCTATTTGAACACTCAAATTAATTTAACAATTAACAAATTTAAATCCACCAAAAAAATTGTTATTATTTTTAATAAATTTATCTCAAATAAAAATGAATAACAAATGAAGCAAGGGAATACATTATTTAGGTATTTAAAAAGCTTAAAAGCGAAAGAAAAATGAATAAAAATGACCATGAGAAAAATAGAATTCAATGGTTACTAGATAAAAGGGTAGGGTTAAAACTAAATAAAAGGGTGGGCTTGACCTTCCCCCACCATAATTCAACATATAGTGTATATATATATATATATATATATATAAGAGATAGAGAGATTGAGATGGGCTGAAACCTCCTCAAACTCACCCCTTATCAGCACCGGAATGCATTTTATGGCTTAAACTTGTGAATGCTACGTTAATACCTAAGGGCATGCAGTTCACTCATTCAGAAAATTACTTTTTAAACCATGTTCTTAAAATAGACATTTTTTTATATTGTAAATAGTGTATTGAAAATGATGCAAAACTTTTACAAAATATAGAATGTACTGTTATAAAACAAGAATAATAAAAAACAAAAAAAAAATTAGATTATGAGATAGCTAAAAGTGTAAATATTTGTAAACAGATTTATCAAAATACCAAACACATTGTTCTCTATTCAAAGTGTATAATTAACTTTTAGGAGAAAAGATCCTCTAAACAACTTAAGCTCTCAAAGACACAGTGTGTGTGGGTGTGTTTGTGATTTTCCTTACAAACCTTAGAGAGGAAATTTGAGAGGCAAGAAGTGAGGAAAGGGTGTTGGGCTTGAGAATATTATGAATTTATATGGATTGGTTAGCTGTTATAATGTGTGGCCTTGATTTTTTCTGTCCTAGAATTGGATGAACAATATAGAATTAATCCAGGTAGGTGCTTAATCCCGTGTGTGAGATGCAAATGGGTCTAGGGTTTTAAAGACTTTTAACAAAATTTTACAAGGCCCACAGTACAACAAATTGGAACCTTAAAAGAAATCCAAATATTAAACTATAAGTTCTTTTTCATGTTAACCCATGAAATTTTTAATAAATTAAACCAGTGGAAAGAATGGAGAAATAATTTTAGATTAGATTAGTTTCTAAATGAACCCTTAAAAATAAATATAATTTAACTAAAACTCATGGACCAACAAAAAATTGAACTGATGTTATAGAAGGATTTGCATGAAAAAACTGTCATTTATCCACTTGTCTCAATACTAAAAATAAACAAAATGTAAATTGTAATTCAATTTGAACATTCAAATTAATTTAATAATTTACAAAATTAAATCCACAAACAATAGTTTTTTTTTTTAATAAATTTATCTCAAATAAAAATTAATAAAAAATGAAGCAAGAGAATACATTATTTAGGTATCTTAAAAGCTAAAGAGAGAAAAATAAGTAAAATGTATAAAAATGACCTTCAGAAAAATAAAATTCAATGATTTCTAGATAAAAGGGTAGGGTTAAAACTAAATAAAAGGGTGGGCTTCATCTTCCCCCACCATAACTCAACGTAGTAATTTTAAAAAATATATATGTAAAAATAATAATAGAGGAATTGAGATGGGCTAAAACATCCTCCAACTCACCCCTTATCGGCACCTGAATGCATTTTATAACTTGTGAATGCTACATTAATACCTAAGGGCATGCAGTGAACTCATTCAGAAAAATACTTTTTAAAACATGTTCTTAAAATAGACTTTTTTTATTATATTGTAAACAGTGTATTAAAAATGATGCGAAACTTTACAAAATATAGAATGTATTGTTAAAAAACAAAAATAATAAAAAGCAAACAAAATTAGGTTATGAAATAGCTAAAAGTGTAAATATTTAAAAAGATTTATCAAAATACCAAGCACATTTGTTCTCTATTCAAGATGTATAATTAATTTTTAGGAGAAAAGATCCTCCAAACAACATAAGTCTATTTAGAATAATTTAGGAGAAGATTTCTCCAGGACATCCAAGTTTCCATATTTTGGAGAAGAACCAAATGATTCTTGTGCATTTATGGCCATGGAACAATTATTCTAATTGATTGCATTAAAACTAGGTGCATCAAGTGATTGTTTATTACTCGGACCTGACGGAGGAACAAGTCCCTTGATCTTATTAGAACTCGGAGGACTAGGAGCATCAGGTGGTTGTTGAGGATTCAGACCTGGCGGAGGAACAAGCCTGTTGATCTCAACAAGACTAGGAGCATCAGGTGATTGTTGTGGATTCAAACCTGACGGAACAAGTCTCTTTATCAAACTAGGAGGACAAGGAACATCAGGTGATTGTTGATGACTCGGACCTGATGGAGGAACAAGTCCCTTGATCTTACTAGAACTTGGAGGACTAGGAACATCAGGTGATTGTTGATGATTGGGACCTGACGGAGGAACAAGTCCCTTGATCTTACTAGAACTCGGAGGACTAGGAACATCAGGTGATTGTTGATGACTCGGACCTGACGGAGGCACAAGTCCCTTGATCTTACTAGAACTTGGAGGACTAGGAGTATCAGGTGATTGTTGATGACTGGGACCTGACGAAGGAACAAGTCCCTTGATCTTACTAGAACTCAGAGGATTAGGAGCATCACGTGGTTGTTGAGGATTCGGGCCTGATGATACAAGTCTTTTTATCTCAACGAAGCTTGGAGCAAGCCTTTTGATGAACTTCAACATTTTGAGATTCAGTAGTGGGGTCTCCGGTGGCTCAGCCGGATTTGGTGCCGGAGGAGCTAGAGTTCTTTTTCCATAGGCTATTATTGCACCACCATAAGGGCCGGAGAAAGGCATCAAGCAAAGAGACAGTAGAAGAATTACTTTGGCAATTAGCTCCATTGTAATTAATTGTACACAAATTAATATTTTCTTTCTTCGCAACCTTAATTTATAGTATGGGTTATCAAATAAGTTTGGTAATACAAGTAAAGATCCACTTTCTTGATTTTGTGACAAATATGATTGATTTCTTATATTAATTGTTGCTGTAAAATAAACTAATTTTTTGTTTGAGAACAGAAAAAAGAAGTTAAAAGTGTCCATTTCTAACATTTTCCATTTGATTCGTTTCCTTTATAACACATGCTGCAATTAATTGAATGGACCTTCAATTAAACGTGATTGATCCCCAAAGATTTAAAAACGAATGTGAAAATTGATAAAAATAAGGCAAATACTAATAATCAGGAGAAGAATTAAGGACATAAAAGTCAGATTTCCTTTTCTTCGAATTTTGATATGTCACAAAAATCAATTAAATATATTTTCAGATCTTCACTATTTTTTCCTTTTCTAAATAAATAAATAACAGATTTCTCAATCTCCATTGATCTCTAGTCTTTTTTCCTTTCCTTTTTTTTTCTTTTTTTTTTTATTTCCTATCTCTAGTCTTTCATTGGCTATGAAATACATATTATGGAGTAATTATTTTTCCCGGCCGGCCTTTTTAATTTTTACTGCTTTGAGTAAAAATATCTTAGCACATATTTTTGGTGGTGATTCATCTTAAAAGTTAATACGTCATAAAAATATTTAAAAACATCGACAAATAATTCTATTTCAATCCCTATCGCCTTTAATTTAGTCCAATTATATTGCAGCTCTTGAAGTTAAACAATTACCAAAACACTTCTATAGGGACCAAAAGTTTTATTTAACACTATCATAAATGGGGTCTTTGACACTAATATTTACCCCCTTTATCACCAAATTTAGGAATTTGTTAGAACAGTATGAGACATATAAGGTGCTAAAAATCTCAAATCATTTGCACCCATTATTTCAAACTCGATGCGATATTTACACCAGCTATTTGCTAAAATTGATGTAAACTTTGAAAATTAAAAAATAAAATAAAAATTACACAGAAAATATACTAATAATTAAATAACTAGAATATACTATGCAAATAAAAAAAATAGTGTGAAAAAAATAGTTCATAAAATTTCATGACAAAGAGAAATGCAATAATATATTAAGTTCTTAATAATTAGTTTGCACATCGAATTTTGTAGTACATAATATAAAATGCCATATATATAAAAAGCCTATTATAATCTATGTGTGGACAACATAAGATATTAAGGGTTAAGGTGCAATTAAGCCCCAATGGGTTGATAGATGGAACAAAGAAGCCATGTGGTATTTTCATGACCAATATAGCACTTGCACCGGAATTTCAAAACTTCTTTCATCAAAACACTAGCCTAATAAACATATAAAAAGACGAATAATAAACTATAATTCATAAGTTGCTTTTATTTTCAATTTTTTTTTGACACGGCAATATGCCTTGTCCTCAAGGCTAAAAAGTATATGCAAAATTGGTAATTCATCAAGAGATACGAAACTTTTCCAATTCCAAGCTCTGCAAAAAAAGATCTCCAAGAATCTAGCTCTCGGTAAAGCTGATGAGAGATTTGTGCCCAAGTCTATAAATAGACATAGTCCAATTCCAAGCTCAAAGACAGAAGCTGCCAAAATTGATTTGTGCCCAATTCTTCATTTGTAAATGAGCAAAACCTGGAACGGATGTGGTTTTTGCGTCATATTTGTTTTGATTTTTAACTACAGTAGTAAATAAAGAAATAATTTCTAGTTAAAAAGGTAAGGAACGGATGATTACAACTCGGGATCGAATTGATTAGGTGATTAAATGACATTTCCTATTTATGCCAATCAAACCCAGTAATCTTAATCCCAAGAATCACGTTCCCATTCTCCCCATTACCATTCCCGCGCACCAAATGCACCCTAAGGGCAAATGACAATTACCCCCTTATATAATATCCCTGGTGACAGTTACCCCCTATGTTTCCATAATACACAGTTACCTCCCTATAATTATGGACTCAAATGTCACTTGGATGGAAAAGTTCAACGCTAACAGAGTCAAGTTGAAAATTCACAAAAACCCTAAAATACCCTTATATTAAAATGAATAAAAAATCTCCATTTCATTTCCAACACCGTCTACACAGGCATCTATGGAAGAAGACGTCTCCAGGTTACAGTCAACCATAAAAATGGGGGCAACATCAATAACTCTTTGACCACAGAAAACAAAAATAAATGAAAGTAGCATCAACACTTATTTATTAGCATAAACTCAGTAGATTCATCTTGATCTACTTCTCTTTTAAATGCTTGAGTCCCATGTCCAGATGCATAATTGATAGTTAGGCTTTTAAATTTGCTAATTTTATTATGGGTTATAAGAAGAAATTTGATTCTTCATATGGGCTTTGAGATTTCTTCAAAGTTCAGACCCATAGCATTGTATACAAATTAGTTTATAAATCTGCACCTTTAAAGAGACCCAAAGGTGTAAGTAAACTCCAACTCAAGAAGATTTAGCCAGCATTACAAACCGAAGAAAGTGAACAATATCTCTAAGACGATTAATAGCCGAAGGTGTGAAATTTTGGGTAAGCCGCAATAAACAACCAGAACAGAGTTCTGCCAAAAAATTGCATTAGTATCCATTGTTTTAAATTGCAAAATTCAAATCTGAGATGGAAACAACGAAACCCAGGAGAAGACATTTTCAAATTAAGTTAATGTTTTCAATTTTAGTCACCGAACCAATTTTTAAAAAGAAAATTCTTCACCAAACCATTTTCTAAAAATTAATTCGTCAACAATTCGCAATCTTGTCGCAGCCATCTTGTTGGAATGTTTTAGCTGCTGTCACACCACCTCTCATCGGAATTCTAAGTTTGTCACCCCGGTAGCACACCTCTCGCCAGAATTCTTAAGCCGTCACTGCAGCAACACACCTCTCGTCGTCGTCATTGCCACCGCCGCTGCACCCCCTCTCGCCGCCGGCACAACAACCAAAGGCGTTCTTTCTAGCGGCTGCTACTATAATCTTAAGTAATCTAGCATCTGCGAGAAGAGCTGCGATGGGTCGCAAAGGGGCATGATGGCGCAAGAATGGACCGGAATGCTCTAGACTTGGCGCAGGAATGCTGGACGATGCTGGAGAATTCTAGATGAGAATGCGGGTTTATGCGTAGAAGCTGCACAAGCGGCGGGCAAGGCTTGGCACTAGATTTCTCTAGAACCTACTTAAATGGGGTTGTCATCCCAAACTTGGGCCTATAAATAGGCATCGGGGCACTTGTGGAGGGAACCTTGGTTGAGAGCAACTAGCTTAAGTGTTCTAGAGAGAGAAACTCACGTGGTAGAGAGAGAAAGTCTAGCTTATGGTGAGTTAGGCTTGTGCCTTCCTTGTGCAAGTGTTGCCCTTAGAGAGTTAGGACCTTGTGTATATAGATTCTTGGTGAATTGTATATAACAAGGTTGGGCCAATTTTGGCTAAGTGTTCTTGTGCGTGCCTTTGTGCTTGTTTTCGATTGCTTCCGCAGTGCTAAGGCATTCGAGCCTTAGTCCGAGTTAGCGTCCGAGCAAGCGATCGAGTTAGCTTGCGAGCTAGCGTGCGATTCGACAAAAAGAGTTGTCTGAATCGTGCGGAACCTCGGGGAGGTGAAGTTGTAGGAGTTTTTCCATAGGGGGGAAAATTTTCTATAACACTAACTCAGTGGCTAAGGGCCCCAAATATAACCCTTTAATGAATGATCACATCATAGTTCTATCGTCTTTTTCATGACATTGCCTAGATTCTACATTAAAGCGCTCCACATAAGCCTACAACCCTTCACCTACCCTCTAAGTTATGTTCATTAGATGTGAAATGGGTTTAGATAAAATTTTATTGCCCATGAAATTAGCTAAGAATAAATCTCCTAAGTGATCTAGTGAATGAATAGAATTACGGGACAGAGTACAATACCAATTGATTTCCTGATCCTTGAGGGTGAGATGAAATGTCATGCAATGGTTAGCGTCGGATAAATTAGTAGCATCCATCCCACTCATAAACTACATCCAGTGAGCTGTTGGGTCGGCAGTGCCATCATATTTGTAGATCTTACCTAGACCCTTGTAACCCTGCGGAAATGGAGCTGTTTGGATCTCCCAACCTAATGGATGAGAAACGCATGAGGTGGGCCCTATTCAACCTTGATGAGTACATCTGGATCCTATCATGGCTGGATGTCCGGGTTGGGTATAAACTGGTTGTCCGTACTGGGCATGCCCTATCTGACCTGGTTGAACCCCTCCAATACCAGGATAACTAAGCAATGAACCCCCGGCTACTAACCCACCAGCATTGACCCCAGTATAATAACTTGGATTAAAAAAAGGAGGATATCCAGTAGGCGGTTGTACAGCCCGGCTTGTGCCCATACCGTAATGTTGAAATTGAGCCAAATCTGGTGGGACCACAGATCCAGGATACCCCAACTGACCTAACTGACCCCCTACCCCCCTCCAAAAGGGAAAGGCAAACCCGACGCATAAGGGTAATTACCAGGCTGAGCGGCAGGAGTGGTGTAAACAGGAGGAGAGACAGAAAGAGTGGGGAGACCATAAACATGCTTAGAGCCAGATAAAGGGTAAGCCCATCTAGGATAAGGAGGACACCCGGAAACTACACCGGGAAAGTTGGACACAAGAGGGAGACCGATGCCCAAACCAACAGATGAATCAACCACTGGATTAAAAGTGGCTCCAAGCATAACAGAAGTGCCTGGCAAAGAAACCGCAGAAGTGACCTATGAAACAGGAGGATCATCAATAGTAATAACTTCAGTAACAACAAGAGTAAAACTGGAAACAGTGAGCCCCAAACTAGAAGTAGGGGTAGCCTAAGTGCCATGGCTAACAAGGCGAAACAATTGAAGAAATAAGAGATATAACTTCTCTCGCTCAGCCTATTCTTAATGAGGGGTGAGGGACACAGTAGTGGAAGATGCAACAACAAGCATGGTAACAGGCGGAGTATAGGTGGTAGAAACCACAGCAGCGGTGGTGACAACCGTTGTAGCAACGTTAAAAGCCATGATGGTGCTGGAGGAAGAAGCATCCACTTCCGAATGATCTCGTGTCATGATTTTAACAAATTTCTTTGATTGTGAAGAAAATTTGATGAAGAGATCGATTAAATCGTCCCCACAGACGGCGCCAGTGATGTTACACAAAATGTCCAGAGCTAGATGCTTCGGTCGGTTGGATGAAGATTTGAAGATATAGCTTGGATCTACAAATTAGTAGCTCGGATGGTGAGAGCGGAGCTTGGATCCAAGCTCGGATGAGCAATGGAGGAGCTCGAATCTGGGAAGCAGGAGCTCGGCTCAGCAGCCTTATTGAGGAATCTGGTAACGGGGTCAGAAACAAGCGGGCCTATCCCCCTATTCCACTCCGACGCTCTTGTTACTAGAGAATATGGGTAAACTGAAATGACCAAGAGCTTAAGTCTGTACAGAATGGCGTACCTAAAATGAGTCTGAATACTGAATATATATAGCCTCACCTTGAAGTGTTCGTTGGTGTCATGATAAGCTGACGCATTGATTGCACGCCTTAATTGCCTCCTCCTTCATGGTGACTTGAATCCCTTCCTCATCCCTTGCTAATGTTTATGGCTCCTTGGCACTTATTGCTGTGAGTAAACCCTGCAAGAAATCAGCCCCAGATTCCCCCCCAATAATGATGCCTAGCTACCGTGATAATGTTATCGTTATCGTTATCCCGACCTAAGCTTCCCCGAGCTCGGCTATCTTACTTGGTTACGGACCTAGGCTATTTCCTTAGCTCGGTTTACTTGCCGACTTTAGCCTGATTTTGGGCTTTTTATGCTTAAGTCTTCTTTTGTCTTTATTGGGCCAAGTCCAATGGCTTTTAGCTATTTTTATGCACACCAAAAAATTTAGAGAAAAGTTTATAACTGAGCTAAATGATGATGACAGGAAAAAGCTTTTCTTGAGTTCAAAATCTCTAAATGTTTTGTTCATTGAATTAACCAATGTTGATTTTAGTTTATTAAGTTGTGCCAATGTTCTTTAGATTTTATGCAGGACTTTATTTTAGAAAAAAAAAAAAGAAAGAAGGTATAAGACAAGGAAAGCATCTCCAGTGAAAATACAATCTCAAGGAAAGAATTACAATGTTCTTTAGTTGTTTCAAATGATGACATGAAAAATATATGAAGAGATATGCATGTTATTTAGAAAATCAATAGGCTGAGTGGAAAATTGAAAAATAAAATTGATAAGTTGTCCAATAAACTAGCTCAACTGAAAACATGTTAGAAGAAGATAAAGAAGAAGAAAAAAGAAACATGTTGAAAAGTGAAAATAAACTTTTGAATTGGAAACTCAGTCCTCAGGCAGTCCCAACACTGCAACTGAAATTGGACTTCGTCTTAATGGAGTTGCCCGAATATGTGCAAATCTCACAAGTGGCAGTATGTCGATTCGCACCTCCAGTCGCACAACTTACATTATGCAACACCTTGACTCAGCGAAAGAAAATTTTGCGGTGCGAATCTCCGTGCAATTCGCACCCAACGTTGAGAACCGTGCTGGCATCAATGTTGAAAATTCTTATAGTTTATAATGTAAAGTTAAGTCAAAGAATTTGAGTTAAAATCAAGCTGTGCCATACGATGTGGGAATCGCACAAGTGAATGTTGATTAAAGGCTTGAAGCGTTTTCCTGAAGCCGTGCGAAATTAGGTGCGATTCGCACGACTTACAGTACGCAGCACCTTAACTCAACGAAAGCAAAATGTGATTCGCACCTGTCGTCGCGTGGTACAGTTCACAGTACAAGCTGAGAGATGTACCCCTTGAAAGCTTACCCGGTTCTGTTAGGCTTATGTCTTCACACCTGTAGATGTACGTACCTTGAAAGCTTACAACCTGTTGCAGCCACAAGGGATTAAATAGGAACCCATTTTAGAAAACCTGAAAAGAATAATTGGGTTGCACCTGAACTATTGTTTGTGGATTTAAATTTGTAAATTATTAAATTAATTTGAGTGTTCAAATTGAATTACAATTTGCATTTTGTTTATTTTTAGTATTGAGACAAGTGGATAATGACAGTCTTAATATACCTGAATGATTCTGCAGAAAGAAAAAAATTTATATATATACTCTGTAATAGAGTTCTTCAGTTCTGTTGTTCATAATAATTAATATGGTTCTTATTGAAGAAGATGATAAATAGTATTAAGAATTGATAAAGAGACAAAAAACACCCGAAAATTGGCATGTGACTGAGTGGCAAATAGCGTTATGTCCGTTGGAATTAACGTTTCTGTTAATTCCAACGACATAAAGTATGGTACTGCTTTTGGCTAAAAAAAGTATGCTAACCTTAAAGTCAACTATGGCAAAATAGTGATCTTTTTCCCGTTCACTCAAATAAAAATCATTGACTTGTTTGGGTTTACTCAAATAAAAATCATTGACTTTTTTGGGAATGAACTCTCATGAAAAATTAGGAAAATAACATTTTGAAATGAGAAAGATGATGGATGACCTTTGCATTTTGTTTATTTTTATTATTGAGACAAGTGGATAAATGACACTAATTCTATGCATCGATAATGATATTTTTTCAAACAATTAAAGATGAACAAATCTTGCTATATTTTTGATGGACGTGAACACGTAGAATACAATTGTTACCTCTTAGTGAGTCACACGAGCACAATCAAAATTAATATATTATCAAGTGTCAACGAATAGTGCAATTTTTTAATTATGTTCATATCTTTCTTATGTCGTTGTTGGGAGCTTATAATTTTAGTAATTAAATATATTTATTTAATCGCATAAAATATTTTAATCTAGCCCTTCAAACATAATTTTTTGAATCCGCCACCGAAAGAAGTATTAATCTTACAAAAGATTGTTCTCAAAACATTAGTTAATTAAACAAAAAACTTAGCTATCATTCTTCTACTCAATGCTTAAGACACTAACGATATTTTGCCAAAATAGGATTCCATAATTTTTTGCCAAAATTAATGCTGGAATCAAAAAAATAATTGTTTGGGAAGCTGGCGTAAAAGAGTGATTAAAATGTCAAATTCACAATTATAACAAGAACGAAATTGTATAAAAATGTTAAATGTAAATACACTAGTGGTTGATGCTAGATAAATAACTGATTTAAGATGTTAGATAAAATTATTATTCTTAGTATATACAACTATATATTTATATTCAAAATTCCAAATATATATTCAAAATATCTAATTCCCTTAATTCGATTTCTAAAATCCTTAATGTCAGTTTAGATCAAACAATAAAAATTAACAAAATTTTAAGTTTTAATTCAACTAAAACAATGATTTAATAATTTACTAATTTGTACTTATAATTACCAAAATCTAAACCGCATAAGTTCAAATTAATAAATGAACCTTTTCTATGAAAATCAATTGCCGAAAACAAAAATATTCGGTTTGCTAGAAAGAAAAAGGAGAAAGGTAGATTGGAAGAAGAAGATAAAGCAAGGTTGCAAAGGACAAAGTTTGTTTCATTTTACTTCTTATTTTCTACTACATATCATTTGACATTTCACTTAAAATAAAATTACGCAAGCTGTTGTCACCAATACAAATATCACATACACAAAACAATAGATGTGCAAATTTGGAACTTTTAGAATTGTCACAAATTAGTGGTGGCTCTTGCTAATGATATTAAACTTTTTTGATGGAAAATAACCAACAAAGAATCCATTATTAATCATCCTAATTTGCACAACTGAAGCTTGGAAGAAATCGAGCGGTATTACATGGTTACTAACAAACGAACTCATCACAGAGGTCGCGAGCTCAAACTCTACTCAGGGTAAAGGGAGGAGAATTTAAGAGTTGGACCCATAATCGAAAAAAATAAAAAATTAAAAAATCAAAGCTATCAAAACGACTACATGTTTACACATCCCAAAATCCCTATACAAATCACTCTCCACGTTTCATCCGGTTAGTCCTGTAATCTCCCCATCAAAGGCTGAGATCCACAAGCCCAATAATGAATTATATGAAGTTGTGTGATCTTTCTTGCCCAATCAAAACGTTGGTACCAAAGTTGGCCAATCTGCTTGCACTAACATGACAGCGAGGATGGGCCAAGATCTCATGATTAGAAATCCAAATTTATTTTAGCCAACAAATACATAAATAGAAATCCAAATTTATTGGGGTTTTTGGATCTGATAAAGAGTGTCGGTGGTTAGGTGGCATAGCGCGGAAAATTACGGGGGTTTGCTCCCCAGAGGAGGCAGAGGCGACGGCCTGTCTGGCGGCGCTCGAGCTGATTGGGCAGAAGGGGTGGACTCGATGTTCAGTTGTGGGAGATGCGGCTGTGGTGGTACTGGCGGCCAGAGGAGAAGGGTGCCCAGAGGTTGGGGCCCAGCGCATTATCTCCAGGATTGTGGCGGTGAGTAATAAACTAGGTATTCGAGGCATATACTGGGTCGAAAGGGGCAAAAATGTCATTGTGCATCTGTTAGCACAGCATGGGGCCACAGGGCCCCAACAAGAGTATTGGTGCCCATTGCCGCCCGCTTTTGTATCTCAAACGTTGTTGGACGATTTCAAACGCCATTAATACACAACTTTTCCGTTCAAAAAAAAAAATACATAAATAGAAAGATAGGCCCTACTAATAATTTGAATGCTTATAGTTAGACATAGTGGGCCTTTTTTTTTCCTTGAAAAATAGGCCCTGAATAATCCATTTTTTGCCCAAATAATTAAAGTACTCATATATGTAACAATAGAGTTGTTTTATAAATTTTGGGCCACAATTGGGCCATGGACACCAATGGTCCCTTTAGGACTGAGCCTGAGTACACGTAGATTCGATAGTATATATAAGCCATCACTTTTACATGTTATGAAAAAGGCTAGTACTAGTAGTATTAAAAGAAGGCTTTCTACTACGCCTTTTGTGAAGTTTGAATCGGTAGAGCCTGTAAGTGCAGATGGGGGCCTACTTTTGGCATGGAATAGTTCGGTCCCATAGGCCTGTTCTTTAGGAAGTTCTGAGAACAGATCTCAGAACCTATTCTCATCTTAATTGGGTCTTAGCCCATTTTTAAGAAACAAGGTCTGAAAACTGGGTTGTAACCCAGTTCTCAGCCCAAGCTAAAGAACATGGGGTTTAACCCAATATTTTTTCCAATACTTTTTTCCAAATGTTTACTTTTATTAGCAGATAAAACCCCAATATTTCATTTTTTACATATTCAACCAAAAACTAATTTTTACATTATAATAATGTTTCAGTCCATAGTAATTGTTTTTAATGTTAATGATATATTTAAGTTTACACAATATTTTTAGTTTAAGATAGTTTAATATTTAATTTTTCCTATTTAATTTTTTTAAAACAAATAAGTTGGGGCTGTCATTTAAGAAACAGAAAATATCAGGGGCCTATTTATAAAAACTTTGATGAACAGTGTCGGTGACACTGTTCATCTTCTTCCCCAACTTTTTTATTTTTTCCTTTCGTTTTTTTTCTTCCATTTTTTCCGGTTCTCACCTTTGCTCACAAGAGGGAGTACAACGGCAGCAGTAAACTCTTCGTAGAAGAAGAAGAAGAGGTTCATCACATCTTCGTTTTTTTTCTTCCATTTTTTCCAGTTCATTGCATCTTCCTCAATATTTTTTTTTTCTCTCTTCTTTCTTCTTCCTCCCTTCTTCCCCGATTCCTGCGGATCTGCAAATTGCAGAACTTTGGTTTTGCAATTGTTGCAGAACCAAAAAAAAAAAAAAAAAAAGAAAAGCTGCGACGGAAAAAAAATGGCAACTCTTCGGCACGAATCGAAGGGAGGAGGTCGAAGGACTTCGTGAAGGAAAAAGATGACGGACGCGGGGGAGATGACAACCGGGAAGGAATAGGACGATCGGCTCGAAGGAGGAAGAAGAAAGTAGAGGGGAAAGAAACGAGTTCATATTTTTTGGTCTCAACCCAAAAACTGAGACCCAGGGTTGAGTCTTCTTCTGCGAAATATGGGGTTCAGCACATTTTGGGAAAATTTTGGGTCTCAATCCCAAAAATTGGCCAGAACCTGTTCTTAGCCTAGTGTAAAGAACAGGCCCATGTAAAACTAGCAATTAGCTGATGGTATAAAAGAATCTATGGGTTTGCAGTGGTATTCCGTCTTTCTATAGGGGTTTAATAAGATATTTGGCATAAAGGAAACTGGTTTACTTAGACCAATAATAGGAGAGGCGATCAATGTGTCGATAGCGACTGGATTGCGTCTTTGCAACAGAAAATGGCTACTAAACTTTCAAAAAAAGTCATTTTCTGAAATCTACTCACTGTCGGCTCTTATCATACTTCAATTCTGTTGGATACCCGAGTCTCTCCACGGAGGAAAAACAGACAAAATTTGAAGTTTGAAATGTACTGGGTCAAAAACTAAGTAGCACAGAAAATTGTATCTAAAGTCTGGTTATCTCAATGACTCAAACAGACTTTAGCAGTCACCCTTAAACATCTTAGTAATTGGAATATGACTACTTATGGCTACCTTCTGAAGCGAATTCCAAGCAATTGGAAACCATCCAGAATAATCGCAGGTCAATTGTGGGCTTATTTCCAAGGAAGAACAAAAGCTCTCACCAGAGGGGGAAGAACTCCTACAGGTACAATCTGATTGTTGGAAACAAAGGGCGAAGGTTCTATAGCAGCTAGAAGGTGAGCAGAATACCACTTTCTTCAACCATTGGGCCTCCAAGAAAAAAGAAAAGATGTGGGTACATCCTTTAAAGGACCAACATGGACAATGGGTTGATGAAGAATAAGGGATGCATAAACTCATGAAGACCCATTATCAAAATATATGGCCTCGTTTGTTACCTACTCCCACAATATGTTTTGAGATAAATTTGGTGGGCTAGGAGCCCAAAGTTTGTCTGGAAGGCTCTTTTCCAAAATATATTTTGAAATGGCTTATCATGACCCTAAATCATTAGGAGGGTAATTACGAAATAGTGCAAGATTATGTAATAGTTATATAGGTAGCAAACCAAATACGTAGGGGATGTTTTTGATGATTCTGATTTTCTCATCTAAATTCTTCCTTTCTTCCTCTTATTTCTTCTCTTCTCATCCCTTTATAATTCTTTCTGGTTATTTTCTCTTTTGTACTAATTCAGGCTTTAAATCCTGACATTGGTTTCAGAGCAGTCCTTCCTTGGATTGTGATTTGAACCATATTTTTCGAATTATGTATCGTTGGTGTTCTCTGATGCGATAATGGAGTTTCCCTATTTCAGTGGAAAAAATCCGATAGCATGGCTTCTGAAATTTGATCAATTGTTCTCTGTAAACTCAGTTCTAGAGGCTTGCAAAGTTCCATTGATTCAACCTTACTTGAAGTTTTAGAAGTATGGGTAGCCACGGATGCGAAACTGGAGTTAGATCAGCCAGAAGCATCGAAAACTAGCCAAGAGGAGCTGCAAATAGACGAGGTAGACGAAATTCAGATGTTGAGAGGTGATTTTGAATCTGAACCAATGATGGTTCCGGAAGAAGTATCAGAGACAGATTCAATTTCATGGGAGGCTTCTGAGGTGGATGGGGAAATTTTGTCTGTCGAGATGGAAGGAAATCTTGAAGTAAAGATTGTTGCGAGTGACCAGGAAGGGACGAAAACTGTAACAATTCCTCTCCTGACTTCTCTGACTTCTTTTGGTAAGAATTCTCTGAGTTCTTTTGATAAGAATTTTGGTAGTGGCAATGATGAACATGAGTATGTGGTATTTAATGAGGGAATGTTGGATGGGCAGAGCTTATCAGGAAAATTTATTTTGCCTGAATATATTTTGAACGTTTGATTCATGAACCTTGGGTTAAAGGGATAACTTGTTTTAGAGGTGGAATAGTTCTTCATGATGATGAAAGTGATATGGAGATTGTACCTGAGATTTTGGTGGTTGTTCATAAATTGACTCAAGTTAATTTTCTTAAACTTTGTATGAAATCTCCGAGGTTCTGCTGTAGAATTTGTTACTATTTGGAGGTACGGGATATGCAAGAATTTTTTAGGCATTTTATAGGTGAATGGAAAGTTGAGTTCAATGGATACTTCATTGTGGAATATTGTTGTTTGAAAGATGCTAGCAGTGTTGCTTTCTTTGAACTTTCTATAGAGATCTTGATGCTGTGCTGTAGAACTTGTTACTTGGTGAATTGTCAAGACTTGTCCGACTTCTTAGAAAATGAAAGGAGTAGAAGGATTGCTGGTATTAAAGATGTCAAAGATGTTGAAAATCTAAAGGTTTGGAATCCTGGTGAAGAGTTGACAGGGCCTAAGTATATTCAGGAAATGAGAATTAAAAGGGGAACTAGTTTCAAATGGAAGACTACTGATTCAAAACTGGAATTAGTTGAATTTCGGCAAGTGATTGGATGGGTTCAAAGTGCTACGATATTTAGAGGTGGAACCATCTTTTTAATGCTAAGATTGGTATGGAATGAGGTAGGAATTCATAACTACTGCCATTATGATGCTAAATTTGATTCTATTGATAGTTCATTGTTTTTGCTGGTAGTTGGGTTAATAGGTGTTCCATGTAAGAGTTTAGATGATAATCTTGTGAAATTCCATGGTGAAGTCAGAAAAATGCAAATGAGCTACAATAAGAGAACGAACTCTTGTGATTTTAGAGGCTCTTTTGAGAAAGAAAATTTCAGAGAAGTGGAAAGCATTTTTTTTTTAATTGGAAACCTCTTATTGAGATTTACTTTAATCTTGAGATAGTGGAGTTTGTTTACAAAGTAGTTCATACTGACTTGTTTAAGCTTTCTATAGAGGCTCTCATTTGGTACTGTTGGATTTTGTACTCCTTGAATTTTCAACACTTACATAAGTTTTTTGAAGATAGGATGAGTATGGTAATGTCTAAGATCAAGAATTATATGAGTGTTAAATGCTCTGTTCTAAAGGATATCAGTGAGTGGGTATATATTGATGAGCTGAAATTCTGATAGATAGAGTTTTGGAGTTAATTTCCAAACTCTCAAATGGTTTTGTGGGAGTTCTTGGCAGCCAGTCTTTATATAAGGTTTTTCATGAAGTTTCTGAAATTCTGGACAATTATGGAGAGGTGAACTTGGTATCAAAAACAGAACTAAAGGATGTGATTAAACAGATGAGATTTTATTTAAAGGGGTTTGCAGTTGAGTGGAGTGTTAGTTCACTGTTTGTCGATGCACTGATCACTTCCGTTATGTCGATGACATTCAGAGCAAGTTCTTTCCTATGTCAGGGATGAAAGTGGTTACTAGGTTTAAAGGAGCTAAAGTATCAGAGAGCATTTATACTGCAGTTTCTCTCATTGATAAAGGGGATGTTTGAACTAAACTACATGATGAATGTGGGGTATTTCTATTACTGAATTATTTGAAAGAACTGGGTATTTGCAAACAGCTACACAGATGGAGCTATGATTGCAGGAATAAATTACATGAAGTTCAGAAGATTGGTAATTCTGATTTTCTGTATGGGGTGATAACTGGTTTAGGTTTTGTGGTTCAAGGATTCGGGGAATTTGAGAATTTCAGCAATATGCAGAATGAATGGCTTAGGCTCAAGGAGTTGAATGAAAGCTTTAACAGCTCATTTCCTACTAAGGACATTGCAAAGTCATGGGATAAATTGGTTTCAACATTTAAAGGAGGATCAAGACATACTGTGCTAATCAATCTGAATTCTCAGGTGGATGGTTCTCTAATTTTTGTGCTATTGAGTGAAGTTAGGTTAAGAATGAAGTTACCTCCTTTGAATGGATCTCAAGTGGTAAGTTCATATGTTAATGGTGATGATGATTGGACAACAAAATGCATGTACCAGCAGACAAGGAAGAAGAGTGTGAGGATGGATCAATTTTGGAATATGCAAGACTCGGATCACTTTCATTCCTTCTCTGCAAAAATAATTCATCTACATTTTGTGGTTGATGACCGGAACTATTTTTTATACTGGGGAGCATTCAAAGATTATGTGAAGTTGTATGTGTTTCAGGGGAGATTCAAGGAGTTGGACAATAGCTAGAACAACCAAGTCATATCAATGCCATGGGATGAAATGGTGACTAAATTCAAGGGAGGCACAAGAATTTTACACTGACCAATAATTGCATTCAGTGATTTCAGCCATTGAAGTGGACTTCTAGTACTTCCTGAAAGCTTATTCTCCATTTTTCCTTATCTGACTCTCTATGACGTTGTGGATCTTCATGTGCTCTGTTTACAAGTTTTGAACAACAGTTTTGCAAGTTCTTTTGTTAGCTTTCATTTGTCACCTACATGCTTGGGGACAAGCATGTTTTTGAGGAGTAGGGATTGTCATGACCCTAAATCATTAGGAGGGTAATTACGTAATAGTGCAAGATTATGTAATAGTTATATAGGTAGCAAACCAAATACGTAGGGGATATTTTTTATGATTCTAGATTTTCTCATCTAAATTCTTCCTTTCTTCCTCGTATTTCTTCTCTTCTCTTCTCTTCTTATCTTCTCTTCTCACCCCTTTACAATTCTTTCTGGTTATTTCCTCTTTTGTACTAATTCAGGCTTTAAATAATGACACTTTTAAACTCTTGTTTGGATCAGGTTTGTGAGGCGAATTTAGAAATTGGCCCAAGAAATTTTTTTGCCCCAATTCGCGATTCACTCCATCTTCTGAATTTGGGGACTCCTTCTTCTTCCTCGCCAGACTACAACTTCTTCATCCGCGCCGCATCACAAAAAAAAACCTAGCAACCTCCGAGAACTGCCAAATTCAAAAGCTCTACTCGACCGCCACCTAATTTCTTCGTCGGTCGTTTCATTTATTTTAGATACGCTTTCTAGAATACGATAAGGAAGCCATTTTATAAACTTCAAGGAATCTCATAAGGCAGCTATTAGCGCATACTCTAATTTTTGGGGTGAGTATGAATTTGATTAGGTTCTTTGCCATTTTCCCTTATTTTGTTTCTGTCACGCGCTTTTGTGGTTGATGGCTTCATGATCGTTCAGTCACTCTATCTGTTGATAGATGAATTAGAACTTATTGGTTTAATGAGTAGTTCTGGAAGCACTAATTTTGGAAATTTTTTTAATTTTCCTATGATTTCCTTAACTTTGAGTTGCTGGTACTGCTATCAAACTACGGTTTAGGGATTAAGTGTTTGGTTTTCTTTTATTTCCTTCTTTTTTACTTATTAATTGTTCCCGGGTTTCATTTTCTTGTGTTCTTTATTATTTTTTTATGTATAAGATAGGATTTCACTTCCATTATTGATCATTTGTATGGTTGTAGTTGTTTAATGTTTAATAGTTAAACTTTCATAGAAGGAGATCCTTCATGACATTGTCATTCTTTTGTTTTAGATACATTATCTGGAGTACAATAAGGAAGTCATTTTATAAACTTCAAGAATTCTCAGAAGGCAACTATTAGCATATACTCTAATTTTTGGGATGAGCATGAATTTGTTTAGGTTCTTTGCCATTTTCCTTTTTCTTTTTCTTTTTTTCAGTCACGTGCTTTTGTGGTTGATGGCTTCATGATGGTTATGTCTCTCTATATGTTGATAGCTGAATTAGAACTTGCTGGTTTCTATTTGTTGATAGCTGAATTAGAATTTGCTAGTTTAATAGGGGCGTTCTGGGAGCATTAATTTTGGAAATATTTTCAATTTCTCTATGATTTCCATAACTTTGTATTGCTTGTCCAATTATCAAATTATATTAGTTTTGCTGAATTTTGATAAACTAACGTGCAAAAATGTATGAGGGATGTCGAAATTTCTAAAGCTTTATATCATGTTCTTATTCATTTTTTCTGAATATGTTGTGATAAATTTATGGAAAAAAAAAAGATAACAAACATAATAAAGTATTGGAGGAGAGCTAGAGGTATATATGCGTGTATAAGTTAATAAAAACATAGTGAATGGATACTTAGGTATAATCCATATTCTATAAAATGCCAACAATTCTTAACATTTGATTATCTATACTTTTTAATTACAAGTATGCCTTTTTTCTTTAGTATACATGGTTATTTATGTCATAAATTTATAATTTGTGTGGTTTTTTTTGTTACAACTCTTTGCCCCATCAATAATAGTTAGAGATTAAATATTTAAATTATGGTAATTTATTTATAAATTTCAACTTATAAATCTAAACTTATAGTTAAGATTATGTGCATTTGTGTGTCATTTTCTGCTTTATATGTGAAAATATATTGAATTTCGCTTGTTATATTTGGAAGTTAATCTTAATTTGTTGATTATAATGCAGAATGTCTCAAAAAAGAAACTTGAATGATGAAGTGATTGAAACTGCCTCCAAGAGAAAACCTCTGAAAATGGCTATGTCAGTTGATAGCCCACTGACAATAACAGAACAAGAGAGATTTGCAAACCCTTGCGCTTTTCAAACACGCATTATGTTCGAAGCCAAGAAGAAGCTAACTGTGGAACATCCAGTCCTCAATGAGGGAAGGTTTCAGGCGAACATAGAAAAGGCCAAGTGGCTTAAATTTGCCACCCTCCCAGATGGTCACATCAAAGAGCTGGTGTATGAATTTTATGCCAACTTATCCCAAACTCAGAGGATGCCATCCTTGTTTGCGGGAAATCAATCACCTTTACCCCCAAAGCCATCAACAAGCATTTTCATATTGTTCTCACCCAGAAAGAGGTTTCATTTATGAAGTTTGTGAAACAATCGAAGGCTATAGATTTTGACTGGTCCAAGATTATAAACTTCATTACCAGACCTGGAACCTTTGAAAGGTTAGATCCATATCGGAAGTCTCTTCGCATAGGATCATTGACTCCCACAGCCAGAGCTTGGTACGAGTTTGTTGCATCATCAATATGTCCGGTAATCGTAGGTTCTAAGGTTCATTGGCGAAGAGTCCTAATATTGTGTACCTGATCTGTGAAAAAAAATTCTTTAATATGGGAAAAATTGTCTATAATGCCATTCGGACAGCAACCAGGAGACGCTATGGATCTGGATTGCCTGGACTTATCACTTCTCTATGCAAGGAGGCTACCGTTCCAACTTCGGCCGATGAAAGCATAATACCTCCAGGAGAAGTAATCACTCGTAAGAGAATCTAGAAGGTTCAAGACCCAACTGTCCCAACCTGATGATTGCTTGCTAGGTTTAGCTTATACTTTAATCTATCTGTGAGGTTAGTGAATTCTTACTGCAGGAATAATTTTTCAGTTTACTGATCTTAGACTTAGGTTTTTTCTTGTTTGTTGACTTAGTTTTTTAGTCTATCTTTACATGCTTAGATTATTAAGAGATTGCGTCCAAAACAGTTACCTTTGTAATCTTTTTGAGTAAGTGATAGTTTCAGCAAAATAAACCATGAAAGAAACATAAAACATCCTGTTGTTTTATTGTGTCATTTATGCTCTATTTTGTTAAGGTTAATGTTATTGTCGAATTAAGAATTAGGATCCAGAGCAACAAATTACTATTATTCTAATTTCCTTTAATGAGTCAGACAACGTACCTGATATGTTTCCAATTGATTTGTTTCAAATTTCAACCTATATGCAATTATGCATCTCCCCTTGGGCTTTTCCTCTTCCTCCAATTATTAATTACTTACTAGCCTATGCGAAGGATTAATGAAGGCCTCTAGAAAGATCCTTCTACATCTTTCAAAGGAGGTGATGTTGCTAAGGGCATCTCTGCTGCTGAAGCATTGGAAATTGAGAGGTGGGCTGGAACCTCTGCATTTTGTGCAGAGGTGTGAACAATGGACCTTGGGGAGCCGAGGTCCACTGTTCACAACTCTCCTTCTTTTTTTATAATTTTTATTATTATTTTTATTTACACTTTAATCCCCAAATTTATTTTTATCCATTATTTGAACCCATTGATTAATTAAAAAACCAACTCTATTATTATTACAAATTTAAGAGTTTAATTTATTTAGTTGTCATTTCATATGTGATTAAAATATAAATAATTATAGTAAACTCTACTTAATTATAAAGAGAATTTTAAAATTTTGCATAATATAATTATGAAAATCAATCTTTAAAAGTTCCAAAATTAAAAATATAGTTATTCAAACATTCATATTTATAAATATTAAAAAGTACATAATATGAAAAGACATTACATAAAATATAAAATAAAATGACATTACATAAAAGTACAGAAGATTAAAATACAAATTAGAAAACAAATTAAAAAACACACAGACACACAACAACAACTTCGCGACGCACTTATAGAGCATTTGTGAGGGCGTCGTTCGAATGCTGTAGACGACTCGGATTAGTAATATTAGTTTAGAAGTTTACATTTTATTTTCTAAATAATTATGAAAGTTTTTTTAGTATTATTAAATTTCACATGTCGGGACTACTTTTAATTTAGTTTGCATTTTATCAATTTTCATTGTGATATTAATATAATTATCGTTTAATTATTAACTAAATGAATTTATCATATTAGATGAAATTGCAAAATAAAACAATTAGTTGGGGTTTTTGTATAAATAACTTGAATAGACAAAAGTAATTAAATTGAATTTAAAATTATGTGTATGGAAGAATCAAATAAGAATATTCTTAAAAAAAACTGGAAGGTTGAGTTTTCTACTGGGGCAAATTTAGGGTAGAAACTGAAACTTAGAGGTGGAGGTGATTGAAATAGTTAAAAACTGCTAGATATACCCTAAGGATATGATTTATTGGGAAACAACCACAATGGGACCCCTAATAGTCCTTAATGCTACTGGAGTATTTTTGGGATAAGAAAATTTGATTCTCTATACTCTTTAATTACAAGTATGTCTCTTTTTTTTAGTGTACATGGTTATCTATGTCACATTATATGTATAATTGGTATGTTGTTTTTTTGTTACAACTCTTAGTCGTCCATAATAGTTAGAGATTAAGTCTTTAAAGGCAATGTATTGATAAATTTCAATTCATGTATAGTCCCTAATAAATTATGGACAAGTCATGGATGAATATTTTGAACAAAACACAAGATAGAAAGTATCAAAAGGATGTTAATGAGATCATTCAATTCTCATATCAAAATAAGGATGAACTTTGTTCATCTCTTACCCAAGTCTTGCAATAAACCTTCAACATTACAAATGAGATTATGCCATAATCCATATGACGGAAAAGGGAATTGTTAGGGACTATGATCCATGAATATACCATGAACACATAGACGATATTGAATTGGATGATGATGATGTGGGGTTAGGGATGATACTGGTTGCGATAACTTTAAATTGGTTGATACTAGAGATGAATAATTGGTTTTATATTTTAGATAAAAGTATCATTCTCAATATATACAACTATATTTACATTCAAAATCTCTAATTTCCCTAATTTGATTTCTAAAATCCTTATGGTCAATTTAGATCAACAATAAAAATTAACAAAATTTAAATTTAAATTCAACTAAAACACCCAAAATAATTTAGTAATTTACAAATTTAAACTTACAATTACAGTAATTTAAACAGCAGAAATGCAAAATAATAATTTAAGCTTTTTATGAAAATCAATTGCCAAAAACAAAAATATTGTGTCTTGCAGAAGTAAAAAAGAAATTCTAGAATAAAGAAAAAGAAAAATGAAGATAGGATTGGAAGAAGAACAAGAAGCAAGGTTGCAAGGACAGAGTTTATTTCATGTTACTTTTCCTTTTTTCTTCTTTTTTTTTTTTTTTTTTACCATACATCTCATTTCACTTGAAATAAAGTTGGGCGAGCTATTGTCAGCAATACAAATATCACACTCACACACAATAAATGTTCAAATTTGGAATTCTGGAATTGTCACAACTTGGTGGTTCATGCTAATCATATTAAACTTTTCTGAAAGAAAATAACCAACAACAAAGAATCCATTATCACTGAATCCTACTTCGCACAATTGAAGCTAGGAAGAAATCAAGCAGTTTGTAGTTTGGGGAAAGGGAAAGGGAAAGGGAATTTAGGGGTGGTACCAAAAATTCCAAAAATAAAAAAAACAAAAAAACTAAAGCTGTGAAAATGGCTACATGTTTACACATTTTTTTCCCCCATTCAGATAAGAGTGGACTTTCAAAATCAGTAAAGAACAAATGAGGGTGAAGCAGTAAAATGCCAATAAAAGACATCCATCCCCAAGCTAGCAAACTCAATTTTGTGGATCTTACCTGTTACATTGAAGCATGTCCTAATCCATACAATAGAGTCATCTCAAAATAGTGAAGTAGAAATTCATAACAAACAAGAAGTAGACACCATCAAATCGGCACCTGATCAAACTACTGGTTAATGCCACCATCCGGTTGAGCTTCGGCACGCATTTGTTGTAAGAGGATTTCTTCAATGCCATCGGCAAAAATCGAAACATCCAGCCTTAGGTGTTCATCCAAGGAATTCGCCATATCCTAAAAAGAAGAACAAAGTTTGGTCAGCTTACAATGACTTGCTTCAAGAATTATATAGAAAGGCAATGATAGATTCACAAGTTTCTACTCTCTGAAGCATATACAGGAGAAACCGAACTAGACAAAGGTAGGCTGAAACAGCATTTTTGCGCAAAATAATTTGAATTTGTAGTTTAATGACAACATTGAGCTATTGATAGAAACAACCAAAAATCGATACAACTAATGCAAAATATTCCCTTGACAACCAAACAAGCAAGGGAAAATCGCTCTTTTGGTCCTTCTATACCCTCATCACACCTATGGTCCCTCTTCTATGCCTCGTTGCACTTGTGGTCCTTCTTCTTTCATGCGTTGGCACTTTTAGTCTCTATGACTGGCAGTAGTCGGTTTTGTAAGTCATCAGGGGTCAAAATGCAATTTTAATATTTACACAACCACCCCTAAAGTGACCAGTAAAACAGGCTTCAGCCGGCCATATGGACTAAGAGTGCCAACACATGAAAGAAGAGGGACCACAACTGCAACAAGGCGTAGAAGGACCAAAAGTGTAACCAGGGTATAGAATAGGAACCAAAAGTGCAATTTTCCCAAACAAACAAGCACAAAACAATTATCATGTCTAAGGAATGGTGAATTATGCAGACTGCAGTGCATCACCATTATCAGTTGCAAATGTTGACTAGGAATTGAGATCTTTGAGCTATTGGCTTCAAGGCAAGTATTTGAGACTGATGTAAAAGCTTAAAAAAAACAGAGCACACTATAGGAAAGAATCAATAGGGTCTTACATCCTTCTTGGCAAGCAGCCAAAAATATTCATCAGTTTTGCAATGAGGGTAATAAGAATGCCCAAAAGACATGCAGGCCTAGGCTTGTATGTATTGCCATCTTAGAACACGAAACACAATTTTCATCATTTTCAAGACACCTTACCGTTCGGAGTATTGGGCAACTAAATATGAACATGAACGAAAAATGAGAATAGCGGAAATGAGAATGTTATGAATTTGTCGACACACTAAATTAGATAGAATAAATAATGAAAGTATTAAAAAGAAAGCAAGAACGGCTCCAACAGATCAAAAAAAAAAAAAAAGGAAGAGGAAACCACGCAGAGATTGTTTGGACATGTTCGTAGGAGACTTTAGATGCCCCAGTATGACGAGTAGAAAATAGAGGTGTTAACTAATATTAAAAGGGAAAGGATGAGACCTAAAAAATTGAAAAACAACAATTAAAAATTACATATTATATTTAAACATAAATGAAACAATGTGTCTTGACTAAACACGCTGCCAAGATATGATCCATACAGCCGATCATGCATAATGGGATAAAAGCTTGGTTGTTGTGGTTGTTGCAGTATAGGCCAGCATAATTTTGGAGAAATTGTTACCTGCAGCCTGCAGGCTCTAAAATCATACCTAATGCTTTAGCTGATACTTGCTAATGACGAGATACTTCCTGTACTATAACTTAGTATCCACTCACTGAGAACTCGAACATAAGCATCCAAGATACAAAGGTAATTCACCAGATAGTATCAAAAGCAAATACAATAGTCAAACTCTAATTATAATACTCTAAAGAAAAGGGACTTCCAGAAAGGGCAATGGAATTTGATTATTCTGGATTACGCAACAACAACAAAGCCTTTGTCCTACTATCTGGGGTCAGCTATATGGACCATATCTCTCCATCGTGTAGGATCGTGGCACATCGATTCATTTATATTCAAATATGACGTCATATTCTAAAGTTGTTTTCCAATTCTTTTTAGGTCTTCCTCTACCTCTTTTAATATTAAATAATGTTTCTCTGTTTTTTACAACCAAAGAAAAAGATTCTAGGATGGCAGTTCCATTATTTTAAGATACTTCATGAAAAAAAAAACAAGAGAAAATGAAGGGCGACTTACCACAACTTTGCAGAGAAAACTCAGTGAAATTTCCTTGGAGTAGTTGCTTGAACTCTTAAGGGTCAACAGATTCAAAGGCACACCAGAAATAGGCCAACCTTGAGCAATCTTTATAAAAGCATCAATTCCACCCACCATATGAGCTACTATCATCTCATCTCTATCCAAGTATTCGAATGAGTGCCTGCATTGCGAACAAGTTATCATAAATGTGATATCGCTAAACAGGATTAAATAGCTATTTCAGAATCAAAATGAAGAATAACAAAGGATTGAGAGGAAATACAATACCCCTTTCTAGGAAATAGTGACAAGAACTAGACTCTTCATATAGCAACTATAAAATGTCATTCAACAAGTTTTCAACTCTAGCCTTTAATCAGGGATTAGAGTTGCATCTCTCCCTTTTTCATGCTTCTGTCTGCATCAATTGGTGTCAGAGGCAAAGGCTTCATCCAAACCAAAATCCATTTCACACTAAAGACAGTTACTAGATTGGCAGAAAGAATTAGAAGACGCCAAGGAACCACAATGGTTGTTTTGAAGGCTTGATGATCTCATGAACTAAGAGAAATTTAGAGTTCATGGTGATATTCAAGATTGCAACAATCGTTCTTCAGATTTACAGGAAGGTCATCTTAGAGAGAATTCTACTTGATTAGATTATAGTCCATGGATGGAGAATGACATAGACTGGAACAGTACCAATCTTCGACATTTTTCCTGATGTTGATACTAATCTCAGTTTTAACTTCTATGCCAACATCATTAAAGACTACTCAGTGAATTATTTGAGAAAAGTAATAATCACAAAAGTTTGGAGTTTGCTACCTTTTCAGTACATAGGAGTACAGAAAAACTTTATCAAGCTTGACAGATTCAGAAGGATAGACTTAAGTTGTACGAGCACCCCCTTTAAATTATTGTAAGAAGTTATGTGGAAACATCTTTGCATCTTGAACAAGATCAATCTAATTATGTTCCATTGAACAAAATGATACAAGTATATCTACAGCATCAACAGGGGACGATAAGATGAGCTAGGATTGCTATTTGAGTAATTTGGACAAGGAAAGGAAGAGCTTTCAGGATTGAGATTTCCTTTTAATTAAGGAAAACTGAAACTAAACTTAAGAGTTTTCGCCAATTTACTCCCACTGTCACACTAAAAAAGTTCTGCTTCTAATACTTAAAACAGTTATGGGAACATGACTCTTTTAATGGAAATGGGCGAGAAAATAATAGGAAGTTTTGCTATTGAGAAAGTTCAGATGTTTTAGACTTACGTAAACAACGTAGAATGTATTTTTGATGTTTACAAATGGTTGAAAGACGAGTTCTTTCGTGCAGCTTTAAGCATGTTCCTGTTTTTCCCTAAGAACCCTAGTCTTTGATCATGGATAGGAGTTGTGTTCCTTCCTGTGGTGCTTCTTCCAGCATCAAAATGGTTACTTACAGTATAAAGGAAATTGGCGTACACCAAAATGAAACTAAACATTTTATCCAAAAGACACATTTCTGCATTACTAATCTTTCTGCACAGTTGTCAGTCATTCTTGTCCTTCATTCTTACAGTGGTTCTTTGTTTAGAGTTCACTTAGCAGCTGAGGCCAGTTTTCTGTCCATTTTAGCAAACATCTGAGACAAGAATTTTTTTTTTTTCATTTGTGCATTATGCAGAGGTACATTGAAGCAGAAAACTGCATAATGTGTAGAGAAAAGCCCTCTGGAGTACTTAATTTTTATCATGAATTAGGACACGTCTCAGCAAACCAAAACCTACTCTCTTCTTATGAAATATAAGAATCTTTCCACTTAGCTTTACTATCTCAATGGTAAACTGAGCAAAAATGTAAGCAGTCATAGGGTGTCATTGGTAAGTTAATACGGCACTTTCCCTTTAAAAATGGTTTCAGTTACAGGAGAAATAACTAACATAATAGGGGACTGTAGGCTTCGTTCACTTTAACATTCACAAAGAAAGATACCTTACCCAGCAAGCTGCTAAAGTTTAATATGTTTGTCTGAGCATACAGTAGTCTTGGATTATGAATAAAAGAAACTAGTGTTAAGAAATTAAGTACCAAGAAATTATAGAGATTTGAATGTCCGAGTGCATTTAATAATTCCACCGGAGAACAATCTGGTTGATAGTAATCCCAACAATTTATTTGTAAAGCCAAGAAAATGTAGACACACATTCATATTAAAATACACTTGATAATTAATAGTCAAAAATAAAACAAAAGCATGACATGCTATAAGCAAAATCCTAGTGGCTGACCTTGACTTATTTGCGCACTTCACTGTAAAACGCCTCAATGTGCAAATAACTATTCGATCTTGAACTCTTCTCAGAAACCACTCCAATGAAGGTCTATTATCCAATGCTAACAAAGTTGGGTAAAGCTGTCTGGCAGCAAAAACAATGATAAAAATATTCACAAAGTGAAAAAAGGGTTAAAGAAGCAACACATTCACTTGAAAAGACAGACAAATCACATTCAATTTTTAGAGACCCAAAAAAATAATTAAGTAGAATGATGAAGTAACATGTTTTACTACTGGAAAGTAAATAACCTATCCAATCATTATTGTTTAATTTACCACACCAAAAAAATTAAAAACTAAAATAAAACCACCACCACCACCATGAGCATTTATTTTGCTATATTTTAGCAATGACGACCAGTTCAATGGGACTTCAAAATTTTCAAGTCTATAGTGGCAACAGTTAGTTATCACTTTTCTACCTCCAAGAAGATGCAGCCTCAAGTCAGTAAGGAAGTACATATCTACAACACTACTTCCTAGAATGTATGAATGTACCAAAAAGAACATCAGCAATCGGTAGGAATCAGGGAGGAGGTGAACACTGTGAACTACAAAATGGAACCAATACAACAAGATTATGCATAATACTTTAGTCAACAGAATGTATATATGTAAAATGATTACTTAACAGCAGAAAGTAAGAATGGAAATATACCACAAGGAACACCAGCAAAGAGAGAATTTGAGAATAGGTGAACAATGTAAGCAATAAAAAGGAACCAAGATAGTAAGATTGCATCATACTGACATTCTCATTATAGTACATCTTCTGTTGTTGATTCAGGTAAATACAGGAAGGCACAGAAGAGTTTCCCATGTTACTAGTTATAGAGAGTGGCACTTCAAAAGAATAAAGCTGAAACTGGATAAGAAAATTGACATTTGCGAAACTCACATTACAAAAGATAAAAATGGAATAAAACATGAAAAAGACAGAATATTAACAAACCTGAAAGATTTGGCCACATCAACAATTTCTCCTATATACACATCATTTGGAAATATCTGGAAAAATCATCAAAAGCAGGGCATTGTAAAGTAAATAGGAATCACAGCAAAAAAATAATAAAGCATGTCTCAATTAGTTGTTTCCCAAAGACACATGAGCTAGTGAAAAAAAACAGTTATCCACCTATAGCCTACATGCTTCAGGTGTAAGCTTTGAATCAATAGAATGGACAGTAAGACATAGAATAACATAGAGAAAGAAATTATTGAGGGCAGGAATCAAATGAAAATTGCTACAGACCTACACATGGACTACCTAAAACTGCACTGCAAGAACAATCAAATGTTCAGCCCATTATTCTTAGTTATTCCAACATAGTGATCTATCTTAAAATGTTGCTGTAAATCTCCCGGGTAAAACCATTAGACAGCAGCATTCCAACATACAATCCAATAGGATTTATATTGGTCCTACATGGTTGTCATAAATGAAGCCAATAGGAATTAACCACAGTTCCAAAAATCACCAACATGTGGCTTGTAAACCTACAAATATCCTCCAACATTTCTAATTCTTTTTCATCCTAAGAATGAGCCTTGACTTCTGCTACAATATAATCCAAGGAGAATGAAAACATAACAGATTCCAGAAGCTCATTGAAAGAGCTGAAAAGAAAATTATTCTAATCAATCAATAGGAAAATCATGGATATCACCAAACACTACAAAATTCACAAGATATTACCTCTGACCATTATAGATTATTTAAATATGACTGCATGTATGAATTAATACAGTTTCCTACGCAAAAAAGGATTAGCTGCTCCGTTTTTTCTGAATTAGAACCTTTTTATTCAACAAGGAAAAGATAGCAGCACAAAGAAAAAAAAAGGTTGGTGAAGACGATAAAACAAAGTTTTGACAAGTTTTATATTCCTCAGCATTTGAAGACGAACATACCTCTGCACTCTTCAACTCCATGGTCCCATCAAGAAGTTCTATAAGCAATTCATGATACTGTTCGGATGGTCCATTGAGATCTTCAGCCTTTGTCAAGCACAAAATGCTTTCTATACCTGGAATATATGTTGTCAAGGACAGCTTTAAGGAGTTCCCTTCAAATTCAACAACTTTGAGACCTGAAAATGCATCCTCAATCTTTTCTATAGCTTCAAATCTGGAAAAAAGAATAGCATCAAACACTTGGGAATATGGGGAAAACAGGAATAAAACAAAATTTCTATAGTTTATGAATTTGAATATCACCTTTTTACTTTGTAGTCAAGATCCTGCAATGTCTTCAAAGTAACTTTGTTCTTCTCAATCTGATCACTGAGTTCTAGCACCTTCACATTCAAAAGAAATTTTAAGATGGCATCCAACATCTTAATTGATTCCAAAATGACAAGAATGCAAGAAAGAAGTACAAAATTACTTTGCATATCATTTTCTTGTTTTAAGATAAATGTTTCATATTAGGTGCAATGTATCACTATTGGTTACAGGTAAAACAAATAAATTATAATTATCTATGCATGCAATTCTTCAAGCTATAACAAAACAAAAGTAAAAGGTATTCTGAGCAAGGTTATAAAGGTCACAAACCTTAAAGCTAGAACCTTCGCATGCCTTTAACATATAATCTTCATCCTTGCCATGCGTAGAGTATTCAGCCTGTGAATCCGAGTCTCTTGTTCGTAAGCCCTATAGACATGACAAGAATATGAGCTTTCGAGTAAAATCAGTAAGCAGTTCATTTTCAAAAAGCCTCAATGGTTTAATATTAATCATTAACATGATGAAGAAGCTGCTTTTGGGACGTCTCATCCAATACATTAATGAAAGAGAACCTACAGAAAAGTAACAACCAATCCAGTGCATTTGTGGATGATTAACTACAGAAGATGTCTACTTTTTGTCTAAGTTAATTACACCCACTTCAAACTGTGGGACAAAAAGAATGAAGATGACCACCTAAACATAAAATGTCAGTGAATCACATACACTTCAGATAAAAACCAAGAACTCAACCAGATACCGGAACAACAGACTGACCTGGGGCTGGCGGGGGGGGTGGGGTTGTGTGTATGATTAGGTAGCCATTGACCAATGTTGATAAGGAGTCGTCTATAACTTGGTGGAGCACAACAGGGATATAACATTGTTAAAGAAACATGCTTTTGAAATTTTAGCATATCTAGCAGGAACTACCCCAATATCAATTTTTAGTGTCATTTATCATAAAAGACAAGATTTGGGGTCAGCTTGACAGATAATAAGGAAACTTAGTGATGCTCGCCAGTACTAAAGAAACAAATGACTTCCTTTAGCCCTTATATTCCCAGCGCTTATAGCTCCTTAAACTCATTTGTAATAACTGGTCAATCTGTAGCAGTTAATCATTACTACATAAATAATAAATAATGAAGCAAGTGTGACAAGTTACCAGTACTCTAAGCTCCAATAAATATTCAATTAGCCATACCACATCCTTTTTACAGTCAAAGAACAATACACATTAAATAACTGAAGTAACAAGATCCACTTGGTGACACAACCATTAACATTATATTTTAACTCATAAAATCTTGTTAAGCCAATTAAGCCATTCTGTAAGTAGACGAGCAAGATTCATGATTTTAATCACTGACATCTAACATTTGGTATCCATCTCATGATGTTGATAATATTAGTGCAAAATCCAAAACTGTAGTCATGCATAGTGCATAAAAGCAAACCTGAGTTTATAGGCTCACCTGCTGCTCAATAAAATCCAAGGAACCATTTAAACCTTCAATCTCACAGTCAATTTACAAGAGTCTGCAATAAAATAAGTGAATAAATGAGTCAATATAGTCAAATCAAATCAAGAGCATAATTTGAAGGGGAAGACATAAAAGAAGGAAAGAACCACCCCAGAAAACGAAAAATAAAATTCATTCTACAACTTCGGCATATCTCCTTGAAAGCTCCTCAATTTCATTCTCAACATTTGCATTTTCACTCTCAGCTGCAATCAGCTCTTTCCTTAAATGCTCCGAGAATTCCTCTAAAATCATAACATACAGTTAACTCAGAAACATAAGCCCAGAAATGACGACAACAGAAAAAACATCTAACTATAACCCATAAAGGAATCGACGATAAACGGAAAAAGGAAATAAAAATTATCTACCTAAATCTTCCATGGATAGTGAGTTAATATCCAAAGTATCAGCCATCATTTGATCCATCTTGCTCTAAGCATTGCATACACAAAACCCCAAAAGTGGCTATCGGTGTTCAGAATTGAAAACCTTAACCAACAGAGAGTCCAAAAATAAAAATAAAAATACTCCGCAACAAATTAAAAGGTTTAAGGGGCTTCCCGCTTTTCTTCCCCTCCAAACTTACCTCCATTTCAAGGGCATATTCACTGCATAACTTTTCCAATTCTAAGGGCCCATCTGGGGTTCCTCCATAGAACTTTCATGAATATCTCTGAGCTCCCCAATTCGACTGTTCCAATAATCCCAATTAAAAAACAACCTAATACCCACATTTAAATGCTGCAGAATTGTGCACAGACTAACAGTGAGTGTGTGTGAATAAAGCAGTACCTGCGAAGGGATTCAAGATCAAAGGGTTCTGATGTTGAAGAAGAAGTAACAATAGCTTTTGAGTCCACATCCATATCCATTTTTTATTTTTATTTTTGGCTCTATTTTTTTCGTAATTTGGTACTACTGCAGTATGTGAGTTTGTAATTTCTTGCTATTTTTTAGTGAACGATATTCTCCCGCCATTATAGAGTTTAGAGTTTCAGAGAACCGAAAAGTCTGTAGATATCCCCTGTGGTCTATATATAGAAACTAGAGAATTCGGGTACATAGACTTTACCTTTGGGCTTGGGTGCAAATTAATTACTATTGGTATTGGTTAAGGCTATATTTAGATTGTAACTTAAATTAAGATTTTTGTTTTAGGGAGAAAATTTTGTTGCAAGGAATTGTTTTTACAAAATTTGTGTAGAAAACATATTAGAAAGAGTATATTGATTAGATTGTTCTAAAATAATTTGAGCATAATTTTAGAGGGGATTTTAAATTTTAGATTTGAATTTAAAGTAAATTGAAGTGTTTAGATAGATTTCTTTTAGTGAAAAAATGTAATTTTTTTGTGAAAAAAGTAAATCAAACAGAGCCTAAACAGAGCAAATGTGATATCAGGCCCGACCCGACCGTCGGTTTCGGGTCGGGGCGGGTATAGACCCGGTCGGGCTGGGTTGGGTTTTGGCCAGTTTTTTTTTTTTTTTTTTTGCCCCCAATGAAAATTTTTCAAAATTATATTATTTTTGCTTAAAATGAGATTTGAATACGTAACCTAAGTTCAATAATTATCTTTAAGGTATGTTGATTAGCCACTCCTTCTACTTTTTGTTTTGTTATATTATCTTGTTATCTTATTATATTATTGTTTATTTATATATTAATTCACATATCAATTCGTTATACTATATATATTATAATTAATTTTTAAAAACAATATACATTATAATACTATATAAACTAATGGTAAAATTCACATTTTGTGTTATTTTTTTCTTTTTACTGTTTGCACATTTATATTACTATTTTTAAAAAAATACTGTAATAAAAAAATAATA